>OZ020511.1:5147650-5840150 GCA_963971375.1 Platycheirus rosarum | reverse complement strand
GCTCATCATCGTACGTTGAAAAAACGCTACTGCAATAATCAGCACTCCAATTGATGTAAAATAATTCATTCTCATCTCTGAGTGATATTTTAATTTTTATTCCAGGCCCCCTTTTATTTCGTACGTATGCTGATGGGATAAATAAATCTGGCATCTCGGTACAGCATATAACGCGCAGCTATAGATTTCGATGTTAATTGAAAATGAGAATAATTGTAAGATATTCGAGGATGTTGGCACTCAAAGAAATGAGGAAACCAAAGCTTCTGATGGATTTTGTTTGGGAGCCTAATGGGCGCTTAATTGGTGATAATGACATTTAATGTGTATCTCTCTTATTTAATGTAGTACTTTATGTGTTTATTAGATACAAAAAAACCATCGAAATCATGATTCCTTTGTTGTGGGAATTGTGCTTGAAAAATTTAACTGACGTAAATTAATTTCAATGCAAGACAACAGGGATGTGGGGACAGTGATATTTTGTTTTAATTAAAAGGCTGGTATATGGATTTGGGTTAATGGTCTTTTGGTTTTTGTAGGAAGTTTGTGTTGGTACTTGATTAGATACTTAACAGCATAAGCTTAGTGTGTCGATATAGGTGGAAGTCGCAAGAAAAGGGAATTGGGATGTTTCCTGGTTGATAACTGCTTACATTTATTGCACATGAATACTTTTGTTGTAGATTTTGGTCATTCAAGTTTTTTTTCTAGAATTTACTTTATGGTTTTTTTTCCGAGATGGTTTTAGTTATAAATTGCTTTGTATTTTTTTTTGCGACAAACGGACAATGTTCCTTCCAGCACGGACTTTAATTTCTTTTGGATCAAATTAACTGTCATTCATTATTGTTTTGATTACAGGTGCCCAAATTTTGACAGTAATTCGACTTTTAAAGAGATTGATTCTGAAATCGTTATTGCGAGAGATTTCAATGTACACAATTACAGCTGGCTCTGCTATTCTGGCCAGCTAACACCCAAATTAAGGTATGTCGAAACTTTGCTGAGTTACACCACCTTACCATGCTGATGATGAGCCAACTCGAATGCTGGGTGGTCCTGGGCAAGCTGCTCATACCCTTGACGTGTCTCTTACTTCTCACCCTGATAAAGCGATAAAGTGATAAGAATCAATGTCGGTGCTGATATGATCACAAATGTTTTTACTTGCGATGATAGGTACCATAATGCAAGTTATGCATTCGTGCAGATTAAAAATTTTGAGATTGCAAACAAACATGACATTACGATGATAGAGAAACATATTTGAGTTACTGGCAAAATTCTGTTCGTCTGTCTGTTTGTCTGTCTGTCTGTCTGTCTGTCTGTCTGTCTGTCTGTCTGTACGGATGTATTTTGGACTGCAGTCTAAACTGTTGGGCCAATCGTCTTCAAATTTAGAACTTAATGTTATTTTGACATTCTACAGAGGATTTTTTTTTGATTTTTTTTTAGCTCAAAAATAAACGTTACCTGTTATATAACCGTTATGTAAAAGCTTATTTTTCTCGAAAACGGCTCCAAGAATTTTTATAAAAAAAATCAGTGTACTACTGTAGGTATGCATTATATTTTGGGGAAAAAAACAATTTTGTGGGCTAAAAACGACACCTCCCATAGAACCGTTTTTTTTTCTTCGACTTTCTCGAAAATTGGCGATAAGATTACTACCAAAATTGATATTCCAGAAGATGTAGGTAGCCTAACTAATTTTGCATTAATTTTTTTCCAAATTTTTTTTTTTATTTTTAAGATTTTTTTAATTTTTTTGAAAAAATCAATATTTTGAAAACGAGTAAGTGATTCTTTTTTTAAATTCGTTTTTGAATGTATATAAATTTTGTGCTTAAGTTGGCATTTTTTAATTATTTTTTTTTAATATTCAAAAAAAATTGTTAAAAAACCGTTTAATTTAAAAATCACTCCTACGATTTAAAAAAAAAATTCACACCTTTTAACATTTTTTAAAGAAATAAAATGGTGTTTAAATTATTTCACGCAATACAATTTAACGTAGTTTATTCAAATAATCAAAATTCTTAATCTTAAATTTTATTCTATAATGTGACCACACATATGAGCAAGTACGTGCGATCCAGTCATGCAATTTATTTTTTATAGGGATGCTTGCGCTTTTATTACTAACACAGTGAAAGGTGTTAAACCCTAAGAAAAATCTACTCTGAGTATAAAGAAGCTATCAGGCTCCGATCCTACAAAGCCAACGCTACAGAGGAAAATCGGGAAAAGCCCAAAGCAGCAAAGAACGCAGGTAACTCCGTTATCGAGAAAACATCTGAACCTATAAAAAGTGTCAAAACCACAACACTTCACGGTTCCTACTAAAAATGTATTACGTGTTAAAAGTGATGAAATGAAAAAAAGCATTTCGAAAATTGTACAAGGGATTTTGGTAAAATCCTGTATTTTATCATGGAAAAAACTTTTTAACGTGATAACGTCTTATAAATCGATGACAGGCTACACGTACGAAATAACATGACTCATGCTGATAAGACTCATGACTCATGCTAACCGCAATACTGTGGTTCTTTCAACCAAAATCGATCGCAAGCACCAGGCGAACATGAAAAAGAACAGGCGCAAGTTCCCAAAATAATTCCGCCCAAATTCAAAAAGAACAAACAAAAAGAAAAAGAAATAAAAAATAGGCGGAGTTTTATGAAAGTAGAAAGCAGATGTAGATATTGGGGTGTGTGTATGTGGATTTAACGAGAGGGTTTGTGGGTCATTTTTTTTCAACCAAAATCGTTCGCAAACTTATTCTGAGCACAAGGCGAACATGACGTTATCGTACGTAAACCGACTTTACTCTTTTTTTTCAAGATTTTGGTATGCTGTCTTTTAGAGTTAATTAATATACAGCTGATCATAATATTAAAAATATTTTTTTTCGATTAATTTAAAAAATATTAAATTTTTAAATATTAATTATTAATAGAAAGAAAATAAATTTTGAAAATCTTGGTATGCAGAAATAACTTGTCTATTTAGATCTTGCCCTAAAATTTAAATTCCAAAGAATCGCTTTTGGAGAATGCCAAAACAATCACACATACCAAATTTGAAGGCAATCGTTTAAACCATTTAGGCAGCAGTTCGTGTACATACAGACGGACAGACAGAGAGACAGATATTTTTTGTCACTATCTTTATAAGGCTTTCCTATTATATCAAACATGACATTTTGAGTTTTATCTCATTTTTCTAGTCTAATTTTAAAATTGTTATATCATTTTTCTAATAAAATTTTTTTAAATCTGCAGATTTGATAGAAAATTGAACTGAATTTAAAAAATTAGAACAGCCAGATTTTAATATTCCAAAGGTAATCAATTATTCTTAGCCTTCACAGCTTACATATCGTTCATCGGCTACTAATTTTAGGATTCACTCAGGTCTATTCCGTACATATCTTGAAACTAGCATCAAATAAACAAAGGCTGAGTGAAGTTGTGAAAAAGTTACCTTAAGCTGACATGAAGACTTTAACGGTAGTTCTTCGTCCAGGGCTTACAAGTAAAAGCTTTCATACCAAAAATACCATCTTGGATAAAATACAGAATGCTCAACTTATTCAGTGCTGCCAAGTTGCTGTAAGTTGAAATTATTGAAACATATTTCGTTTTTATTACTAAAAACTTGTAAATTTCTATGAAAAAAATAAAATTTTTCTTCGCAAACAGTTCGCTGGAGAAGGGGAAGAAGATTCTGTTATAAACTGTTGCAGATACCCTCGTTCAACAAAAAAAAAAAAAAAAAAAAATACCTCATTGAAGATTGTAGGGTAAGTTCGGGCATCATGGCGCAGCGGGCATTTTGGCGCACAACGCAAATATCATACTTCCAAAACTCTAATTAAAAGAAAAACAATTCAAAAACTTCTGTTTCTGACGAACACGTGCCCAGCTAACATCGTTAATCGATTCGACGAGTTCCGCTTAGCAAAAAAAAAAAGAATGCAAACAAAATGTACAATTTTCTTGTGTTTTTTATAATTTTACTTTGTGTTTGTATTCATTTTTCTCGGTAAGTATATAGCTCAGCTTGGTGTTCGGTATGAAGAGTGGAATGCCGAACACAGTTTCATTGCGTTTTTGTGGAACGAGAAATATTTGAAACGAAAAGACTTAGTTTTTACTTGCGATAGCGATAGCAGGTATACTATTATGCACGAAGTTATGCATTCGTGCAGATTAAACATTTTGAGATAACAATCAAACATGACATAACGAGAAATAGAGAAATATATTTGAGTTACTGGCAAAATTCCGTCTGTCTGTCTGTCTGTACGCATCTATTTTGGACTACAGCCTGAACGGTAAGCCTAATCCGTCTTCAAATTTGGAACATAAAGTTATTTTAACATCCTACAGAGGGATTATTTTATATTACCTGTCAACGGTTATGTAAAAGCTTATTTTTCTCGAAAACGGCTCCAAGAATTTTTACGAAAAAAGATCGGTGTACTATTTATCGTTGGTAAGCATTATGTTTTGGTGGAAAAAAAAGAACGGTACCTCTTATAGGACCGTTTTGTTTTTTAATAGACTTCTCGTGAACTGGTAAACCGATTCCAACCAAAATTGATATTCAGCAAGATGTAGTAGCTTAAGTAATATTGAATTTTTAACAAAAGTTATTAAATAAAAACCGTTTTATTTAAAAACCGTTTCTACGATTTTGAAAAAAAATAACTGTTTCATATATTTTATAGAAATAAATTGGCGTTTAATTATTTTCCGCTGAAAACTCTTACGTACTTTTATCAAACAATCAAAAGTCACAAAAATTGAATAAAAATCTTTGAAATTCTTCTTATAAATACTTATCGCATTTTATTTGACGCTGTGACCGCACATAAGAGCAAGGATGTGAATGCAGTCGTGCAATTTATTTTTTAATGTGTTATAAATAAATGTTTTTTTGTGCAATATAGCGCAATTGCTGTGCCCTTATCATGAAGTTTTCATATAAATTATAGTTTTTAACCTAGTCTCTTATGACTAAAATTGCAAGGCCAACACAAATTAAAATGAAGCGGTGCTCATCTACGTAATCCGACGAAGAAAATCTTAAGATCCAACCGACGCGACAAGTCGGATGGGCCCGAAGATTTCGGGAAAAATATTTGCGCTGGATGTGGTGAAGACTACACTTTGTGGACCGTGATCTCACAAATCTTGTACTACATTTAAGAACACTTGCGATGGATGTACGATGGATATAGGCATTTAAATCAAAAATAAAATCTCGCCGCCAAATCGCCCTCAGGGGTGCGCCATATTGCCCGCATGTAGGCCAATATGGTTTTTTAACACTTTTTTAATTAATTTATTTTCTTTTAAAGGCCTTGAATTATCATTTATATTTTATTTATTTATGTTACTTTTTTCTCAAATTTAATAAAAAAAAATAACTGAATTATAAAACATTGTTCGTAGTAAAGTTTTTTCAGATTGACGTTAGGTGCACCATAATGTCCGAACTTACCCTACGCCTACTCTAAAAAACTGATCTTTTCTGTCTGGGACATTCAGCATAGGATCATTGAAAAAGACTAGGCAGTTTAAGCAAACACATGTACGGTGACTTGTAGCGCGGCGGCATGGTGGCGTAATGAAGCCATATGCATTTTTAAACCACAAGCCGCATCTTAGTGTGTAATTCTATTCATTTAGAAATACTTTGAGACGCCAACGCACAACGCAGTGATGCTGCGATACCGCCCGTTTAAAAAACCTAGGTGTACATCCTGCCTTACTTGTACTCTCCCGTCCAAAGCATTTCTTTTGAAATAATGATATTATCACAATGGCACATTGGCTCATTGCTACAGCATCTGGCCCAAATACAAATTCCAGGATCACGAGCGCATCCGTCCCGCAACGCACCGCGGCACTATAATAAAATAAATATTTTATGAAACCATTTTTGTGTGTGCTAAGGGTGATGGCTTGTAGCGAGACTTAGCAGGTGAGGTCGAAGGCACCTAGAGACATCGACATCCCAAGTCCTTTGGGCGGTGTTTATGTGAAAAGGTTTATTGAACTTAACTTGTGAAAAAATTCTTTCGTTATATCCCAAAAACCCCTCATTCATGAAAATCAATAAAAAAGTATAGAAGGAACAGGATATGCTCTCCACATTGATGGCATTTTTTTTATGGACTTTCACTGATATTCACATTGCGTTTGTCGTCCTCGTCATCACGGTCCATCGTCTGCCTGTCCTATTTTTACTTGCGATTAAAGGTACCTACTATAAGGCAAGTTATTCATTCGTAAAAAAAATGGATAACAATCAAACATAACAATACGATGATAAAAAAGTCGAATATGTGGGTCCGACAATAATTCAGTTTGTCCGTCTGTCTATCTGTCTGTTCGTATCGATTCCGTCAGCCTAAACGGTTGGGCCGATTTACTTCAAACTTGGTATGTATATAGTATTTTTAGCGTACTCTACTGTTCTACTGTTTTTTCGAATTGGCATTTTAGCTCTAAAACTAACGGTACCTGTCATATAACTTTTAATGGAAAACCTATTTTTCTCGTAACGACTCCCACGATTTTGATAAAACTTTCTGAATGCGGGTTTCTATGCAAAATCTGTCTTTTAGTTTGAATAGATTTTTCAAATCAGACTTTCTCCCTAACTATTTGAAGGATTTTGAAAAAAATAGGTAGTGTTTTATAATTCAAATAATATTCCCTCTTAAAATTTTCCAAAACTATTTTTTTTTTCAATTTTTAATAGTTTTTTAAAAAACTTTTTTTGTTTTTTGAATAGTTTTGAAAATGAATCGATAGATTTTTCTTTAAATATTTTCCCAGTATAAACTATAGATTTCTTTAAATTGATATACTGAAATTTTTTTTCGAAAACTTTTTTTTGAAAAAATTAAAAATATTATAAAATACAAAAAAAACAAAAGAAATCAGATGGCTTACAGCATTTTATTCCAAAAAACGTTATGAGTAGTGGTTTTTGGATTTCATATAAAATTCCTTTGTTAATGTTTTCCCCTAAATTTTGTTTTATGTTGCTCAGTTGAGCCCTAGCCGGAGGCACTAGTCAAATATGGTAATGATGAGACCTAGAAATAACACAATAGTCCGGTGCATTAAGACTTTTGCTGGGAAATAATTTACAGACAACATTTGACTTTGGTATTCGAAAGAGTACTAACGGGTCCGCCAAATAACTTTTTTTTTTGAAAATGCTTCATCAACATCGAGTGTAGCTTCGGCTGTGTGGCACGTAGCGCCGTCCTGTTGAAACCAAATGTTGCCAATATTCTCCTCTTCAATTTTTGTGAACAAAAATGCGTTCAACATGACCCGATAACGATCGCCATTGACTGTAACGACCACTCCTTGCTCATTTTCGAAAAATGGCCCAATTATGCCTCTGGACCCAAATCCGCACCAAAGAGTGACTCGTTTTGGGTGTATCGGCTTTTCAATGTATGCGTGCGGGTTTTCTGTGCCCCAAATGCGATAATTTTGCTTGTTTACATACCCGCCAAGATCAAAATGAGCTTCATCTGAAAAGATGATTTTTTTGGCAAAATCGGCATCTTCTCTAAGTCGATCGCAGGCAGTAATGTCGCAATATTTCCCAGCGTATACACAACCATATTCGTTTAGCGGAAGGATAAAACTAATTATCTGTCAAATCAGACATGAGCTAAGTGTTACCATTCACGAAATAAGCACTAGTTAAAAAAAAAAACGTTAGATGGCGGACCCTTTAGTACACGAGCCAAAAAGACACAGTTTGCACACATGCACCTGTTGTCAGTAAGCCGCCATTTTGTTTTTAATGTTTATTATCAAGCGCGTTTTTTTGCGTGGTTTCCCCTGTAGGCCTAATCCACAAGCCCTTATTTTTCGAGTTACATCTTCCTCATATTTTTGGAAGTCCCTAAAGCGGATATTTTCTTTTCTTTTAGGTAAACCATATTCCTGTTACTATCTTCAGAAAAGATATTAAGACTGTTTTCAAAATCTTCTTGTTGATTGTTGTCAGCTTCTCTTCATCATCGAAATCAGCAACAATTGCAGGAACGTTTTAACAAAGCTCTCCTTCACAATTCCTTTTCCACATCCCGTCTTACATGTGCAAGAGACAAGTTTCACAAGTGACTGTGGTGCAGGATCCATGGTTGTACAAATTGGAACCAAACCAAGCAATGTGTCTTTTTTCCATCCCCATTCCTCAGCATCGAGTCTTATATTCAGCTATAACATCGGAGAAGATGTTGCTTGGCTGCAGCTTGAGTTGGAGGAAGAGTCGCAAGATTTGATGTCGTTTTGGTTGTAGATTTGATGAAACATTTGTGTCGAAACCAATCCAATGAATGGGTTGCCTCCGTACACAGCTATGAGAAACTGTTCGTTGATATCTGCCAAGGTGTTTGGTGACACATTTTTTTTTCTTGAATATATCGAGAGAAGAGAATAGATTGATTTGGCCCTATATTGTCCTTGTTGCTGAGGACGAATTCTGGTCTTGAGAAACTGCAGCATACATTCTTATGAAAATGGCAAACTTCCCAAGCTCATGAATACCGTTTTTATCATACTGTCTCGCCGGTAAGACGAGACGAGATGAGTAGCTGCAGCTGTATTTTTTTTTTACAAAATGTGCTATAACTTTTAAACAAAAGCATTTAGCGAAAAAAGTCTTAACATATTTTGTAGAAAATTTAATTTGCTACAAGTCTTTCATATAACTTTTTTATCTAGAATACAAATTAAGAGAGTTGCGAGTGAAAATATAAATAAACATTAAAAACAAAATGGCGGCTTACTGACAACAGGTGCATGTGTGCAAAATGTGTTTTTTGGCTCTCGAATACCGAAGTCAAATGTCGTCTGTAAGTTATGTATTTTATCTCATTATTTTGCCGGCTTTTTTTGACAGTACATCCACATTTCACAACCGCCTGGCTGAGCTAACGGGTGATTTTTTTGAGGTTAGGATTTTCATGCATTAGTATTTGACAGATCACGCGGGATTTCAGACATAGTGTCAAAGAAAAAGATGCTCAGTATGCTTTGACATTTCATCATGAATAGACTTACTAACGAGCAACGCTTGCAAATCATTGAATTTTATTACCAAAATCAGTGTTCGGTTCATTCACCGTAACGTTGCGTCCAACAGCATCTTTGAAAAAATACGGTCCAATGATTCCACCAGCGTACAAACCACACCAAACAGTGCATTTTTCGGGATGCATGGGCAGTTCTTGAACAGCTTCTGGTTGCTCTTCACTCCAAATGCGGCAATTTTGCTTATTTACGTAGCCATTCAACCAGAAATGAGCCTCATCGCTGAACAAAATTTGTCGATAAAAAAGCAGATTTTCTGCCAACTTTTCTAGGGCACTGATTTTGGTAATAAAGTTCAATGATTTGCAAGCGTTGCTCGTTAGTAAGTCTATTCATGATGAAATGTCAAAGCATACTGAGCATCTTTCTCTTTGACACCATGTCTGAAATCCCGCGTGATCTGTCAAATATTAATGCATGAAAATCCTAACCTCAAATAAATCACCCGTTAGAATATAAAACAAAGTCTAATGTATTCTATCTCATTCTCTTGCTGGCTTAATCCTATATATTTATGTATTTTCGTTTTATCGAGTTTCAAATCACAACGATTATAAAGAAGTTGCACGTAAAAAAAAAACATTAAAATTAAATCTTTATCAAAAAGAAGCCTGCACTTAAAAAGGATTAGCACATAGCAGCAAGTGCGTGCGACCCAGTCGTGCCTTTTATTCTTAAAAGTATATGTAAGAGCCTGATACGACTTCAAGTCTAAGCGAGGGTGGTACTGTAAATAATACCTAACTTGGCATGACCCTGACCCTTAAAAATATCTTATATATATTTTTATGGCGGACATCAAGGTGTCCACCCCCTTATAGTAGTGGAATCAAAGAAGTCTTGCTGGGATGTTTGTTTTTTTTTTGTGTTTGGCCTCCCGTTTCCCTATTTTTTGTGAGGCTACACCAACAAACATGAACCGAGACTCTCTCTGTATATGGGAAGGGAATATTTTTAAGTTGAGAATCTTTCCTATTACTAGCTACCTGACCGGCAAGAATATTGTCAGGTGGCTGTTTGAATGAAAATAATATCTGGAAGACCCTCATTTTTGCATGTAGTGAGAAGTTGATTCGTTTATTGATTTTTTTATTGAAACTCAAGGCAAAGCTCTGTATTTAATATTTTGATTGAAATGCAGCATCTAACTGTTCCTGAAGTGTGACGTTTACTAAAGAAATTGCCGAAAAGCAACACACTTCAACCCCTGCACCACATATTGACCATTTATCAACTCCATGCCATTTAAAACTCTACACAGATAAAGGGAAAATAAAAAAATATTAAGGAATCTATGCTGATTTAAGGAGTATAGATATGTATTTATAGGATTGTATAGGGAATAACAGCCATTTCATAAATGGATTTACCTTGAACTCGATTTTCATTAATTATGATTGATTTAAACTTAGCTCCTTTGTTCGATAAAGTGTCAGAATATTCGTAAACAACGCAAACTTTATTTTTAATATTCTTTTTAACAAAAAAAAAAAAAAAAAAAAACACCAGAACCAAGGAGTCCAAGAAACAAGATTTTGGCCACATTTTCCATATTGCACCACGACAAGGAGATGAAGGAGTGCTATTCAATGATATGCAAAGGTATCTCCGATCTTTTCATTGCGAACCCCTCTGCGACTCCCGCGCATCCACCTTATGGTATGTACAATACCGAATACAGAAATACTGAATAATGCCCTCAAGGCGTGATTTGATGGTCAGTGGTCTTCTTGTGGTCATAAATATACTCTTTGTGATCTTGTGTGCCACAGTGTATAGGAAGGCTCATGGAGCAGCAAGGCGTTCTGATTCTGATTCCGATGCAATGCCTGCTATCCCCGAAGATAATTGTTTTACGTATCCAAGCCGACACAGGAGGCAACTAACGCAGAAAAGATTAAAAAAAAAAAAAAAAAAAAAATAACTACGACCGAAGATATCGAACCAAAAATGAACTAAAAGGTATCGACGGCTACAACGAATGGCGACGTCGTCGTCGACCAAGGCGATCAATATGACGACTGCTACAACTGCAGTTCTGTACCTCTCAGTCCTCTCTCACAGGAAGAGGAAATTGCCCTGCCACAAGCTGAATGGAATCAAAAATTCACGCAGAAACTGCTAGATTGTTACAAGGAGGCTCATTCCCCGCATAGTTACGGGTATTGGTACAGCTTTAGCAGGTTTTCTTACTTTGGTATGCTGAGGCTATATTACTGATACTGGTAACGTGGTCTTGAGTCAATTTGCGTTTAGAACAAAATGTACATAGGTTAGTGCGCACAATACTGTTCTCTGGTCTGTTTGTGTAGAGCACCGAGCACCTAGACGAGAACCCTTAATTTGCAGTGTGTACGGCTGAGTGCGGCTTGCCAGATCTTATAATTGTCCTATGCACTGCAGATATGCTTGTTGGAGGTATATGTCTTAGATTTAACTTGAATTAAAGAAGATGATGATTTTGATGACGATGATTAGAGAGCGAGAACGGACAATTTGGGAAGGGGGACGGAGACCAAGTCACTTGGGGTTTTGTACGAGTACGAGTTTCTTCGTTTTATATGCACACATGAAATTATGTAAACAATTATCGCCGGCGGCTAGCTACGATGAGGTCCAAATAAGGTTGGCTACACCTATGGTCAGCTTAGGCGATCATGGTCTTAGATCTCGACTTGATTATAGGATAAGGCTTAGCGTTTTCTGTTTTTGGTGTGTCGTACTATTAAATGCAAGGAAATAATAACAACAGCGGTCGGTGAGTTGAACGAGAAGGTAATTGCAAATTTTGTGCAGCGTGCAGCTTGTAACATTGCGATTAGTTACCAGCATACACACCGATCCGATACCATATAGAAGACGAATATATCCGAACAAAGGTGAAGTAGGGACTGTATGCAAATTCTTCCTATTTAATTATAAAACAAAGTAGGGAAAAGAATTAATGCCATAGTTTTCAAAATATGGCATATCTTATAATCGCCTACAGCCTATACTTAACCTCAAGAATCTGATGACATGCATTCAACAAGATAATCCTTGTCAAACACCAAAAAAACAACCTGTCGAAATATAAGAATTCCTTTCATATTTCTCCCCTCTGATATGCGGTTAGCATAAATGTATAGGCCTTTATATAAAAAACAATTAAACCAAATCTTATAGCAGTTTGCAACCATAATCAGAGATGATGATGTTCGATGGTCATCCCAGGAACACCATTATTACACTCACTTATATGAGGGAATTAAATCAACATATAAATACCAATTATGAAATTAGAGTGAGTTTCCCTTTACACATTAACCATCCCCCATTAACCACCCTGTTGCTATTTTCAGTGGTCATCCTTAATGCAGTTTATCCTGTTTGTTTGATGAATACTGACCAGGCGACAAACGTAAACAACCCCTTCCGCGTACAAAATATCAAGGTTGTTGCCTTTGTTGGACTTAGGACTGATACTGATTACGGTGGATGGTGTCCTTCAAGGAATGGTCAGCGAAGGGAGACTACATTTTGTAAGGGCGCAACGCGTGTGAAAAAGGCAACAATAAAGTGTATTTCAATTGTTCCGAGCAAAACGAACATATGCTTGTGTTCTAAGGATACAATCCATAAACGTGTTGGTATTATTAGAAATGGTGCGTGCGTTTTGTAGATTTCATATGAGAAATTGTTCCTATTAGTTAGTATCCATATATATCTTGCAGACATTTATATCATTTCATATTCTTCAAATAAAAAATGAAAACCTCGGAATTGCTTTGGAAAAATTAATCAGACATTTTAGCCGCTCAGATCTCTTGTAAATTAAATTCAATGAGCTTGTACCTAATGTATCAAGAGGTCTAAATGGCCTATATTTGTTATATGTATGAACATTCCAAAGGTTTCAGGATTTTAGGGCGTGATTCTTGGGTATATTTTAAGAAAAAAAATCGTTGTACAGTAAGGCCCTATCTCCAATTTTGATATCATTTAGGGGCGATTTATAAAAGGCTTACTTTGGTGTACATTGTTCCATGTTAACGATAATTGCGTTGTTGTACTAATGATAGAAACTTTGTTTAGGACATTATTTTTACAAGAAGTACTAAACCTTAAAAATGTCTTTAAATAAATTTGCTATCTAATCTCATTTTTAACAGACATCCAGTTCTTAGCCTATTCCATTTTTCCAACGCATGCTAATTTTTTGATTTTGGGTTTTACTATCTCCAGATGGGTTTTTCCTGTTGTAGTACTTAGATAAAATTTTTTTAATTAATAACCATTGTAGCTTAAACATAAAGACCTTTTTTCCTATTTTTACTTGCTGTGGGCTTTTCCAAGTATCATAAAATCTGTGCGTTTTTCTGCATATATACAGCATTTGTCCCACCTATCCCTAAAAAGGCGGATCTTCTTCACCCTCAAACTATCGAACAATTGCACTTACGTCCGTTCTTACCAAATAGGTCATAGAAACGTTGATTAATTTTTTAGCTCCAAAAATATATCGAAGAAAGACCGGGAGTGCGGCAGTACGCCTCTTATCTGATGGTGTATCCTACGAAAAGTGGAACCAATCTCTCCATTTCTAAGGCATTTGATAGAGTTTGGCATCAAGCCTTTTTATCGAAAATGCGTGATGCAAGATTCAAGTCACCAAATAAATACTGGTGTGACCCGAGGCTCTATTTTGTCTCCGACTCTTTTCCTTATATTTATAAACTCCCTATTATCTGAAACAACTAATGTAATAAACTGTTTTGCTGACGACAGTGCTCTTAGCTTTTCATATTCTTTTCCAGATTAACATCCCTGTTCTTCGGATTTGGAACTGCAACGGCAGCGTATGATAAGTTCAATACATTGTGATCTTGAAAGCATTGTACAATGGGGAAAAAGAAACCGCGTAGAATTGAATGCTTCAAAAACTCAATGTTGACTGTCGTTAAAGCGAAATATACCCCCAATGCTACTATCCATGAGTGGAACTTACATCGAAGAAATGACCACATATTTGACGTCGCGCCTGAAAGAATGCTGCAAGGTGTTTAGGTTTCCTTCGAAGATGCAAGAAGTTCTTCATATATTCAACCAAATCTTGAGTATAATTCCCATATTTGCGAAGGTGCTCCTACAACCCACTTGAGTTTTTTAGAAAGAATTCTCATTGTTGTACCTTGTGCACTCTCATTTCAACCAAAAGGCGCAGGAACTGTTCATTTGCGGAAAGTTTTCTTTTCACACTTGACTCCAATATCACATCCTCGGACTTTCAATATAGTTAGTTCACCTGCTTCAACTCCTACTTTACATATAAATTCAAGTCTGGGCCATTAGATGTAGACGCCATGCCATTTACAAAAACTATTCGAATTTCGAGTGAAAATGGGTTTTTTGACTAAAAAGCGTCTTCAGTGGGCTTTGAAGCACTCGTACGCGTCAACTACTCATTTTACAAAAAAAAAACAGTGTAAGTTAAATTAAAGGAAATTTTGTATAGTTAATTTTACTACTCAACATTTTTTTCGTAAAACAAGCCGGAAAGAAGATATTGCCCTAAAAAACTGTTTTTGGCGCCATTTTTCCAAAATGACGACTCGATCGGAAATGATACGAGGTCTTTGTATATGCACTGCATATAGTACTATCATGGAGCATCATTTTTTAGTTCTGAATCAAGTCGCAATGAGGCGTGCTGAAATTGCCAATTGGTGTTAATATAGAATAAGTACAGACAACAAAAGTTTATTAAATACTGGTAAAATATCGGTAAAGGTTCTCGTCTCAACTATTAAAGTTAGTTCCGAATCAACCAGGAAGATGGCCAGACGAAAAATTACCACCATGAGAGTACTATAGAAAATGTATATACAATGACGAGGTGGCAAAGTTGAAATTCGGAAAGACCAGTCGAGAGTCGAAATCTATAAAACTACCAATTTTCAAAACTCCGGAAAACTATCCAGGTAAAACTACCAAATGATTGTATTTACAATGTTTTCAAAAAAGTCGGTCACCTAGGTATTTACGTTTTTTTTTTTCTTTTAAATATAAAATAAAAATAATTCAAAAAAAAATTGTATGGCATAAGCAAATAATGAAGATTGTAGGAACTGTATGGAATTATCACATTTATACCTATCTGTCGATTTTTGATAAATTTCCAGCAACGTTCCACCACCACTCTGTGCGTTTTCACGCGTGCATTTCCTTATGTACCTATTCCTGTGAACCCTGAAATCGAGCTATCCTTGCCTCCTTTTGGCAAGGCATACAAAACAAAATAACGTCTAAAATAGATAAGGAGCGTACAAAATAAATACCAAACATCTCCACACAAACGGCACCGTCTTCGTCATCCCAAAGGAATATATCTGCTTGAATATGAAGTACTAATGCCCCTTCTTCCAAATTTTAACATTTTGCAATCACAAAGGGTAAGAGGCTGCAAGAGGCCACAAACACACAGTTCGAAGGAGTTAGCGAAAAAAAAATTAAAACAATGGGAACGAATGGGTCGCACGTACTTGCGCTTGTATGCGCAATCACATTGGAATGCAAGGCCTTTGACAGAAACCAGTAATATTAACGTAGAAAAATAACACGGCCTAAACCTATTGATAGTGTCAAAATTACAAAACTTGTGGGTTTTTAGTAAAAATTAAGTACGACATCACAGGTCTTATATATAACAATGAATTTCTGAAAAAAGTATTTAGACAATTTTAGGACGGATTTTGATGAAATCCTGTTTTTTATTTTCAAGACTTTGGTATGCAGTTTTGTAGACTTTGTTAATATACAGTACAAAATAAAATTTTAAATAATATTTTTGATTAGTTTTGAAAATATTGAATATAAAATCAAAAATTAATTATAAATAGAAGAAAGGTAATTTTTAAAAATGTTGGTACACAGATTCAAGTTGGCTATATGGATCTTTTCAAATATAACATTTGATAGAAATCCAATGAGCCGTTAATGAGAAAATCGAAAATAAAAAGTAAAGTCGATAATTTTACGTGATAACTTCGTAAGAAAACATTGATGGCAGTAACACCAACATACAGCCCGTTAACTCACACCCACAAATCCTCTTGTTAAATCCACACACACAGACACCCCAATATATACATCTTCTTTCTACTTTAACAAAACTCCGCCTATTTTGTATCTCTTTTTCTCTTCTTGTTCTTTTTGAATTTGAGTGGAATTATTTTGGGAATTTGCGCCTGTTCTTTTTCATGTGCGCCAATTTTCTTATCAGCATGAGTCATTTTATTTCGTATGTGTAGCCTGGCATAGATTTATGAGATGTTATCAGGTCAAAAAAAAAATACGTTACATGAAAGGTCTCTTAATAGACTTTTCCGGTTGATTTGGTTTTAATAAGATGAAAGCTAGTACCTACAAAAAAATTCTCAAAAATTCGTTGGAGCCGTTTTCGAAAAAATAGGCTTTTCTTTAACAGTTATATGGCAATTTCCGTTATTATTGGCCCGAAAATAGAATTTCAATTTACCCTCTGAGGAATGCCGTTTAGCCGTTTAGGCATCAGCTCATTATACATACAGTCGGACAAAAAGACAAACAGACAGACAGACATTTGTTGCAACTAACTTTTTTAGGCTTCCCTATGATCGTAATGTCATGTTTGATTGATTTTTTGTAATATTCACCAATACTAAACTTGCCTTAAAGTACCTATAATCGCAAGTAAACAAAAAAATGAGATTATGTACGTGTCCTAGCATTCCGCCCCTCACCCTTCTATGCCAATGGAATTCGAAGAAGAAGAATCGAAAAACGCTACATGCGAAATCCTGTCAAGGATATAGATTGAATTTCATTTCCATTTTAATGCTGCCTGCCTCCTTGCCCGTCGGTCGTACTCAGGGTCCCGCAGTCGATAGATGGTTCCGAATTGAATACATAGAAAGGTTTTGATCAGTAGTGTTCCACGCCACCCCTTGCCAACCGACAAAACAAACAAACATTTTTTCATCATTTCAATTTTTTTTTTCTTGCAATTTTGCTCGACGACGACGAAATTGTCATTTTCCAAACCACTTCACTCACCCTTTAACGAGTTCAGAAGGAACAGGATCTCCACTCCAGGGATGAGGTATGAACAAAATTCAATGTGGGAAACACTTTAAAGTAATTTTTTTTATCAACAACCCCCTTACACCTCTTTTAGATATTTTTCAATCACACATGTGTGATGCTTGCCAAATTAGACAACAAATGTATGACTACACATATATGTATACGGGACAGTGTGTATGCGTTTGAGTGTGTTTTTTTTTAAGTCATCGACATCGTATCTTGTCGAAGAAAAAAGGATTTTTATCCCCATTTCCATTTTTTTAATGTGATAGGATTCAACGAAAAAGCACACAAACTCAAGAACGACTGCAGGCTTGATGCGGGGATGAAGGTAAATAAATACCAACATGGAAAACAAAGGCGATGGCTCGTTGTCCTGTTTTCATTGTCAGCGTCTAATGCGGAGGTGGGTTACCAATTTCCAATCGAAGATGGATATTGAGAAATGAAATTGTTTTTCCGTCGTCGTCGTCGTCTTCGTCGTCTTCTTCATCTACTTTATTGTCGCCTGGGACGAAAGTACTAACATATTACATATTATAGACAGGAAACGTTCCTTCTAAGTACGAATAAGCTACAAAGAAATGATATTTGTATGTATGCATGCTATCCCTACCAGATGGTGAATTTGATTTGAATTAACTCCATCACCACCGTCGACGTTACAAGACACATTTACATAGGGATATGTTTTGAAAATTTTACATAACATAAATATTTAGCTGTTTGAATTTGTGGCTCCAACATCCAACTTCCTCGATGCTGGTACAACATCATCATCATCATTTTCATTTATATATAATAAAATTCAAGCACTTTCGTTTGACTGCGCATCACGCTAGAATGACAAAACGAAATTGAACAAATCTTTTTTTAATTAATAGATAATATACTCGAGAAACATATAGGACATATTGTTTAAAAATAAATTAACTAAGACTTTGCAAATTGGCCAAAGAAAAATTTGCTTACCACATGACGCGAAATGACAGAACGTATTTACGATCTACGGTGTATACCTATTTGTTGTTTTTTTTGGGGAGAGTACGATAACTTTGGCGCCAAAGTTTAATAACGGTTTCTTTTATAGGAGTTAAATACAAGTATTTTTTACTATGGGAGGGGGGGTCTATCTCCCCCCGTTTAGGAGGTAGGGGCGATTTTCGAAAAAAATGTCTTTAATGGAAAAATAAATATTAAAAACAACGGCAACACTTAAAATACCTTACTATAACGGTTTCAAAAGTCACAAATCTGTGCTTTAATCCTACATTTAAATTAAATTATTTGTGTCAATAGTTTTCAAAATATTCACATTCAAACTCGATTTGTTTATAACAAAAAAAAATTTAAAAATATTTTTGAATCAATTTTGTTGAAAATTGTGAAATGGAAAATTAAATTTTCTTTCTGTAACCAATGCTCATATCAATTCTAAATAAAACGCAAAAAAACCGAAAGAAATGGAAAATTGTGCCTTTTTTTTTGTTACATTCACGCCATACATTGGGTTGTTGCGTACTTCTACTCTAAAACAGATGGCGTAGGTATTCAAACTTTTTATTTTAAGCTTCGCTAACACCTGACGTCACTATCATCTTTATTATTATTTTATTTCTTTAGTGAAGACTTTATCTTAAAATTGAAGATTAAATGAATTAAATTTTTTGTTTCCGAGGCTAATGTTAGCAAAGCCGCGGGCACAACTAGTATATGATAATACAGATTATATTTTAACTATGTGTCTGTTAGACACATTGTCTTCTTAGAACGCAACTGGACGTTGCACGACACTAGTTAGAACAATTAGAAAGATAGGAAACTATTTGTTATACTAAGCCCATAACACTAGGATATACCAAGAAAACATTTATATACATAGATATCTTCATTAAAAAGCGCCATTTTATTTCTTCAACAATTTAAAAAAGTTTATTTTTTTTTGAAAATCACTAGAACGGTTTTCAAATAAAACAGTTTTTTTAACAACTTTTTTAAAAGTTAAGCACAAAAATAACCTCTATTCAAAAACTTAATTAACAAAAAAAAATTCACGTAACCCTTTTCAAAATATTTATTTTTGAAAACATTTTTTTAAATTATTAGATAGGTATGCAAAAAAATGTGTTTTGGAAAATACATCTTACTGAATGTCAATTTTGATTGTATTAATCGGTTCACCAGTTCTCCAGGAAGATGGAGAAAAAAAGGGTGCCGTTTTTAGCTAACCTTGTTGATTTTTTGACAACATGCTACACATACGAAATAACATGACTCATGCTGATAATGCTGGATAAGAAAATTGACGCACGCTGCGATACTGTGGTTCTTTCAACCAAAATCGATCGCAAGCACCAGGCGAACATGAAAAAGAACAGGCGCAAATTCCCAAAATAATTCCTCTCAAAGTCAAAAAGAACAAGAAGAAAAAAAGAAATACATAATAGGCGGAGTTTTGTTAAAGTAGAAAGTAGATGTAGAATAGATTTTGGGTTGTGTACATGTGTATTTAACGAGAGGGTTTGTGGGTGTGAGTTAAAGAGCTGTATGTTCGTGCTGCTGCCAAACGTAACCCACACCTTCAATAGTGCACTGATTCGTTTGTAAAAATTCTTGAAAAAAGGCCTGTGTATATACTGTCAAAATAAAGTTTCACTAAATTTGAAGACGGTTGGCCCCACAAGTTTAAGCTGTAGTCCAAAATATATATATACAGACAGACAGACAAACAGACGAAATTTTGCCAGTAACTCGAACATGTTTCTCTATCATCGTAATGCCATGTTTAATTTTTATCTCAAAATTCTTAATCTGCACGAATCTATTACTTGTATTATAGTACCTATAATAGCCGCGGCGCTAAATAAAGTTACTTAACACTTCATAAGAATGTTTAACTATTAATATAATTTTATTCTATCAAGTTGAAATGCTGCAGCGACATCTAGCGACAAGTTATAACACACCTTATAGCATTAGAACCTCTTCCATCAAGAATATATGTATGTACGCATGTGCCTACTTTCTTGGCGATCATTCAAGACCAAAATAGTTTAAGAGATTGTTAACAGAAACAAGCACAGATTTCTCTTTCATGTATTTGCACATTTTACTTTTTTATTTCATTTTTTGTAGCGCCACCTATCACCTATACATATTCCCGAATCCTAAACTTGCCCCATAGTACATATAATCGCAAGTAAAAATTGATGTCAAAATATAACATAGATTCTATCTACATAGTATTTTCTTAAACATAGCAAAAAAAGAATTAATACCATCGAATTAGATGAAACACCCTGTATATACTCTAATCTTATCCCAGTACAAAACCAATAATTTTTATAGCTACTACCATTTATAAACTAGTTTACCCACGTGGCGTTGCTCGGGTACATTTTCGAAAAAACGAACTCGGCGTGGCGCCACCTAGTAATCAAACAAACCTTAGTTACTTCTTACAAAATAAGATATCTGCTTGTGAATCCACTCCAGTGGCACCAATGTGTGATTAAAATGGCCTTAGTTACACCTTAACTCATTAGCCATTTACCTGTGAAGGTGCCATCATAATCGAAGCATAAATAAGAATTTTTCAAAAAAAATACATCCAGCGCCACCTAGGGGTAATTTAAAATAACCTTACTTAATTTTTACAATATCAGCTTTCTGCCTGTGAAAATCCCGTCGAAATCTCCATAATAAGCTCCATAAATAAGAATTCTAAAAAAAAAACACCCCAGCGCCACCTAGTTGGTAATTTATATAGCCTTTGTTACTCCCTAGAACATCAGCAATCTGCCAGTGAAATTCCCGTCAAAATCGGTGCAGCGGCTCCCGAGATAACCCCGAACAAACAGACAGACAGACAAAAATAAAAAAAAAAAAATAAGTACTATATAAACTTTCATATGCATCGTGTAAGAAACTGTTATTTTGATATTAAAAACGGACACTTCATTTTTATTTATGTGTATAGATCATCTTGCACACAGTTCTATATGCGTTACAACAGTGAACTTCAAATCCGTTCCCACAACAAAAGCAATGTATTTGACAGGTCTGGGCCTTAATATTTAACATGGCAAATTATTTAAAATTAAAACAAAAACTCTTCCAACTAACTTTTTTAATTTGCTCCTTCCCGTGTCTGTGCTGCAAAGCGTTTTGTTGCACGCAATTTTCTCAATCAATTAGATTCAAACATCCGTTTCTCTGACAAAAGAAAAAATTGCATAATTCTCCGCACCCAAAGAAGCAGAACGAAAGAAACCAAATAACAGCCTGTTTGAGTGTTTGAGACGTCCGTCGCCGTCGTCGTCGGTCGACGACGTCCAACGGACACAAAGCTTGTAATTAAAACGCTTCCAAATTGCCTGCAGCTGTTATCCACCAATTGGTTAATTTCAGTAAAAGAGGCAGATTCACTTATGCTCCTCTTATGCCACCGAACTTCTTTTTTTAACGTAATTAAAATAACTATAAAAAAAAAACAGGGAAGACGAGAAATTAGAGAAAGGTTTAAATTAGTTTTGGTTGTATCTGAACTGAAGGGATGCGGATTCCCCGAACCTAAGCTCAGCACAAGGGCTAACCTCAGAGTGGAAGCAGTGCGGTGGTTATTAATTTTGAAAAGGAAGCCAAGAAGTGGTCATTTTCTTAATTACTATAATGTCCCAATTTAATATGTATGTAGGGTAGGGGTTTGAGATTTACGTCTTTGGCTGGTACCTGTTTACTTGGTTCCTAAGAAAAATGATTTGTGCGTGCGCGCGCAGTCTAATGCTGTTTCTTTTCTTAAATTTTAAGTATTTCCCAAGAAAATATTCACAAATGAATTCATAAGAGGCAATTAGATATGATTAGCGTCTAGAAGCAAGCAATGGCCGTCCAAACATCTGACGAAGTTCTTAAAAAGCCTTCTTCAACGAGTCTAGATCTCGATGTTCGTTGGTCGGACGAAGCTGATTCTTACGCCAAGATTACAGCTCATTTGATCTTCGAACGCCTTTATGTTTAGATGGCTGAGAGTAATGGAAGGAATTTTTTTTTTAAGGATATTAGTATAAACTTTTTTAAGGACGAACATTTTAAAGTTTAAAATTGGTAAAGAGTGTTTCAATAAGAGCATCGCGACTTTTTTTAATGCATGAAAATCCATAAATGTATTCCATGAATAACACGAGTTATGTCGGCTTCAAATGCTTCAATCATTTCGGCTACATCGAAGTAAAAAGAGATGGCACATATCCCCATACAAATTAATTGTGCCAAATCACAAGATCTAGATGACCAATTGATAAGACCATTTCTTGAGATGATTTTTTCATCGAAAGTTTCTATTGATTTTTTTAGCTGGGTGGCACCTCCTATTGGATCACCCGTTATATATTCGGTATTCTACTGTCGGCAATCAATTTGTGGAATTGGAATATGAAGCTCCCATTTTTTCGAATGCTAACTATATTTTCGTATGACAGTACTAACTCTTGATTCAGAGGAATCTTTGATCTAATAATTCCTTGAAGTTCATTTCCTTTACTGCGGGGCGAAATATTGTAAAAGCTAGTACCAAGTTCCCACACCTCAACATTCACAAAGGGACATCAACCAGATTGATCACATTGCGATCGATGCAAGGCACTATCCAGTAGAATGGATGTCCGAACTTTGTGAGAGGTAAACATTACCTCGGACCACTACCTCGTTGTAGCCAAGGTATGACTGAGGATATCCTTACCAACGCCAACTGTGAGGAAGTTTAACGTCGGACAGCTGCAATCGCAAGAAATCTCCAGGTCCTTTTGCGATCGAGTTTCAAATAATCTAAAAAGGAATCCTTTACAGCCCAGCAACAAGTATTGAGAACCAGTGGCAACATTGCCGAAATGCCATCAGAGAAGCCGCCTCTGAAGTGCTGGGTTTTACATGGCCAGCACAACGAAACCCCTGGTTTGATGATGAGAGTCGGCAGGTACACGCAGCTAAACAAGAAGCATACAAGGCGGCGCTGCCCGTGCACTGTACGAGCAGAAGAGGAAAGAGGAACACCGACTTCTTAGAAAGCAAAAAAAGTTCATGAGAAGCACGCGACCGAAGAAATGGAAAGCTGTTATTGCAGGAACGAAGTTCGAAAGTGTTACCAAAAGGTAAAAACAAGGTGTCAAAGCTACAGAGCTTGAAAAGATGAACAAGGGAACATTGTAGTGGAATCGCAATCGATGCTAAGAATATGGAAAAACCATTTCTGCAGAATGTATAACAGCGATGAAACGAATTCCGGTGTCAGGCAGAATGGTCCATCTTATTTGTGAGAAGTAGACCAACAATTCTGCCCACCACATCTGGATGAAGTAAAACTATCTAAGCTTAAGAGCAACAAAGCCGCCGAAGCCGATGGCCTAGCTGCGGAGCTCTTCAAAGCTGCAGGCGACGACTTGGCTATAAGTATGCACCAACTCAAAAGCAAGATATGGTTAGAAGAAAGCATGCACAATGAATGTAATCTCAGCATAATTTGCCCGATCCTTAAAATAGGAGACCCCCTGAACTACACGAACTACAGGGGTATCAGTCTACTCAACATCGCCTGCAAGATCTTTTCTGCTGTATTGTGTGAACGCCTAAAGCCATTCGTCAACAACCTGATAGGTCCAGATCGAGATCAGTGCGGTTTTAGGCCAGGAAAGTCCACTATCGACCAAAATTTCACATTATGGCAGATAAAAACCCAAAAACTTCAAATCGACACCCAGAACCTTTCATCGAATTCAAAGCCGCATACTGCAGTATTTATCTATATAGACGAGTTATATAGAGCAATGTGCTATTTTAATATCCCTGCCAAACTCAAACGCACGCTGTTACGTCAAGGTCGGCAAAGACCTCACCGACACCTTTGAAGTCAAAGAAGGATTTAGACAAGGCGATGCGCTGTCATGCGACTTTTTTAACATCGTAAACATCATGATAGACAGCTATATCTTTGAGGTAGAAGAAGAATACCTCTTGCCAATCGCTGCTTCTTCGGGCTTAGAAGGCAATTGAGTAGAAAAGCCCTCTCTCGGGCAACTAAATTGTCCCTTTATAAGACCCTCATTCAGATGGCTGGGTCATATGGGTCAATGCTCCGGGCCGGAAAATCTGCGATTCCACCTCAGAGGGACGGCGCAGTAGAGAAAGACTGAGACTCAGGTGGCTCACACAAGTGGAAGAGAACCTTAACCGACTCCACGTACGAAACTGGAGGCAGCTAGCTAGGGACCGAGCTGGCTGGAGATGGAGGAGCTTGTTGGTTGAGGCCCAGGTCCACCCCGGACTGTAGCGACACCTAAGGTAAGAAAAGGTAATGCTGTCTTTATGGCGAAAACACTCCTGACCATAAAATGGACCAATCCTAATGCAGCAAAGTGGTGCCTCAATTATATTAAGAAAACCAAGAGCAAGTGCTTTGCATTTCTGTAATGTGATAGTCTGCATCCAAAGCAAAATATCATTCTTATTCTTATCTGCCTCAAAATTTGTGTGAACAACTCTTTTTCGACACACAGTGAAATAACCCCAAATTAAGTTAAAACGTACCTATAGATAGCTGAACAATGTCTTACAATTTCTCTTCCATCTTCGTTTGTTTTCGAATTAGCACTTTGTAATGGAAAATACAGATGGAATAAGAAAACTGTTTGTATCTCCGAGATTATTTCTAAAAATAATACTAAAATAAAAAAAAAAAAAAAATTCCACGACTGGGTCGTACGTACTTGCTCATATAATATAATATAAACTCATGTTAGGGGGATTCATGGAATATATAAATATCGAAAAATAAATAATAATAAAAATAACGAAAAACTTTTCGAAAACATATTTTAATTGTTTTTTGAGTATGTCAATTTAAAGAAATCTATAGCTTATACTAGGAGAAAAATTAAAAAAAATCTATAGATTCGTTTTCAAAATATTCAAAAAACAAAATTATTAAAAATAAAAAAAAATTGTTTTTGAAAATTTTAATAAGCAATATTATTTAAATCATAAAACACTGCATAATTTTGAGAGAAAGTCCGGTCATATGGGAGGTACCGTTAAAAAACTTTTTCTGCAAAATCCATTAAAATGCAAAGATAGATTTTGCATAGAAAACACGATTCAGAAAGTTTTATCAAAATCGTAGGAGCCGTTTTCGAGAAAAATAAGTTTTTCATTAAAAGTTATATGGCATATACCGTTAGTTTTGGAGCTAGAATGCAAATTCGTTGTTTGATTCTTAGAACATTTTTTTTTTACGAATGCATAACTTGCCTTAATAAATCGCAAGTAAAAAGTAATCACACTCGGAGCCAGACAAACAAACGAAGTGCTAATGCTCTCTCCTTATTTTTATTCCTATCACTGATCATTTACTCATTTCGGTGTATGATATCATGTCCATCATAGCCAGTTTTAGCTGATTTGACAATCCAGAAGCCAAAATGTACCTTTTCATTATACGCATAAGAAATTTTTCATTTAACGGTGTCGATTCTATTAGCACTTAATTAAAAGATCCACTGGGCCATCGTGCCCGCTCTTATTGCTACCGGCCCATTTTAGATATTTTTTGTTTGATAGTTAAGTCCGAAGTAATTATCATCGTCCGAGGGATTGGCCGGAATTCTTCGAAGTATAATTCTACAATGGGTCAACATGAGTGTATATGATAATGATCTGTTTGCTGGCCTGGGCTTAAAAATGGAATAATTAACGCCATGTGAAAAGGTTGGAGTGAAGGCATCCTCTATCAATTAGTTTGTTGGTGTTTACTTATATAATGAGATTTTGAGTAAGGATTTCCTTTAATTGGAGAAGTAAACGAAGGAATGATTTGGTGTGCCATGATGGCGTCCTCTACTTTAAGATTTAAAACTATTTATGGTATGGTAAATTAATTTAGCAACCTAGGGTTTTTTCTAATATAAGGTTTTGTAGATAATAAATAAACTATATTACATAAAAAGTCCACAGTTCAGATAACTTCTACCTACCTGAAAAGTACTTTACTACTTAAAACTTAAAACTTAAACGCTATTTTCTTTTAAAAATGTTAAAAAGTTGAAATTTTGTGTGAAATCGTAGGAACGGTTTTTAAAGTGAACGGTGTTTTTAACAACTTTTTTTTTTTTAATTATAAAAAAAAATTCAAGAATGCAAGCTCAAACCCAAAAATAATCTTAAAACAAATAACTAACCCGATTTCAAAATATTGATAACACAAAAATTTGTTTTCCAAAATATTTTAAAGTAAAATTGAAATCGGAAAAAGCACAAACAAGCAAGGAACTCATGCAACTGGGTAATTAAAACAACCAAATTTTCACATGAGCAAAAATCACGGCAAAAAAATCTGCAATGGGTCCCAAAGGACATTTATGGTCATTTGTAAAAAAATATTAAAAACTCCTCAACATCTTCGGTTCCAACGCTCATCGCTAATGACAAACCTATTGTCTACTTTTCAGAGATGGCAAACTTGCCCGCAGCTCATTTCGCTGCCAGCTCTACGATGCCTTACAGAAACGTTGCCCCTATTGTACTTGAAAATGTAAATTTTTCCATGGACAGATTTTTTTCCGCACTCGTACAGTAGCTAGAGTTTTCAAAGGACTCGTGATACACAAATCCGCTGGCCCGGATTCTTCTGAAGAGGTGTTCTTCCACACTGACAAAGAGACTGCGTCAGCTTTTCTATCGCGCCTACTTTTCTGAAATCTTTCCTAGAAGATGGAAAACAGCATTTGTCCAGCCTGTCCCTAAAAAAGGTGACCCATCATCCCCCTCCTCCTATTGACCTATAGCACTAACATCTCTTCTTTCTAAGGTCATGGAAACGCTGATTAACCGTCAGCTTAAGAAATATCTCGAAGATCGAAAGCTTCTCCACTGTAAATCTGTACATCGCTTTGGTGAAAGTAAGATTATTGCTCTTGATATCTCCAAGGCATTTGATAGAGTTTGGCATGAAGCTCTCTTATCGAAAATGCTTTTGCGATCGATGATACTCTTGTTCGTTGGATTAGAAGCTATCTTCTGGACCGTTCAATACAAGTCGTATTGGACGGATTCAAGTCAGATTCCCACAAAATAAATGCTGGTGTGCCCCAGGGCTTTGTTCTGTCTCCGATTTGTTCCTCATTTTTATAAATTATCTTCTGTCTGTTACTTCTAATCCACTTAACTGTTTTGCTGACGACTCTACCCTCAGCTTTTCATATTCGTTCGATAATTCACGTCCTTCGCCTTCGGACGTACAATTGCAACGGTACCGTATGTCAAGCTCATTAAACTCCGATTTATACAGCATTGCCAAATGGGGTAATAGGAATCGTGTGGAGTTTAATGCTTCGAAAAAATGCCATTGCCCATGAATGGCACTTGCATCGAAGAAAACGAAAAGCTCTCAGTACTCAGTATGTGTGTCAACGAAGACCTTCGTTGGAACGACCATATGTTTGAGATCGCTAAAAATGCTGCTAAGTGCTTAGGTTTTCTGTATCGGTGTAACAAGTATTTTTCCCCTTCTGATCTGGCTACAATTTATAAAGCCTTTATACGCCCTAATCTCGAATGTAACTCCCACCTCTGGTCAGGTGCTTCACGAACATGGCTTCACCTGCTTGATGGAATACAAAATATAGAGATTCTTTTTTTAGCCGAACAACACGAATTTGGAATAGTTTACTCGGCGATATTTTCCCTTAACATATTCATTTGCAAGCATTCAAAACCAATGTTAATCGACATCTTCTGTCCTTCCTCTCCCTATTATCCCAATGCTCGCGCAATGTACTTACATACATTAAAAGGGAAACAAATAGTCCCCTTTCATTTTGGATAAATGATGAAAAAAATTTTTAACCGACAGTTTTTTCAAGCGGCATTTAAATATGTAGTCTGGATTTAAAATTGTCAACTTTTCTTATCGATTAAACATCAGTCGACAGTTTTACAGTCGATGAAATTTATATTGTCGACCATTCGTATGCAGTACGCTTCCCGAACTTGTTGATTTTCTTAAATCCAAGGTTAACCTCACCATCCTTTAAAAGACAACAGTTCCGGAAAAAAATCTTAGCGATAGCTATACAGCGATTCCTCGCCATTTTTCGGGCACGTTAAAACTCCACTCCACTTGTTGGTTTAACAGCCTTTTACTGCAGGCGTACCCGAAACCCTAACCTATCCCCGCATCAAAAATTGTGCATTGTCGATCACTATGCTCTGTTCAATTTATATTTTCAGTACAAACCTTATGGAAGAGAGCTTTTAAACACACTGGTACCTGCCACTTAAACATAAAAGAGAACTCCGAAAGGCATTGAAATTGTTGTTGTAATATTTCATTTAACCCACGTACATTCCACCAATTCCTGTTTGCACCCCGGCTGCGAGGTGCGAGGAGACTGATTATCAATTTGCCTCTCGCTCATTGTGTTTATTTAAAGAAAAGCACTACTGCAGAGTAACCATTTGCCATTAATGGAAATTATAATACCTTTTTCTTTGCTTTTTGTTATGAAAGTTCCTGAATTGAAGCTTTCTTAGAGCGAATGAGAGCATATTTTAAGCTTAAAGAAGAAGGTGTTGCCGCTTTGTGTTTTTTTTACATCTTTTCGTTTTTATTTTTCTTTAAAAAAAAAAGGTTAACATAAAGATACATAATGCAATATTTGTTGGCATTTTTTTTACTTGCGAGTATAGGTACTTTAACGCAAGTTTTGCATTCGTACACAAAAATAAATTGAGATAAAAATCAAACATGGCATTACGATTGAGAAACGTATTTGAGTTACTGGAAAATTATGTTTTTCTGTCTGTACGGATGTATTTTGGATTACAGCCTGAACGGCTTGGTCGATCGTCATCAAATTTATAACATAAGATTATTTTGACATTCTACAGAGGCCTTATTTTATTTTTTTTTTTTTTAGCTCAAATGTTAACAGTACCTGTCATATAACCTTTAAGTTTAAGCTTATTTTTTTCGAAAACGGCTCTAAGGATTTGTATGAAAAAAAATCTGTGTACTTTTGGAGGTGTGGTTTATATTTTGGTGACAAAAAATATAAGCGGGTGGGCTAAAAACGGTACCTCGGAAACTGGCTGTCCGATTACAATCAAAATTGTTATTTAGGTAGAAGCCTAAGTAATTTTACTTCAAAATATTTTTGAAAATTGTTGTTAAAAAACTGTTATATTTAAAAACCGTTCCTAAGATTTTGAACAAAAATCCTGCTCCTTTAATTTTTTTTAAGGAAATACTTTTTTTTAGATTTAGTTTACGGTCTACATGTTTCTGTTTTCATAAAATTTGAATAAACAGTTGGTAACCATACTTACATTTTTGTGCATAGAGTATGGCAACCATTTGAGAGCTTATTGAAATCCATAACAATAAGAGTGAAAGGCAAATATCCTATCTTCTCTGTACTGAAAATATAAATTGAACAGAGTATAGCTTGCGCCAGTTCTTTTTCTAATTTCTAAAAGCCCTAGACAAAATAGTTCTAAATAGGGTAATTCAAGGTTTCTCGAAGTTAGATAGATAGATAGATAAAATCAACGTTGTTCCTGCTGTCCTTCTTACTCCGTTAAATCAGTTATTCATTAATTCACATAATTAAATCTTCGATTTCACATAATTAAAAAAAAAAAACTAAAAAACTTTTTTCTTCACGGAAACTTGCGCAAATAAAAAAGTTCTTTAAGATTCTCAAATCCAACATTGCAAATAAAACCGAATCCCAAACGCAAATAAAAAACAGCAAGTCCAAGTTGAAATCCTTTTAATTACAATTACACAAACACAGGAATCGAAATAGAAAACACTCTTCAGAAAAGGACACTTCAGTGTTTCTTGTTGGTCTCCACTCTCCATAATCATTGATCCAAAGGAATGCTTCCTTTTAAAAGAAATTGCGTTTTCCCGGCATTAAAACAAAAAATAAGGAATGATGGAAACTTAAATCAGGATGACGTCAATAAAAAATGTACCTTCCCCTTCTTAGACAGAAGGAATTTTCTATTAACATCACCATCCTGGAAGCGCCTGGTGATGTGCGGACGGGATGGATGTTGTTAAGAAAATATTTTCATCCACACGACTAACCTCATAATCCGTAATTAATTCGTTCCGCAATGCAATATCGTGTTTTTTTTTCAGCCCTCCCCCAACATCCACAGCCATTAGAAATATTTTTTCGAGGGAATATCTTTTGTTTTCCTAGAATAATAAAAAAAAAGAAACAAAAGCTAAGCTGCGGTTGGGAACAGGAAACTCAGTTGTAAATTTTGGCGTTTCGGTTGTTTTTTTTACCGTCACCTTTTTTTCGGTAAGAGGAAGAAAAATTAATTACATTTTAAGTTGTCCCCAAATTTGGCCTCTCATTTGCCGGATTATAAACTCCGTTATGGAAAAAGATTTTGAACAGGGTTTTATTTGTTTTGGACCGTTTGAATGGATTGGAAAGCTTTAACTGTGATTTCTTTCGATAAAATTCCTTTTTTCATCGTAATTAAAGTGCTGAGATTTAATTTTTTTAATGTGCTGTGTCCTTCTCTGGAAGGACCACTTCGTGATAATGGCTTTGGCTTACATTTTCGCACGCAATTCAATTTATCTTAATTGATGCTGAAATATTTTGTTTTTAATCCGCGTAGGCCCTTCTTGTTTCCGGAAACTGATAGGGATAATTCGTTTATATTTTTGTGGAAGGATTGGATTGGACATGGCATTAGGATAATAGAGAAACATTTTTGAGTAACTGGCAAAATTCTATTTGTCTGTTTGTTCGTATGTATTTTGGACTACAGCCTAAACGGTTGGGCCAATCATCTTCAAATTTAGAACTGAATGTTATTTTGACCTTCTACAGAGGACTTTTTTTTTTATTTTTTTTTAGCTCAAATATTAACGGTACCTGTCATATAACCGTTAAGTAAAAGCTTTTTTTTTCTCGAATATTTATGAAAATAAATTGCACGACTGGATCGCACGTACTTGCTCTTATGTGCGGTACAGCTTGGAATAAAATTTGAAAAATATTAAGGGAACTTCAAAGATTATATTCGATTTTTCTGACTTTTGATTGTTTGAAAAAAGTAAGTAAAATAGTTTTCAGCGGAAAAATTTAAACTCCATTTTGTCTCTTTAAAAAATGTGAAAAGTGTGATTTTTTTTTTCAAAATCGTTAGAGCCGTTTTTAAATAAAACGGTTTTTTTTAAACAACTTATTTTAAAAAATAAAAAAAAATAATTCAAGAATACAAACTTAAGCAAAAAATAACATTCATTTAAAAACAAAATTTAAAAAAAAATCACTTACCCGTTTTCAAAATATTGATTTTTCAAAAAAAAAAAAGTTAAAAATATTATTAAAGTTACAAAAAAAAAAGTTTTCGAAAAAAAAATTACGCAAAATTACTCAGGCTACCTACATCTTCTTGAATATTAATTTTTATTGTAATCGGATTACCAGTTTTCGAGAAAGTCGAAGAAAAAAAAACGGTCCTATGGGAGGTACCGTTTTTAGCCCACCATTTTAATTTTTTTTTCACCAAAATATAATGCATACCTACAGTAGTACACTGATTTTTTTTTTTATAAAAATTCTTGGAACCATTTTTAAGAAAAATAAGCTTTTACAAAACGGTTATATGACAGGTACCGTTAATTTTTGAGCTAAAAAAAAATTGAAAAAGTCCTCTGTAGAATGTCAAAATAACCTTAAGTTCAAAATTTGAAGACGATTGGACAAACCGTTTAGGCTGCAGTCCAAAATACATCCGAACAGACAGACAGATAGACAGACAGACGGACAGAATTTTGCCAGTTACTCAAATATGTTTCTCTATCATCGTAATGTCATGTTTGATTGTTATCTCAACATTTTTAATCTGCACGAATGCATAACTTGTATTATAGTACCTGTAATCGCAAGTAAGAAATTAATACTTTGATATTCTCTTAATATTTTTTTAAATGTTATTCGACGATGTGAGCGTACATACATAAGCCTGCTCATACGCATATACGTGCAAACAAGTCGTGCAATTTTTTTTACTTGCGATTATAGATACTATAAGGCAAGTTTAGGAATCGTGAATATAAAAGAAAATTGAGATAACAATACAACATGACATTACGATCAGAAAAAAAGTAAGTGGCAACAAATGTCTGTTTGTCTGTCTCTCTGTCTTTCTGTATGTATAACGGACTGCAGCCTAAACGGCTAAAGCGATTTTTGTCAAATTTGGTATGTGTGATTCTTTTGGCATTCCTCAAAAGGTAAATTAAAATTTTATTTTTAGGGCCAATAATAACGGTAACTGCAATATAACTGTTAAAAAAGCATTTTTTTCTCGAAAACGGCTCCAAAGTTTTTTAATGAACATTTTTGAGGATTTTTTTGTAGGTATTAGCTTTCATCTTTTTAGAACCAAATTTACCGGAAAAGTCCATTAACGGTACCTTTAATATAAGTTTTTTTTTTAATTTTCGATGTTCTCATCAGCGGTTCATTGGATTTCTATCAAATTTTATATTTGAAAACATCCGGATAGCCTAATTTATTATGTGTACCAAAATTTTGATTTTTTTTTTTTTGAAATTCAATATTTTTAGAACTAATAACAAAATATTATTTAACATTTTATAATGTACTGTATATTAATAAACTCTACAAAATTGCATACCAAAATCTTAAAAAATATTTTTTTCAAAAAAACTAGAAATGAAAAACTGAATTTCATCAAAATCTTTCCTACAATTTTCTAAATACATTTTCATAAATTCATTCATATTTCATTCATTTCATAACAAGGCGTACTTAATTTTTACTCCGTTAAATTTTGTGGTTTTGACACAATTAATAGGTTGAGACCGTGTGAATTGTCTACGTTAATGTTGCTTGTTTCTGCCTAAGACCTTGCCTTTCAATGTAATTACGCACATAATACTATAAGCAAGTTATGGATTCGTGCAAACAAAAAATCTAACAATCAAACATGACATTACGATGATAGAGAAGTTGAAAAAAGTTGTTCCGGAAATTCCGTCCGTCTGTCTGTCTGTTCGCACCTCTAGAGCCTAAACGGATGGGCCGATTTGCTTCAAACTTGGTATTTAGTATTTTTTCATTTTTGCTCTAGGTTAAAAAATAACGGTACCTGCCATATAATCTTTCTCGAAATCGGTTCTAACGATTTTAAAAAAACTTTCAGGGTACTATTTTGTTTTAACAACAATACATCTTTCAGTTAGAATTGATTTTTCGAAATTTGTTCTATAAAGGGACCGTTTTTTTTCTTTGTCTTTCTCGAGAACTGCTTAACCGATTACAATCAAATTTGATATTCGGGAAGATGTAGATAGCCAACCCAATTTGGCGTAAAAATATTTTCGAATTACGGTTTTTTGTATTTTCAATAATTTTTTTAAATATATATATTTTTTTTGACAAATCGATATTTTGAATTTTTTTCTTAGTTTTGTTTTTAAATATAAGTAATTTTTGTGTTTAAGTTTGCATTCTTGAATTATTTTTTTTAATTTAAAAAAAAGTTGTTAAATAAAAAACTGGTTCTACGATTAAAAAAAAACTACACTTTTTCACATTTTCTAAAGAAATAAAATGGCGTTTAAATTTGTCCGCTGAGAACTATTTTACGTACTTTTTTTAAACATACAAAAGTCAGAAAAATCTAATAAAAACTTTGAAATTCCTTTTATATTTTTCAAATTTTATTCGAAGCTGTGACCGCACATAAGAGCAAGTATGTGCAATCCAGTCGTGCAATTTATTTTATATACATATACAGAATTTTTGTTTTTCCATAACTCAGTGAAACTTTTTTTTATAAAAATAAAACTCTTCAAGATTTGAAAGTTTGTGATAACCGCACCTAAAAATGTGGTTTAGGGAATTGATTTTCTTCATTTTTCTAAATATTGGCCTTTAATCTAAACCTCATCAAAAATAGAGCAGGTACATGTATTTAAGGCCCAAAAAATAAAATTTCCCTGAGAGTTAAGGAAAATGCTAGTGAGAAGTATCTTGGTTAGCGATTATTGACTGCACGACCACCTTCTACTCAAAAATTATATCAGTAATGATTAATTTAACGAAATCACGATCATCAAACTGACTAACCGGGTTCGTGTGCGTGACGCTATTGGATCATTTTAGCCAATATTTGACACAGCCTATTATAAACTAGCCTAATTTGATAGATTCCATAAACATACTCCATGATGTGCGTACCTAGGTATTATTTTTGTTTAACTACTTCATTACCGTCCTGAAAAATCCGTCCAGTCTCCTCAAATCAATCGTTGGGCATAAACATCTTTAGGGACTTGAGATACGAATTCTCATATACATCGATCAAGCAGAAAGTATCATCAAACATATAAATATACATTATGCAAAGCAGGAGCCAAGTCAAAACAATTTAAATTTTTAAACGGTACAACGTAAAACGGATGAGAGATAGATTATTATGATGATTGTCTCCTCTCCAAAGAGTTGACAATCGGGAATAAGGAAAACACAAAGGGTTCCTTTTGCAATAATCATAAAAAGACCCAGGGAACAAAACAAAACTGAGATAAAAAAAAAAAAAAAAACGAAAAACCCCATTTTCGATGACTCTGTTCCTGATATATTAGGTAGTGTTTGGCGAACCATCGAAATCGGGAATAGTGGATACAGTCTGTATTCCTTCTCCTTGGTCTTATTGTTATTATTATTATATGTACCTACCCCCATAATCAGATTAAGGAAAAAAAGTGTGTGCCACCAAGTGACACAGGTCCGTTGTGCGGCACACAAAGCCCGAGCCGAGCAGCAGGATCCACAGACATCCCAGCCGCCAGTATTTTTATGCAGCGACATTGGCTTCCAATGAACAGCCCAGCCACGACATCTTCTCGAGCAGCTATTATAAATTCTACTAGTCATTCGTAAATCATTTATTAAAAGGAGTTTTATTCGCTTCGATCATTTGGAAGTTACCATGGCCGTTTTTGTGTGTTGTGAGTTCTTCAGGCCTCCTGCTCATAAATGCTGTTACGAGTGTGCGCCTGTGGATGGAATATAAGTGAAGTTTTGTTTCGGCTGAAGCTGTGATGAGGGAATTTATTCATCACTCCAACTGTAAATCTCGTGAAAATAGGTTTTCTAATTTAAATCCGAGGAAGGTTCAAAACGCTTTCGATGCAGACAGCCGAAGGACATCATTTATACCTTTTTTTGTAACTCGTATTCTCGTGTCCTTACCTTTATTCTTCTTGGAAAAGAATACACTTGTTATATGAAAAAAGTTTTGGTGTAGTATATAAAAGGAAAGATCTTCCCGATAAACTTAAGGCAGCTCATAGTTCATTTAAATGTTCCAAATCTGACACTTGGTAGTGAAGTATTGTTTTTTAGAAAAATATTAAATACATCAGTAAGTTTCCTTTCCTAAAAGGACTAACGCAGAGATGTCTGAATTTTCTTTATGAATAGAGGATCTAATATCTTCAGTGGGGATATTATTAATATAAATTTAAAACAGAAGAGGCCAAAGGATTGAACAACCCTGAGGTAGTCGCAACAAAACTTGAAAAACTTTTTACAACCGGAGGAGGGTGACAAGAAGATATGGGGTTTAAGGATGTTATGACATCTAAGGTGAGCGTGAAGTGGTTTTTGCATGACCCTCTCGATAACAAGACTGCAATACTGGATCGCACGTACCTGCTCATATATGCGGTCACATCGTGAAATAAAATTTAAGAAATAAGTAACATTAACGTAAAAAATTACACTATCTGAATCTGAAAAAGTTTCAAAACCACAATACTTAACGGTTTTTAGTAAAAATGGAGTACGCCATCACACGTCTTGTATAATAATGAATTCATAGAAAAAGTATTTCTAAAATTATGGGACGGATTTTGATAAAACCCTGTTTTTATTTTTGGTTTTATTTTTTTTTTTTAATTTTGGTACGCATTTTTTTTTTTTGAGTTTATTAATTACATGTGATTATAAAATTTAAAATAATTTTTTTTGATAAGTTTTAAAAATATTGATATAAAAAAAATCAAAAACGAATTTTAATTAGGAAGAATAAGTATTCAAAATTGTGATAAGCGGAAATATTTGGCTGTCTAGATCTTCTAAAATATAAAATTTGGCAGAAATCCAAAGAGCCGTTACCGAGAAAGCCCAAAATTAAAAAAAAAAACCTTATATGAAAGGTACCCTTAATAGACTTTTCCCGTAAATTTGGGTTTAATCAAATGATAGCCAATACCAACAAAAAAATTCTTAAAAATGTTCATCAAAATCGTTGGAGCCATTTTCGAAAAAAAATAAGCTTTTCCTAAACGGTCATATGGCAGGTACTGTTATTTTTAGGCCTAAGGATAAAATTTCAAATTCCCCTCTGGAGAGGGGATAGGCCTTTCCTGCCTAAACGGGGGAGATAGATAATGGGAGGGGGGCATTAGTAAGAAAAATTTTGTATTTAGTCTTTCTTTTAGAATCCATTATTATTTCACGGCTCCAAAGTGATCGTAATCTTGCCCCTTACGTAGATAGTGTCAACTACTGCAACGAAAAAAAATTCTTTTCTATTTTTCTAATTTTTTAACTATAGTCGTCTGTGCAACAAAAATTGTCAGTACACGGAAGATAGGACGTTTGCAACTCAGTCTGATTGCATTGGTTTGCATATTTCTGTTTCAAATAAAAGCTGTAACAGAGTTTCCGTACTTATCGTTATAAATCGTCGCAAGTGGGAGAGCAATGTGCGTAGGGTTACCACTTGCTGATTACAATACAATACCATAAATACAAAAAATGCATTCACTTCAAAGAAATAACTTCTTTCTATTAAAAAACCAAGTGCCAACAAAATTTAACTGCATTTTAACGATTTTCCAACTATCTTTTATTACGATAAATACACAAATACGACAAGCATCACCCGATGGTGGACCAGCAAGTCCGAAACGCGTCGTGATATTAAATTTTAATAATTTAACAATATTGTAATATACAGGGTGTCCCGTCCCGTAAGTCAACGTCAAGCGGGCAACGGAGGAAAGAGGAGGTTATATCCGTACTAGGAAAAGTAATCCTAGGTTTATAATATTGATAATATTTTTATGGAATTAGCAAGTAGCAAGTGTTGCACCATTTTGAAATCTTGATAAAATGGGCCAATTTTTTCTAATAACTTGCCGAGGGTAGTGTGGTAATTTTTGTTTTTAAATATTAAGTTTCTTCAAAGTTATCTTACAGAATTTTTTTTTAACTATAACTCAGCGAAACTTTTTTTCCTACGAAACTTAGAATATTTATTTTTAGATTTTTGACTGCGATCAATAGTATGATTATTATGGATTACGTATAAAAATAAAAAACCTCAAAATTTGAAAATTTGTGACAACCGTACCGAAAAATGTGGCCTGTAAAATCGATTTTCATCATTTTCCTAAATACTGCCTTAAAATCTAAACCAAGCGAGATGGATTTTTATTATTACTTTTCCCAGTACATATATAACCTCCTCTTTCCACCGCTGTCTGCTTGATGTTGACTTACGGGAACGCATTAAACAAAAAATTATAGTTTTAATTTAATTTTCTTCTTATTTATAAATTTAAATCTATTCTCAAAAAGCTCCAAAACTGAAAGCACAAAAAGCCCAATATGATAAAAGCCAATGAAAAAGCTATATAACTAGTAGTGATTTTAATTAGGACAAGGTAACTCTGCTGGTGCAATACCTTATTTTCAATTCACACAGAAATGGTAGGTTGAAGTGAGTAAACAACGATCACATTATTCCAAATCCCACCAACGTTGATCGGTTAGTTTTTTTAAGAGATACACAGAATTCATCTACGTTTGTCAGTGGCTTTTAATCTTTTTCAGTAGAAGTTTTCTCAATTTAGTGTCGTGATAATATACACCGGCGCCACTGTTTTGAAAAAAAGCTCGCCCATAAGCCCTGTACTGACAATTTTCTACTGAATAGATTATAGTGTTGTATTTACCTTTTGCAACGCCCAGTGGCATTCGAAAAAGGCGATGTAAATTACATCAGACGTCATACACAGTTGATTATGAAAATGTTATGTATTATTAAATATTTTTTTGTTTATCTTTTTTTAATAGTTGCAAGCAGAGACATTTCAGTTGATTGGAGAGGTAGGGACAAGTATTTTCCATCTAGGCGTACAAAAAATTTAATTTCAGGAAAAATTCGGGGAACATTGAATTTTCCCTATGCACTTGTTCTATTACATTTGAATAAAACAAAATAAAAAAAAAAAAACTTTCTGAGAAAACGAACAAAAAATCATCATCGCAAGACCTTAAAAGATGTACATATATTATGTATATCGTTGTTTAACTATATGTGTATATATGTGTGCATGTATGTATACTCCTTAAGTCTGTCAGAAATTAACTTTTTTTTGTTCACCTTTTTTCTAGGGGGTGAAATGACTGCAGAGAGCAAAGTGAAATTAGGGTGAATTTTTTTTTTGCTGCTTTCTTGTCGCCAGCGAGCGTCACCAGTGTTCATATTAATACAGCATGAACAAAAAAAAAAAAAAAAAACAAGCGGAACTGTACAAAAAATGAATCTGACAAAAAATTCACCCCCAACGAATTTTTCCATAAAAAAGAAAACGGACTTAAAAGTACAGATAAATAATTCCTACCCTTGACGTTTTTTTTTTTTTTGTAGACATTTTTGTTGTTGTTGCTCGGGTGTAGCTAGTTCGTGGGTTTCGGTACTAGATATATGTGCCAATTAAATGTACAAGTCGAAAGCTAGAAACATAAAATCGCAGAGGGTATACCTATATATACATCTGCCCTAACAATGAACTGAATGAGAAACCATATATCATTACCAGCCGCTTGATCTTGTTAATGAATGCCGATTCTTTATTATGTATTTGAAATAATTATAAAGTAGTGCAAATTTTTTTTAATGGGAATGGGGTGTAGATACTAGATACATACATATAAGGTTAGACACGAAATCCATTGAGCCGAACAGCTGAATGGGTATATTTCAACACCCCTTCTCCGATAAAACCTATAAAACTTCTTTGAATTAGTTAGGTATTTCCAATTTTTATAAAAAAAAGTAAATATCAGCCGAGATATTAACATTCATTAAAGTTTGGATTTGAAATTAATTAGGCCTGGAGGTCATGACTTGACTATTCCTTTTTCAAAGTTAGTCTTAGCAAAAATATACTTAAGCTCAGGTTGCCAGAGCAGTTTTCCCAGCATATCTGATCTAAAAACGCATATGATTGCATCCATTAACAACTTTTAAAAAATTCAAATATTTCCTACAATTTGCGTTTCACAAACGATTTGAATTGTAGTAGATCTACATTATTTATTTATTGTTATGCATCTGCTATGTAGCAACTTATATCTACTTCGTTTAATTTGTTTTTATGAAACTGTAAAAAAATCATTTAAAATGTGTTTTTTTTTTAATTTTTGCAAATCGAAAGTTACATTTTGTCTCAGTATGCTTGTTCCAGCTAATCTACTGAGCAGATAGCTGACGTTGTAAGGAGTTAGTTAAGCTAATGTAATTACCCCTTCGGTGGCGCTGGGGTTTTTTTTCTTAATTTTAGAACCATTTGGCAAATTTTGACTCGAAAGGTGGTGCTATGGTGCAGATATGTCTACGAAAATGATGTCATCCCTGTATACCTTTATAGTTTCCTTTCAACAACATTATATTTAAATGGTTTGGTCGATTAATAAAATAAATTGCACGACTGGATCGCACGTACTTGCTCATATGTGCGGTCACATTGTAGAATAAAATTAAAGTGAACATCAAAGCATTTATTCGATTTTTGTGACTTTTGATTGTTCGAATAAAGTACGTTAAATTGTATTGGGTGAAATAATTTAAACGCCATTTTATTTCTTTGGGAAATGTAAAAAAAGTGTGATTTTTTCTTCAAAATCGTAGGAGCGGTTTTTAAATAAAACCGTTTTTCTTAACAACTTTTTTTAAAAAATTAAAAAAAATAATTCAAGAATACAAACTTTAAGCACAAAAATAACGCACATTTAAAAAATAAAATTAAAAAAAAAATCACTTACCCGTTTTCAAAATATTGATTTTCCAAAAACAAAAAAAAATTAAATTATTAAAACTTCAAAAAAAAGTTTTCGAAAAAAATTAATGCGAAATTACTTAGGCTACCTACATCTTCTTGAATATAAATTTTGATTGTAATCGGATCAACAGTTTTTCGAGAAAGTCGAAGAAAAAAAAACCGGTCCTATAGGAGGTACCGTTCTTAGCCCACCATATTAATTTTTTTTTTCACCAAAATATAATGCATACCCACAGAGTAGTAAACTGATTTTTTTTAATAAAAATTCTTGGAGCCGTTTTTGAGAAAAATAAGCTTTTACATAACGGTTATATGACAAGCACCGTTAATTTTTGAGCTAAAAAAAATTGAAAAAACTCCTCTGTAGAATGTCAAAATAATCTTAAGTTCAAAATTTGAATACGATTGGCCCAACCAACTGCAGTCCAAAATACATCCGTACAGACAGACAGACAGACTGACAGAATTTTGCCAGTAACTCAAATATGTTTCTCTATCATCGTAATGTCATCTTTGATTGTTATCTCAAAATTTTCAATCTGCACGAATGCATAACTTGCACTTTAGTACCTTTAATCGCAAGTAAAAGAGTTGGTTGTCTGTAAGGTCGGTTTACGGACAACAATTTACGTGACAACGTCAAACGAAAACATTGATGGCAGCAACACCAACATACAGCTCGTTAACTCACACCCACAAACCCCCTCGAGAAATCCACACACACACACCCCAATATCTACATCTTCTTTCTACTTTGACAAAACTCCGCCTATTTTTTATTTCTTTTTCTCTTCTTGTACTTTTTGAATTTGAGAGGAAATATTTTTTTTGGATTTGCGCCTGAACCACAGTATTGCGGCTAGCATGAGTCATGAGCCTTATCAGCACGAGTCACGTTATTTAGTACGTGTAGCCTGTCATCGATTTATAAGACGTATTAGTTCAAAGAAATTGGGCTTTTTTACCTTTTTTTTTTGGGCAATTACCTTCTTAGTCTAAAGAAGCGGTGATTTACAGGAGATATTCTTCGTTTGATCTCAATTATGGAATTCTATCTGGTTAATAGCGGAAGCCAGGTAGAAGAAGTTCCTAACTACTTCACTACTACTTCAAAGTTAGAACTTTCTATCCTGATGTTTGTCAAAGCACTCGATAATTGGCCTTTACCGATCTTGCCAGATCAGCATGCGTTTTCGATCGACTTTCTGCACAGAAGGACATACGCGGCTTGGAAAACGATAAAATGTTGGTTGGAATCGATTTAGAGTTCGTGGGTTTTTCCAAGTTCCGCCGTAATCCCGTATTGTGAACATGTCAATGGTCAACTTTCTTGGCCTAAAAACGCACTCATACTAAACTATCAATTTTTTAACGAATGGCCTTAAGCGCTCGCACACAAAGATCTTGTAGGCGATGTTTAGGAGACAGTTTTTTTTTATAATTAACGCGCGCACAAGGGACTATTTGTTTCCCTTTTAATGTAACACACTGCGCGGACATTAGAAAGATAGGGAGGGGTGAGATAGGAGGTGTCGATTAACATTGGTATTGAATGTTTGCAGATCAAAATGGCAAGGAAAAATCTCGCCTGGTAAACTATTACAAATTCGTGTTGTTTGGCTAAAAAAAGAATCCCTATATTTCACGGTACGTCCGAAATTGGGCTCAAGGGTGAACTGATGAGCATTCCTTGCGAGACGAGTATTACGGGAGAAACTTTTAAGGGGAGGAATGCAGCTGGCTACTTCGAGTGAACATTTTTTTATAAAAGAAACTTCATCCAGGTTGGGTGGTTGCAATTGCTGTTCTAATTTAGTGGCATATTCTGTATGACAGCGGAATTCGGTTTGTCATCTTCGTTATACAGTCTGAAGAAGTGGGTTTTCCATATGCCCAGCATCGACTGCGACTTTACTTTACGATGTTAAATTTATCGTCTTCGAGCTCTATATATATCTGACAGAACTTTTGAACTTCATCCCTGCAGTAACAGCTATCCATTTCCTCAGTGGTTTTTGAGAAGTCTTATCCACGAATAATAAGGTTTTTGATTAAATATTTCGGTTAACCATAAAAAACTTAATTTTCTAACTAGAAATTAAAAAAACATACTCACTTGTACATACGTTCTTGTTTTTTCTCCCTTTGAATATTGGAATTGGAACATGGAACATCTTTTACACTGATTTTTCTGTACGGTGTGTTCTCCAAAAATTCCGAGCTTACGAAACTCAATTTCATAAACAGCAAAAAAAAACTGCGTGATAACCACGTAGCCAAAAAAAAAAACAATGAAAAATTAATGCGGTTGTTGGTATTGCTAAAGAAAAGTGTGTTGGCGTTTAGATACGCAAGCACACACTAGCTTAAAAACATTTTTTTATATATATAAAAAAATAAAATTACCACCATTAACTAGACAAGGGCACACACACACACATAAATACAAAATATGATGGCATTCCGTTTTGTTGTTGTAAATTCTTTAATGACAATATTTCCACAGGTAGTGTTGGTGTAACAGGACGGGGTTGAAATATTGAAAAATATTTTTGGTATTGGCATCCCTCTTAAGCGGAAGTATTCAGTCACCGTTTTTTTTTTTTTTTTTTTTACTGATCAAAATGTAGCTCTGAAGAATATTTATTTTTCACATTCGCTAAGTAATAATGATTTAGTTAGGTGTGTAATTGATTTAATTTATGTAATTATTTAAAGTTAAAATATCGGTTAAAGCATCAAGGATTAATATGTTATTGGAGTACAGAATGGCTGTGCGAGTTTAAAGTTAAACCAGTACGCTTAGCTTCTCATATTCATTCCAAGACTCTTATCCTTGTTCTTAGTATGTGGAACTGCAACGGCAAAAATATGAGTTCATTTAATTCTAATTTAGACAGTATTATACAATGGGGAGCGAAAATTCGCGTAAAATTGAATGCTTCGAAAAAGCGTGAACAGCTTGCGATTCTCGGTACGTTTTTTAGATTAGTTTTTTTCATTCATAAACTGTTCATTCTCAACGGATGTAATTTTGACTACAGCCTGAAAAAAATTAAAACATGAGGTTATTTTGACATTCTACAGAGGACCTTTTTTATTTATTTTTTTAGCTCAAATATTAACGGTACCTGTCATATAACCGTTAAGTTAAAGCTTATTTTTCTCGGTAACGGCTCCGAGAATTAGTATGAAAAAAATAAGTGTACTATTGTAGGTGTGGATCATGTTTTGGTGAACAAAATAAATTCAAATCATGGGCTAAAACGGTACCTCTGTTAGGGACGTTATTTTTTCTTTGACTTTCTCGGAAACTGGTTATTCCACTACAATCGAAGTTCATATTCACGAAGATGTTGCCAGCCTAAGTAATTTCACTTTAAAATATTTTCGAATACTTTTTTTATTTTAATATTTTTTTATTTTATTTGTTTGAAAAATCAATATTTTTAAAACGGTTAGGTGAATTTTAGATTTAAAATGTAAACTTAGATTTAAGTATTTTTTTTTTAATTTAAGTTACGGGCCACATGTTTCTGTTCATTAAATCTGAATAAACATTATATCAATTTATAATGCTCAGTACGGCAACTATATGAGAACTTTAAAATTGAGATAGCTTATTTAAATCCATAATGGTAAGGGTGAAAGGCAAATATCCTATCTTCAGCTTCTTACCGTTGTTAGGCTTAGTAAGAGAACCATCGTTTTCAATTTCAATAGGTATTAAAGTCATCAGATTCAAAATTGGCGTTTTTTTTCAATACGATCATTGCAGTTGTCATTGCGATATACGATATGACCGTTAAGGAAAAGCCCTTTTTTTCTCAAAAACGCCTCCAACGATTTTGATGCATATTTTTGAAAATTTTTTTGCAGGCATTAGCTACCATCTTACGAAAACCAAATTTAACAGAAAAGTCTATTAACCGTACCTATCATGTAAAGTTTTTTTTTTAATTTTCGATTTTCTGGGTAACGGCTCAATGGATTTCAATCAAATTTCATACTAGAAAAAACCTAAAACCTAAAATTAAATTTTTTTTTTGAAATTCTTAAAACTTATCAATTTTTTTTTTTAAATTCAACATTAGGTGTAGCTATATTAATAAACTCTAAGAAACTGCATACCAAAATCTCAAACAATTTTTTTTTTTCAAAAAAACAAAAATAAAAAAGAAGATTTTATGAAAACCGGTCCTACAATACGATCCTTCATTTTTACTAAAAACCTTAAAGTAATGTAGTTTTGATAGTTCTTATAAGTTCAAACTGTGTTACTTTCAACGTAAATGTTGTTTGCTTTTGTCAAAGATCTTGCTTTCCAATGTAATTAGGCACTTAAGAGCAAGTACATACATGTGACCCAGTAGTGCCCATTTTTTCCTTGCAACAAAGATCTCTCAGCAATTTCTCAGTATGTGCACCACGAACAATCTTTTATAAATTGATCACATACATACCCGCCAGATATTTAGGTTCCCTCCGGAAATGTAAAACATTTTTCTCTTCCTTTTCTGGTCTGGCTATTATGTAAACAACTTAAATACGTCCAAAATGTTAGTATAATTCTAATCTGTGGGCTGATGTTCCAGTAACTCAAAATGATGTCAAAATTAAACATCATAGATACTTTTTCGTCACTTGAACATCATTGTAATTTCCCTTGTCCGTATATTTCTACGGTCTGTGCACTTAGTGAAATAGATAACTGCCTATTTAATTGCAATACTTGTGACCAATTACGGTCATACTCTAAAGTACAGAGATTAGTTCATTAGCCGAACTGCACGAATGTGGAATGCTGTAACAACCTTTGTTTTCGCTCTGATTGTGATTGTGATATTCAAAAATGTACGACCAATGAACACCGACGCTTTCTTTTTAATCCACTCCATCTTCCCTAATTCTCGCGCTGTCTGTGGGATATTAGGGTTATCAAAACCCATGAGTGCGCGCTTATTATAACAAAGTTAAGTTAAGTTAAGTTTAAACCGAAACAAGAGTATTAACCCATACTGGCAATAGTTTTTGCAGACTTATGTAGCCCGGTATTGTGTGAAGAACCAATTTTTATTTTTAATTTGTAAATAAAAAAATCAATAAAATTTTAGATTTAAATTATTAGAATTTGTTTTAATTAAATAAAAATAAAATAAAAAAATTACACAGTTTTAATAATGTGTGAATAATGTAATGTAATTGTGTGAAGAGTTCTTTCTTACAACTGCAAGAACACAACTAAATGTTGAGCAAGTGTATATGACCAAGTTGTAACCCTTAGGATAATTCCTTAAACTTCAACCCCTAAACGATAATCGTGGGCAACGGTACTTTCCACTACTGCTACACCATCATCGTCACACCGAAACGTCTTAAGTCAAAGTCTACTGGGTTCATTTAAAGATACATTTTCTAGTGGAGACGTTATTATTTTTTTTTTTTTTGGTATTTCGGCTCCCTTTGTTTGAACTCACCCTCAGGGTAAACTCATACATGAACAAAATGAGGAACAAGAAAAAATGGAATACACTCTGAAATTAATGTAGAATATTGTCTGCCCCTCTGTCTTGTAAATTATAATCGAAATTTACAATTTTTGTATTAAAAAAAAAAGATAAGGGACCCCACCCCATTTTCTTCTGTATTTTTATCTGAATGTCAAGAGTATTTAAGTTGGGATTTAGAAACGGAGCTAGAGGCAAAAGCAAACCATTTTGTGTTTTTCTTGATTGGGTGGGGGTATTTGAGCAAAACATAGAGGAAATAGATTTTTGTAAAACAAAAATTAAGTTTTCCAAACATACCTATACGATACCTATTCCTTGAAGAATCACCCCTTTAGGGACAACTTTTCTGTATATCTATCAATAAACAAAATAAAGTTTATTAACACTTATTTCCGTGTGTTATCATTATGATTATAATTATACTGTATCATGTTCATGAATATGAATTAAGTCGACAGAAAATGGAATATGTACACATCGCTGCGAAAGCTTATTCCTTTATTAAGGATTCCCTTATGTTGAGACCAATATATCTGACGAATATTTAAGAAAATGGTCTTGAAATTTCGAGGTACTTGCGCTTAGTCATGTAAGCAAAACTATATGCCACAGTTAAAATGTTTGAGATATCGGCCTCAGAACCCTGCTAGCCCCACAAGTGGAGCCTTATGGCGAAGCACACAAAAGGGAGAGCTGATGACGAGTCGAAATTGCTAAAGAAAAATTTTACTCAATGTTTCAAAAAGTTTAGAAAAACCGGAGATATGTAATTTGTAAAAAATATTAAAAACTCCATTAACATCTGCGGTTCCAACGCTCATCGACATTAACAAACCAATTGTTTTTATGTACAGAGAAGGCAAACTTGCTCGCCGCCCATTTCACTGCCTCACAGCAACGTTGTCCCTCCTTTACTTGAGAATATATTTTTTTCCATGGGACTGATTTCTTCCTCACTCTTACAGTAGCAAGAGTTCTGAAAGATCTCGATATACACTCGATATGGCCCGGATGGTATTCCCCCGATTCTTCTGAAATGGTGTTCATCCACACTGGCAAAGCCACTGCGTAAGCTTTTCCATCGCTCCTACTCTTTTGGAATCTTTCCTAGAAGATGGAAAACAGCATTTGTCCAGCCTGTCCCTTAGAAAGGTGACCAATCCTCCCCCTCCTCCTACCGACCCATAACACTAACATCCCTTCTTTCTAAGGCCATGGAAACGCTGATTAGCCGTCAGCTTAAGGAATATTTCGAAGATCGAAAGCTTCTCCATGACCGACAGTATGGCTTCCGCAGTGATCTGCTGGCATATCTCACCAACGACGACCTCCGTTGGAACGACCATATATTTGAGATCGCTAAGAATGCTGCTAAGTGCTTAGGTTTTCTGTATCGGTGTAAGAAGTATTTTTCCCCATCTGATCTGTCTACAATTTATAAAGCGTTTGTACGCCCTAAACTCGAGTATAAATCACAGGGTGCTTCGCAAACATCGCTTCCACTGCTTGATAGAATATAAAATCGAGCGTTAAGATTGATAGGAAATAGAACTCCCGCTGAAACAGGTGCCCCTCTCGAACACCGACGCAATGTTTCATGTCTTTCCTTATTTTATCGTTTCTTTTACAAACAATGTAGCCAGTTGCATTCCTCCCCTTAAAAGTTTCTCCCGTAATACTCGTCTCGCAAGGAATGCTCATCAGTTCACCCTTGAGCCCAATTTCGGACTTACCGTGAAATATAGGAATTCTTTTTATAGCCGAACAATACGAATTTGGAATATGTGAATATGCAAATCTTAATCGACACCTCCTATCTTTCCCCTCCCTACCTTCCTAATGCCCGCGCAGTGTATTCTACATTCAAAGGGACACAAATAGTCCCTTGTGCGCGCGTTAATTATAAAAAAAAAAACAAACAATTAAGAATTGGCAAATCAAATTCCTGTCCCGTAAATAATTTAAGAACTTTACAAAACTGGAGTGGAATCGCGTAAGGTGATGGTTTCTCTTAATAATATTTCAACAACCTATGAATCTGTAAGGCACAATGCCTTTTTAAATGCAACTGGATGTTGCACGACACTAGTTAGAAGAATTAGACTAATATAGTAAAGATAATAGAATTACCTATATCTACATATTCTTTTATAATAGGACATAATTTTCTTCTCGGTGCAGTAGATCGAGATAAATGACTGACTCCATGTAAGGTGATTATCAAAACGACTACCGCTTTTTGAAATGATTTCAATTGAAAGCTATAGTCTGTTCCAAAAAATAAATGTCAGTACAGGGAAGATAGGATGTTTGCCTCTCAGTTTGGTTGCATTGGCTTGCATATTTCTGTTTCAAGAAAAAGCTCTAACCGGGTTTCCGTAATTATCATTATAAGTCGTCGCAATAATAGGAAAGCAATGTTACCGCTTGCTGATTACAATACAATACATTACTACTAATTTAAAAAAAAATATACATTGACTTAAAAAAAAACATTAGCACTTCACGTTTAACAATTTAAACCAATTTCAGTTACCTGTCTTTAATAATACTATATATATTATTCTTATTAAAGCACGTAAAAATACTTTTCCGAATTAATATGATAACGTATTGCACTTGCCAACTTCGAGAAAATAACTTCTTTCTATGTCATGTTTGCGTCTTATCTCAAAATTTTTAATCTGCACGAATGCATAACTTGCATTATAGTATCTTTAATCGCAAGTAAAAAAACTGTGTACTTTTGGAGGTGTGGTTTATATTTTGTAGCTAAAAACTATCTGGCTTAAAAACCTTGCCTACGATTTTGAAATAAAATCCTGCTCCTTCAATTTTTTTAAGAAAATAAAATGGCGTCGAGAAAAGAAAATGGTAGATTTAATTTAATTTAATTTTTTTTTCAGATTTAGTTTACGGGGTATGTTTGCGTTTTCATAAAATTTGAATATACAGTTGGTAACCATACCTACATTTGTGTGAGAATTATACCAACTTATAATGCCCAGTATGGCAACCATTTGAGAGCTTTAAAATGGAGATAGCTTAATGAAATCCATAATCCAAGTAAGAGTGAAAGAGCAAATATCCTATCTTCCCTGTACTGAAAATATAAATTGAGCAGAGTACTAGAAGTGATCGAATTATCACATTATTCCAAATTCCATCAACGTTGATTGGTTATGGTGGCAGATAAAATCTCAAGAAATTTCTTTGCACATTGATTCGGTAATAACGCCGAATTTCCGATTGACATTATTACCATTTTTGGTGGAAGTAGAGTCGACCTGAAATAAAACCGAAGTTCGCCTTTATTTCGTTTTTTTAGGCAAATAAGATTGAATCGACCTTATTGCCATTTACCTTATTTCACGGCCATGTTCATCCTAGTTTTGCCTAAAAAACAGTTTTGCCGGATGTATGTTTGTATGTCCAACGGATTTTTGTGAAATTTGAAAGATATAGTTTAGTTCAAAGGATGGTTCCAGTGAAGGTTTGGTGCCAATCGGGGAATTAAGTTTTTTGGCGGATCTCGCCTGCAGCAAAAGTGTGGCAGAGCTTCTGTTTCCAGAAACGCTGAAACTAAAGAAGAACGTGAATCTCGCCTTCAAAAAATTCGCGCCAGAGGTTCATTTCATTTCACATTAAATACAATTTTTTTTCTTGCACGTAGCAACGTGCCCAAGGCACACCGGGAGCAAGTGTACACATCAATAGTAATGTATATTAACTTTACGATGAATTCAAGGATTTTATTTATTTAGACAAACCTGCTCAAGTCAGACATATCATTAAGTCGAACAAATAATTAAATCTAGTTTATAAGGGAATACATGTATTCTCAATAAAGTTAAAGTAAAGTAAGTGTGCCGGGTACCTCTAGTTATTTCATATAGATATAGGTAATACCTATACATACTTAAGTACTAAGTAGATATTTCGATAAAAATATATCTAAAACTTTGAGACAAAATTTTCAAAACGAATTGAACAAACTATAGTGAATAGAGTTAGAAAGAGCCGAAAAGACATGTCATTCTTGATGGAACTATAGGTGATGCCAAGAACCCAACAATTTTTGACTATGACTTTACACAGAACAAAGAATAGTTGAAAATTGATAATCAAAAACGAGAATCAATAATGCGAAAGCCAACTATCACCCCACGTGATTCCACCCCTGTATTTATGACAGTTTGTTGTCAGTATTTCGGATCAGAAAATATAGCTATATGGCCGGCCTTCTTGAAATACACTTAATTTCATCGATACTATCAGGTAAATATACAATTTTCTGTAGTTCAATCGACCATCAAACGGTAGCATCAACCAACAACAATAACAGTGACAATCTACCCAAGACAAAGTATCTACAAAAAGACCATTCATTCCCCCCGTAATTATCGATGCAATTGAGAAACGTTTTACGTTTTCGTGCGTTTCATTCAAACACATTCCATCGCATAATTTTTGCTGTCCAATTGTCCGGCTACCACAAAAAAGGACATAACAATCACATCCTGTCCATAATTGAGATCAAATACTCCAAAAAAAAAAAAAAAAAAAAAAAAAACCGAACCGATAACCCTCCAAAGGAAAACATGTGTTACTCTGCTTCAACACTTTCCAAAACCGCCACAAACAATAACAACAACAAAACAAAACAACCAGCACCACCACGATTTTACGTTTGTACGGATGGAGGCTTCACATGGACACGTCTGTGAACTTCCTAAACACTTCACTATCATCACTATCCAATGTCGCAGATATCAGTAGGTGGTGTCCTGTTGTCCTTCGCTTCATGTCTTTCCATATCAGCAATGGGGCGCAATAACACATCGCCCTCAATATGAGTTTCATCCAGTGTGTCCCGAAAATCAATGACCAAACAACCATCATCACCACCTTTTCGGCCACGGTCACTCCAACAACAAAAAGGCCAATAACTTTCTTTAAAAAAATGGAAAAGATGTTTCAGTTACATAAGCCAATTTTCACATGTGTTTGGTACTTATCAAAGTAAATAAATTCGAGACAGTGGAACTGCCACCTTATCTTGTGGTATAGTGCGGTTGGTAAGACAGGACACGGTGTGGTCAGTAATTTACTGTAAAATAAACAAAAAGGAGTGTAGGTAAAAATGTTAAAAAGAACTTTGCCGCAAGCAAGGACTATAATACAAGACAATACCTTAAAGACCACAACAGCGGAATGGTACACAAAGTTCTTATCGACACCTAATGTTGTGTTCTTTTGGGGGACGAAAATAAAGGACATTGAGTTGAGGGTTGACTTGGTGTTGTGTTTTCCTTACTCTTGTTTTTTTTTTCTGGACACTTTAATTCGTTATTATGTCCTTTGCGACCACTCATGCGGTCTGTTGCTTATCTGTTGTTTTAAAGTTCTCACAAACTTGGATGTCCTTGCGGTTGCACATAACTGTTGTTTAAGATGTTGGAAAAAGCTTTTCTTTCTTCCCTTTAATATAATGGCTTAACAGTATAAAGGAACCATATGAGAAAACTTAAAACGTTGCAAATAATTAGGTACGTAAATAATGAAGGTAAGGTATGCCCGTTCCAGCCAGAATTTATAACTGTGATTTGGACTGATTCTCATTCGGTTTGGTTATGGAATTTGTCATCTCATACATTTATTTAAACATTTTTGTACATGTGTCAAAATATTAATTAATAACTTTCAATTAGCTGTTTGTTTTGGAAATCTTTAAGCAGGTTTTTCCGAAAAAAAAATATATTATATTCTGGAATGCTACCTGCAAACTAGACTTTTTCGAGTGAAACAAGTTACGGAACATTCCGGATTTAAAGAAATAAATGCTGGCGTTCCACAAGTGAGCGTTCGTGGCCCAGTGTTATTCGTTTTTTTTTGTCACGGTAAAATTTACTTCGACAAAAACTGGTCTTTTATCCTATCACCAATTCTTGTCCTTCCTATTCATTCCCTTCCTTCGACATGCTGCGGCTCTTCAGCAAACTCGTGGTGAGTGGCTAAAATTTGGAGAAATAAATCGTTTGTTCCGGAAAATTACGGAGCTTGCGACCGTTTTCACTCTTTTGTTTGATCCGTTCAGGAACCGTGCCATAAGCTCTGGTCGGGCATCACTAGTCATGTGATTTATGAGCCAACTAACTATTCATCATCAATGCCATACAATTGCCAACAATCTCCCTGGCTTCATCACTCTCTCCATTCGCCAAAGATCTACTAATACAACAACTGGGCTACTCAGTTATCATATTTTTGGACCTTTGTTTCTCGGTAGCAAGGTGGAGAAAGCATCCGCCCCCCAGTTGAATAAACAAATGAAGGTGTTTGAAGATTTTGTCATCTTTCGCCGTAAAAAGAAAGAAGACCTGTGTGAGTCAGAAAATCGGTAGCATAGATACCTATTTCAAAAGCTGAAATACCATTTTTCAAAAATTATTTGTTTTAGTCGGATGGCGTAGGATAGGTACCTACATACATATGTATCTACGTGAGATATTTGTAATAAGAACCGTTTAATATGGTGTGCTTGACAGATATTCAGACTGTTATTCTCAAAATTCGGAAGTCATGGTGCCCGTTGTTCGTATCAACCTCGGACCCAACCTTAATCTTTTTTGAAGAGGCGCATGATCTCGAGTGGAATCTTAACTCCCATTTCACTGATTCACCGTTCCTCTTCACCTGTAGGCTTCGCCCTTATTTATGTTTGATCTTCTTTAACGACAACGCTGATCTCAAGTCGTAAACTCATATTCCAAAATGTGTGTTTGTTCAAAAATCACTAGGCTCAGCTTGTTGTTTTTTGATTAGATATATTATTTCTTCTAAAGTCGTCTTTTAAGACAAACAGAGAATATCCTTTCAATCCCTGCACTGGAAAAGCCAACATGACAAAATTAATTTAAACATTTTCTCTCATTTTTTTTTTTTTAATTTCCTACTTGACTTTAGATACATTATGTACATACTTATGTGCACAAAAACGTTATTTTTTAAACTTTTCTTCTTTCTTAGATTCCAACAGATACCCATGTACGAACCTTCCTCTTGAAAAATAATTTTATATTTTTTAAAACCCCTTTTATTTATCATATCAAACATACCTATTACATTACCCCCATTTGACAGCATACTCCGCGCTTTCACAAAAATAAAATCCATATAATGTACATACTTACATCTATCCCCAGTCCAAATAAATCCACAAAAAAAAAAAAAAAAAAAAAAGATATAACTAAAGAAGAAGCAAAAAATGAATTTCTTATTTCCCCTATTTAATAAGAAAAAGCTTCCACATTAGCATCGGCATCGGTACGAAACGCGGCGGCTGCAGCTGCTCCTGCTTCTCCCAAATCTTCTTCTGCCTACCCTCTTGACAAACAACTAAACAGAATAAAAATTCCAAAGAAAAATTCTTAAACGAAAGAAAGCCATCCATATGCGGGGTAAGTCTAAGATCCTTGAAGAAAATATAAAAAAAGTACAAAAAATGAGAGAAAAAATCAATTGGATATGTGAGGGTAGAAGGGGGTGTACCTGCCGCCCTCAGCAAACTTCGCTGAAATGTAAAAAAAAAAAATATAAATAAAAATTCTGCATTTACACCCCTTATCCCCATATATTCGTCTCCAGCATTATTATAATCACCGTCGTCGTTGTCCTCAGCCCTTACCATCCTCTAACTCCAACCCACCTCATTCCCCATTCAAATAAAATCAATGCCCTCTGCCTTGCCATCCCGAACGTTGAGCTGGGCACCAGAGTAAACTCCTCGCTAACGATACAGCAGAATGGGTGAAAGCGCTACCTTGTTCCTCATTCGCATGGTGGTGAATATATAATTATAATGCACACACTCACACACAGTTGCTGTTTCCCCACATTTTTTCGCTTTATAATTTCGCTTTTTTCTTTTCTTTTCCCCAATCTCTTTTGTTTTTTTTTTTTTTATATACACATAGATATAATTTTTTTCCTTCCTTCAAGCAAAAAAAATGGAAAAAGGATCCTTAAGAACACCAAAATCTCTTCATGTTTATGCTGTGACTCTCACTCTGCCACTGCCAGCATCCTTAGGGGTTTGCGCGGTTAACAACGGCCATCACCATCACCCGTGATAAAAAAAAAAAAAAACACCACCCTCACTCTAACTATGGCTCCTTGGTGGATTTTTCATTAGAGTCGAAATGAAAAAAAGCATTTTTCTATTTCTTTCCTTGGTCGTCGTCCTCGCCGTCTTCGTTCTGTCCTTTTTGCGATTTTTTTGTTCATTGCTATTTTTTAATATTGTTTTTTTCTTGGCTGTAGCATTACCATCGGTCTATGCTAGCGTTGCCGCCGTTTGTGAAGAATTCTTTTTTTTACTTTAAGCTGTCCTTGTTGGTTGCTCCTGGCGACTAGAACAGTGACTGGGAAGCATGAGGGCTCCTTGAAGATTCTGGGAGAAGCTCGTTCTCGTTGCGTTGTTGAATGTGTGAGGACTTTTCGTTTTTTTTTTTCATTTCGATTTTTTTAAGTTTACTTTGGACGATTGTTTTGGTGGTGGTGGTGTTGGTGGGTTAGTAGGGTGGTTTAGTGGGGTGGTTGGCTTGAATGTGCCTGAGATTTAGTGTACGAAATCTTACTTTGCCCTCGTTGCCCTCCTTGCCTCTTTGTTCTTTTGTTTTTGTTTTTTGTTCGTCCTGTCACCAAAATATCAGCATAACACTCACTTGAGACAAAAAAAGGAAGGGAAAAGGAATGGAATTTTGTTGCTTATGCTGTGCCCTGTATGTTTTGTAACTGTGGATTTTTTGTATTTTAATTTTTCTTGGTGGATAAATTGGATAGTAATTCTTTCCATCTCACTCTTTTTTTCTATTCTTTTTTTTATTTATTTATTTATTTTTTTTTTTTTAGAGACATTTTTTTTTCTTTCCCTTTTCTTACGGCCGCTTCATTTGAGGATTTGGAAAGTCTGGGTGTAGAAATGGGAAAAGGCAGTGGGTGTTGGTTGATTTAAAAAAGAAGAAAATTACTGCTGAAAGAAAAAACATTGTAAATGAGAACCCAGTACTTGTACACATACTTACGTGCGTATAGTGTCATATGGAGGTATGCACAACATTAAAAAAAAAGTTAAACAGGATGTTGATAAAATTTGTATATTCTTTTTTTGTTGTTTTTTTTTTATTCTATTTTGCTTTTTGCGTAATGGGTAACAAGCCCATTCGAAAATTTCTATTGTGTGAGCTGGAGGTGGGGGAGTTATATATATAGGTACATAGTTTTTTTTTTTGAGTTATGAGAGTGGATAAAATATCAACTAACAATATACATACATACTTGCTTAGGTAGGTACACCATTTCGAAAAGCATGAAGAAAAACAAGGCCTAAGAAATGACTTCCGTATTAGAAGAATGGAGGCATATGGATGGATGCCAAGGATTGTTTTTTGATTATATCAGGGGGATGCAATTTAGAAAAAGTAAGCATAGGTGTGGAGATGATGGAGGATAGACATACATATGTATAAAAAAAAATTTAATTCCTAATTACTTTGTTGGCGTGACAGCCAACAAACATTTCAAAGTTTGCGATGGGAATATGCAGGAATGAATGAGACCTAATCTTCTACCGAATCCAAACAGTTACACGCGATGCACCTTCTTAAGACCTTACAAGCAAGAGCCAGTGTCTAGGTATTAAAAAATATAAATTGCACAACTGGATCGCACGCACTTGCTCTGAAACATTCACGTAGCCCCATAAGTCAGGAAAGTCAAAGAAAATAAAGTTCTATAGGAGTTGGCTTACCAGATGTCCTCTTTAAGAAGGACAAGTCCTCTTTTTGAGCTTGAAAAATCGTCCTCTTTCTGTTTAACTGATTTTGCATTTTGTCTTTTTTAATTTTCCACTATTATTTTGGCATTAGTTATTATTTTTCAATTATTACAATTTGTTTCCTGAATAAAGCCATCATTGTAATAGCTTTCACCATAAAAACCAGAAACAAGAATGACAACCGAAAAATTAGTGACGGAAAAGTATACCCACATTATTAGAATTTGAATCACAATGTTTTTCAATTTCAGTATAAGCCATTTTTTTTTTAATGTTCAAATCATACATTCGTCCAAGACAAGAATTTACGTTAGCGTTTAAAATTTTCTTATCCTATCTACATTTTCCATAATCAACCAATACCTAATGTGGATTCGATTCATGACCCTTGTTTATTAAGTGGCCGAAAGTTCAACTTCTTAGCACATTTCGATAATATCAACTTTAATTACAACATGGCGCTTGGCTTTGTGAAGCGTTGGTCAGATAAATTCTCCAACTTCTAAGTCACATATGATCCCTCTACATACCCTTTGTACGCCGCTACTTGAATACCATCTATAGAATCGAGAGCATTCATTATCGATTCCTTGCCCTTCGCGATCTGTCATAGGATGATCCATTTATCTTGTCTCCTTATCAAAATCGCTTTCAACTTATTAACCTGAATACCCTGAAAGAACTCAGAGAAATTTCAGAGATTCTCTTCATTCATCGAATCCTCTCAGGTTTCGTCGATTGTAAAACTCTACACAACTCTATCTTCTTCAACACGAATTTCCAATCTTAGAAATAATCGCCTCTTTTATATGCCTACCCATCTTATCTCTATGGCTCAATAACAAGCCTTTTACTCGTATGCTTCGTGAGTTTCATAGTTTTAAGTTAGTTTAAGATATGAAGCTTGCAGTAAGCTTGTACTCGTATTGAGCCACCATCAAAATTTATTAATGACTAGCTGTTACCCGCGACTTCGTCCGCCTGAAATTTATCAATCTAAAATAATTATAATTTTCGAGAAACAAACAAACCCAGCGCCACCTACGGGTAATTCAAATAGCTTTAGTTATTCCTTTCAAAATGAGCTCCCTGGCTGTGAAAGTCCCGTCAAAATCAGTCCATAAATAAGAATTTTCGAAAAACACGACACCAGCGCCACTAAGTTACTCCTTAGGATATCAGTACCTGCCAGTGAAAGTCCCGTCAACATCGGTGTAGCCGTTCCCGAGATTACCCGGAACAAACAGACAGAAAGACAGACAGACAGACAATTTTTTTTAAATGGTGTTTTTGTTATAAGTACTGTAGTATATCCTTTCGAATACATCAAGTTAAAAGCTGTTATTTTGATTTTAAAAACAGACACTTAATTTTTATTTATGTGTATAGATATAAAAAAAACAGCTATTGTCCCCCAGATGGATGACAGTTGTTTGTATCTTAAATTTGCCTGGGAATTAAGCATAAGTGGAGATAAAAATAAGTTTGTCCCGAACTGCATACTTAGGCTCAAAAGAAAGTTATATTTTTGTGTGTGTCCATTTTTTAGGAGTTAGAGATCTGGTAACCCTACCTACGGGTTTTAAATGAAAAACAAAATTACATTCGAAATTAAATTCGACTCCCGTTTTAAAATAGATTTAGAGTCGGTTTCAAATGTTTAAAATTTTGCGCCAATACCTTTAACAAGAACACAATTTTCTAAAAATTTTGTCTGTCTGTCTGTCTTTCTGTATGTTTGTTCCGGTTAATCTCAGGAACGGCTGCACCGATTTTGACGGGATTTTCACTGGTGGAATACTGTTATTCTAGGAAGTAACTAAGGATATTTAAATTACCCACTAGGTGGCGCTGGATGTCTTTTTTTGACAATTCTAATTTATGCCCCGATTTAGACGGGACTGTCACAGGCATATAGCTCATGTGTTAAAGTGTAACTAAGGCTATTTAAATCACCCATTAGTGCCGCTAAGGTCGAGCCATAAGCAGATAGCTTATTTTGTAATAAGTAAATAAGGCTATTTTGATTATTAGGTTCGCCGGGTTCATTTATTCAAAAATGTATGGAATATCGGAGGAACGCCGAGTGGGTAAGCTAGTTTACTATAAAACTGTAAATTCGCTGATGATTTTCGAAACAAGCCTCACATTGCCTAGCTATTGTGGTTTTGAACAGAATAGTTGAAAAAATGGGGCGATTTTGTCAAAAAAAAACCATAATAGCTAGGCAATGTGAGCCTGTTTCGAAAAACATCAGCGAATTTACAGTTTTGTAGTAAATTAACCAAAATGAAAGTGACCCCTGGCAGGGATGTTGCAGGGGTCCATACCTATCTCACTTTTGAAACGGCGAAAGCTGAAAAAAATTAATTGTTAATATTATTATTTTTTTATTTAAAAAAAAAAGTGGTTAAGAAAAACTTGTTTTATATAAAAACCGTTTTTACATTTCTTAAAGAAATAAAATGGCGTTTAAATTATTAACAATTTTATGTTCTTTTTGATTGTTCGTCACAAAAATCGAATAAAAACTTTGAATTTCCCAATATTTTTCAATTTTTATTTGAAGCTGCGACCGCACGTATAAGAGCAAGTTACAACGTTATTTATTCTTTATCAAATTGCATTTCGTTTTTCTCAGATTATCGATGGATTAAAAAAAAAACTAGGTGCTACTAATCATGCGACATGGAGTGTAACAGTCAAACTCTTACAAGGAAACTCCACGGAAAAGTTGTTTAAATTTAAAGACTGATATAAAATGTTAAACAAAGTAATTAGTATTTTTTTGTGTTTGTGCAAGAAATTTAGATAATAAGGATTATGGGGAATTATTAGAAAAATATGGTCTCTTCAAACATTTTAGTTAGTTTAGTTTAGAAAATCATGCCAAGCAAACTTATTATAATTTTGTAATTAACTGGGCTAAAACTGTTGGTTCTCTTCAGGGTTCTGTTTCTTCTGTTTGATCTAAATAATATTTGTTGGAGCTGCATTGTTACAGCTTGTCTGTACTATCGCTTAATAAGAGTTTGCACAAATGTTAAATCCATATTTTCATAATTAATTTTCAGTCCTGGTCCAGGTGTGTCTTAAGGACAGGCTCCTCAACCATAGACCCTCAACAGCAGCCCGAATATCTTTAATTTCAAAAATTCTTTAGTTATTTGTCATACCGTTCAGCTATCCAGCTTTAAAAAAAAAAACAAAGATCTGAAAGTATAAAAATATATTCGAAGTTTAATGACCTCGGGTGAGTGTACGTGTACATACATATTTATGTATATCCTCAAATTAAATACTGCATCTACTTTCCTACCCTCTTTAGCCACGACTTCAGCACGTATCAGAGCCATTAAAGTGGCAAAAACTTACCCTCACAAACTTTCTGTAGATACATTTCGTTTGCGTATCTAAATTTATATTAATTTCTCCGACACACTTTCCAATAATTTCTGAAGAACGCTGTAAAAGTAAAAAACGCAAACGACCAACTTACCCTAGAAGAAAACGGTATAAAAACCCACACTAGGGGTTATGTGTCTACGCACTTTGTAAAGGGATTGTTTTTTTTTATCTTCCTATCCCCCAAGTTGCCTTTTTTATTAATTGCGTATTTTCTTCACCCCGAATTTTCTAGTCGTATATGGGATATACATACATATATCCGTAATCGTAATGTAAGATATTTTTTTGTGCTACACATCGTCAGTTGGATGGATCACAATTCGATTAGGATATTCAGGAAAATGGGACACATTAATGTTTGCTCATTAATATAAGGGTAACAAAAGAAGCAAGTAACAAAAAAAATTATCGAGGGGATGCTTACAAAATGTGTCCTCGCTCTGATCTGGTGTATCTGTACAAAAATGATGCTGCAGTAGTTGCATCCATCCGTTTTTTTTTTTTATTCGCTAACATTTGTTTTTTACGCAATGTTTAGCTCGTGTATGTGAATGAAATTGACCGCTGTGGTTAATGATCCAATTTTGGTGATAGGACTTAGATTAAGGGTATCTTTGTATTGCAGGTAAGGAAACTGGTACTGCTAAATATGTTTTTTAAAACCGAAAACAGGGAATAAAGAGGAAATAATATGGAGCTTCATATATCGTATTATATTGGATTATTTTGCGCTTAAGTTATACCATTGAATAAATACAATATAACGGGTGATTTTTTTGAGGTTAGGATTTTCATGCATTAGTATTTGACAGATCACGCGGGATTTTAGACATGGTGTCAAAGAGAAAGATGCTCAGTATGCTTTGACATTTCATCATGAATAGACTTACTAACGAGCAACGCTTGCAAATCATTGAATTTTATTACCAAAATCAGTGTTCGGTTCATTCACCGTAACGTTGCGTCCAACAGCATCTTTGAAAAAATACGGTCCAATGATTCCACCAGCGTACAAACCACACCAAACAGTGCATTTTTCGGGATGCATGGGCAGTTCTTGAACGGCTTCTGGTTGCTCTTCACTCCAAATGCGGCAATTTTGCTTATTTACGTAGCCATTCAAGCAGAAATGAGCCTCATCGCTGAACAAAATTTGTCGATAAAAAAGCGGATTTTCTGCCAACTTTTCTAGGGCACTGATTTTGGTAATAAAATTCAATGATTTGCAAGCGTTGCTCGGTAGTAAGTCTATTCATGATGAAATGTCAAAGCATACTGAGCATCTTTCTCTTTGACACCATGTCTGAAATTCCGCGTGATCTCTCAAATACTAATGCATGAAAATCCTAACCTCAAAAAAATCACCCGTTAGAATAGGACACTGGATTTTTTCGCCACTATCATGGAGTTATGGCACTAGCGTCGCTGAAATTAAAAAAAAAGTATGCCGATCGTGTATTCGATAAGAAAAATCCCAAAAATATCCTTAATCATGAAAACAGATTTTTTTTTAAATAAACAATAGGATGGATCTAGGCCTAGTGACTTTTTTTTGTGTTATTAGGGCGCGCACAAGGGATTATTTGTTTCCATTGTAATGTAGAGCAAACTGCGCGGGCATTAGGAAGATACGTAGGGGAAAGATAGGAGGTGTCGATTAACATTGACCTGTCTTATAGTGATGTATTTTTTAATTAATTTTTTGTATGTAAACTATCTTAAGGGCATAACACTTAGGATAGATTGCTACCTTGTCGTGAACTCCAATATTCGTGGCTTAAGAAAGAATATCTTTACACTGTGCAATACAGGCCAGGTGTTTTGGCATTAAATGAAACTCAAGTTGGAGCAAATACTGATTTATCAGAATTTGCTCTACATGGATATACATTAGTGCCATTATATTTCTCCCATCATGGTCTCGTCGATTATGTTAGGAATGATTTTGCTTGCCAGAGCCTTCCCCAATACCGTCAATGCTCCAACACGGACTTTAATTTCTTGTGGCTCAAATTCACTGTCCGCAAGCATATCATTCATTATTGTTTCATTTAAATAAGCCCAAATCTTGACAGTAAATCGACTTTAAACGAGTTTGATGCGCTGTCCGATTCCATTTCGAAAATTATTTCCCATTATCCTCGCACACAATTCCAATTGGCTCCGAAGAAAGGTATGTCGATCCCTTGCCGGGTTACATCACCTTACCCAACTGATCGATGTGCCAACGGGTATACCGGATGTTGCTGGGCAAGCCACCCATACTCTTGACTTGTTTCTTATTTCTCACCCTGATAAATATACCATTAGTCGAACTTCTCCATTTGGCACTTCAGAGCATTGTGTGTCATTTCAGTTAATTTCTCATCCTCCACTCATCCAGCTAAAGAAAATCTTCCCACCAGGACCGTTTGGCAATGCGGGAAAGCCAACTGGGATGGCCTGAATATTTTTTCGAAACTTTAACTGGTCACTATGCTTCCTAGATAGTGACATTGATGGCAGTAAAATGAAATGATCACAAACGTGATTCCTCTTGGGATGCGTGCTTTTATTCCTAACAGAGTAAAAAGTATTAAACCTAAAGAAAAGTCTTGGTTTAAATCTGAGTGTAAAGAAGCTATCAGGCTAAAAGAAGTAAGTTTCCGATCTTTCAAAGCCAACCCTACAGAGGAAAATCGGATAAAGCACAAACAAGCAAGGAACTCCTGCAAATCCGTCATTGAACAAACCAAGTTTTTGCAGTAAACATTTTTGGTCATTTGTAAAAAATATTTAAAACTCCTCAACATCTTCGGTTCCAACGCCCATCGCTAATGACAAATCTATTTTCTACTCTTCAGAGAAGGCAAACTTGCTTGCTCATTTCGCTGCCAGCTCTATGCTACCTCACAGAAACGTTGACCCTCCTGTACTTGAGAATGTAAATTTTTCCAAGGGACAGATTTTTTTCCGCACTCGTACAGTAGCAAGAGTTCTTAAAGATCTCGATATGGCCCGGATGGTTTACCCCCGATTCTTCTGAAGAGGTGTTCTTTCACACTGGCGAAGCCACTGCGTAAGCTTTTCCATCGCTCCTACTCTTCTGGAATCTTTCCTAGAAGATGGAAAACAGCATTTGTCCAGCCTGTCCCTAAGAAAGGTGACCCATCCTCCCCCTCCTCCTACCGACCCATAACACTAACATCCCTTCTTTCTAAGGCCATGGAAACGCTGATTAGCCGTCAGCTTAAGGAATATTTCGAAGATCGAAAGCTTCTCCATGACCGACAGTATGGCTTCCGCAGCAACCGTTCCACTGGTGATCTGCTGGCATATCTCACCGAACAGTGGAACAAATCCTTACATCGCTTTGGTGAAAGTAAGATTATTGCTCTTGATATCTCCAAGGCATTTGGCATGAAGCTCTCTTATGGAAAATGCCTGCTTTTGGGATCGATGATACTCTTGTTCGTTGGTTTAGAAGCTATCTTCTGGACCGTTCAATACAAGTTGTATTGCTGTTCTGTCTCCGACTCTTTTCCTCATTTTTATAAATAATCTTCTGTTTGTTACTTCTAATCCACTTAACTGTTTTGCTGACGACTCTACCCTCAGCTTTTCATATTCGTTCGATAATTCGGATGTACAATTGCAACGGTACCGAATGTCAAGCTCATTAAACTCAGATTTATACAGAATTGTCAAATGGGGTAATAGGAATCGTGTGGAGTTTAATGCTTCGAAAACTCAATGCTGTCTTCTGTCGTTAAAGCTAAACATACCCCCAATGCCAATGAAGAAACCGAAAAGCTCTCAGTACTCGGTATGTGTGTCAACGACGACCTCCGTTTGGAACGACCATATACATATTTGAGATCGCTAAGAATGCTGCAAAGTGCTTAGGTTTTCTGTATCGGTGTAAGAAGTATTTTTCCCCATCTGATCTGGCTACAATTTATAAAGCGTTGATACGCCCTAAACTCGAGTATAACTCCCACCTCTGGGCAGGTGCTTCGCAAACATCGCTTCACCTTCTTGATAGAATACAAAATCGAGCGTTAAGATTGATAGGTAATAGAACTGCCGCTGAAACAATTGCCCCTCTCGAACACCGACGCAATGTTTCATGTCTTTCCTTATTTTATCGTTTCTTTTACAAAAAATGTTCACTCGAAGTAGCCAGTTGCATTCCTCCCCTTAAAAGTTTCTCCCGTAATACTCGTCTCGTAAGGAATGCTCATCAGTTCACCCTTGAGCCTAATTTCGGACGTACCGTGAAATATAGGGATTCTTTTTTTAGCCGAACAACACGAATTTGGAATAGTTTACCCGGCGAGATTTTCCCCTGCCATTTTGATCTGCAAACATTCAAAACCAATGTTAATCGACACCTCCTATCTCTCCCCTCCCTACCTTCCTAATCCCCGCGCAGTGTGTTACATTAAAAGGGAATCATATAATCCCTTGTGAGCGTGTTAATTATAAAAAAAAAAGAACCGTCCACGAGTTTTAAGTAAGAAAATATTCACCTAATTCTCGATTTCTTTCCTTTCTAACTAGTGCCGTGCAACGTCATGTTGCATTCTAAAAGGCAATGTGCCTACAGACTCTTAGTTTAAAATATTATTATCAGTTTTTCAATGATAAACAATGAAAAATATTATTATATTATTAAGGACATGGCTCGGTACAGTTCGTTCCCATTTACACTGTCATAGGCTGTTTTAAGTCGATGAACAGACGGTTGGCTTCGATGTTAAATTCTTGGGTTTTCTCCAGGATTTGGTGCAATGTGAACATTTGGTCGATCGTAGATTTTCCAGGTCTAAAGCCGGCTTGGTAAGGACCTATTAACCCGTCAGCAAACGGTTTAAGACGTTCACATAAAACGCTGGGCAGAATCTTTTAAGAGATGTTTAAAAGGTGAATTTCTCTATAGTGGGTTCAGAGAAGTCGACCTCCTTTTTTGTGGATCGGGGGCAGATGGTACTGAGATTCCAATCATCGGGCATACTTTCCTCCGACCAAGTATCTAAAATTTTTTTTTGTTCGCTTTTAGAGTGGCAATGGCTACTTTGATCTCATTTAGGTTTGGCGGGTGAAGCTCTTGGTCATGATCTAGGTTGACTTTTCCATGTCGATCATTGGCAACATCGCCATTCAACAACTTGTTGAATTAATCTCTCCAATGATTAACATCGATCGCGTATCTACTATAGTGTTTCCATCCTCTTCTTTGCAGGGCCCAGGATGGTTTGTGAAGCCTGATGTCGACTGTTTCATTCTTATGTAGAAGTTTCGCACGGACGAACCAAGTTTCCAAATGCATACGCCATATTTTATGCCCACGCAAAATTTTAATTTCATTTATCATCACAAGGAAAATGCCATTAATAATATATTCTGCGCAATGCAAGAATATAAAAAAAAAATTTAAGTTACATCTAGATCTATAAATTCTTTCTGATTTCACAGGGTGGCGCCTATTGCCCATTGATTACATGAATTCCGCTCGTTTAAAATTGCAAGGTTGCAGACATTGTCATCGCTGTTTGCCCAACCTACGACGAAGATGAAGTCTACAAGTGTGTACCCAATGAAAATAAGTATATATCATATGGAGTTGCGTTTCGAGTAGAATATTTGATCCAGATACTGAGATGCATTCATAAGTGCAAGCCTTCTAAAGATCTGTTTCTGTATAAAAAGGTAGGAAAAACATGCAAGCGCATTCAGGGAACAAAAAACATATTTTATTCATTAGTGCTGTTGTTGGTTTATTTTTTTCTGTGACTAGGCGCTTTTGAATGGCCGGCAGCAGGAGGAGATGTTTATGGTCGCTTCTGATTTTTTCAACAGGTCGTTGGCACGGTATGTTTGACGATTATAATGTTGCAGATCAATGTATAGAGGAACATTTAGTGGCAGCGTGGTGGAGAGTAGCGATGGCGGAGAATGGAGTGCTGGACGCATTTGTCCCCAAAGGTATCACTTAGCAAGGCGCAGATATCTTCAAGATGACCAAAGTCATTTGTGTGTTATCAGTTAAAGCTGCAAAAAGTGTGTGTGGCCATGCTCATCACTCTTTGGTAATACAGATATATTACTTATGATTTATTCCGCAGGCGTAGGTGATTATAATTTACCAAACCGCTTACTTAAAACCATGAATAATCAATTGCCGAGATGACTTAGAAGTTGCATTGAGAAGCGAATATATTGGGACAGCAGGATCGGAAATTCTATTATTTTAAACAGACAACTCTTCATTTATGTATTTAAATAACATGTGTAATTTTTTGGAAAAGCCTTACGCTTTGGATGATGTTTTATATTTATTGATTCACAATAGCTTTTGACTGCTTTTAGTCCATCAACTTGGACTCATCAGTTGACAGTGAATACCTGGTCTAAGCGTAGTTTTCGATTTATTCAGTTTGTTCGTTGCTGAGTGGACTGTAACTGTAAAGAGCTTTATTTACAATAAGAAACTTTGATAACACGACCGTCACGGTTGAAGGTTAATTTAAGACTAACACTAGTTATGATTCTATTTATTATAATAGCATGTAAATGTAAGCTTTGGCGGCAACATCCTGCCCGCCTTGAGAGAATAAAGAAAAATAATTCACACATAATAGTGCTGATATTTTGACGACTGGGGGCATTAGAACTCCATCCACGGTCTTAACGGTGACAACTCTCACATGTCCGTCAGTTCCTGGGTGTAAGTGAATAATTCTGCCTAGTTTCCACTTAGTAGGCGGCAGTTTTTCGCCACGAAGCAACACCAAATCCCCAATGTTGCTTTATTCCACTTAGAGCGTTGTTGCAACTGGACAATATATTCCGAGCTTCCAAAAGTGTTGTCTCAAATTAGATATAAGATGCCATCTACTCACCAGATTTCCTTTGAATTCGTCTACATTGGGTTCGGGTATTGTTTTTATCGGCTCTCCAATGAGAAAATGCCCTGGTGTTAGAGCGGACAAATCATGGACATCAGAAGAGGTAGCACAAAGTGGCCTTGAATTGACACAGGCTTCTATTTCTATAAGCAGCGTTGAGAATTCTTCGTAGGTAAGCAAAGTTTCTCCCAAGGTCCGACGCAGGTGGAACTTGACTCTCTTAACAGCAGTTTCCCAATGGCCTCCCATGTGAGGGGGAGCGGGAGGATTAAAGTGCCAGACAGTTCCATCATCAGCAAGATACTTGGCAAGTTGTTTGTCCTTAGTGGCAAGCGTAAGGAGTATTTTAAGCTTTTTTCAGCTCCTACAAAATTTGTGCCATGACCCCGAGGTGACACAAAGCGTTTGAAGACAGCGATGAAGGTGGTAGATGAGAGGTCACTTGCCAATTCCAGATGCATGGCACCTGTATACATACACACAAAGATGGAAATGTATCCTTTCACTGCTTTGGCACCACGTCCTTTTGAAAAGCGAAGTTGTACTGGTCCGGCAAAATTAACGCCACTACGTAGAAACGGTCGACATACTTAAACCCGAGGCCATGGGAGATCACCCATTAGTTGTTGCTGAATGGCAGAGAATGCCTGCGGCATTTGACACATGACCTATAAACTTTGCGAACGATTTTGCGTGCACCAATGATCCAGTAGCGTCCTTGGGGTGTTGCAAGCATGATTTGTGGTCCTGCGTGAAGCATAAAACGATGGATGTCTTCGCAAAGGATCAATGCAAGTTTTGAACTTCCCGGAATAACAAATGGATGCTTTTTGTCGGTATGAAAAGACGAGTTGCACAACCTTCCATCAACTCTTATGAGGCCATTTCGATCGAGAAATGGATGCAACCTTAACAGCTTGCTACACCTGCCAATAGGCTGACTGGATTGAATTCGTCGAATTTCGTCTGAGAAGGAACCCTCCTGGGTCGATTTTATCCAAAAGCTTAGAGCATCGTTTAGCTCGCAGAGATGGAGTTGCGGACTTATCTTTGGAGGAATCGAAGTTTCACCCTTGCGAATTTTAACTGCATGACGTGCCTTCTTGAGAAATCTGATAACGTAACCATTGATACGTTTGAGCTTTCTGATTGACGAGTACTGGTTGATGAGTTCTCAAATTGTTTTACTTTCAAAATTGGTAGTAAGGATGCGGATTCATCTTTTTGTAGCCAAGGAGGCCCACTCCACCAGAGTGTATGCTGTTTCAACTGCTGTAGTAGTACTCCTCGTGTAGCACAGTCAGCTGGGTTCTGCGATGATTGAACGTGAAACCAATAATCAGGAGGTATAATTTGCTGAATCTCCGACACACGGTTAGCGACAAATGTTGACCATTTTCCAGGTTGTTGACGGATCCACGCTAGTGCTACGCTGGAATCAGTCCATCCGTAAGTGTTGCTTACGTGTGGTGTCAGAGAGGCTTTGACATGCTTCATCAGCTGTGCCAAGAGTGCTGTACCGCATAGCTCTAAGCGAGGGAGTAACAAAATTGTGGTCTTCAACGGGGCGACCCTAGTTTTAGCAGTAAGGAGGAAACCCGAAATATTTCCATTAGGAGCTATTGTGACGTAACTGGCGTATACTTGTTGCGATGCATCTGCGAAGCCATGGAAGTCGGTTGTAGCCTTAGGGATCCCTGTACCATCCCACCTCGGCACTTGTATTGCTGCGAGGCTGGAGATATGGTCCCTGTAATTCAACCAGTGGCGTTTAACATCGTGTGGCACAGTCTCATCCCAATCAACTTTAGGTCTCCATAGACGTTGAAAGAGCATCTTCGGTATTATTGTCGACGGTGCGAGCAAACCCAAGGGATCAAATAACTTAGCAGTATTTGAAAGAAGTAAACGTTTAGTAAGGTTTGTATTTGGTACTTCATTGACCTGAACAGCGAATGCGATATGATCAAGTAAAGGGTTCCACTGAAGGCCAAGTGTCCGAACGCCATCTGAGTCGCCAAAGTTCAGAGTTTGCATGACCTCGCGTTGATCTTGGGGAATCGCATTCATGACTACTGCTGAGTTTGACGACCACTTCCGGAGATGGAAACCACTCTGCTCTAGTATGCTGGATATCTCAACTTGAAGACGATGTAGATCTGCTTCCTCAAAACAACCAGTAAGGAGATCATCCATATAAAAATCACTTAAAATGACTTTGCTCACAATAGAGTTTGGGCTTGTAACTGTTGCGGCTTTTTGAAGAGATTTAACTGCAAGATACGAGGCGGATGCAACACCATAGGTCACTGTTAGAAGTCTGTAGTCCTTTATGTCTTCAGTAGCTGGAAGGGGATGGCTCACCATGGATAAAAACAGTAAATGCGTCTTCAAACGGTTTCCATTCTTTCGAATTTCCATCGAAGCTAGGCAGTTTCATGGAAGGAAGACGAATATCTGCACGAACAGCATTTGATGAAAATTTGTCTACTTTGGCTTGATTCACAGAACTATTTGTGGATGCTATTTTGTTCAGCGCACGAGTGAAGTTTACTATCGCTGCTCTATACCACGACTCACCTTGTTCTCGTTCTTGTGATTCCAAAGTTTAAGCTCCACGCGAGAGTTCCACATCTCTGTCAGGAGTGAGACGTAGGTGTTGATTTCAGTTCCATCAAGAGATTCTGCTTTTTTATTGCTCGCCAAATACCGTTTAAAAGAATTTCGGGCAATATCCCGCTTGGTAACACTGTTTTTTTTATAGTCTAGGGTCATGATTGCAAATGATTTCTATTCTTAATTCGAAGAATATTCAATTCCTTGTTCGCTTCTTTGCTTCGTAAGTTTGCCAATACAAAAGCAATGTACGTTGTGCGTTAGACAACGGGTCTCAATAAAAAAAATTAAAATAAATATAAATAAAATAAATTTATTGGCGCGACAGCTCCATGAGATGCACTTTTTCGAGACAAATTTTACTCTTGGAGGTTTTGTCAGTTCCTCGCAAGAGGCAGTACCCCAGAAAAAAATGGTGTCTATGAGCTGGATTTGAACCCAGGTTCTTTCGCTTAGCAGTCCGACACACTAACCACTAAGCCACGGGGCAATAAAAAAAATTTACCGTAATAAACCGTATGAAATGTAGCCGCGCGTGCCAAGAAAAAAAACGATACATAAATGCCGTTGGTTTTTTAGCGACACGAGATCTATTTACTACACACACAACAAAACTAAATGTGCTGGTTAGCAAGTTTTTATATAATGAATAATTGTAATTTTCTATCCGGCTCGAAGGACCAATGTTCGTTGCTGGATGGACTGTAACTGTATGAATTAAAGAAGAAAATTAACTTGTATGTAAAGAGCTTTATTTACAATAAGAAACTTTGATAACACGACCGTCACGGTTGAAGGTTAATTTAAGACTAAAACTAGTTTCGATTCTATTTATTATAATAGCAAATTTGCTTCGAAAAAGTACAGGTCATGTATCCGTTAGGACTCGGCGGTAAACTGTAGGTCCCTTCCATTCATGCAAATTAACAACACACACACAGGAATGTTTGAGAGTATAAGTAAGTTAAGGAGCTGTCGGGCCAATAAACTTACTTAACTTACTTACGCACGAGCATTTGGGAGAAGAGGAGGGATGAAAGAGGAGATACCGGTGCACATTAGTTTTGAAGTTCTACATATTAAAATAGTAGGGAAAAACAGAAACTGGCAAAGCACAACACATTCGTGTGGTGCGACTAAAGAACAGTACGTACGAAGTTGTGCTCAAGAGTAAACTGATGAGTATTCCTAGCAGTGTGTGAGTGTTACGATTGAATAATTTCATGGAAGGAATGCAACTGGCTATTTCGCTAGAGTAAATTGTTTATAGAAAGAACGATAAAATAATGAAATGTGAAACATGACATGTGCTTCACAAGCATCGCTACACCTGCTCGATTGAATACAAAACAAAATACAAAGTAATCCCTCGTGCGTATGCTTCTATAAAAAAATTATCTTTCGATCTATTTTTCTTCTATCTTTCAATCGATTGATCTATCTATCCTCCTACATGTCTAACAATTTTATACTTCTTAAATGTATATGTATGAACGTATGTATCATTATGTTTGGTCTATCTTTTAATCTATATCCATTCCTCTTAATTAATTTATGTATCCAATTTAATATAAAATTAATTTGCATAAACAGTCAAACTTCTTTAAAATAAACCTTCAAAGAAGTTTTATGTAAAATTCGTTATAAAGAAATAGTTTTTTTTACACTGCAGGGGAAACGGCTCTATCGGTTTTGATAAAACTTTCTGGGTGCTATCTTCCAGTTAGAATGAATTTTTCGAAATTTGTTGAGAACTGCTTAACCGATTAAATCAAATTTGATATGCAGGCAGGTATAGATAGCCAAACCAATTGAGCATCAAAATATTTTCGAATAACTTATTTTTGGTATTTTTAATAATTGTTTTAAATAATTTTTTTTTTTTCAAAAATCGATATTTTGAAAACGGATATTTGAAGTTTTTTCTAAGTCTTTAAGTGTAATTAATTTTTGTGTTTAAGTTTGCATTCTTGAATTGATTTTTTTTTTTATTTAAAAAAAAAAGTTGTTAAATAAAAACCATTTTATTTAAAAACCGTTCCTACGATTTAACAAAAAAAAATACGCTTTGGCACATTTTCTAAAGAAATAAAATGCCGTTTAAATGTTTCCGCTGAAAACTATTTTACGTACTTTTTTCAAACAGAAAAATCGAATAAAAACTTTGAAATTCCTATAATATTTTTCAAAAATTTTTCGAAGCTGTAGCCGCATATAAGAGCAAGTACGTGCGATGCAGTCGTGCAATTTATTAATAAACGTATCACGCATACGTACTACTTAAAATGCAAACTAATGAGTTCCCCTTTAAAATTAAAAAAGGAATCGTAAAAAGCTTTGCTTTAAAATTTTGAATTTAAAATCTCACATTTCGTTACAAAGAAACAATTTGGTTTTCGGGACAACAAAAAATTTACTTTATAAAGAGAATTTCGCTATGGAGAATTTCGTTGTAATTTATACGGAATATTTTTTAAGGGGAACGGAAATAAAATTTGATTCACTATAGAGAGAATTTTGTTATCAGAAAGTTCGTTATAAAAAAGTTTGACTATACATACTTTGGTTCCCTCAAATGCATTTACTTGATTAAACTTACATCTATAAAAGGCTGCAGAATATTCATGTAAGTTTTGTATATTACCAGCGCCCACATCAACTTCCCCTTTCCGTTTCGTTTACTTCATTGTGCCCTTTAAAATTAGGAATTGTGTGTTTTTTGTGAAATGCTACTTTTAGTTTCAAGGCAATTATGCAAAAATTATCGGTTATGCTTCAGTAGCTTGTAAAATGTTGGCATTTCCTGTGAATATAAAATCTTGTTTTATCGCTTATATCTACAATCTACATATTTCAGAATGATATCGATACTTATGGGTTAGTTTATAGGGTTTAAAATAATTTCCAAGGAATCAATCGCAATAAGTCTTATTTTTGGTTTTTCTCTATAATGTGTAGTCAGTAATTGGAGCTCGGTTTTGATTGATTACACATTTTCCTAAAAGCTTTCAAGAACGAATATGCTTACCCATTACTTAATATATTTTATTGAAACGATTACGTAATCTGGATAGAACAAGGATATCGAACTTAATTCGAATTACGAATTTTAGTCCATACAACCAATTTTGCTTAAAGATTTTCACTTTTTGGGCCGCACAAAATGCGGATAGAACCTCGGAACCTTATCGCGCTACTTAATATAATTCAGAACCATTCATTCAATTAAGTAAGACAGTAGACAGACTTACTCCACATCTTTCAATAAATGCGCACCTATTTTTTTGTTTCTTCGGAAAAAAAGAAACCATATAAGCAAAAGTTAAAATACATCAAAACCGTGCCGGTTGTGAAGAATTTCAAATATTTTTTAGGGATCAAAGCCTTAAATAAGGCCTAAGTTATAGATATAAGTAAAATAAAAACGCAAAAAAAATAAATAAAAAAAAAAAACAATTCAATTCATCCCAAAAAGCTGAATATAAAGAAGTTAAATCCAAAGAAATGCCTTACATCTGTGTGTTCCTTAAAATATCCTTAATACATGTATGTATCTCTTACCAAGCGGTAGTGACAACAGTGGCGGCAGTGGCGGCAGTGGCACAATTTATTGATTCCCAAAATTTTTCCTAGAAACACTCTTTTTCTGCGCCGAACATCTTAAACAATGCAAAAGAGGGACATGCCCTTTCTGATTTAGCATTTCTGTTTCCTTCCAATTTTTTTTTCGCAAATATGTATAATGGACTGCGATAACATCCACGACGAATATTTGTATGTACCTTGAGCTTTTTTTAACTTTTTATTTGGGCTCCTCTCATCCTCCCTAAAGTTATTCGTGATTCGTTAAACGAATGTATGCGCTGCGCGCTCTTATTTAGATAAGACCAGGTGTTACTTGCGAAATTTCCCCAAGATTTTTGTTGTTGTTCCTTGCGAGATGTCGTATATTTCTTAACCAGGTCTTCCTCCTCTGTGTGCAAATCCGATCATATTCCACTTTTTTAAAGAAATAAAATATGTTCACCCTTACACAGCACGACAGCAGGGAGCCCAACAGCCCAGCCAGAAAAAAGTTAGTTGGAGTAATACGAAATACACACAACAAAAAAAAAAAAAAAAAAAAATATAAAATAAAGATACGAAACAATAAACTAATAAAATGCTCCATTTTTATTGGAATTCATATTTCATGCTTTTCTTACAACCGCGACCGCGAATGGGGCTAACAGATAAAAAATATATTTATAACCAAGCACATATACACTGTCATAAAAGTGAGTATACCCGAGTGGGCAAAATTTTGAACTGGCTGAAATATAATTAGGTTTTTTTTATATAATGTATTGGTAAACGAAAAATAAGTACCAACAAAATATTACATAAATAATTTTCCAAATTATATTATGAATTTATTTTGATTGCACGAATAAGTCAATGAATATATTTTTTATTTTCTAAAATGTTTTCAGACAGCGTGTACCCTTTTTATGGGAGTGTGAATTATCAATAAAGGGAGTTAATGCGAAAGAGCTCTGTGAAGAAGAGCTTGAAGAGATAAGAAAGCAAAACAATCAAACATTTTTGTATTGATTTATTGATTGATTTGATAAAATTAATTTATATATTTACCTAAATTAAATTTAATTTAATTAATTTAATTTAATTTAGTTTTTTCTTTTTTAATTTAATTTAATTTATTTAAATAATGTATATATAATAATTTATTTAAATTAATTTTAATTTTATTTAATTTTATTTAATTTAATTTGATTTGATTTAATTTATTTTAATTTTATTTTATTTAATTTAATTTGATTTGATTTAATTTATTTTAATTTAATTTAATTTAATTTAATTTAGTTTAATTTAATTTACTTTAATTTAATATAATTTAATTAACATTACACAAAATTTTAATCTAGTCCGTAGATAAATCTATGAAGTAGACACACTTACGAGCACTGGCTACTGAGCCCATCGGCTCAGACAATTACAAGACGGCATTGATACAGGGCTCTCATCATGTAACTTTTTAAACGATGGCTTAGATGATTTGGTATATTTATTGTTACATGTAGCTTGTCTATCGTTCTCGATATCGCAAACGATATCGCCAACCTTACGTGATGAGGGCCCAGTACAGAACAGAAGATAGATAAAGAGAGGACGGAAAACAGAAAACACATGTCAACAGCACGCATTTGGTTTTCGGACGGTCCCCCATCTTTCCACTAACCACGCGCAACGATGCTTGATTTCGCTGATCTCACGGGAAACGATGCTTTATCGGAACCAATTTCATTTCTTTTCATTTCATTTCATTTCATTTCATTTCATTTCATTTCATTTCATTTCATTTCATTTCATTTCATTTCATTTCATTTCATTTCATTTCATTTCATTTCATTTCATTTCATTTCATTTCATTTCATTTCATTTCATTTCATTTCATTTCATTTTACTTTACTTCATTTCATTTCATTTCATTTCATTTCATTTCATTTCATTTCATTTCATTTCATATCATTTCATTTCATTTCATTTCATTTCATTTCATTTCATTTCATATCATTTCATTTCATTTCATTTCATTTTACTTTACTTCATTTCATTTCATTTCATTTCATTTTATTTTATTTTACTTTACTTCATTTCATTTCATTTTATTTTATTTTACTTTACTTCCTTTCATTTCATTTCATTTCATTTCATTTCATTTCATTTCATTTCATTTCATTTCATTTCATTTCTTTTCATTTCATTTCATTTCATTTCATTTCATTTCATTTCATTTCATTTAATTTTATTTTACTTTACTTCATTTCATTCCATTTCATTTCATTTCATTTCATTTCATTTCATTTCATTTCATTTCATGTCATTTCATGTCATTTCATTTCATTTCATTTCATTTCATTTCATTTCATTTCATTTCATTTCATTTCATTTCATTTCATTTCATATCATTTCATTTCATTTCATTTCATTTTACTTTACTTCATTTCATTTCATTTCATTTCATTTCATTTCATTTCATTTCATTTCATTTCATTTCATTTCATTTCATTTCATTTCATTTCATTTCATTTCATTTCATTTCATTTCATTTCTATTCATTTCATTTTATTTTATTTTACTTTACTTCATTTCATTTCATTTCATTTCATTTTATTTTATTTTACTTTACTTCATTTCATTTCATTTCATTTCATTTCATTTTATTTTATTTTACTTTACTTCATTTCATTTCATTTCATTTCATTTCATTTCATTTCATTTCATGTCATTTCATGTCATTTCATGTCATTTCATTTCATTTCATTTCATTTCATTTCGTTTCATTTCATTTCATTTCGTTTCATTTCATTTCATTTCAATTGTCTTTGAAATTTATATTTTGGGACTTTGGGCAATTGTATCAGTGAATTTTAAGAACCACACACTAAAGTTTGATAAAATGTTTCTGATTCTTACTTTTTCAAATCATTTTGATATCAACTTCTGACCAAATTTGTGTGTGCAAGTTTATCAATATTGATTTTATTAGTTCTGTACATATCGGGTGTAATCCTTGAAATTGATGATTTCAGATTTAAGTACACAATAAGTTCTAAGTACTCGTAAAAATTCTACAACTATTGTTCAGCATATTCTTCCTCAACATTTTTCCAACAGTAGTCTCTGGGTTGGTCCTTCGTACTTCATAATTTTCTTGGCTGGCTTTCGTTAACTTGGTTAAGGTTTAGGTAGACATGGGGGCAACATGGTAACATTGCAATCGTCTTTGTCACCGTTGTCGTCCATCTTTGTCGTTGGTCGTCAATTAAATTTCGCTTACGCATTTATCATCATGTTCTCCTCCTGTTACTATTTTCCATTCGTGTTCTTCTATTGTTACGTTTCCAAGGAACCCAAGATATCGAGAGGACGTAAAAAGGTTCGAAACAATAACAACAAAAAAGGCCAAATCAGAAAGCCAGTTCTTTGTGGCTGCGGCTCTGCTGATGTTGCAAACAATTGTCGCTGTTACTGTTTTATATCTTAGGTTTTTTCATCCACCCAGCACGACAGAGCGCACTTTTGAATCTCGGAACGTACACATAGGTATAATTTTTAGACCCTGTCTATCGTCATCGAAAAAAATGCAAAAAAGATATTCAATAATACAATAGAAATTCTTTTCCACACCAAAAGTTAATAAGCGTTGCAAGGAGGCATACGAAACATTTTTTTTTTTTTGGTTGCTCATCACGCAGTTGGTGCTCCATGTTGTTCGTTTTTCGTCATCATAGTCCTTGTTGTTTGTATGCTCTTTTCGTAAGCTGGTTTGTTAATTTTTCCTGCACTAAGCTACTGCAGCAGCGACAGAAGCCCAACAGAGGAAGAAGCACCAGGAGTGCTGATGCAGTGTCTTCTTCGTACATTTCAGTGATATTTATCTGGTTTTGGCGACGCGACGAGTAAGAACCAAATAAAGCATTTAAAATAATTTTTATAAAACTACATCTGATTCTGTTGTATGATGTGATGGTATACTTTGTTTAGAGCGGGGGGCAAGTCAAGGAGTTTTCTTCTTGCCTCGCAGTTTATTAATTTGATCAGAAAACTAACAGCGTTGCCAACCACTTTAGGCAAAAGTAGGTATGCCTCAATTATATTATGTCTTTTTTAAACTAGCTATTGCTTTAAAAAAAAAAAACAAATAAATATAAATTTTATAAAAAATTATTAACAAAAAACAATCTTTTATTACAACAAAAACTTATTATTATGAGTTTGAAAAATAAAGTGTCCAATTAGCGAACAGTTTGAAGGTGAAAAAAAGTTCTTTTAGACAAAAGTTAAGGAGAATCTGGATAAGATTTAGGCAGCAAAATGATTATGATGAAATGAACTTCCTGAACAGAATTTTATCGCAAAAAAATTTAGATTTTCGAAATATTGAATGGGGTAAGAAATTGAGCTGTTTACGTCCAAACTCAAAACCGTTTTGGAATATTTATAAAATTATTAAAAAGAAACACTCACCAATACCTCATCTTGAGTGTTCTGGTAATCTTATTACTAGTTACAATGCACAAGCTGAACTTCTTGCCAGCACTTTTGCTCTGAGTCATGCTCCTTTGCAACACTTCAACTCTGAGGTTGAACGTTTGATCAACCAGAATGTGGATGAGTTTAATCAAAGAGTATTTGAACTTCCCCCAATCGAATTGGTTTCAACTGAAGATATTGAGTTCATCGTTAGTGATCTTCAAAGTCAGAAGTCTCCAGGCATCGATACAATTAAAAACCTAACCTGGTAATTAAACAGCTTCCAATGAGTGGATTTTCTTTCCTTACATTTTTGTTTAATTCATGTCTAAAATTACAATACTTTCCATTGAGGTGGAAATCGGCGAAAATAATTCCAATTCTGAAGCCTGGAAAACCCCGTAATGACGCCAACAGACCTACCAACGTAGGTAAAATATTAGAGAAAATTATTCTCCAAAAATTATTACTTTTTCTTAATGATAAATTTATCATTCCGCCACAACAGTTTGGTTTTCGTAAAAACCATAATACGTGCCACCAGGTATTAAGGTTATGCAATCATGTAAAAAAATAACTTTAAAAATAATAAATCTACTGGCCTTGTTCTTCTTGATGTTGAAAAAGCGTTTGACGCTGTATGGCACAATGGGCTCATTCACAAATTAATAAATTATGATTTTCCCGGTTATTTATTCAATATAGTTAAAAGTTTTTTGACCGATAGAAAGTTTCTCGTTATGCTAAATGGAATATGAAGCGGTACCTTCAGGCGTCCCACAAGGTTCTGTACTGCCCCCAACACTCTTCAATATTTTTACTTCCGATTTTCCCAGATTACCAAACTGCGAATATGGAATGTATGCAGATGATATTGCTATATATTCTTCTGACGAATATGGTTCATCAGTTATCCTCAATATTCAAACTGCGCTTAATGTTATCTTCGAATATTATAAGCACTGGAAAATTAAAATAAGCGCTGGGAAATGTCAGGCTATCTTTTTCACAAGAAAAAGGAAGGACTGTTTCTTACCCGGCTCAAATCTTAAAAGAAATAACTGTGATATTCCTTGGGTCGATTCTGTTAAGTATTTAGGCATTAACTTAGACAAGAAATTGACTTTCAAGGATCATACTAAAAACACATTAAATAAACTTAATATAGCAATCAGATTATTATACCCTCTAATAAATCGAAAATCATTACTAAGCGACCAAAATAAACTTTCTATCTACAAAGTCGTTTTTCAAGCTATAACTTTATATGGATCTCCCGTTTGGGGAAACTGCGCTCAAAATGCATATTAAAAAACTTCAAATATTCCAAAACAAAGTCCTCAAAATGATCCTTCGCGTTCCTTGGTTTTATTCAACATCGACATTACACGAACAAGCTCGGGTAATTACCATTAGAAATAAAATTGAAAACCTCAATGAAAAATTCATTAGACGATGCCAACACAACGAAAATGTATTAATACAAAACCTCGTGCTATAACACAATTTATTACAATTTTCTTGTATCCTTTTATATCTATGTAGATTTGTATATTAATTTATTTATTTGGAAATATTTGTATTTGTAGTATCTTTAAGAAAACTCATTGTTAATTTATTTATATACTTATTAATTTATTTAGTCTTTTATTTTATTTTTCTTCATCTGTAATATTTATTTATTTATTTATTTGTGATTTTGTTTATTAATTACATAATTTATTTATTTATTTATTTATAAAAAAATTTTTTTTAGTAAATTTATTTATTTATATATTTTTCATCTATTTATTTATTTATTTATTTATTTGTTTTTATATTTATTTTGTACTTTTATATTTATTATTATTATTATTATTATTATTAAACAAACCCTGATGTGATATAACTTGTTATACTTATTTATTAATTCATACATTTATATATTAATTTATTTATTTTGTAATATGTTATAAGAAGTAATATGAAATTGAAAAATTGTGATAAAACATAAAATATAAACATTTATATGAAGGTTTTTTCTCTCCAAATTTTTTCTTCCAATTTTGATGCTAAAACCCAGTAAAGCAATTTAAAATCAAAAATTATTTTTCAGTTGTAAGATACAAAATAAAATATCATATCTCTGTACTGTGCAATGACATTATCAATTTGTAAAATATGTAAAATTTAACTGGACACAATAAATATATCTATCTATCTATCTATCTAGGCAAAAGTATTTCAATTCAATTTCAGTTTCAATTCAATTTATTTTAAAAAAATGGAGTACAAATTAGACAATGTCTTTTATAGTACCTTAATATTAATAACTAACACAATAGAAAACAATAGTAAATAATAATAACTAAAAAAAAACTATTAAAAAACTAAGGCAACTTCAACTAGCTTCAATTGGCGTAAGATTGGCAAACATATTTAGTCTTCGGAGCCCACCGTACATACGACTTGGCTGACCGGAAACAATTTATTTTGAAACCAAGGCTTGTAACAGTATTTGTGAACTCAAGTTGCAATCGCGATATAACCTGCTCAGAAATGGAATTTTTTTGAGTTTCAGCTGGCTCAAGCGTTGAGCCATTACACGTTGTCCATTCGTAGATCCTTTGCAAACCTTCATTCATTCTGCATGTTAAGTCATTTAATAAGTTAAAAGTTCTAGAGGTATACATACATTTGGACATCATTTGCATATCAATGCAACAAAACATCTTTGCATACTAGTAATAGGACACTGATAAACATACAGAAAAAAATGGGACCCAAAATTGAACCCTGTGGAACCCCAGCTATCAAATCAATTGAGTCCGAGGAGGTGTCAACAACTTTAACTTTTTGACTTGGGTGTTCCAAGTAGTCTTGAAAAAGACGTATCGACCTTTCACTAAAACCAAAATATAAGTTAAGTTTTGTACATAGAATACCGTGGTTAACTCGGTCAAATGCTTTAGTGAAATTTAACAAACAGAGCAGTGTCAACATACTCCGATTGTATTGGATTTTAATATCATCTAAAAATTTAAACATTGATGCCGTAGAACAAATGTGCCCCGCCCGAAATCCTGAGTGCACCGGACAAAATAAATTATGCACGCGTAGATAGGCAAGGCCGAAAATCAGAAGGAGTTAAAGTTTTACGTTACGTTTTACTAAACGGTTATATGGCTGGTACCGTTATTATTGGAGCTAAGAAACAAATCAAAATAAAATTAAGTTCTAAATTTGAAGAAGATTACGATACAGTACAGCCTCGCTAGTCCGGACACTTCTGATATATTTCGGACACTTTTCAAAAATTTTACCTCTGCAGTCCAAACAGAGTATTAAATAGTATATGTACAATGTACATATATAATTTGACTCATTTCTATGGAAATACGTTTGTTCATACAATTACGGGTAATCCCCTACTAGTTTTGTAGCTTGTAGTTGGCTCTTGAATCTAGACATCTAGATTCAGCTAAGAAAGGTGTTGGAGAGAAAAATATTAAAAAGACTTGGTCAATATTATGGCATCTCAATGGGATAATGAGGACCTTATACCACTTTCACAGTTAGGCCAACAAATTGACTCGAATTGTTGGATTCTTCGCTTGATGATTTAAATAGAATTCATGACAGAACTAATCCAATCAAAATGATGCATCCAAAATGGATATCTTTCTCCTAAAGAGGTTACGCGAAAAAGCTGAAAAGATGTTTTTAGATAAAGCGTTATGCGTGAAACAGATTAAACCAGCAACAGCGGCCGCCATTAATTTAGAACCAAAGTATTTCAATGGCTGAAATTAGATTAGACCAGCACCAGCAACTTCACCAGCGTCGTTAGACCAAAGTCCTAAATTTGTTGTTGCTGTTCCATTGCTACCAACTTTGCGCAAGTGAAATTCAGGGGCAAAAGAAAACTTCGTATACATTTTTATGACACAAAGTGTCAAACAGAAGTAAGAAGACTGGTGCTGGTAGCAATGTGTTTCAATTTATTTTGCTGGTCAGCGTGCTGTTTGCTGTTGACGGTGCTGGTGCTGTCGCTGGTTCAATCTGTTTCACGCTTTATTAATAACGCGTAATTTCCTTCTCCTTAAAAAAATTTTGTGCATACATATAAACATATATGCATATATTTAAATTATGTGTTTATGAAACTTCTATTTGTAATAAAAAGGTTTTGAAAAGTGTTCGGTAGTCCATTGTATTTTATTTGTTCTCCGTATTCCGGACATTCCGCTATTCCGGACACGGTCGAAACCTTGCGTCCGGACTAGCGAGACTGTACTGAACTTCCGTACAGACAGAATTCTGCCAGTAACTCAAATATGTTCTCTACCATCGTAATGTCATGTTTGATTGTTATCTCAATTTTTTTCTGCACGTTTAGTTCTCGGTTTGTAAATGTAGACATTTCAATAAACGTTTCTATTGAACTGTTGGCTTGATTTCGCGTTAAAAATTAATCTGATGAACTAATATCGTTTTCAAATTTTGTATACCATTTTTTAGGAACATTTTCACAGGTATTCAAGGAAGCCAGTTGCATTCCTCCCCTGAAACGATTCAACCGTAATACTCGCACTGCAAGGAATGCCCATCAGTATACCCTTGAGCCCAACTTCGGACGTACTGTCAAGTACAGGGATACTTTCTTTAGTCGTACCACGCGAATGTGGAATACCTTGCCAGACTCTGTTTTTCCCTCCCACTTTGAAGTGCAGAACTTTAAAACAAATGTGCATCGTTATCTCCTTTCACATCCTTCCCCATTTTCCTAAAGCCCTCGCTGTGTTTAATTGAAAAAAATTAATTCAAGTAAACCACTGTAAAATCACTTTTATTGTCAACTGTTAGAAACGTAGGTACAAAATCAGAAAACTTTTTACCTGCTGCAGGTTTTCCTAAGAATCATAAAATCTGTGCGTTTTCCTGCATACCTGTTATTGATTTAAATTTTTATTATTGTTACGTTCATTAAAAACAAATTGCACGACTGGATCGCACGTACTTGCTCATATGTGCGGTCACATCGTCGATTAAATTTTAAAAAATGCACGACTGGGTCGCACGAACTTGTTCTTATGTTAGATAATTGCTTAGTGGCTGCATATGTATGTATATAAAGGGTGTTCTTTTAGATGTGTGGTTTTCAAGAAGAAATAAAACGCATATAGTTTAATGTTATGGCCAAGAATTTAGCTTGATTATAAAGATAAGGGTTTGCATTATGTTTTAAAAATGATTTCGGGGAAGTGGCCGCCGCGGCTGGCTCGAATAAATTCCAGCCGAGGCCAAATAATGTGAAAATCGGGATCGGTGGGCATCTCGTTTTGGGCCCATTCACCGAACGTGTGACGCGCTTGATGGTCGTTCGGCTTCAATTCTTGCACGAGTTGGATTTTGTAAGCCTGCAAACCAAGATCCTTTCGCAAAATCTTCCATAAAGTGGATGGGCACATCCCCAATTGTTGCGCACGATGGCGGATGGACTCATTCGGGTCTTCTTCGATTCTCTTCTCCATCGAAACGAACCATTATTTTGGTAATAAATTTGCACAATTTGCAATTGTTGTTCAGGAGTAAGTCTATTTATTGTGAAATGGCGAACCAAACTGAACATAAATGAAGTGACAGCTGTCAAAAAGACCAAATCCGAAATTAAAAAAATATTTTTTTTTTAGAAAATTCTTTCATTTTTTAATTAGCAATAAAATTAGAAAAGTAAATGTCTATCGAGGAAAAAAAATATTGAAAATCGTTCTTCCAGTTTTTTTAAAAAAGTCGTTTTTTTTTTGAAAAACTTTTCGAAAAAATATTTTAAATTTCTTTCTAGTAGGGTCAAAGGGGGTAATTGTGAACAGGGGTAATTGTAAACGCACTTAATTTTACAAAAACCGATTCTCCATTGAGGCATATGTTCCCGTCGTGCTGACAAATGCCAGGCGCAATGCTGTAATTCTTTGAATATTTCAGTCGCATTTATCGTTGGCATGAATTGTTCACTTTTCTGTGTTTTCAAGTTTTTTTGTGTTGTGCAAAATTGTTTTAAAACATAAAATAAGTGATCAAAGTAAGTAACTGTTTTATTTATAATCATCTTAAATATAAGTGTTAATGCATGTGATGTGTTTTTAATTATTTTTAACAAATTATAAAAGTTATTGGCTGTTTACAATTACCCCATTCTTTTTGGATCATGGGTAAAAGTAAACACTTTGGGGTAATTGAAAACAAGCGTTTAAAATGAACAAAGTGTTGATCTAATATAATTTAAATTCAAAAAGAATACACGTATTAACAAACGAAAAACGGGACCTCCATCGTATACATCAGAAAATATATTAAATGCAGTGGAAGACGTCAACAACAAAAATATGACATACCGACAAGCCGAAGAGGCATATTGGGTCCCAAAAGCAGTTATTTTCAATTGAATTGGTGGTAGAAAAACAACTCTTGCTGTTGTATCACACGGAAGAAAGCCTGCACTAACGTCAGATGTTAAAGACACCATAGCTAGATGCATAATTTCAAGATCTAATGCTTTTCAATAATGGGAAGCCAGGATATAACTGGTACCGTAGCTTTATTTTTTTTTTATATAATTAACGCGCGCACAAGGGACTACTTGTTTCCCTTTTAATGTTACACACTGCGCGGGCATTAGGAAGATAGGGAGGGGAGAGATAGGAGGTGTCGATTAACATTGGTTTTGAATGTTTGCAGATCAAAATGGCAAGGGAAAATCTCACCGGGTAAACTATTCCAAATTCGTGTTGTTCGGCTAAAAAAAAGAATCTCTATATTTCACGGTACGTCCGAAATTGGGCTCAATTGTGAACTGATGAGCATTCCTTGCGAGACGAGTATTTCGGGCGAAACTTTTAAGGGGAGGAATGCAGCTGGCTACTTCGAGTGAACATTTTCTGTAAAAGATACGATAAAACAAGGAAAGACATGAAACATTGCGTCGGTGTTCGAGAGGGGCAATTGTTTCAGCGGCAGTTCTAGTTCCTATCAATCTAAACGCTTGATTTTGTATTCCATCAAGCAGGTGAAGCCATGTTCGTGAAGCACCTGACCAGAGGTGGGAGTTACATTCGAGATTAGGGCGTATAAACGTTTTATAAATTGTAGCCAGATCAGAAGGGGAAAAATACTTCTTACACCGATACAGAAAACCTAAGCACTTTGCAGCATTCCTAGCGTTCTCAAATATGTATATGGTCGTTCCAAACGGAGGTCGTCGTTGACACACATACCGAGTACTGAGAGCTTTTCGGTTTTTTCATTGGCATTGGGGGTATGTTTAGCTTTAACGACAGAAGACAGCATTGAGTTTTCGAAGCATTAAACTCCAAACGATTCCTATTACTCCATTTAACACTGCTGTATAAATCGGAGATTAATGAGCTTGACATTCGGTACCGTTGCAATTGTACGTCCGATGGCGAAGGGCGTGAATTATCGAACGAACCTCGTTAATGCTGATTGCCTAAAGATGTACTACCATAACTCCAGTGGAATTCGTACTAAACTACCTGATTTATACCTTGCATCCAGCCATGCTGACTATGATATAATTATCATTGTAGAATCTTGGCTTTGGAGTGGAATCTCTGATTCTGAAATATTTGATGGAAATTCGTATATCATCTTCCGTAAAGATCGTTGCATTGCTGCTAAAGAACGTGGTGGTGGTCTACTTTTGGCTGTTCGTTCAAGTTTTTCATGTAACTTAATACCTTTGCCTATCATTGAAATTGAACAAATGTGCGCTTCAATTAGTATCGGACCAGGTATTTTTGTATATATTATTATTAGTTATTATCCCCCAAAGAGTAACATTGATATTTATGAAAAGCACCTGGCTAATATTGATTTTATATACAATTTAAAAAATCGTCCACAAAATGTTTTTGTAATCGGGGATTTTAATTTGACTGATGTTAACTGGTTCCACTCTTTTACTGAAAATATGCTTATTCCCTATAACTTAAAAAGAGATATTGAAATAACTTTTATTGATCACTTATTTGCTCTCAATTTACACCAAACCAATAATATTGTTAATGATTTAAACAAAATTCTTGATCTTGTTTTTATACCATATGATGACTTTAAAGCTTCAATCAATGAAATCGTTCCACATACATTGTTAAACAATTCTGTTCATCATAAAGAATTATATATTGAAATTGATTTATATAGTTATTTAAAAAATGATTGTAATAATTTAAAATCTTATAACTTTTTAAAGACCAATTTCATTGAACTTGATAATTATCTTGGAAACGTAGACTGGAAAACTGAATTCTTAAATTTAAATGTGAAGTATATGTATAATAATTTTGCGAATATTCTACGAAATGCTTTTGAATTATTTGTCCCAACTAGGTTGAAAAGGAGTGTCTCGAAACCTCCTTGGTATAATAGGAAATTAGCTCATTTGAAAAATCTTAAAAACAAATCTTTTGCCCAATCTAAAAAATCTAACGATTTGAATGATTAATTACAATTTTGTAAACTTTGTAAAGAATTCATTGTTCTAAGTAAATTCTCGCACAGGAACTATGTCATGAACGTTGAGGTTAACTTAAAAAATGACCCAAAACAATTCTGGTCCTTTATAAATTCAAAACGAAAATCACTTGGGATTCCTAACTGTATGAATTTCAAAGGTGAAGAATCAACAGATGTTAGTAAGACCCTTGAGCTTTTTGCTCAATTTTTTGAATCGGTTTACTCCTCCAACTATGAAGGAAGTATTGCCTCTCCCTCAATTCTTCAGCCTAAGGTAGATATTGGGTCCTTGCAGCTTGATTCTGTGGATGTTTTAGAAGGATTAAGTACTCTAAAACCTAATTCAAAATCTGGTGCAGATGGTATTCCTGCAATTGTCTTAAAAAAGTGCTCTAAATTTCTTTGTCTACCTTTGCTTATTATTTTTGATCTTTCTTTGACTACCGGAATATTCTTGGACGAATGGAAATCTTCCTTTTTGATCCCTATTTTTAAATCGGGCTCGAAAAACAACGTTGAAAACTATAGGGGAATTTGCAAGTTATCTGCGATTCCTAAACTTTTAGAAAGCCTAATTAAAACAAAACTTGATTTTCAACATGGATTTATTTCTGGCAGATCAACCGTTACAAATTTAGCATGTTTTTCTTCATTTGTTGTTGATTCTATTGAAAAGAATAGCCAAGTTGATGCTATTTATACGGACTTAAGCAAAGCCTTTGATTCCGTTTGTCACCATATATTGCTCCATAAACTCCAAGTTTTTGGCATTCACTCTGGTCTTCTTGAATGGATCGGATCTTTCCTAAATGGTAGGGTGCAACAAGTGAAAGTTGAAAAATATACTTCTAGGCCTATAAAATGTACTTCAAGTGTTGATGATTGATGATATAGTCAATTATATCAATTTCAGTCAGTGTCTTATTTATGCTGGTGACCTCAAATTATTTTTGAACGTATCAAGTGACTATGACTGCCTAAAACTTCAAATGGATTTGAATAATTTATCCCGCTGGTGTAAGTCAAACTGCCTGCACCTTAACATTAAAAAATGTTTTGTCATATCTATCTCTAGGAAACATTTTTTGCATGAGTTTCCTTATTCTCTGGAATTCAGTTATCTCCAGAGAAAGGTAAACGTAAAAGATCTAGGGGTTACATTCGACTCCATGTTTTCTTTTGCACCTCATGTAGATGCTATTGTCGCCAAAGCTAATTCAATGTTAGGTTTTATAAAAAGAAATTCTAATGATTTCTCTGACCCTTACACTCTTGTGCCCTTGTATACTACCTTAGTAAGATATAACCTTGAATACGCAGATGTTATCTGGAACCCGCAACAACTAAAATTCTATGATAGAATTCAAAACGTCCAGAATCGTTTTACAAGGTATGTCTTTTATAAAATGCATTGGTATTTCTGTCCAAATTCTCTATCAAGACAAATTCTTCTCGGTCTACAGCCACTGAAAACTCGAAGAACGATTCATGATATAGTTTTTGTGCGTGATATTTTGTGCTACCATATTAAGTGTCCTACTTTGCTTTCCTTAATTTGTATTTATGCTCCAACGAGACCACTGACATAGAACTAATTACGGTGATCTGATGGCATATGTCACCAAACAGTGGAACAAATCTTTTCATCGCTTTGGTGAAAATAAGATTATTGCTCTTGATATCTCCAAGGCTTGTGATAGAGTTTTGCAAGAAGCTCTCTTATGAAAATGCGTGCTTTGGGGATCAATGATACTCTTGTTTCTTGGATTAGAAGCTATCTTCTGGACAGTTCAATACAGGTTTTATTTGATGGATTCAAGCCTAATTCCCACAAAATAAATGCTGGTGTGCCCCCAAGGCTCCATTCTGCATCCGACTCTTTTCCTCATTTTTATAAATGATCTTCTATATTTTACTTCTAATCCACTTAACTGTGGCAGGTACTTCTCAAGCATCGCTTCACCTGCTTGATAGAATACAAAACAGAGCGGTAAGATTGATAGGAAGTAGAACTGTCTCGGAAACAATTGCTCCTTTCGAACGTCGACGCAATGTTTCATGTCTTTCCTTATTTTGTCGTTTCTTTCATAAAAAAATTCAGTTCAGGTAGCTAGCTGCATTCCTGCCTTAAAATCGTAATAATTGTCTTGTACAACACGAGTTTGGAATGGTTTACCCGGTGTGATTTCCCTTGTCATTTCGATTTGCAAGAATTCAAAACCAATGTTAATATGGAATAAACCCAAGAAACACATAAGAAAATTCCAGAAAAGGACTTAATTATGGGACACCCTGTATATTAAAAATCCCTTAAGTTTTACAACCTTCATCATCATACATGCTTTACGGTCCTGATCAGACCCCATATTATGCCTCCCTCTATCACAACACAAAGTGTCAAAAATGGTTGCCTCCTTTCAACTCTGGACGACGCGACGAGGTCGAAATAGTGGTAAGTGGATAGATGTGATCTCTTGGTAGAAGCCACACCGATACCAATACTTGCAGAATATGTAGCAGATTCCGCAAAATGTTCGCCTGCTCCTCTACACTCTACAGGACAACTGTTCTCCAAATGAAAAATTACACAGTAAACAATGAAACATTTCGTTCTTGTTTTTTTTTTGTATTTGTCCGCATGTCGTTCTCGAAGTGCCATTGTGACCATGGACTGTTTTTAACTCTTTTTTTTGTATCATCGTCCCTGCTATGCTAACTTCTGTTTGTAGTGGCCGATGGGTACTTTTGTTTTCTGTGTGATGCAACATTGGATAGGTACATTTATTATTGAGAAAAAAAAAACATAAACACTTCAAGTAAACTCTGGTGTTGGAGCTGCTGGATCTGGCGGGTTTGAAGGTCTGCGGGTGTTTATATTGCCTCCCTTTTAGCAGCCGATCTCGCTATACTCCTTGAGTTTGTTTGGCTGTGCAGAGCGCAGCAGAGATTACAATCTGTGTGCATTCATTCATCGACTTTGTATATATTCTGGTGTGTTTTGTTTCGCGTTTACCGTTTGCGAATTCAGAATACAATGGACGGCAGTTTATTGTGTCCTTGTTTCCAGTCCAGGTCGGAAGACAATCGAAAAAAGACGATAGCAAATATGACTCTGAGGCCTAACTAGCTATGCTATGATTGTGCGTAAGGGGCGACTTATGTTCGAGGATAAGGCATGGCTCAAAGGAGGCTATTTTTTGTGGTGTTTCTTATGCGTGAATATGAATAAATTTTTTTTTTTTTTTTATTTTTTATCTAGATTTCCATTGTCTTTTAAGTATACTTTGTTTCAAGCAATCCGCGTTAAATGTATGTATATCTCTAACTAACAACAATGCAGCCTTTAGTATCAGAAGCCGTTAACTTTTTAGTGACATTACATAACGTCCATTACAACAATTATGAGATTTCTCAATTCTACATAAGATGAAAAATAACAAAGAACTTGGAATTGATGGAATTCCAGTAGAATTTTACAAAAATAGCACTGAGCAATTTAAGAATTACCTCCTACTATACTAACAGATTATTTAATGGGTCACATGTGCCGAACAACCTCCATAAAGCAGTTGTTTGTACACTTTTGATAAGAAAGGAGATGCAAACCTACCAGAAAATTAAAGAGGACTCTCTATTCTAAACACATTGAGAAAGATGTTAACTTCAATTCTCTACGAAAGGATGATCAAATGGATCGAGACAAAAACCTTCTAAGCATGTTTCAAGTGGGTTTTCGCTCGGCCTACTCGACGATAGACCATAGATCCAGACTGACCAGTATAGTGAGAAAATCAATTGAAAAAAAGAGTTGGTTGTCTGTAAAGTCGGTTATCGGACCATAATTTTACGTGATAACGTTTTAAAAAAACATTGCTGGCAGCAAGCAACACAAACATACAGCCCGTTAACTCACACCCACACACCCCAATATCTACATCTACTTTTATCTGGGAATTTGGGCCTGTTTGCAATCGATTTTGGTTGAAAAAATGACCCACAAACCTTCCTCTTATATCGACACACACACACCCTATTATTACATCTACTTTCTGCTTTAACAAAACTCCGCCTATTTTGTATTGAAGAGAGTACTTTTTGAATTTGAGTGGAACAATTTTGGGAATTTGCGCCTGTTCTTTTTCATGTTCGCTTGGTGCTTGCGATCGATTTTGGTTGAAAGAACCACAGTATCGCAGCGTGCGTCACTTCTTAACAGCATTATCAGCATGAGTCATGCATTTTAAGTCCAATCCTCTTTGCTTATTGATGATATTTGTGATGTAATGCCAGGTGGAATACATTTAGCTGATATTCAAGCGAAAGTCTTGCTGTATGCTAACGACTTAGTCTGACAACCCTTTCACCCTCCAAGTTGCAAATCAACAGGCTGAATACATTTTGCGAGAAGTGAGGGTTACTCGTTAATATTTGCAAAACTAATGTGATGATTTTTGAAGGGCGCAAAAGAAGAAGACAACCCGAAGAAAATTGGTTCCTCAATACTGTGTCAATTGAAATTGTGCAGGAATTTAAGTATCTGGGAGTTTTAATTATACATAATCTAAGGTTTTCGTAATACGCCAAACAAAAAAGCAATGAGGCCAAATTGGCTTTGAGTTTTATGAGGCCCAAGTTCTTTGCGAATAAAGAAATCGAATTGGTGTCAAAATATCGTGTTTTTCATTCAAGTGTTCAACACATGTATGTGCTATGGTGTCCAGGTTCTTGGACATACATTCTTCGAGGCATTTGAAACATTGCAGAGATATTTCTTCAAACGATTATTCGAATTGCCAAATTCAACGCCAAACTATGCCATTTATGTGGAATCTGGTATAACGCCTCTTTGGATTAAAAATCCTAAAGCCAACTCCGATTATATAATAAGAGTGATAAATAAAATGAGGATCAGCTAGTTATAAATAGACAAACAAATATTCTTAATTCTGGAATGCAGAATTAATTTGGCTGCCTAGATCTATTGAAATATAAAATTTTAAAGAATTCTAATGAGCCGTTACCGAGAAAGCCGAGAAATAAAAAATCATTATAGGAAAGGTACCGTTAATAGGTTTTTCCGACAAAACACAAAAACTCCAAAAAAAAAAAAATATATAAAATAAAAAAAGCCTGCTGTGTCTGTTCTAGATTCAAGTATTTTAAGGTTATTTTAAGTTATGTAAGGTATATTTTAATTAGTATAAAATATGGTAAGAAAATCGATTTTGGTACCCATTTTTTGATTTTTCTTGGTGAAAAATAAAACATTTTAGATTTAAGATTAATTTAACATATTTTTAGGCTGGTAGGCATCTAATTAAGTTAGGGGTTATTTAGCTCATTATGATGACATAATTAGCTAGTTTTTTAAGATTTTTGTCTAGCATTTAAGTAGTTATAAAATAAAAGTTAATAAAAAATCATTCCATTTACTTTTCCGGTAAATTATTTTTTTTTTATAAAATGATAGCCCATTTATCTACAAAAAAATCGCCGTTTTCTAGAAAAAAATAAGCTTTTCCCTAACGATTATATGGCAGGTACCGTTATTTTTAGCCCTTAAAATAAAATTTAAATTTTCCCTCTGAGGAATGTTAAAAGAATCACACATACCAAATTTGAAGGTAATCGCTTAAGCCGCTTAGCCTGCAGCTCGTCACACATACAGATGGACAGACTTACAAACTAACAGACAGACAGAAAATTTTTGTGACTAACTTTTTCATGTTTGATTGTTGTCTCGATTTTTATTATTATGGCCTACCAATAATTGCAAGTAAAAATAAGGATGCCTTAAAATAGACCCTTGAAAAATGTATTGTTATTGTACCGTTAACGTTGGTGTCATTAAGAATAAATAATGTTGAGCCCCAGAAAGAAATGTATGAATATATTTCCATCAACAGTTTAATAGTTTTTCATATTAAGAGTTGTATAGCTATACATTAAATGTTTCTCAGAATATCAACATATAAAACAATTATGTAGAAATCAAGTTCAAGACCCCAGTGGATATTATCATAAGTATTATAAAAATTCCAATTTCCAATGTCTGAGGTCTAACACCCAAGCAAATTTAAATGCCTCTCGAGCTTCCAGTTTTCTTTTGCGAGAACACCACACCTTAATCTGTTGCTTCCTAAAAAAGTGAAAAAAACATTTAACCAGTTATTTCGATTTTTTAATTGCTTTATATATTTTAATATATTTTTTTTTATTAAATTACTAAGAGCTTGCTCAATGTTAATTTTTGAAGATTAAATGTCTTTTCCAAGTCCTAGCGTGGGTTGCTTAATCGTACCGGAATGTGGTTGGATGTTAATTAATATAACATTTTTTTTTTTTGGTAAAAGCAATTATCACAAATCACAGAGGTTATGGGTAGAAAGTGGTTCTTTGTATCAAGTTATCGAAGCTAGTTTTTTTTATAATTAACAAATTTTTGTTTAAAGATATCTGTAGTTTTAATATATTTTTCTTAAGCCGTAATCCTCAGTATAATGGTTATTTATTAGAAACACAAAATTGTTTCGAAAAAAATGTATACAAAAATAAGTAATCAAAAAATGTCTAGTTGTTAGTTCTTATTTAAGTGAAGAGTTATAGTATTACTTAAAAAAAGATAACAGATGTCTGTTCCCCAATTATTGCAACTAAGTTATATACAAAACGGCAGCGTGCCTCTCAAGAATTACTGACTACCATTCCTTTAAAGGCCTCACATTGCTTCTGCATAGTCTGCTAGAACTGATTTCAGAATCAGCGAGCTTCAAATCTTAGGTGAATTAACCCCCAACTTGACCTTAAACCAAGACATAGCAAAATACTGTGCGGAGAAAATTGGTACCCCTTTTGCTAGGTAAAGGCATAAACAAAAGATTTGACGTAAGAACTTGCAAAAAATATGCGTCTTGGCAATTTATTGAATGGATTTTTGTAATTTTTATATTTTTGAATATTTGAATGAAAATTGAATATATCTCTTAAAAAAGAAAATTTCAGTTTTATAATAAAATTTAATGTTATATTAATTAAAGATATATACTAATTAAAAATCGCCTAAGGAAACTATTTAACTAATTTTTTTAATTTAACTAAGGACTTCGACTGGGAAGTTATTGAGAGAAAACATGACGTTAAAAAGACCAATTTTGTTTACCTTTCTTCTCGTTTATTCTCATACAATAGAGTGGCGAAAATTAAAAGTAGTTTTCTAAAATTAAAATAGTAGGAAACTTAGTTCTTGTTGATTCTTATCAAATTGAGTGACCAATTCCATAAGCCATAAAAATCACAACTATGTTAAGTTGCTTTTAAAGAAAACTTTAGAATCGGTGGTAAAACCTTACAACGGGCAAACGTGCGACGGGAAAAGGAGCGGAAAAAGGTATCAAACCCGTTCATTGCTAACTAGTAGTTTTTTAAGCATAATTTTTTGAGAGGCAGGAATGTTTGTCAACTTATTTTAATTCTCTGGTGGTGACAAAGGTCACAGTAGAATCTCAACGAATTTTGACGGAGCAGTGAGAATCATTCAAGGTCATAATCATTAAAAGACTCAGTTTAGCAGGAATTCCATAGCTAAGCATGGAACGATACAAGTTCATCCGTGTTTCACTGTCGTAGGCTGGTTTGACTCGTTGTCAAAATCTTGGGTTTTTGCAGGATCTCGCGTAATGTGAAGATTTTTTCGATTACACATTGTAGCACGTAGGTACGTAGGTATGCGTTCCACATTCGTGTGGTACGATTAAAAAAAGAATCTCTGTATTTGACTGTACGTCCGAAGTTAGGTTCAAGGGTAAATTGATGAGCATTCATTGCAGTGCGAGTATTACGGTTGAATTGTTTAAGGAGAGGAATGCAAGTGATTATTTCACTAGAGCATTTTTTATAGAAATAACGATAAAAAAGCGAAAGGCAAGAGAAGTTATGACAGTGCTCAAGAGATGTAAATGTTTCTGTTATTGTCGGGTTGCCCATCATTTTTAAAGCTCGTTTTTGAATTCTGTCCAATAAACTCAAGTCTGTTATGGGGGCACCTGCCTAAATATGGAAGTTATACTCATGTTTTGGCCAAATAAACACTTTGTAGACTATAACCAGATTAGAAGGGGTGACAAATTTCTTGCATCTTCGAAGGAAACCTAAACACCTTGCAGCATTTTTTGCCACATCAAACAGAAGGTGGTCCGTTATACACATTCCTAGAACTGAGAGGTGATCGGTTTGTGCGATGCAAGTACCACTTATGGATAGTGGCATAGGAGGTACATTTCGCTTTAACGACAAAAGACAACATTGAAGCTTGATGTGCCGTTTCGTTTCAGTGGCTTGGAAATAGTTTAAACGAAGTATTTATTAAGCCTTCAAAATTAGAAAATTTATGTATACAACGATATGCTGGAGATTGCTCTTAATGACCTTATTTTATTTTCTACAACATTTAATATGACCTTTTGTTAGCTTCTAGTGACGCGTGTAATTGATTTTTCTTGTTCTTCGCCTTTCGCCGGGTCCTTGAACGAGAAAAAATTTACTCTTAATGGCTCTAACGGGGAATAGAACCAAGACCCTTTGGCATAGCAGTCCAACCAAATCTTCACTACTATGATAATGATGAAGATGATGAATGAAGGGCACACTTTTGTTGAGTTGTTGCTTCTGATTCCCTGATTTAGATTTGTGGATTCGCCATTGAAAACCGCTCAAAGCTTAACCTAATTCAGCGAAATCTGTCTATTTGCTTAAAAAACTCAAGGTCACGGGTAAAAAACTGGTTTATAGGTTTAATTTCAACATGTACTCTCCTTTTTGCTTTTAAGCATATTTCGATAGAAACTGCCTTATATTTCACTTATGGAAGATGGATATTTCCAAGAAAATCCTTAAGTATTGATTTTTATTGACATGATGTGCAATAATGCCTAAATTATATGTATCAATATTGAAAACTGGATATTTTTGTCTTTAAGTTTAAACAAAGCTCAGCAAAAGATTGACAAAACCAAAAGTCCTAAACTAATGGGACAAATTGGTGGTAGAAGTCAAAGCCATCTTATCACAATAAAAAAAATGATCCTCCTATGCTGTCAACTTGAATCTTACCTTCATAATTGCTCAACCCACACCAGCAGCATTCGTGTGGTCTTAATTTCTCCCCCACAATATCCAAGATATGAACTTATTACCAAATATACACAATCACATCGCACACTGTCTATTTACAGGTGCGGCTCGGCCAGGTACCATCTTCAAGCGGCCGCATCCTAAGCCCATTCTAGATGCTTATTATGATGATAGGACGTAACCAAAACAACAACCTCACCAGCCGACGACACTTAACGACATCTTAAAGGCGATGCGCTCAGCATGTTCTTAACCAGGGATCCTATAAATGCTTTCCGTCCATATTTATCCATACACACTTGGCTCGAAATGAAAAATTAAAAAACTAAACAAACTAAAGGTAGGCAATTTAAAAAAAAAAAAAAAAAAAAAAAAAACAAAAACAAAACCAAAAAGAATCTTAATAAAACCAAAGTGACAGAAAATTAATGCTATCACAACAGTGCAGCAGCACACGGCTATGGAGTACTGTGTGGCATGATGGTCATGGAGTCTTGTAAGCGATATCCTCTTCTCTATATTGTGCGTGCCACGTCGGGTGTCCAATAGATCGGAGTGTTAAATATATATTTTATTTTATTTGAGTCGAAGATATGGGATGAGTATGAGAGTGTGACTTGTGGTGTAGTGGGTGTCACATAACAGCTCCAAGGTATCACTTCTTCACTTCTAACTGGCTAATGCGTTTTACATTCGTTGTTTTTTTTAATTCTCCTTCTTCACACACTTTATACCCAAGAAAGTTTTATGGTTATAGAGGAGAAAGATCAATCGGATAATACGATGAGACAAGTGACTAATTGGACAGTTACATTGTCAAGGCGGGTGGTTGGCTTTCAGTAATGTGTTTTAAAGATTGTTTTTTGGTGGGTCTTGAAAAGACAAATGAGCTGGGATAGATGGATTTAAGGGTTGAATGAAAAAAATGTGTTTATTTAATTTAGGGAGTCCATTGGGCCTATGATCACAACATAGGATTCCAATATTGTGCATTTTTGGCTTTCTTAATAAAATGTGTGCATTCGTTCGAGAGTATCTCAAGGCGTCGTCGGAGAATTCTTCCAACGACTTGTTTTGGGACTGTCGGCAGCAACATTTTGTTGGTGAAAAGTCTCATATTTATGACAAAATGTTGTTTTGTTGTAGTTTTGTATGTTGAAAAGAATGCCCACCTATAGATGCTTGTTTAAATGTCTGTTATGGAGAATTATACACAATGTTTTGACGGATAAGGGACCCTTCAACTTTTAAAAGTCAATGACAATCAATTGCACCTTGATTGAATGCAAAGACCTTGACTTCATGGCCGCCCAAGGAATTTTCGAGCCGTTGGAAACCATGTACAGTGGTAACGTTTTATAAATCGATGACAGACTACACGTACGAAATAACATGACTCATGCTGATAAGACTCATCACTCATGGTAACCGCGATACTGTGGTTCTTTTAACCAAAATCGATCGCAAGCACCAGGCGAACATGAAAAAGAACAAATTCCCAAAATAATTCCACTCGAATTCAAAAAGAACAAGAATAGAAAAAGAAATACAAAATAGGCGGAGTTTTGTGCGTGTGGATTTAATGAGAAGGTTTGCGGGTGTAAGTTAACGGGCTGTATATTGGTGTTGCTGCCATCACTGTTTTCTTATGACGTTATCACGTAAGATTATCGTCCGTTAACCGACTTTACAGACAACCAACTCTTTTTTATGAAAAATTTCAGTAAATATAGTAATATTCATGTCCTTTCCAAGAAATTCGGGCCCACGAAAAACTACGGGCCCGGGGGTAATCCACCCAAGAAGGCGGAATAAGGGTTTCCAAAATTTGTGCGCAATAGTTCGTCCGCAGTATTGGCACAACATGAATTTCGTGGCAAATTTCTCGTCCGTCTGGTACGCGGTAGATGGCTGATAAATTTGAAGAAATTGGGAACACACGAGATGCTGCCCCAAGATGATCCCTAACAAAGTAATAATTCATTTTAAACTAAATATAAAAACCTTGAATTGCCGACTTTAATTTAGCAAAAAAGTTCATAGTGGCCTTATGACCAGCTAGGGTGAGCCAAGTACACCCTTGTGAGCCAAAAGCCGACAAAAAATGGGCCATAATTAAATTCATAAATTTTAAAAGCAAGTAAGTCAGAAGCCCATAGCAAAATAATTTTTATAAAAAAAAACAGTTTTTATACCATATGCCATAGGGAAACATAAACAGTTTTTAGTTTATCTTAGCTAAAACAATTTTATATGCAACTCCTCTGCTTTAGGAATATTTTTTTGGACAAGCTTACATTCTTGGTTTTGCATATATAGATATGTACCTATCCTAAGTACTAAACCACATGTCTCCATTTGAGGTTGGTAACCATTGATAATTTAAAGATTTACCCTGCAAACTGAATGTTAAGGCGGCAACTCTGAATGTGACAAGCCACTGCAACTCTGCTGCATCATGGGTGCCATCATATTCTGTCTTGTTTAACCACTACTATCACCACCACCAAGTTGAAGCACTGGAAATATCTCAAAAACATAATGAAGTAAAGTTAATTACATTTGTTGTATTTTATTTTCAAATCACACCTTCGGTGGAACGAAGCTGAGTCGCGCTCTCACAGCTCCTTAAATCATTACATGAACCTGGTGGCAGACTGACTGACAGACAGACGGAAATTCATTTGTTCACGTAAAGCGGTTCGAATTTTCGATTCGACCATCTTTGTCGTCGTCGTGGTCTTCGTTGTTGTGGTCGTCGTATAATCAATGCCCGGCGTGGCAAAGTGACGCGACGGGCGACGGGCATGCAGAGTTGTGGTCATCTCTCTATAGTTACTCCGCAGCCTCCTGCCCTTCAGTTACCATCGACTTATCATCGTCTCTTCTGACCTGGTCTTAAGAATCTCTGGCCAAGATTCAATTAATGAGACGAACGGCTCATGCCTCAGGTTATATTAAAAAACTGAAAATATGACTTCACGCCTGTGGCCACTTGTGTATCCGTGTAGGCGTTAAATATTGAAGAAACCAGCAAATAATCAATTAATTAGAATTTTTTTATGTTTTTGTCATTTATGTTTTTTTTTTGTATTTTATTTTCTGGTGGACCACGGACGATGGCGACGAGACCGCGACCTGTACTCTGGCCCATTAAGTGGAATTAAAAAAAAAGAGATTAAGTTTCGACTGACACTTAAGAAATGTTTATGAAAAAAAAAAAAAGTTTTATTATAATGAGTAACATATGCATTGTATCTTTTTGTCAGATATATACATAGATACGTACAAATTAGTTGAGGTTGTTTTTTCAGTTTAATGATTGAAAGTAGTATATAAGTTCTTTCAGGGAATTTTCTGGTATACAATGTTGGTGTGCTACTTCATGTTGATTCCTATCTTGAATGAAAATATAAATTTCAGCATTTCTATGCAGTTGAATATGTTAAATTGTAAATTGCTGGTTGCGGGGGTTCTTTCAACCAATGGTATGCAGGGTCTTAGTTGTATCTAGAAGTTATTTTGCAGCAACGTCCTGCGATGGTAAAATATGTAAATAAATCTGTTCTTTGTTTTTTAAAGCAATATTTTTACTAATTTTTACTAAAAGATTAGCAATTTTCTGCCTACGAGCCCTTTCTTCTCGGATAATAAGTATGCCCATTAAGTTTATACCTAAACGTCCATATGGAACTCGTTTCACATCAGGAACTAGAGTAACGATGCTAATATTGCTGTTGCTCCTACGCAAATAAATTCTAATTTCAATAAATATTCAGCGAAATTTTGTACACTCAAAGCTATCAGACCTTAATCTTTGAGATATTTTTATGGACATGACAAAAGATTTTTAAATTAGTTAATGCTATCGAACACCTAAGGTCTTCCTGTGTCTACACATAAGACATTAACGGTGAAACAGCTTAAGCAAAATCCATATTCAACACAACCTACGCATAGTTTTTTGTCTGTTTTCTTTAATGTATCTTGTGTTAATTAAATATAAAGATTTAAAGTCATTTCATAATTCAAGAAACATCATATTACCATTTTAAAAGGCTTGGCCTTTTCGTTTGTACAAAGGCATTTGACTTTTTTATTTAATTTCAAAACTAACACTGTAAGAAATATTTTGGTCATATAATAAAATTTTTTTCGAGAAAATAATCTAAATTGTATTTATCCTATTTATATTATAAATGTGAATGTTTGTGTGTTTGGATTTTTGGATGTTTGGATGTTTGTTCCCTAATAACGCCTCAACGGCTTAACGAAGTTGGATGAAATTTGGTATGTAGATGGATGATGTGCTGGATTGTGACATAGGCTACTTTTTATCCCGAAAAAAAATATTCGCTTCCTGTGGGAGACGTGGGAGAGGCTTATATGTGAAATGATGTTCGACTGAAGTTTTGTTTGTTACGCTTTCGTGTCATAACGAATGCATGCATCTGTGTAGTTGTGTAGATGGAAGGTTGCAGGATTCACTTTATTTGGCGGGCAATTGAAGTGTAACAGAAAAATAACATAACATTACATTTGCAATTGAAGTAGAGTACTGCCAACTGAGGCACAAGACGATAGAAAGAGAGACAACTAAGAGGGAAGAGAGAAAGAACAGTAAGCACACGTGAACAGCATGCGGTTGTTTTTCGGACGGTCCCCATGCGGCTAATAGATAACCAGGGGCAATGATGCTTGGTTTCGCTATCGAAAAGCGATACATTTCTTATCAAAGCCAAGGCCGTTGACCGCAATTCAGGAAATTAAAAATTAATAATGAAAAAATCAGTATTATTGCACAGGTACGTAACCTATTAGAAACACGTTCGCTTCTTTTTCAATGTATTTTGTTATTTTTTGGAAGAGCTTCATTATGATTTACTTTTGTTGTTTTTTTTTCGTTTGCATAGCAGCATGTTTTTTTTGAAGTGATAACGTGTTTTAAATCGATGATAGGCTACACGTACGAAATAACATGACTCATGCTTATTAGACTAATGACTCATGCTAACCGCGATACTGTGGTTCTTTCAACAAAATCGATCGGAAGCACCAGGCGAACATGGAAAAGAACAGGCGAAAATTCCCAAAATATTTCCACTCAAATTCAAAAAGAACAAGAAGAGAAAAAGAAATACAAAATAGGCGGAGTTTTGGTAAAGTAGAAAGTAGATGTAGATATTGGGGTGAGTGTGTGTGGATTTAACGAGAGGGTTTGTGGGTGTAAGTTAACGGGCTGTATGTTGGTGTTGCTGCCATCAATGTTTTCTTATGACGTTATCACGTAAAATTATCGTCCGTAAAGCGACTTTACAGACAACCAACTCTTTTTTACTTTCGATTATAGGTACCATGATACAAGTTATGCATTCGTGCAAAAACAATTTGAGATAACAATCAAACATGACATTACGATGATAGAGAACATTTTTTGAGTTACTAGCAAAAATCTGTCCGTTTGTCTGTTTGTGTGGATGTATTTTGGACTGTAGCCTAAACGGTTAGGCCAATCGTCCTCAAATTTAGAACTTAAGGTTATTTTGACATTCTACAGAGGGGTTTTTTAATTTTTTTCTTAGCTCAAAAATTAACGGTACTGGTCGATTAACCGTTATGTAAAATCTTGTACCTACAAGCATTTTATTTTTTTCCACGACTTTCTCGAAAACTGGTGATCCGATTACTATCAATATTGATATTCAAGAAGATGCAGGCAGATTAAGTAATTTCACATTAATTTTTTATGAAAACTTTTTTTTTGCATTTTTAATAATTTAAAAAAAAATTATTTTTTTAAAATCAATACTTTGAAAATGGGTAGGTGTTTTTTTTTAAATTCTGTTTTTAAATGTATGTTATTTTTGTGCTTTAAACTGTATTCTTGAATTATATTTTGAATTTTTTTAAAAAAGTTGTTAAAAAAACCGTTTTATTTAAAAACCGCACCTACGATTCAAAAAAAAAAAAAATCACACATTTTTACATTTCTTAAAGAAATAAAAAGTCGTTTATATTATTTCACCCAATACAATTTAACGTACTTTATTCAAACAATCAAAAGTCACAAAAATCGAATAAATGCTTTGATGTTCACTTTAATAAATGGGAATGTTTGTATGTGGATGTTTTTTTTCCTGGATTGAAACATAGGCTACTTTTTTTAACGTAAAATGCACGGTTCCTGTGGGAGAGGCTTACATGACGGGAACTACTGCATATCTGGAGATTTTTGATATACTTCTGTTCCTTAACGAAAGCATTAATTTGTGAAGTTTGGCAGACGGAAGAGTTACAGGATTCACTATACTATTAATAGATTGATAGAGATATAGGGAAATAAAGTTAGAGAAATTGAGATAGAGATATAGAGATATAGAGACAAAGAGAAAGAGATATAGGAACGTAGAGATATAGAAATATAGAGATACAGTGATATAGATAGATAGAGATATGGAGGCATAGAGATATAGACATAGACACAACGAGACATATAGTTAGAGATATATTTAAGGATATGGAGATACAGAGATGGAGATATATAGAGATATAAAAATAAAGAAATAAAATAATATTGAAATATAGAAGATATATTATAGTAACGGGTGATTTTTTTGAGGTTAGGATTTTCATGCATTAGTATTTGACAGATCATGCGGGATTTCAGACATGGTGTCAAAGAGAAAGATGCTTAGTATGCTTTGACATTTAATCATGAATAGACTTACTAACGAGCAACGCTTGCAAATCATTGAATTTTATTACCAAAATCAGTGCCCTAGAAAAGTTGGCAGAAAATCCGCTTTTTTATCGACAGCGATGAGGCTCATTTCTGGTTGAATGGCTACGTAAATAAGCAAAATTGCCGCATTTGGAGTGAAGAGCAACCAGAAGCCGTTCAAGAACTGCCCATGCATCCCGAAAAATGCACTGTTTGGTGTGGTTTGTACGCTGGTGGAATCATTGGACCGTATTTTTTTCAAAGATGCTGTTGGACGCAACGTTACGGTGAATGAACCGAACACTGATTTTGGTAATAAAATTCAATGATTTGCAAGCGTTGCTCGTTAGTAAGTCTATTTATGATGAAATGTCAAAGCATATTGAGCATCTTTCTCTTTGACACCATGTCTGAAATCCCGCGTGATCTGTCAAATACTAATGCATGAAAATCCTAACCTCAAAAAAATCACCCGTTAGAAGCTAGCTTAGCCATAAAAAATGACTTGAACATTATCTTTTCATTACCCACAGCGTCAAGTTGAAAGTATGATAAAATAAGCTCAATAATCATAATTTCAATCTCAAAATAATTTTTTTACTTCCATGAATATAATAAACAGCTTAGAATCAAACACGGCATTGATTTAATAATAATTTTACTTAGGATTAGTCGGAGTCGGATAAAAAGTTAAATAAATTGCATGACTGGATCGCACGTACTTCCTCATATGTGGGGTCACATTGCAGAATAAAATTAAAAAAAAAAACAAGTTAATGTTACTTAGTAGAAAAATAACAATATCTGAAAAAAAAATTCAAAACCACAACACCAAACGGTTTTTAGTAAAAATTGAGTAAGCATCACACGTCTTGTATAATAACGAATTTATGAAAACATTTTTTTTTTTAATTTTGGTATGCAGTTTCTAAGAGTTTATTAATATATGTACATGTGATTATAAAATTTAAATATTTTTTTAATATTTTTAAAAAAATTGATTTTTCAAAAAAAAAAAAAAATTATTCAAAAATTAATTTTAATTAGAAAGAAAACGTTATTAAAAATTTTGATAGACAGAATTAACAGAAACCCAAGGTGCCGTTAACGAGAAAAAAACATGATAACGATGCCTAAAAAGGGAAAATTCTTTTTTTTTGGGGGGGGGGGGGGGGGTAAATATAGTGCATTCAGAGAAAAATATAATTAAGTTTAATTAAGGAGACACATACTTAAACTAACAAATTTAAATGTTTTTTCATCGCAATTTTGTTTATACTATTACTAGCCAACCCACCCGGCATTGCTCGGATATACCATACATCTTCGAAAAAAGTGAACCACACGTGGCGCCACCTAGTAATCAAAACAGCCTTTGTTACTTCTTACAAAATAAGCTATCTGCTTTTGAATCAAACCCAGTGGCACCAACGAGTGATTTAAATAGCCATAGTTATACCTTACAACTTCAGCTATCTGCCTGTGAAAGTCCTGTCAAAATGGGAGCATGAATAAGAATTTAAAGAAAAACGCCTCCAGCTTAATCCTTACAATATCAGCTTTCTGCTTCTAAAAATCCCGTCAAAATCGGTACACAAATAAAAATTTTCCACCTAGTGGGTAATTTAAATTTCATTAATTTTAAATGTATGTGAAAAAGACGTTTCCCCGTCCAACATATATATATATATACTTGTTTGGAATAACGAACTGTACAACATATTTCAAATTCAAGGTGATCGGAGGTTAGTCCCCTAAACTGAACCATTGCCAAATTCTCTCAGTGTAGTTTAGACCAGAAAAGCTCTTTGAAAAGAACTTATCAATCTTCGCGTTCGGATTCAATGCATATTCATAAGGCTACCAAACTGATCTCTACCCGTCTGTCCAACCACATTACCATCAACCCACACCCGATTCGTCTTCTCTTATCGTAAGGTCTCTTCTTGGGCGATTGACGATGGTGCGATGGTGAACATTGTGTGTCCAAGAGGGAGACATGTTCTCGTATAGTATTTCTGATGTTTGTAGCTGTGGTCCAGCTATTTGTCTATTTATTATATGTTAAATTATTAATTCATTTTGTGACCTTTTTTGTGTGGTGTTGCTGGGGCTGTGCGTTATCGCCTTTGTCTTTCAACAAAACTAAAGATAACAATAAAAAATGGTTGCGTGACGATATCTTTTGAAAGTGGTTTCAAACAAAGAGGCTGCTTGGAGCAAAGCTACAGAGTGCATTCTATTCAAACAAACTTTGAACACACTAAGAAGAAATCCTTTTTCTTTATTTACAAAGCAATGGAAACGATGTGGAATTTTGTATGGATGTGATGCGCGCATATGCATATTATGTATGTAAAGGTATATTTCTATGAAAAAAAAAAACTGTTCATGTGTAGTTTTTTTTCCGAGTTATTAAAACGATGAGGTGCGTAATGTGTGAGTTCTATAAGCTGGAGTTGAATAATGAAGATATCTCTACAAGTGGCTAGGTTATAAAGCCTAATAATTATGTTTCTTAATTATGTGCAACAGATATATGCATAAATTTTTATTCATAAAATAAATAATAAAAAAATACATAATCATTTCAAAAAAGAAACTGATAGCACTAGCTACGGAAATTGATTCAAATGGCTAGATAAGATTTTGTATGGTAAGTGAAACAGATGGATGATAATACTTACTTACTTACTTGGGGGACGCTACCGTTCCAACATGCCTCTCCAGCAAGCTCGGTATTTGGCTAGCTGCTTTCAGTTTTGCACTCCAAGTTGGTTGACGTCGTCCTCCACTTGAGTGCGCCACCTAATGAGAGGTCTTCCTTGACTGCGTCTACCCTCTGGGATGGAATCGAAGAAGATCCTGCGAGCCGGAGCATTGTTGACCATTCGCTCTACATTGCCTAGCCATCTTAAGGGTGATATGCGTATTTTGTTGACCAGGTCAATGTCGCTGTACAGCTGGTATGGTTCTTGGTTGAACCTTTTCCTCAAAAGCCCGTTAACGCAGGTAGAATCTTACGCTCCAAACGGCTAAGGATATCTTCATCCGCTTTAGATAGAGTCCATGCCTCGGCGCCATAGAGCAGGAATGAGATGATTAAGGTCTTATACAGAGTCTCCTTTGTCTTTCGAGAGATTGCCCTCCTAGCCCATAGAAACAGCGTTTGGCAAGAGTAATTCGTGTTATAGCGGATCCGAGGTAAAAACCTAACTACGTTAAAGTTGTACCTGTCCATTTTGATGTATCGTCCAATCTGCCGGTGTTTTGTGTGCCGTTTTGTGGACAACAGGTAATTTCTTTTGGCCTCATTGACATCTAGTCCCAACTTAGCCGCTTCAGTTTCAATGTTAGCAAACGCTCCAGTGACAGCTCGCAGCTTCAAGTATTACTTTATTTATTTATTATTATATTATATTCTAATGTTCGTGGCCTAAAAAAGAATTTCTTTCACGTGTACGTCTACACTGTTCAATACAGGCCAGCTGTTTTGGCATTAAGTGAAACCCAGGTTGGAGTAAATACTGATTTATCTACATGGGTATAGCTTGGTGCCATTACTCTTTTCCCATCATGGTCTCGTGGTCTATATGGGCAATAATCCAAAACGGACTTTAACTTCTTGTCATTCATTATTGTTTTATTTACAGGAGTCCAAATCTCGACAGTAATTCGACTTATAACGATTCCATCTCGAAAATTGTTTCCCTTTGTCGTCGCACTGAAATCGTTATTGCGGGCGATTTCAATGTACACAATTCCAATTGGCTCCGCTATTCAGCTCAGACAACACCCGAAGGAAGGTATTTCGAGCTCTTTGCCGGGTTACATCACCTTATCCAACTGATCGATGTACCAACGCCTATACCGGATGTTGCTGGGCAGCCCGCCCATACTCTTGAGTTGATTCTTACTTCTCACCCTGATAAATATACCATTAGTGTAACTTCTCCATTTGGCACTTCAGACCATTGTGTCATTTCAGTTAATTTCTCATCCTCCACTCATCCAGCTGAAGAAAATCTTCCCACCTGGACGGCCTGAATATTTTTTCCGAAACTTTAACTGGTCACTATGCTTCCTCGATAGTGACATTGACGCCAGTGCTGAAATGATCTCCAAATGTGATTCTTCTAGGGATGCGTACTTTTATTCCTAACAGAGTTAAAAGCATCAAGCCTTAAGAAAAGTCCTGGTTTAATTCTGAGTGTAAAGAAGCTATCAGTCCCAAAGAAGTAAGTTTCCGATCTTATAAAGCCAAACAAGCAAGGAACTCATGCAACTCCGTTATTGAAAGAACCAAATTTTTGCGTTTGTTACTACCCTTATCATTTATTAACACAGTGCGAGCGTTTAGGAAAATTGGATAGAAGATGAAAGTTGGTACCGATGCACATTGGGTTTGAACGTATGTAAATCGTAATGGAAGGGATAAATCGAGCCGGTTAAAGCATTCCACATTCGTGTAGTGCGGCTAAAATATGAGTCTCTATACTTAACAGTACGTCCGAAATAAGGCTCAATGGTAAATATATGAGCATTCCTAGCGGTACGAGTATTACGGGTAAAACTTTTAAGGTGAGGAATGCAATTGGCTATTTCGCTGGAGCATTGTTTATAGAAGAAGCGATATAATAAGGAGAGACAGGAAACATTTCGACGATGTTATAGTGAATCAAATGTTTCTGTTATATCCTTATTTCCTATCATTTTCAATGCATTTTTCTGGATTTTATCTGGGAATCGCAAGTAAATAACAGGGGCAGCTGCCCAAATATGAGAATTGTACTCAAGCTTCGGCCGAATGTACGCCTTATAAATAGTAGCCGGATCTAACGGGGAGAAGTATTTCTTACATCGTCTAACAAAACATAAACATTTCGCAGCATTTTCAGCAGTATTCATTCCACAGAAGGTGGTTTGTGATACACATACCGAGAACGCAAAGCTTTTGAAGCATTAAATTCCACATGATTAATATTTTCCCATTGAAAAATGCTGGCCAGATCAGAATTTAATGAACTAATCATACGTTGCCGTTGCAGTTTCACATCCGAAGAACAGGGAAGTGAATGTGGAAACGAGTATGAGAAGCTGATGGTACTGTCATCAGCAAAACAATTTAATGGATTAGAAGTCTTAGACAAGAGATCATTGATAAAAATATGGAAGAGTGTGGGAGACAGAACGGAGACTTGGAGCACACCAGCATTTATTTTGTGATTATCAGACAGGGAGCCATCCAAAACCGCGCAAATTGAACGTTCCGAAAGGTAATTTCTAATCCATCGAATAAGAGGTTCGCCGATTCCAAATGCACGCATTTTCCATAAAAGAGCTTGATGCCAAACTCTATCAAATGCTTTTGAAATATCAAGTGCAATAATCTTACTTTCTCCAAAACGGTATAAAGATTGATTCCACTGTTCTTAATCTGATAATTTATCAGCGTTTCCATGACCTTGGTAAGAAGGGATGTAAGTGCAATTGGTCGGTAGTTAAAGGGAGATGAAGATACGCTTTTTTTGCAGTTTTCCATCTTCTTGGATAGAGGCCTGTAGAATAAGACAGATGGAAAAGCTTACACAGTGGTTTTGCCAGCGTGGAAGCACATCTCTTCAGAACAATAGGGGAAATACTATCTGGGCCAGCGGATTTTTGAATATCGAGATCTTTAAGAACTCTTGCAACTGAACGAGCGCGAAAAGAGATTTGTCCTATAAAACCATTTACGTTATCAAGTACAGGAGAAGCCATATCACACTGAGGCAACGTTGAATTAGCTGCAAACAATGTTGCAAATAAATCAGCTTTCGCTTGGGAGTTGACCACAGAATTTTCATTATGAACAAGTGTCGGAACCGAAGACGAAGTGGAGTTATGTATGTGTTTTACGAAGGACCAAAAATGTTTACTTCCTTTAGGACATGTTAATATTTTTTGCCTTAAATTTTGTTCTTTGAATAAGAGCATTGCAGGTCTTTCTGGCTTGTTTAAACTTCTTCCGATTTTCCTCAGAAGGGTTGGCTTTATAATATCGGAAACTTACTTCTCTCACCCTGATAGCCTCTTTACAGTTTGAGTCAAACCAAGAATTTACTTTTAGTTTGATAACTTTTAGCCTATTTGGAATAAATTTTCTCAAATAAAGTAGAATAATATTTGTTATCATATCGGCACTAGTATTTACGTCACTACCGAGGAAGCAATTAAAGTTATTAAAGAAATTGTTTAAATCTTCCCAGTTGGCTTTCTGTAACGCCATACAGTTCTTTTTGGGATGTTTTCTTTAACTTTTAAGATGGAGCACGAGAAATTTGCCGATATGATACAGTGGTCCGACGTTCCTAGAGGCGATAATACATTGATGAAACAAAGTCCAAGGTGTACGAGGAGTGAGCTGCAATGTCAGGTATTCTTGTTGGCTCATCAACAAGCTGCGTCAAGTTGTTCAGTTTTGCGAAGGTCTCGGTAAACCTTCCTTTGGGTGGTACACATTGACCATATTGTGGAAGAAGCTGGTAAGGAACATCATTCCTGACCTCATTCTAAGCCCCCGGATGTTGCTGTAATCGACGCGAAAATTACCCACCATTGAGAAAAACAAACATAAATGAAAACCAAATCATACGAATATTCTAAATTCAATATTAAAAATAAACCCCTTATGAGATTTTCAACAACACATTTCCCTCAGTGACTAGGCCTTAATGGAATGTGTATTGATCCGCCCCTGGAAGATTAGAACAATAGAAAATTTATGTTATGTAATAAAATAAAATTAATAAAATATCCGCGAAATAATTCTATCTTAGATACACAATAATTAAAAGGGACAGTAAATATCCATTTCATATATAAACTCTGTTCAAATAAGCAATCCCAAATGAATCTGTTTCGGCAGGGAAAGAAGCGAAAGAAATCCGAAAAAAGGCAAAATTATGTGAATAAATTCGAAAGATTGAATTTTTTCTCAAAGAAATATGAACAAAATCTCTCCACACACATGCTCCACTTACCTAAGACTTTTTATATTGAAAATTTAAATTAGACACCATTTAGTAGAACTCCCACGCGAATCCAAAAGTAGATCTTCGTTCCAAAAGATACATAACAACTCGATATTCAATATTCTCACAGAAAAAATACAAAACTTACTTAAAAAACGCTTCTTCGCTTAGCATTACTAACAAGGGCGTTGTCGAGCGGAATCATCATGAATCATTTGCTCATTAGCAAGTCACCTCAACCACGCTCGACTTCTATCACTCATTTCTTGTTTCATTCTTCGTCGTTTGGCTGTTTTTTTTTTTTTTTTTTTTTTTTTTTAATCTTGCCAAGTAGCACTTTTTAAGTTATACACGGTCATCATCATCATCAGAAGGTAGAGACTTCAATAATCCAAAAACAGCAAAAGCATAAGAACTCAAAACTCAACAAGAAATCATCAATTCTTACCAGCTTTGACATCCATTTAAATATATGGGTCCTGGTAAGCATAAAAGAATACAGGACAGTCTTCCACTGGACCTACCTAGAGCCATGGACAGCATAAAAAACCAAAACAAAAACAACAACAACAACAAAAAAAAACTCAAAGATACCGGCGAACATAAAAATGCGACCGATCCACGAAAATCAATTAAAACTCTGCGATTTGTCTGCCCTCAACTCCAAGAGTGTATCTTTGGCTGTATGGCCGGCCATACCTAACCCGGACCTTTCTTTGTCACTGATGATGATATGGCCTGGTTGGTGGATCCGCCGCCATCACCTTCACCCCCAACATGCTGCATTCAACCAAGAGCCAATTACTTGCGTTTTAGTACTTAACTTCATGTATCCAACAGATTCGTTGGAATCCATAACTGAATCAAGTGAAAAGTGTTTGGTTTCGTTTTAACGTATTCGCACTTCTATTCAGTATTCTGGTCATGAGATTCTCCCGTCATATAAAAGTATCAATGGTCTTAGGTTCTTGGGGCTCTTTTCTGGCTCATATAGGATACGAATAGTGGGTACACATGTCGTCGACAAATCTTAGGGAGTGACGACGACGATTCCAAAGTCATTAACAAAAAAAAAAATCAAATGAATAAATCAGTGATGTGTGCTTAGCACTTTTGCTTCGTTGTCACGGTTACACACCCCAACCTAGGTAACTATAATATACCACAACACTTGAAACAGGCGAAGCCACACCAAACCGCCACCACTTAATCTGGAGATACTCTAGTTTTTTTTTTTTTTTTAGTTCTAAGGCCAGCAGCAAATAATGTGGCTATTACCGATGTTATTCGTGGCATAAAGTAATAAAAAAAAGTAAATACCTGAGCTACGTTAATGAAATAATTAATCACCTTTCACGTTCACATTCCTTGTGGTGGGATTCCTCTAGAAATTATTGTTCCCGGGAGTTTCGGTGTGCAACTCGAACTCAGTGTTCACATTCGGTTCAATGGATAAAGGACGTGAGTTGGTCGCATAAGTGTGGAGACTTAAAAATGCATGGCGTGGTGCGTTAAAAACTTTTAACGTCTCGTATCACTTTTTTTTTTAATTTTATTCTTTAATTTGTATTTAGAACATTAAAACGCATTTTTTTTTTATTCTGGTTGCTTCGTTGGACTCTTTCGATGTTAGGACGTGATTTTGATCACCTACTTCGATATGGCCGAGTAATTTTAGATTGGCAGGCAAAGAACATGGGATTATGAAAAAAAAAAATAAATATTGTTTGCGGGTTTGCATATTGGATTTGAATTTGTAAGAAGACTCTAAATTGGGTACTTTTCTTTTTTTATTGACGCAGAGAGTATTGGACGATTAACGACGTTTAAATGAGGACACTTTAGGGTAAAGTGGAATTGCATTTTTTGCACTGGTAAATGTCCATAACTTAAAAGATAGAAAGGGGGGCCTGATACTGATAGGGCTTTTTAAGCCAGTGGCATAATTAAAGGTCATCGTTAGAATGTGTATGTAAAATAATTGCGGGCGGCAGATAAGAAGTTTTCTTGCTAAGCGAGAGATACTAAGATCGACTCTCAGTTTGAGAGGCAATTTTTCTAACTCCTAGTACGGGTGCGCCAGAGAAACTTACTTATTTGAAAAAATTCCCGCGCGGTGAGTTGGGAGGATAGAGGGGCAAGAGGGGGCGCATCTGGAGGGGGAAGTTCCCAAGTTTGTTTCTCCCTGTAGTCAGTTGCCATCATGCTCTGGTCTAGAGAGCAGCGGGCCTTCGCAGTTGAGAGCTTCTTTTCTAACGGTCGCTCACTTGTTGCTACGCAACGTGCCTTCCGCGCTTGCTTTGAAATTCCTCCTCACAGACTCGTTCCTGGCCGTAATTCGATTCTGTCGTGGGTTAACTCATTTCGGGAGTGTGAAAGTGTCGCTAAACCCAGAAATGGACTTCAACGGACCATCAGAACTCCGGAAAATATCGAAAGAGTGAGGCAGTCAGTTGTGCGTTCTCCCCGGCGTTCGGCTCGCAAACACGCAGCTGCTATGGGAATTTCTGACACCACTGTTCGACGAATTCTCCATAAAGACCTTCAATTTCATCTCTATAAATTGGCTGTTGTGCAAGAATTAACTGAACGCGATTTTGTTGCCCGTCAAAATGCATATGAAATGCTGATTGACAACCTGCCTGAAGACGCGGTCGTTTTTTTCAGTGACGAGGCTCACTTCCACATTTCCGGCTGCGTCAACAAGCAAAACATGCGTTATTGCTGTGGTGTAAATCCGCGTGAGCTTCACCAGAAGCCAGTTAATTGTGAGCGAGTTACTGTCTGGTATGCGATGTCGGTAATGGGAATAATTGGTCTTTATTTTTTTGAAGAAAACGAACGCGCAGTTACCGTGAATGGAGCTCGTTACAGGAACATGATCGAGGAATTTTTTCTTCCAAGACTCGAAGAAATGAACGTTAGGAACGTGTGGTTTCAGCGAGATGGAGCCACAGCACACACAGCACGAGACTCAATGAATTTGTTGCGACAACATTTCCCCGACCGCCTCATCTCTCTCAGAGGCGATCTCCAATGGCCGGCACGCTCTCCAGATTTGACTCCATGCGATTACTTTTTGTGGGGTTATTTGAAATCCCTGGTTTATGTCGATCGACCACGGACCATAGCACACCTCAAGAACAACATTCGCGACGCCATTGCCAACATACCGATTGATATGCTGCGAAGAGTGGATACGAATTTCAAAAATCGACTTCATCAGTGTATGCGCAATGGGGGTCGCCATTTATCCGATGTCATTTTTAAGACTGCATAAAAAAAATTGGGATATTGTATTCTCAAATAAAAAAAAATTTAAAACAATAACTGAAGTACTTTTTTTTTATTGACCTTTCAAATAAGTAAGTTTCTCTGGCGCACCCTGTACAAGCTAGAGCCGTCCGTGGGTTTTAAGTGAGAAAATAGTCGCCGAAAAAAATCTCTTTCCTATCTTTCTTATTCTTCTAACTAGTGTCGTGCAACATCCTGTTGCATTCTAAAAGGCATTGTGCCTTACAGACACATAGTTAAAAAAACAAAATAATAACAACGTCAAGGCGTCAAATGTTAGCACACATAATAATAATATAAGGATTTGTGGCCTTAGAATTGAAATTTCAGTATTTCATTTCATTGATTGCTCCTCATACTATTCATACTATTTCATGTAAAATTAAAAAAAAAATTGCCGAAAATATTGATTTTTTATTTTAGTTTCACTAGAAATTAATAAAAAATAAAATTTAGTTTTTATGATTTCATTGTGGTACACAAATCCGCTGGTCATGATGGTATACCCGCCATTCTTTTGAAGAGGTGATCTTCCAAACTGGCAAAGCCACTGCGTAAGCTTTTCCATCGCTCCTACTCTTCTGGAATCTTTCCTAGAAGATGGAAAACAGCATTTGTCCAGCCTGTCCCTAAGAAAGGTGACCCATCCTCCCTCTCCTCCTACCGACCCATAACACTAACATCCCTTCTTTCTTAGGCCATGGAAACGCTGATTAACCGTCAGCTTAAGGAATATCTCGAAGATCGAAAGCTTCTCCATGACCGACAGTATGGCTTCCGCAGTGATCTGCTGGCATATCTCACCGAACAGTGGAACAAATCTTTACATCGCTTTGGTGAAAGTAAGATTATTGCTCTTGATATCTCCAAGGCATTTGATAGAGTTTGGCATGAAGCTCTCTTATCAAAAATGCGTGCTTTTGGGATCGATAATACTCTTGTTCGTTGGATTAGAAGCTATCTTCTGGACCGTTCAATACAAGTTGTATTGGACGGATTCAAGTCTGATTCCCATAAAATAAATGCTGGTGTGCCCCAGGGCTCTGTTCTGTCTCCGACTCTTTTCCTCATTTTTATAAATGATCTTCTGTCTGTTACTTCTAATCCACTTAACTGTTTTGCTGACGACTCTACCCTCAGCTTTTCATATTCGTTCGATAATTCACGCCCTTCGGACGTACAATTGCAACGGTACCGTATGTCAAGCTCATTAAACTCCGATTTATACAGGATTACCAAATGGGGTAAATGGGAATCGTGTGGAGTTTAATGCTTCGAAAACTCAATGCTGTCTTCTGTCGTTAAAGCTAAACATACCCCCAATGCCATTGTCCATGAATGGCACTTTCATCGAAGAAACCGAAAAGCTCTCAGTACTCGGTATGTGTGTCAACGACGACCTCCGTTGGAACGACCATATATTTGAAATCGCTTAGGTTTTCTGTATCGGTGTAAGAAGTATTTTTCCCAATCTGCTCTGGCTACAATTTATAGAGCGTTTATACGCCCTAAAATCGAGTGCTTCACAAACATCGCCTCACCTGCTTGATAGAATACAAAACAGAGCGGTGAAACAATTGCTCCTCTCGAACACCGACGCAATGTTTCATGTCATTCCTTATTTTATCGTATCTTTTACAAAAAAATGTTCATTCGAAGTAGCCAGCTGCATTCCTCCCCTTAAAAGTTTCTCCCGTAATACTCGTCTCGCAAGGAATGCTCATCAGTTCACCCTTGAGCACAATTTCGGACGTACCGTAAAATATAGGGATTCTTTTTTTAGCCGAACAACATGAATTTGGAATAGTTTACCCGGCGAGATTTTCCCTTGCCATTTTGATCTGCAAATATTCAAAACCAATGTTAATCGACATCTTCTTTCCCTCCCTCCCTCCCTTATCTTCATATGCTCGCGCAGTGCGTTTTAACACTATAAGGGCAACACACAAATCCCTTTTGGGCGCGCTTGTTAAAAAAAAAAATTATAAAATTGGTTTTGTTTTTTTTTCTTGAAATTACACTTCTCATATAAAATTGTGTTGTGGTATATTTATTTCTAAGAATCAAAAATATTACCGGAAAAATAGTACATTTTGGGGAGGTACCGAAAATCTCACAAAATAGTAGTACAACCGCTTAGGCTCACCTTGATATTCACTGAGATGGCCTAAAAGGAATATTTTTCCCGTCTCGCACATCCTATCAAGGGCTTCTATATGTCACCCCCGTTCGATTTGGAACTCCACCTGACACAAAAATTGATATTATCACTGCATTTATTAATATTATTTAACCCGATACAAGATGCTTCTCTTAATAAAAAAAAAAATAAATCATTTTTTTTATTAAAATTCTATTCCCACAGGTGTCCGTAAAACCCCTAAACCGGAACAACTAAATTGGTGTCCAACACTAATTAATTTTCCTTAAACATGACACTCAAAACCACCCTCAGACGCACAAAAAGTTATACAGTCCGATTATAAAACCAACAAAGTGGTTAATTGGCCATCGTTTAAAACCTCCTTCGTCCTTTTTTTAATTACATTCCTCATTGTGGGGTAATTTACTACAACAAGAGGGGACTCCTCGACTGACTTCTTGTGCTTAATTAAGGCAAAGCTAGTAGCATAGACTTCTTGAAAAACATCTTCCGGCTTTTTAAGGACACCGACAAAGTATCGCATTACCATTCCTTACCACCCGCCACCGACCCTATTTTGACGTTTCTGCGTCGTCGTTGGGTCGGGGCTATTAACATCACAGAAGCAGTGGGTGGGCTCTTCCGCCGCCTATTTTAAAACAAAACCCAAATAATTACAAGCAGAGGTAGAAGATGGAACAAGCCTTGTATATTCCATCTTCCATGCTGTTTGTCATCAGGATTAAGTCGGATTTCGACTTGATCTTTCGATGATGACAGCCACAAAGCAACACAAGGACACCCAACCTCCTACATCTTTCTCTTGTTTTAATTTGTATTTTTTTTTTTTTTTTTTTTGTCTCCTTTGCTGTGTTTTGTATAATTTTCGACGGAAGACCTTAAGGTCCTGTTGCCTATTGGATTTAATTACGCGACAAAAATCTCAACTTGTAGGTTTAAGATCTTCTGTTAAGTGATGGTAGAAAGTCCTTTTTACCCTCCAAGTTAATCTTTTCAATTTGTCACTAATGGGGACGAATTTTTTTGTTTTCTTAAATTTTTTTCGTCCTTTCGTAATGAATTTAATTGTCTAATTAGTGGCGGCTTTTGTGGGTTTAATTGGAATGGAAATATATTTTTCCTTCATCAGTGCCAGGAGGCAGGCGATAGTATGAATTGTAATTAAGCTAAATGAATGCCCGGAAGCACCTGCGGTATTATGTGGTAATTTTGGTTATTGTTTGATCCTTGACTTGTCAGAAATTAGTGAAAATTCACGGGTGGAATATTTGTTTGTTGTGTATTGATGTAACTCTATATCTACGCATACGAGAACCCATGACAAGCCATGGAAAAGGGTTGATTAACAGATGGACGTTTTGCAAAATGGTTTCTTGATATCAGAAATTTTGTTTTTGTGCGTGCCTTTGGATTTTCCAGCCACTGTTTAATGAAAATGAAAGGGGCAAACAAAATGGTCAATCAGTAGCAGGCAACCCCTTTACGTGTAGCTACTATAAAGAAGTGTGTACCATTTGAAGACGATTGTAAGATTGCCCAACTGCGAATTGTAGATAAAAGGGTTAAATTTAACCCAGAGATTGCTGCTGGGTATTTAAGTGCTTGGTGTATGGATTCATGTTATTTTTTATTACACTAGCATCAAGATTGGGGGTACAAGCTTTAGAGTAGAGTAATTGCAATTGATTATTACGGCGATAGCTTTTCCATCGAAAATTACGTATTTGTGGTGCTTGCGATGTAAGAGGTCTGTTTTTTCATATACGTGTGTGGAAATATTTTCACGGAAATACTCTTAGATAACAAATAAAATTACAAACGGAAAGGCGAATGTATTGGAAGGTAGGGAGAGCTTTGAATTTCTCTTACAAAAAAGGTTTAATTAAAGAATAAGGAAACCCATACATCTAAGATTCTCCTCTATTTCAAAAGCAAGTGAAGGTGCGCTAACGTCAGAATTAACCCTTGCGGCAGTATAATTATAACCTAAACCTAAAGAATGCCTTACACCTTTTACTTGCGGTTTCTATAAACATAAATTAAGAAGTGTCTGTTTTTAATATCAAAATAACAGCATTTACAAGATGAATATGAAAGTATGTCCATACAGTAATTAAAACAAAAACACAATTTTTAAATTTTGTTCTGTCTGTCTGTTCCGGGTAAGCTCAGAAACGGCTGCACCGATTTCGACGGGACTTTCACTGGTAGATTGCTGATGTTCTAGAGAATAACTTAGGCTATTTGTATCACGAAAATTCTTATTTATGGACCGATTTTGACGGGACTTTCACAGCAGATAGCTGATATTGTAAGGAGTAAGTAAGGCTATTTTAATTACCCCTAAGTGACGCTCATAGCCACCTTCTTTTCTGGGATACTGTCTCTTGCGAGGAACTGACAAAAACTCCAAGAGGAAAATTTGTCACGAAAAAGTCCATCTCATGTAGCCATTCGGACTCGGCGGTAAACTGTAGGTCCCTTCCATTCTTGCAGGTAAACAACACACACACCGGAAGAGTTGAGAGTATAAGTCACTAGGCCTTGGGTCCTTAAGGAGCTGTCACGCCAGTTAATTTATTTAAATTTTAGGTGATGGAGTCGTTTTTTTGGAAAATTCTTATTTATGTTCCGATTTTGAGTGAACTTTTACGAGCAGCTAGCTGATATTGTAGGGAGTGACTAAGGCTATTTTAATTACCCCTTGGTGCGGCTGGGGTCGTTTCACAAGCAGATAGAAAATTTTGGAAGATTGATTATTAGATGGCGGCCACCGAGCAACGCCGGGTGGGTAAGCTAGTAGTCACAAAAATGCATATTATGCATTCGTGCAGATTAAAAATTTGAGATAACAATCACACATGACATTTCGATGAAAGAGAAACATTTTTGAGTTACTGGCAAAGTTCTGTCTACCTGTCTATCTGTCTGACGTATCTATTTTGGACTACAGCCTGAGCGGTTGGTCACACGCCTTCAAATTTGGAAGATTTTAAGGTTGTTTTGACATCCTACAGAGAGCTTTTTTTTAATTTTTTTTAGCTGAAATTTTAACGGTATGTTAAAGATGTAAAAGATTTTTTTTCTCGAAAACAGGTCCATGATTTTTTTTTAGGAAAAAAACACTGCTTTTGTAGATAAGCGTTGTTACTATAATTAAATGAATTATTTTGGGGAAAAAATGTAAAATTGTGGGCCTAAAAACGGCACCTCCCATAGGACTGTTGTTTTTTTATTCGACTTTCTCGTGAACTGGTATAATATTTTCGAAAACTTTTTTTTAACCGATTTTTTTGAAAACGCGTAAGTAATGTTTTTTTAATTTTGCTTTTAAATGAAGGTTATTTTTGTGCTAAAATTTGCATACTTTTTTTAATTTTTGAAAAAAGAGTTCCTACGATTAAAAAAAAAAATCACGCTGTTACACATTATTTATAGAAATAAAATGGCGTTTAATTTTTTCCGCTGAAAACTCTGTTACGTATATTTTTCGAACAATCGAAAATTCACAAAACACGAATAAAAACTACGAAGTTCTTCTTATAACGGGTGATTTTTTAAGAGCTTGAGAACTTTAAAAAAAAAAAACGCATAAAATTTGCAAAATCTCATCGGTTCTTTATTTGAAACGTTAGATTGGTCCATGACATTTACTTTTTGAAGATAATTTCATTTAAATGTTGACCGCGGCTGCGTCTTAGGTGGTCCATTCGGAAAGTCCAATTTTGGGCAACTTTTTCGAGCATTTCGGCCGGAATAGCCCGAATTTCTTCGGAAATGTTGTCTTCCAAAGCTGGAATAGTTGCTGGCTTATTTCTGTAGACTTTAGACTTGACGTAGCCCCACAAAAAATAATCTAAAGGCGTCAAATCGCATGATCTTGGTAGCCAACTTACCGGTCCATTTCTTGAGATGAATTGTTCTCCGAAGTTTTCCCTCAAAATGGCCATAGAATCGCGAGCTGTGTGGCATGTAGTGCCATCTTGTTGAAACCACATGTCAACCAAGTTCAGTTCTTCCATTTTTGGCAACAAAAAGTTTGTTAGCATCGAACGATAGCGATCGCCATTCACCGTAACGTTGCGTCCAACAGCATCTTTGAAAAAATACGGTCCAATGATTCCACCAGCCTACAAACCACACCAAACAGTGCATTTTTCGGGATGCATGGGCAGTTCTTGAACGGCTTCTGGTTGCTCTTCACTCCAAATGCGGCAATTTTGCTTATTTACGTAGCCATTCAACCAGAAATGAGCCTCATCGCTGAACAAAATTTGTCGATAAAAAAGCGGATTTTCTGCCAACTTTTCTAGGGCCCATTCACTGAAAATTCGACGTTGTGGCAGATCGTTCGGCTTCAGTTCTTGCACGAGCTGTATTTTATACGGTTTTACACCAAGATCTTTGCGTAAAATCTTCCATGTGGTCGAATAACACAAACCCAATTGCTGCGAACGGCGACGAATCGACATTTCACGGTCTTCAGCAACACTCTCAGAAACAGACGCAATATTCTCTTCTGTACGCACTGTACGCATTCGTGTGGTTGGTTTAATGTCCAATAAAGTAAACTGAGTGCGAAACTTGGTCACAATCGCATTAATTGTTTGCTCACTTGGTCGATTATGTAGACCATAAATCGGACGTAAAGCGCGAAACACATTTCGAACCGAACACTGATTTTGGTAATAAAATTCAATGATTTGCAAGCGTTGCTCGTTAGTAGGTCTATTCATGATGAAATGTCAAAGCATACTGAGTATCTTTCTCTTTGACACCATGTCTGAAATCCCGCGTAATCTGTCAAATACTAAAGCATGAAAATCCTAACCTCAAAAAAATCACCCGTTAGGAATGCTAACGCTGATAGTAATAACCATAAAAAATAGTCTTCCACCTATTATAACCAACAACAAAGGTCTTTCAAGGCTATGAAGTTGGGGACATCACTTTGGTGTTTATGCTTGTTAGTCCAATAAACAAAGACATAAAAAGTTCGGATAGTTTAGAATTTTTGTTACGGTGTTTGGGATGCCCGGTACATACAAAAACAAACAATTCACAACCACGCCCCTCCGCCCCTTTACAATAGGGTAAAAGTGACTGAAAAATTGGCATTTTTTTACTCTTTGGCCTATAACTCTTTTCTGGTGCATTTTAAAGCAAAATGACAAGTTTGGCCTATAAAGTTTAAGTTTTTTTTGTACCACCAATAGCAACGGAGCTATGAAGCCCAAAATGCCAAATTTGGGTAATTTTGTAATTTTTAGTTTCTTTACAGTTGGAAGACTTTATTTATATATATATATATATATTTTATATTTATTTTTTATACTTCTTTTGTTTCAAATATATAATGTGTACAAAAAGTTTCTCGTTTGTGGCTATGATTTTTTTTCACAATTTGCACCTTTTGCCCGATCCTTAAGAAAGGAGACTTCGCCGTCAAAAAAGGATTTAGACTAGGGGAAGTGTTGCCATATAAGTATAAGTAGCGCTTTTGTGAATAAGGAGACGGAAGAAGTGATCTTTGGATCAGCCGTCAATGGATCTACTATATTTATGCTGTCATCATGGACCTAATAGATACATATGGACTGCCATCAGAGCCATCTTCACGTTGGTTTCTTAAAGTGCTTGAATCAAACTGATTGTCAAAAATGGAAACAACATTTCAATGAAGAAGCGTACATTGCTAGTAGGCAGAAGGGCAAATAATCCCTCTCAATTAATTAATTAATTAAGGTTTTCTTCTGCCAAATTGAATATTAATATTTTTTAATTGCAAAACGTGATTATTTTGGTTATATTATTCAATTTAAAAAAGTTTGAAAAAATAAATCAATTCATAGTGAACTTCAGCTTCACCTCCCTGCTCATATTCTAAAAACACTTATTGAAAATGAATTAATTCTCTTGTAACTAAATATTTCAGAATTGGTTTGATTCAGTTGTTCGTGACGGGCGTCACACATTTGTAGATATTGTATGGAAATGACATGGAACTGAAATGCAATTGTATGGAAATGGCAATCAACTAGCAGTCCATACGTAATAGGTCCCTCCATGACTGTCATCAAAGAGAGGCACCCAACATCGGCGTCATAGAAAAAAACATCAATATTGCCAGCAGCTATAACTTTGAGGTTATTTACCTCAGTTCTGCAAGTGGAAGAGAACCCCGACCGATTTCACGTGCTGGCTATAGTAGTTTTTTGGTTGAGGCTCATGTCCAACACGGACTGAAGCGCTGCTTAAAGTAAGGGATAAAAACGGTACCCTTATTGGAAACTGATTAAACGATGACAACCGAAATTGATATTTAAATAAATTGCACGACTGGATCGCATGAACTAGTTCTTATGCTAGATAATTGCTTAGTGGCGGCATATGTACGTATATATATAAAGGGTGTTTTTTTTTAGACGTGTGGTTTTCAAGAAGTAATAAAACGCAAAGCGTCAAAAACTTTTCAAAATGGCGAATTACTTTTCACAACCAAAACATCCCATGAAGAGCCCCGCAGTTTTGAGATCAAGCAACGAGGAATATGGCGAAGGCAAATGATGGAGGACCTATTCATTCTACGGCAATTTCCATTCTTTTTTTATTTATTTACTTAATTATATTATTTTTTTTATTCTTTTACGACATTTGTTAATGTTTAATTACTAAATATTGATTAATAAGACTTCCAACGCATTATGATAAGTTTTTATCATTTCACATATTCACAGATCGGGAATTGACCTCCTGGAAAAAATTGTTTACATTACGTTACAAAACCCACACACCACACTAGTTGTCAGGGTTGTTTAACTTGTTTAAAATTGAGACCATTTTAAAATAAAAACTGCTTGATGATTGTTATTTTTACTTGCAATTATAGGTACTAAGTATAAGGCAAGTTATGCATTCGAAAAAAAAAAATTAGATAACAAACAAACAAAGCATAACAACAGCCTAAACGGTTGAGTTAGAGTACTCTTCCCGACTATTTTTCAAATTGGCATTCTAGCTCCAAAACTAACGGTACCTGCCATATAACTTCTAATAAAAAACTTATTTTTCTCGATAACGGCTACGAAAATTTTGATAAAACTTTCTGAATGGTGATTTCTATGCAAAATATATCTTCTAGTTTGAATGGAATTTTCAGAAAAAGTCTTATAACCGCACCTCCCGAATGACCGTTTTTTTTTTTTTAATTAGACTTCCCCTTAACTATTTGTCGGATTTTGATGAAATTTTCAAAATACGTAGAGTTTTATGGTTCAAATAATACTGCATATTTAAATTTTCAAAAACAGTTTCATCGAATTTTTAATATTTTTTGGAAAATACTTTTCTGTTTTTTGAACATGGCGCCACCTAATAAGTTACTTCTTTCAAAATTTGCCATCTACTTCTAAAACAACCTCAGCGGCACCAACGTGTGATTAAAATAGCTCTAATTATTCCCTAGAACGTCAGCTATCTGCCTGTAAAAGTCCCGTCAAATTCGGGCACAAATACGAATTTTCAATGAAAAATGACTGCAGCGCCACCTATGGGTAATTCAAATTGCCTCACTTACTCCCTATAATATCAACAATCTGCCAGTGAAAGTCGTGTATTCTAATGTTCGCGGTTTAAGAAAGAATTTCTTTCACGTGTATGTCTACACTGTTCAATTCAGGCCAGCTGTTTTGGCATTAAGTGAAACTCAGGTTGGAGTAAATACTGATTTATCAGAATTTGCTCTACATGGCTATAGCTTGGTGCCATTACTCATTTCCCATCATGGTCTCGTGGTCTATGTTAGGAATGATATTGCTTGCCAGAGCCTTCCCCAATATGGGCAATATTCCAACACGGACTTTAACTTCGTGTGGCTCAAATTCACTGTCCGCAAGCATGTCATTCATTATTGTTTTATTTACAGTAGTCCACAGTTTGGTGCGCTGTCTGATTCCATCTCGAAAATTGTTTCCCTTTGTCCCCTCACGAAAATCCTTATTGTGGGCGATTTCAATGAACAAAATTCCAATTGGCTCCGCTATTCTGGTCAGACAACACCAGAAGGAAGGTATTTCGAGCTCTTTGCCGGGTTACATCACCTTACCCAACTGATCGATGTGCCAACGTATACCGGATGTTGCTGGGCCAGCAGCCCATACTCTTGACTTGTTTCTTACTTCTAACCCTGATAAATATACCATTAGTGTAACTTCTCCATTTGGCACTTCGGACCATTGTGTCATTTCAGCTAATTTCTCGTCCTCCACCCATCCAGCTCCGAAACTTAAACTGGTCACTATGCTTCCTCGATAGTGACATTGATGCCAGTGCCAAAATGACCACAAATGTAATTATTTTAGGGCTGCGTGCTTTTATTCCTAACAGAGTAAAAAGCATCAAGCCTAAAGAAATGTCCTGGTTTAATTCTGAGTGTAAATAAGCTATATGGCAAAGATCGAGCTGGCTGGAAAGGCATGTTGGTTGGTTATAAAATAAAAAGATATTTTTTTTTATTGGTTTTAAAAATATTGATTAAAAAAAAAATTTTAATTAATTTTAATTAGAAAAAAAGTTATTCAAAATTTTGATATGCAGAATTAATTTGGCTGTCTAGATCTTTTCAAATATAAAATTTTGCTCAAATCCATAGAGCCGCTTCCGAGCAAGCCAAAAATTAAAAAAACCGTTATGTGAAAGGTCCCGTTAATAGACTTTTCCCGTATATGTGGTTCTAATCAAATGATAGCCAATACCAACAAAAAATTCTCTAAAATTTTCATCAAAATCGTTGAAGCTGTTTTCGAGAAAAATAAGCTTTTCCTAAACGGTCGTATGGCCGTTGTTTTCCCTAAAAATAAAATTTCAATTTCCCCTCTGAGGAATGCCAAAAGATAAACACATAATAAATTTGAAGGCAATCGCTTAACCCGTTTAGGCTGCAGCTCGATATACACCCGGACAGACAGACAGACAGAGAGACAGGTAGACAGACAGACAGACCGACGGACATTTTTACCAATGACTTTTTAGGCTTCTCTATTGATTGTTATCTCAATTTTTTTTATATTCACGAATCCTAAACTTGCCTTATATTCCCTATAATCGCAAGTAAAAATGTTCACACGAAGTAGCCAGCTGCATACCTCCCCTTAAAATTTTCTCCCGTAGTACTCGTCTAGCAAGGAATGCCCATCATTTCACCCTTGAGTCCAATTTCGGACGTACCGTGAAATATAGGAATTCTTTCTTTAGCCGAACAACACGAATTTGGAATAGTTTACCCGGCGAGATTTTCCCTTGCCATTTTGATCTGCAAACATTCAAAATGTTAATCGACACCTCCTATCTCTCCCCTCCCTATCTTCCTAATGCCCGCGCAGTGTGTTCCACATTAAAACTGAAACAAATAACGCGCACGTTAATAATAAAAAAAAAAAATAAAAAAAATATGTATTCTGTAAAAAGCTGTTATTTCGATATTAAAAACAAAAATCTAACAATCAGACATGAAATTACGGTGATAGAGAAACATATTTGAGTTACTGGCAAAATTCTTTTTGTCTGTCCATGTGTACAGATGTTGAACTACAGCCTAAACGGTTTTGGCCAATTGTCTTCAAATTTGGAACATAATGTTATTTTAACATTCTACAGAAGACTTAAAAAAAATTAGCTCAAATATTAACGGTGTCTCTCATAAATCCGTTAATTAAAAGCTTATTTTTCTCGGAAACGGCTCCAAGAATTTTTATGAAAAAAACAGTGTACTGTAAAAAAACTACATTTTTGTTTTTAAATGTGTTATTTTTGTGTTTAAGTTTGCATTCTTTAATAATTGTTTTTTAATTAAAAAAAAAGTTGTTAAATAAAAATCGTTTTATTTAAAAACCGTTCCTAAGATTAAAAAAAAATTACACTTTTTCACATTTTCTAAGGAAATAAAATGGCGTTTAAAATTTTCCGCTGAAAACTATTTTACATAGTTTTTTCAAACCAACAAAGTCAGAAAAATCGAATAAAAACTTTGAAGTTCCTTTAATATTTTTCAAATTTTATTCGTAGCTGTGACCGCACATAAGAGCAAGTACGTGCGATCCAGTCGTGCAATTTATTATTTTGTTCATTGATTTTTGTATTTGGTCCATATCTGCAAAACCACGTTATTCGTTGTCCCGACCATCTACCACATTTTATTTTTATTACCAAAAACATCATTATTCTAGTAGACACCTCAGTTAAGGTAGATACAGATACAGACTATAACAACCACCAACAAGTCGGGAAGGCTCAGGCGGATTCAATGCTAAGAGAGCGTCTGTTCGGAAAGCACACTTTTCATCTCCATCACTCTGTGACAGTCGCAGAGCTCAGACTCAAACCTCAGAGTGGCCATTTTCATATTATTTTAATAAATATTCCTTTCATGTTCGTCCTATTATATGAGAGTCTGGTGGTTCGTTTTTATATCGTTCGGGCCTACATTTGCTTTTCATTAAGTTGTCGTCGAAGCTTGTTGTCGTTGGGTTGTCTCGACAAATATCTTGTTTCGTCGTTAGTGGCAGTCTCGCACAGAAGTGGTAATTAAGCCAACACCGCGATAGCCACCACACCAACAAATTCATCCATCCATTCAATGGACCAGGGTCCAGTGGCATCGGGATCACCTTCCTAACAAACCAGCGGACGACGACGCTGATGATGGTGATGACGATCAAGGCTTACGAAATGAGTACCTACGCTGATGATGGCAATGAGCGATGCAATTCTCGATGATGGCATGCAGATCAATTGAATTGGGAATGACTCTCAGGAATTCCATCGAAAGCCTGCCCGTCGTGCTTTGATGATTCTGGAAAATCCTTTCATCTCTTCATTGAGAAGTCAGCCCTCAGCCAGCGAAAATTGATTATTTTTGCATATTACGTGTGGCTGCACGTTCGTTTTGTAATTTTCACTTCACTTCACCATCATATGGATCTGAGCCAGAACCACTGTCCATAGTCCCAGAGCCACTCCAACGTCTATAGAGAGCCAAGAGACAATCAGAGATTATTTTCGCGGAATTGCACGGGGGGACTCAGTCTCCGTACTCCGAGTCCATTTCAATGTGGCTGTACCATGGAAATTTGTTTTTGTGTCCAATTCATGAATATTGATGAAAATAAGTTTTGAATATCTTAACGGATATTGTTTATTCTGTCAGTAGGGCCAAATCTGGAAAAAAAACAATAAATGTATTTTTTTTTTTGGTAATGGTTCAAGATGACAACTCTATAGAATGAACTGGAAGATGGTGAATATAATTTTAATTCTATGTTTGGAAGGCGCATTTCACATGTAACGTGTGCTTAATTCACAGCACGTTTATGTTAAATAAAGTGCTGCTAATGGGTTTACGTATGAATTAACGTTTGTGTTGTTTTGTTTTGTGTGACTTGTATATGGCCATTGAACTAGGAGAAATGTGCTTTGTGCCGCACCTGATATTTTTAAGTGATTTTTTGTGGTGATTTGTGTAAGAGTGTCTTTAAAATGACATATGCGGGTTTTTGAAATCAGAATAAGGAAAAATACATAAGACTGATTTATTTTTGAAGGATAACGTAATTGGCTGTTCTTAAATATATTTATTTTTTTTATGAACACGTCGATGGCTAAAGTTTAGGTGTGGTTTCACAATGCGTGTAATGTTAAAGTTTTAGCTCTGCGTTTGTAAAACTTACTCCAACACTTCATAACATCAAAACATTTTCGACGTTTTCGACATTTCGGGAGAAATTGTGACAAGTGTTGATTTTTTTCTTCCGATAGTTACAGTTTTTCTTTTAATGTTAAAGCTTAAGTTTATTTCTAAACATAACGTTAAAAAAACAAAGAATTTTATGATTATCTTTTGTTTTATATCTTTAATGACCCGGTTTTCCTTCCACCGTTTCGAAATCCAAGAAGTGTGGTACAAACAATATAGTCGGTTTGAGTGTCGATATCTAACTATGAAATTCACAATAATTTTATGACATTAATTGAGTAATTGCCATTGTTATGATAATAATCCTACATATATTATAAATGTAAATGTTTGTTTGTTTGGATGTTTGTTCCCCAATCACGCCTCAACGTATTAACTAATTTACATGAAATTTGGTAGGTAGATGGGTAATAGGCTGGATCAAAACATAGGCTACTTTGTATCAAAAAAAATGCCCTGTTCCTGTGGGAGAGGCTTAAATGTGAAATACTATACATTGTTGGAAGTTTGTTTTATATGCTTCCATGCATTAACGACTGCACGAATTTGAGAAGTTCGGTTCTATAGAGATATAGAAATATACAGATATAAAGATATAAAGATATAAAGATATGAAGATATAAAGATAAAGAGATTTAGAGATATAGAGATATTAACATATAGATATATAGAGAAATAGAAATAGAGATATAGAGATACAGAGATATAGAGATTTAGAGATATGGAGGTATAGAGGTATAAAGATATAGAGGTATAGAGATATAGAGATATTGAGATATAGAGAAACAGAAATTTAGAGATATAGAGATATAGATATATAGAGATATATAGATATAGAGATATAGAGATATAGAGATACAGAGATTTAGAGATATAGATACAGAGATACAGGGAAATTGAGATGTAGAAAGAAAGAAATATAGAGATAAGGAGATAAAGAGATATGAAAATATAGAGTTATAGGGATATAAATATATAGATATGTAGAAAAATATTGATATAGAGATATGGAGAAATACAGATATAGAGTTATATAAATATATAGAAATACAGAAATATTGAAATATATAAATATTAATAAATATCACTACGATTAGTAAAACAGTTTTCACTATCTAAATAAAAACTAATTGTAATTTGACGAAAAATCTAATATAACGAAAATGCTATGATTAAAGTAGGTAATATAAAAAATTACATTTGCCACTTAGTGGGAACTAAGTCCATTTTTAAAAAGTGGTATTAGTTACCATGTAAGTTGGGAATTTACTCCCAAATAAAGTCGTGTAGTTTTAATTCCCTTTATATATGAAGTAAAGTTTCCACTTCCATCAAGAAGAATTAAATTTAATTATTTTTCATTTTATTGAGGAATTAAAAAACCTTTTGTTTTTAGGAATGCTAATACCTTGGTTGTATATATGCAAAATTAATTTTTTATTAAAGGAATTTTTCGGATATAAGGAAACTTGGCAAATAATCCAACTTTGCACCTAATACAAATCCTATAGTGACCCATGGTAGAGGGGTTGCAGAGTGGCAGCATGCCCCCCATACACTTTTCACTAATTATACAGCGTAAACCTTAATACACCATATGATGTTAGTTCACATTTAAGTGATTAGATTTTGAGAATTATGTCCCACCAAGGTATAACCTTTCCTAAAAATCATTTGAAATATAGAACACGCAATTTCATTTCACTTGAAATAAAAAAAAAAAATAATTAAATTCGGTTTCGACCCAAATGCAGAACATGGGCGTATAAATCGTATAATCGACCAAAACTTGATTATAATTCCCATATTTGAGCAGAATTAAAAGAAGAGCTTTTAAAATTATAAGCAACCCGACAATAACCGAAACATTTACATCTCTTTTTTATCGCTATCTCTATAAACAATGCTTTAGGAAAATAGCCAGTTGCATTCCTGAAACAATTTAACCGTAATACTCGGACTGCAAGGAATGCCCATCAAATGTCAAATATGGAGATTCTTTCATTAGTCGCACCACACGAATGTGGAACGTCTTGCTAGTCTCTGTTTTTTTCCCTCCCGTTTTGAAGTGGAGACTTTAAAACTAATGTACATCAGTACCTCTACTTACATCCTTCCCTATTTACCTAACGATCCTACTGTGTTTAATCAACATTATAACGGTTGTCATAATCCCTTTAGTGCGGGCTAGTTTAAAAAAAAAAAAAAAAAAACAAGTAGTGTGGCTTAAAGCAAAATATCTGCCAGACTTTTCTGAAAAATACATCTTAGCATATTTTGTTATCTATAGGTATTTGAGGTATTGGTGCATATTGTCTGTGAATTGTGGTCCCTTTTTCTCATAACATGATTTTGAAAAATAATTCTCGGCAAAAGAGGAAATATTACACATGCGGTGATTTATTAAAGCACATTTTACCTCAATATAATTAAAATTCTCTTCCCCCGATGGAAATGGCGACGGCCGCATTACTTCAAATCCAACTGATTTTAAGTGCATCAGTATCTTGGAACCTTGGCAAAACCTCGCAGCACTTGGGAATAACCACGAAGATAAATCGACCACAAAATTACTCTTTGTATGTCTGCGAGAAACACATTTCCATGTGCCCTATTATCATCCATCCGCAGTAACGATCGAAAGCCCTCATACTCCATAACGGGTTAGTTCAACTTGCATTTTCGTAATTTTTCCAACGTTTGATATTGCGCTTGTCTTTGTATGTGTGTTAACTGGGATTAAAAATAAAAATTAATCACTGGCTTAAAGGGGAATATGAGAAATAATTGCGTGAGAAACCAATTTCTACTTTTGCCCGGACCCAACCGAGCTGGATGCGAACTGGACAGGACTATCCTGCAAGAAAGTGGGCATTACTAGGGCACATTTGCACGTTTTCCGCGCTTCATCTCACCATCGCTTGTAATTATGGCCAACAAAAAAATAAGAACGAATTAAAAAAAAATCTGCCAACAAAAATTGCCATGCTACGGGGGGAGAAAGATTTAATAGATAGGTCTAAGGAATCGGATGGGCCGGCTGTTTTAAAATCCACTTGAATTGCAAGGCTGTTTCTTTAAAAAAGATAATTGAACTACTTATACGTGGCGTTGTTGGTTGCGAGTGTTTGCGGTGGTGGCGATGGTGGTTTTGGTTTACTCGTTTGCATTTCGGATGCGCACAAGGCAAGCCTTGTGATGGCCTAAAGGCAAACGTATCAATCGATACCATGGGATTAACAGTAACAAAAGGCGAAGGAAAGGATAACCTTAGGAACTGCAGCACAGTAATTTCGAAAATCACACACGTGTATTAATTACACACTACAAAACACGAACTTTAGCTTCTCAACGCCAACCATATTTTTTTGTATTGTTAACTATTTTGAGGAGCTGGGTGCAAAAAATAAGGATATTTAATTCGATTTGTAATCAGATGGGCAGATATGTGCGCTTGTTGTGGTATTCAAAACAAATTTTGAAAGAGTTTATCTGAATAAATTCGAAGGACCGACAGTGAAACTGGCGTTCAAACAAATAGACAGTTTTTAACATAATCCAGAGTTGAGGTGGTAATGTCATTTTATTACCAAAGGACATTAAAGTAGGTACTTTGGAGCTCCGTTCCCGCTGGGCGACTTTAGTCGTATTGTTGTTTCAGCGGCAGTTCTGTTTCCTACCAATCTTAACGCTCGATTTTGTATTCTATCAAGCAGGTGAAGCGAGCGACCTGGTCAAAAAATTATTCATTGCGGCCTGAAGAGTTGAAGTTGGGATCGCCTCAATTATTGCCGTTATGGACTGCTTTAATTCAGTTAAATTCCTGGGCTTCGTTTTATACACCTCTTGCTTGACATAACCCCATAAAAAGAAGTCTGGTGCAGTCAGGTCAGGTGACCTTGGGGGCCAGCGAAGAGTGGAGTTCCTAGAAATTAATTGGTTTGCGAATTTTTTGTTTAGCTCCGCCATAACTGGTCTGGCTATATGTGCAGTTGCTCCATCTTGTTGAATGGTATACGTCTTCGGCGCTGTTCTGGGTAAAAAAAACTCCTTCAACATCTTTAAATAACGGTCCCCATTGTTAGTAACGGTTACACCGTTTTCTTCACCTTGATGAAACTGCGCACCACACAGTGACTCGTTCTGGGTGCAGTTCCGTCTCATGGAGCATTTCTGGATTAGACTCATTCCATATACGGCAATTTTGCTTGTTTACATTACCGTTAAGATCAAAATGGGCCTCATCAGACATGAACAAACAATTGATCAATGTGTTGTCTTCTTCGGCAATTGATATCATTTTTTGGCAAAATTCCAGGCGAACAGGAGGCAAATCCTGAGGATTTAACTTGCTAGTAATTTGGACTTTGTACGGAAACAAGTTTAAATCGTCATGAAGTATCCGTTGTAATGACCGTCTACTAATTCCAATTTGCCCCGATAAGTTTCGGGTCGAAACGCTCGGATTGGCCTGTATTGCAGATGCTACTGCTGCGATTATATCCTGAACCCGAACATTGGCATCTCGATGGTAAGGCCTTCGTGCGATGCTTCCAGATTCGGCAAACATGTTTACAAACCTAATAATGGTCTATCTACTCGAGGGATTACCGCCAAACTCCCGCCTAAATTCCCTTTGGACGGAAATGACGGACTGCAAAGCATGGTACCATTGCACTATCCAAATTCTTTTCTCCGTATCCCAAGCATCGATTTTTATAAATCTAAATAGTAACCTACAAAATAAAAAAAAAAATAAGCCGATTACTCACACAGAAAAAAAGTTATTACGTTTTATTTTTGTAGCACGATTCGTGTGCCACCCTGTATATGGTCGTTGACAGACATACCGAGTACTGAGAGCTTTTCGGTTTCTTCGATGTAAGTGCCATTCCTGGACAATGGCATTGGGGGTATGTTTAGCTTTAACGACAAAAGACAGCATTGAGTTTTCGAAGCATTAAACTCCACACGATTCCTATTACCCCATTTGACAATGCTGTATAAATCGGAGTTTAATGAGCTTGACATACGGCACCGTTGCAATTGTACGTCCGAAGGCGAAGGACGTGAATTATCGAACGAATATGAAAAGCTGAGGGTAGAGTCGTCAGCAAAACAGTTAAGTGGATTAGAAGTAATAGACAGAAGATCATTTATAAAAATGAGGAAAAAAATCGGAGACAGAACAGAGCCCTGGGGCACACAAGCATTTATTTTGTGCGAATCAGACTTGAATCCGTCCAATACGACTTGTATTGAACGGTCCAGAAGATAGCTTCTAATCCAACGAACAAGAGTATCATCGATCCCAAAAGCACGCATTTTCGACGGCTGACGGCTAATCAGCGTTTCAATGACCTTAGAAAGAAGGGATGTTAGTGCTATGGGTCAGTAGGAGGAGGGGGAGGATGGGTCACCTTTCTTAGGAACAGGCTGGACAAATGCTGTTTTTCATCTTTTAGGAAAGATTCCAGAAGAGTAGGAGCGATGGAAAAGCTAACGCAGTGTCTTTTCCCCTGTGGAAGAACACCACTTCAGAAGAATCAAGGGTATACCGTCCGGGCCATATCGAGTGTAAATCGAGATCTTTGAGAACTCTTGCTACTGTACGAGTGCGGAAAAAAATCTGTCCCATGGAAAAATTTACATTCTCAAGCACAGGAGGGGCAACGTTGCTATGCGGCAGCGTGGAGCTGGCTGCGAAATGGGCGGCGAGCAAGTTTGCCATCTCTGAAGAGAAAAACAATTGGTTTGTTATTGTCGATGAGCGTTGGAACCGAAGATGTTGAGGAGTTTTTAATATTTCTTACAAATATGAAGAAGATCAAAGTTTTTGAAAGGAAGATCCGCAGCTATACAGGTCTACACCGAAACCCCATTACAAGAAGCTATATGAGACACCAAACTCATCCCAATAAATCAGTTCATGACACAGCTCTCCAAAAATATTTTAAGGATCTTGGAGGACCACCCCAACTTGGAAATCCAGCAACAACTAGAGCCCAACCATCGCTACCTCATTGTATAGAGACATCTGAATTACGTCGAGCCCCTGTTGTTGAGCCGACATAATTTATTTTAGTTATAAGTTAGGTTAAGGCCAACTGTACATACATTTTAACGAATATTATAAAATAATCTAATCTAATCATCAGCACTGCTCGTTTCCATTGCTTCTAATGAAAAGTTAATAAAGAAAAAAAAATATTCGAAAATAGTACTCAAGCAAACATTATCACAAATTATAACTACAATGAAAAATCATTTCCAAAAACAATTTAATTTAAGTGCTCATAAAACTTTATCTTTAATATTTATATAAGAAAAAAAAAGCAATTAAGTATATGATGTGATGAAGTCAAAATATGCTGGGAATTTCAAAACCTTTATACACTGAGCCAGTAAAAAAAAAATGTCGAGCTTATTTTATTCACGTTCACAATAATTAACATTCTCATTTATGCCATGCATACTAATTGCTTGTTATACTCGCAAGAAATGGCTTAGTGTTTTTGGTTAGCATTGGTAACGCTTCAGATACTCGTGGAGAATGAAGTTGTTCTTTGGTCTTTTTCATGAATTTTATTTTTGCAAATAATATGCATAGCTATATGTAGGTGTTTATCATTTTAAAACGGATCAGGAGTGATAGGTACAGTCGTAAGAATTCTAACATGTCGGACGTGCTTTTTGTTAATTCTTGTATTCAGTGATATTTAAGGTTGCTTTAGGGAGACGTATTGATGAAAAGTAGCTCAGACTTTAAAGAAAACATTAACTTCTTGATAATATTCGAAGCTCTTTCAACATGATACTAGCGGATATACCCATAGTTGAAAAATAAATTTCACGACTGGATCGCACGTACTTGCTCATATGTGCGGTGGTGCGGTCACATTGTAGAACAAAATTTAAGAAAATTAATGTGAACATCAAAGCATTTATTCGATTTTGTAGACTTTTGATTGTTCGAACAAAATACGTTTAATTGTATTGAGTGAAATAAATTAAACGCCATTTTATTCCTTTAAGACATGTTAAAAAGTGTGATTTTTTTTTCAAAATTGTAGGATTATATTGATTTAAAAAAAAATTAAACAAAATTATTAAAAAAAAAAGTTTTCAAAAAAAAAAAATAAACGCGAAATTACTAAGGCTTCTTCTTAAATATCAATTTTGATATAAATCGGATCACCAGTTTCCGAGAAATTCGAAGAAAAAAAACCGGTCCTATGGGATGTACCGTTTTTGGCCCACCATATTTAATTCAGCAGCTATAGCTTCAATTGAATTTAAAGATTAATTTTGTTGGTACCATCATTTTTCGGAGCCAAAATTGCAAAACCTTGAAGTAAATCCTCACGCATATTTCTCGATAATGTAAGTTTCTCTAGATATCTCCAAGCATATGACGCTTAATTCATCGGCTGATGTTGATCTTGGAAACAATGTTAAAAATTGTCGAAAAGACAATAAAAATTGTTGGTCATTTGTATAAAATATTGAAAACTCCTCAACATCTTCGGTTCCAACGCTCATCGGCAATGACAATTCGACAAACCAATTGTTTAGTTTTCTGAGAAGGCAAACTTGCTTGCAGCCCATTTCGCTGCTAGCTCTACGTTGCCTAAAAACAACGTTGCCCCTGCTTAGGATGACCAGACGTCCTCTTTAAAAAGCACAAGTCCTCTTTTTGGCCTATGAATTTTGTGTCCGGTATCTTTTTTTCAAAATGAACCAATTTGTTCTCTTTTTTAGGATTTTTCATTTTTAATTTTTTGGTCGCGAAACGATCCTCAAAGAAAAATTTGTTTTGATACAAAATCGGCTTTAAAATATATTCATTTAAATATTGATCTTTAAATTCACTATTTCTGAATTAACAAGGCCATCTGTTGTGTTTTGTTACTCATTCTAATAACCTTACCTCACCTTAGGTGGCGCTACAGTCCGGGGTGGACCTGGGCCTCAACCAACAAATTCTCCAGCCAGCTCGGTCCCTAGCTCGGTTGAGGTCCTCTTCCACTTGTGTGCGCCACCTGAGTCTCGGTCTTCCTCTACTACGCCGTCCCTCTGGGGTGGATTCGAAGATTTTCCGGGCCGGAGCATTGATGTCCATCCGCTCTATATGACCCAGCCATCTGAGACGTTGAATTTTTACTCTTTTGGCTAGGTCTGTGTCGCTGTACAGCCGATAAGGTTCTCCATTGTATCTTCTTCTCCACTCTCCGTTTATGCATACCGGACTAAAAATCACCTGGAGAATCTTTCTCTCGAAACAGCCTCAAGTGTCCTCATCCGCTTTTGACAGGGTCCATGCGATGAGGGTCTTATAAAGGGACAGTTTAGTTGGCCGAGAGAGGGCTTTGCTAATCAATTGCCTTCTAAGCAATTGGCAAGAGTTATTCTTCGTTTGATTTCAGCGCTGGTGTTGTTGTTTGAGTTAATAGCGGAGCCCAGGTAGACAAAGTCCCTAACTACGTCCAAGTTATAGCTGTCTATGGTGATGTTTTGTCCAAGACGTCGATGTTGGGTGTCTCTTCTTGATGACAGCATATACTTGGTTTTGCTCTCATTGACTGCTAAACCCATCTTTGCCGCTTCCGTCTCAATACTCACAAAAGCGCTATTGACATCACACTACGTTCTTCCGATTATGTCAATATCGTCGGCGTATGCGAGTAATTGGACGGACTTTTGAAAGATCGTGCCTCTAGTGTTGGTGTGAGAGTTCTGCACTATTCTTTCAAGTATGATATTGAAAAAGTCGCATGACAGCGCATCGCCTTGTCTAAATCCTTTTTTGACTTCAAACGTGTCGGTGGGATCTTTACCGACCTTGACGGAACAGCGTGCGTTTTCCATCGTCATTTTACACAGGCGGACGAGTTTGGCAGGGATGTTAAAACTGCAAATTGCTCTATATAACTCGTCTCTATAAATGCTGTCGTACGCGGCTTTGAAATCGATGAAAAGGTCGTGGGTATCGATTTGAAGTTCTTAAGTTTTTTCCAAGATCTGCCGTGGACTTTCCTGGCCTAAAATCGCACTGATATGGACCTATCAGGTTGTTGACGAATGGCTTTAGGCGTTCACACAATACAGCAGAAAAGATCTTGTAGGCGATGTTGAGGAGACTGATACCCCTATAGTTGGTGCAGCTGAAAGGTCTTCTTTTTTAAGGATCGCGCAAATTATGCTGAGATTCCATTCATCGGGCATGCTTTCTTCTAACCATATCTTGCTTTTGAGTTGGTGCATACTTATAGCCAAGTCGTCGCCTGCAGCGGCAACTAGAGCTCGGCAGCTAGGCCATCGGTTCCGGCGGTTTTGTTGCTCTTAAGTTTAGATATAGCTAGCTTTATTTCATCCAGATGTCGTGGGTGGAATTATTGGTCTACTCCGCCCAGATAAAGTGGACCATTCTGCCTGACAGCGGAATTTGTTTCGTCATCGCCGTTATACAGTCTGCAGAAATGGTTTTTCCATATTCTCAGCATCGACTGCGATTCCACTTATGAACCTACCTTTGAAAAACTAGTAAATTTATTTAATGAAAAGAATAACACTATTTAACTAGCTATACAGAAAAAAAAAATAAAGTAAATAACGTGTCGCCAACGAAACAAAGGCAAAAATGCATAGAACGGCCTACTCGACCGTTTTGCTTCGAAATGTACCTACAGCCTACTACGAAGATTTGAATACATACCTACTGTCTAACTTAATTTTTTATTTTTTGGATATTTTATACACTTTTGATTAAAGGGTAAAATTCGTTTTTGGCCTAACCAACAAATTTTTTTTACTTCTAGAATTCCATTTGGCCTAAGCGCGGCTAAGGCCATTTTGGCATTGACATTTTTTTGAATTTCGCATAGAGCAAAAAGAGTTTTCCGCAGCTGTGTACCATATGGAGTTTTTTATAATACATTTTCTTAATATCCCGGGTCGATCTGCATAGTCAGTTTGATTTTTTTGAAAATGAGAGTTAGGCCGTTTTGGCGCCGAGCACCTCAAATACACACCTTGATGGACACGGTCGGTCCGCTTATGACTGAGTACTGACTGACAAGTAGTTAAACCTGTGTGTTGGTCTCTTGAGTCTTGAACAAGCACCTGTTTAAATAGGTCTCAACTCTCCACATCCCTCCGACGTTTTTCAGCTTCAATGTCAATCTTGAAGACTGGCGATCTCTGACAGATTCTTCTGACTGGGTTGCTTTATTGCCTTTGTCCGCTGTCAGGAATAAACTATTCAGTGTGCTAAAGGTTATCGATGAAGGACTACAGTGGTGCAAACAAAATATAGGTCATCACTGATTTTTTCGAGATATTGGCTGTCGAACGTCAATTGAAAATGTGTTTTTCAAACAAGTTTTAGGTTTTTCTTTTCAAAATGTAAGGCATTATGAAAAAAGTTTCTTTCATATGATACCTAAATCAATATCCTACGTGCTATACTTTTTTTTTGCATTATTTGCAAAAATGTCGGATTTTTCCCATTTCCGACGCTCAATTTCAAGTCCAATTATCTCAAAATCCCCAAGGCCTAATTCAAAAATATTTGGCAGATAAATTGGGCTGAACGTAAGCTTTCATTTGGTACTAGTCTCATAGGTGTACGCCCTAGGCCCAGGCTCCATAGAAAAATGGGTCATCTCCTTGCCAGTAAACAGTCGAGAATTGAGATATCGTAAAGCAGATCTCTTTTCTGGTTTATCAAATCCTAAAGATCTCTTGTAAGAACACAGCCCTTAAAATGTTCTTCAAAATGTGTGTATAATACGCATATCCTTAAGCTGAAATGATCACAAATGTGATTTTTCTAGGGATGCGTGCTTTTATTCCTAACAGAGTAAAAAGCATCAAACCTAAAGAAAAGTCTTGGTTTAAATCTGAGTGTAAAGAAGCTATCAGGCTCAAAGAAGTAAGTTTCCGATCTTACAAAGCCAACCCTACAGAGGAAAATCGGAAAAAGCATAAACAAGCAAGGAACTCATGCAACTCCGTTATAGAAAGAACCAAATTTTTGCATAACCAAAAATTACGGCAAAAAATTCTGCAGTGTCCCAAAGGCAGTAAAAATTTTTGGTCATTTGTAAAAAATATAAAAAACTCCTCGACATCTTCGGTTCCAACGCTCATCGACAATAACAAACCAATTGTTTACTCTTCAGAGAAGGCAAACTTGCTCGCCGCCCATTTCGCTGCCAGCTCCACGCTGCCTCAAAGCAACGTTGCCCCTCTTGTACTTGAGAATGTAAATTTTTCCATGGGACAGATTTTTTTCCGCACTCTTACAGTAGCAAGAGTTCTCAAAGATCTCGATATACACAAATCCGCTGGCCCGGATGGTATACCCCCGATTCTTCTGAAGAGGTTTTCTTCCACACTGGCAAAGCCACTGCGTAAGCTTTTCCATCGCTCCTACTCTTCTGGAATCTTTCCTAAAAGATGGAAAACAGCATTTGTCCAGCCTGTCCCTAAGAAAGGTGACCCATCCTCCCCCTCCTCCTACCGACCCATAACACTAACATCGCTTCTTTCTAAGGCCATGGAAACGCTGATTAGCCGTCAGCTTAAGGAATATCTCGAAGATCGAAAGCTTCTCCATGACCGACAGTATGGCTCCTGCAGCAACCGTTCCACTGGTGATCTGCTGGCATATCTCAACGAACAGTGGAACAAATCTTTACATCGCTTTGGTGAAAGTAAGATTATTGCTCTGGATATCTCCAAGGCATTTGATAGAGTTTGGCATGAAGCTCTCTTATCGAAAATGCGTGCTTTTGGGATGGATGATACACTTGTTCGTTGGATTAGAAGCTATCTTCTGGACCGTTCAATACAAGTTGTATTGGACGGATTCAAGTCTGATTCCCACAAAATAAATGCTGGTGTGCCCCAGGGCTCGGTTCTGTCTCCGACTCTTTTCCTCATTTTTATAAATGATCTTCTGTCTGTTACTTCTAATCCACTTAACTGTTTTGCTGACGACTCTACCCCCAGCTTTTCATATTCGTTCGATAATTCACGTCCTTCGCCTTCGGACGTACAATTGCAACGGTACCATATGTCAAGCTCATTAAACTCCGATTTATACAGCATTGTCAAATGGGGTAATAGGAATCGTGTGGAGCTTAATGCTTCGAAAACTCAATGCTGTCTTCTGTCATTAAAGCTAAACATTCCCCCAATGCCATTGTCCATGAATGGCACTTACATCGAAGAAACCGAAAAGCTCTCAGTACTCCGTATGTGTGTCAACGACGACCTCCGTTGGAACGACCATATATTGGAGAAGTATTTTTCCCCATCTGATCTGGCTACAATTTATAAAGCGTTTATACGCCCTAAACTCGAGTATAACTCCCACCTTTGGGCAGGTGCTTCGCAAACATCGCTTCACCTGCTTGATAGAATACAAAATCGAGCGTTAAGATTGATAGCAAACAGAACTGCCGCTGAATTAATTGCCCCTCTCGAACACCGACGCAATGTTTGATGTCTTTCCTTATTTTATCGTTTCTTTTACAAAAAATGTTCACTCGAAGTAGCCAGTTGCATTCCTCTCCTTAAAAGTTTCGCCCGTAATACTCGTCTCGCAAGGAATGGTCATCAGTTCACCCTGGAGCCCAATTTCGGACGTACCGTGAAATATAGGGATTCTTTTTTTAGCCGTACAACACGAATTTGGAATAGTTTACCCGGCGGGATTTTCCCTTGCCATTTTGATCTACAAACATTCAAAACCAATGTTAATCGGCACCTCCTATCTCTCCCCTCCCTATCTTCGTAATGCCCGCGCAATGTGTTCTACATTAAAAGGGAAACACATAATCCCTTGTGCGCGCGTTAATTATAAAAAAAAAAAAAAAAAAAAAAATTAATGTCATTCTCATAAAGGTGATCCTGATGACTTCGTTATCCTTATTGGTGAGCCCCATAAGTCACTAATCTGAAGCAGTTAAGTGGTGACTTGTGATTGTGAAGCTGTGACTTGTGATACATGTTTTTCACAATCGTTGGTTAAAAGATAATGAGCAAACGAAAATAAAATAAAATTAAAGATTACATCTTGCAACTGCACCAGAAATAGATCTTTTATAGAAACCAAACTCTGTTAATGAATAACGAACAAATGTTTGACGAAATCCCGAGACCGTTCGGCTGTTGGCCAAAGATCATCCGTCATTCATACCACACTCGCATCAATCTAGAAGATAAACGAAAAACTTCATCTCTGTGGGCCAGTTTAACTACCAACTATCAACAACTACACCACCGCACGCCATTCGCATCATTCTTTCTTCCACCAACCTCTCCACCCGTACGTCGCTACTTCTTCAGTGTCATCCTCGTTCGTTTCAATTGAAAACTACCAGAGCCGTTGAAAAAGGCCAAACATTTGTTCTGTAATATGGATAGATGTGTGAAAATGTTTAATGCCGCATGCCGACCTCCACGCGCATGGCTATAGCAGGTTGCAAAATTCCGCCACTGTGTTGTTAAACGATTAACGCAAGCGATGGGCGTAATTTACACGCCCTTAGCTTTCAACTGTAAGAAAATATTTTTCCAGCATCACATATCATAGTAAGTGAGTTCGCGTTTTATCTTACGACTTAATAAATTAAAAGAGTTACCTTGTACCGGCAGTAAAAGCGTTAAAAATATTAACGGACATATTGGATCTGATGAAAAACCAGAAGAAAAAATTAAGATTACAATTGAACATGACATTAGGATGATGGAGAAATGTTATTGAGTTTTGGTGAAGAATGTCAATCAGTAATAAACTTAGAATGAAAAGTTATTTTTCAGCATCCTACAGAGGAGTACTTTCGTTTTTTAAGGGGTTCTTACAAAAAACTGTTTTTTTAAAAAATTGTCAGAAATATTTCAAGAATGCTAATGCATATGTAGGAGTGAAAAATTTCCTCTGTATGGATATACTTTAGAGTGTCATTACTTTTTTTCCTTCATGGTCACGTCGTTTATGTTATAAATGATATTGAATATTCCTGAATACGGTCAATGTTCCAACATGGACATACATTTTTGTGGCTCAAATTAGCTGTCTAATTCTATTTCGAAAATCGTTTCCCATTTTCCTCGCACTGATATTTTGGGCTCCTTGGCAAATCGCCCATATTCTTCGAGCTCTTGACGGTATTGTCAAAGATTACCGACCAATGGGTGAAGTTGCTTCTTGCTAATGATTTGTTTTTTAATTTTTTTGTTTATAATTAGCACGCGCAAAATTGTTATTTTGGTTCCCTTTAAATGTAAGCACACTGCGCGGGCATTGGAGTGCTAGGGAGAGGGGACAGAAGGTGTCGATTAAGATTGGTTTTGAATGCTTGTAAATTGAAGTGACAAAGGAGAATCCCGCCAGGTAAACTATCCAAATTCGTGTTGTTCGGCTAAGAAAAGAATCTCGGTATTGCACGGTACGTCCGAAATTGGGTTCAAGCGTGACTAGATGTGCATTCCGAGCTAAACGTGTATTACGGGTGAAATTTGTATGGGGAGGAATGCAGCTGGCTACCTCGAATAGTGTGACAGACTGTTCTATTTCCTATCAATTTAAATGCGTTTTGTTCTCTATCGAGCAAGTGAAGCGATACTTGAGAAGCACCTGCTCAGAGGTGGGAGTTTTTTTTAATTAATTTGTGTTATTTATGTGAAGAAATTTGTGTATGTTTTAATTAATCAAACCTAAATGGCCTTAACCTCAGTTCCTGTAATTTTTTTTAATGGATTCCAAAATGGCCTTAGCCGTTACTTGCGATTATAGGGACTATAAGGCAAGTTTAGGACTCGTGAATATAAAAAAAATTGAGATAACAATCAAACATGACATTACGATCCTAAAAAGTCATTGGCAAAAAATGTCCGTCTGTATGTATGTCTGTCCGGGTGTATATCAAGCTGCAGCCCTAACGGGTTAAGCGATTGCCTTCAAATAAAATTAAATTTCAATTTCCCCTCTGAGCAATGCCAAAAAAAAAACACATAATCTTTTGGCATTCCTCAGAGGGGAAATTGAAATTTTATTTTTAAGGCTAAAAATAACGGTACTTGCCATACGACCGTCTAGGAAAAGCTTATTTTTCTCGAAAACGGCTTCAACGATTTTGATGAAAATTTTTGAGAATTTTTTTTGTTGGTATTGCTTATCATTTGATCGGAACCACATATACGGGAAAAGTCTATTAACGGAACCTTTCATATAACGGTTTTTTTTAATTTTTGGCCTGTTTGGTAACGGCTCTATGGATTTCTGTCAAATTTTATATTTGAACAGATCTAAATAGCCAAATGTATAATTAACATAATAAAATTTTGAATAACTTTTTTTTCTAATAAAAAATAATTTTTGAAATTTAATTTTTGAAAAATCAATATTTTTAGAATTAATCAAAAAAAATAATTTCTATTTTTATAATCAAATGTTTATTAATAAACTCTAAAAAACTGCATACCAAAATTAAAAGAAATTTTTTTTTTCAAAAAACTAAAAATAAAAAACCAGATTTTATCAAAATCCGTCCTACAATTTTCATCAATATTTCCCTTCGAATTGTTGATCTTTGAGGCAATTTTTCTCCGCCGAAACAATGTCATCCAGAGTCGACAACGCACTAGAGCCACATAACTCCCCAACGAGGGACAAATACTTTTTGACAATATATGTCAAAAAAGACATACGTTTTTCTTGAAAATTCAAAAACGTTTTGGAATAAGTTAGCTATATAAAAAAATATAGAAATAAGGATTTTTTTAATTAGAAGATCTAAGAAAAACATCCAAGTGTAAGCATGCACCCGCGATGGACGGGAAACAGCTCCACGCTGCCTCAAAGCAACGTTGCCCCTCCTGTACTTGAGAATGTAAATTTTTCCATTGGACAGATTTTTTTCCGCACTCGTACAGTGGCAAAAGTTCTCAAAGATCTCGATATACACAAATCCGCTGGCCCGGATGGTATACCCGCGATTCTTCTGAAGAGGTGTTCTTCCACACTGGCAAAGCCACTGCGTAAGCTTTTCCATCGCTCCTAATCTTCTGTAATCTTTCCTCGAAGATGGAAAACAGCATTTGTCCAGCCTGTCCCTAAGAAAAGTGACCCATCCTCCCCCTCCTCCTACCGACCCATAGCACTGACATCCCTTCTTTCTAAGGTCATGGAAACACTGATTAACCGTCAGCTTAAGGAATACCTCGAAGATCGAAAGCTTCTTCATGACCGTCAGTACGGCTTCCGCAGCAACCGTTCCACTGGTGATCTGATGGCATATCTCACCGAACAGTGGAACAATTCTTTACATCGCTTTGGTGAAAGTAAGATTATTGCTCTTGATATCTCCAAGGCATTTGATAGAGTTTGGCATGAAGCTCTCTTATCGAAAATGCGTGCTTTTGGGTTTGATGATACTCTTGTTTGTTGAATTAGAAGCTATATTCTGGACCGTTCAATGCAATTTGTAGTGGACGGAATCGAGTCTAATTCCTACAAAATAAAGCTGGTGTGCCCCAGGGCTCTGTCCTGTCTCCGACTCTTTTCCTCATTTTTATAAATGATCTTCTGTCTGTTATTTCTGATCCACTTAACTGTTTTGCTGACGACTCTACCCTCAGCTTTTCATATTCGTTCGATAATTCACGTCCTTCGCCTTCGGACGTACAATTGCAACGGTGCCGTATGTCAAGCTCATTAAACTCCGATTTATACAGCATTGTCAAATGGGGCAATAGGAATCGTGTGGAGTTTAATGCTTCGAAAACTCAATGCTGCCTTCTGTCGTTAAAGCTAAACATACCCCCAATGCCATTGTCCATGAATGGCACTTTCATCGAAGAAACCGAAAAGCTCTCAGTACTCGGTATGTGTGTCAACGACGACCTCCGTTGGAACGACCATATATTTGAAATTGCTAAGAATACTGCAAAGTGCTTAGGTTTTCTGTATCGGTCTAAAAAGTATTTTTCGCCATCTGATCTGGCTACAATTTATAAAGCGTTTATATGCCCTAAACTCGAGTATAACTCCCACCTCTGGGCAGGTGCTTCACAAACATCGCTTCATTTGCTTGATAGAATACAAAATCGAGCGTTAAGATTGATAGGAAATAGAACTGCCGCTGAAACAATTGCCCCACTCGAACACCGACGCAATGTTTCATGTCTTTCCTTATTTTATTGTTTCTTTTACAAAAAATGTTCACTCGTAGTAGCCAGTTGCATTCCTCCCCTTAAAAGTTTCTCCCGTAATACTCGACTCGCATGGAATGCTCATCAGTTCACCCTTGAGCCCAATTTCGGACGTACCGTGAAATATAGGGATTGTTTTTTTAGCCGAACAACACGAATTTGGAATAGTTTACCCGGCGGGATTTTCCCTTGCCATTTTGATCTGCAAATATTCAAAACCAATATTAATCGACACCTCCTATCTCTCCCCTCCCTATCTTCGTAATGCCCGCGCAGTGTGTTCTACATTAAAAGGGAAACACATAATCCCTTGTGCGCGCGTTAATTATAAAAAAAAAAAAAAAAAAAAAAGTGTTCAAAAGAAGATAAACGAAACAAGGGGACTATACAGAACGTCTAAGTGTAAAAGCCCACTATGCAAAGACGTTTTTTTTTTTAGTATTTTCTACTCTACTGATTAATGTGAAAGTGCGAAGATAAAATAAACGTTTTTTTTACCCGGTTAACCGGTTTAATCGAGATGGTTTCGGTTTTAACCGGCCGGTTTTCCCCATGCCTACTTATTGCCCCGTGGCTTATTGGTTGGTGTGTTGGACTGCTAAGCGAATGAGCCTTGGTTCAAACCCCGCTAATAGCCACCTTATTTTCCGTTCCGAGGTACTGCCTCTTGTGAGTAACTGACAAAACGTCCAAGAGTAAAATTTGCCTCCAAAAAGTGCATCTCATCTAGCCGTTCGGACTCGGCGGTAAACTGTAGGTCCCTTCCGTTCTTGGAGATTAACAACACACATACAGGAATGCTTCAGAGTATAAGTCACTAGGCCTTGGCTCCTTACGGAGCTGCCGCGCCAATAAAATGTATTTATTTTTAATATTCATGCAATTAACACGACAAATAATCAACCGCAAATGAATTTTTTTCTTTGCCTATTACTGAAAAGCCTTGCAGAATTTCAATGAACCAAATGAACGAATTCCTTGCAAGCTACAAAAACTTTGCACTTTTCAAAAAAGTACCTACTTTTCACTTTTACAAAGAAGAAGATTTTTTCTTTTACTTTTCAAAAAAATAATTTCTTCTTTGCAAATTGGCGTTTGGTGAAACGAAGTTTGCAAAGTTTGGTGAAATAGGGCCGTAATATGTCGCTACTAGAACGAAAACTATTTGAGCTGACAACTTTTAAATCTCATTTTATAACCAAAGTAATAGTTTCATCATCGATTTCACATTTATGTAATTGCAAATTACTCTTTCGAAAACAAGCTCAATGTTTAGAAACTATATTTCAAAAAAACATGTAACCCATGATAATTGTTTCATGCATAAGCAATCTCCAACGAACAGGAAAATCACGCTCATCTACCTAGAGCACACAGAGCAATTAGGTAGTATCCGTCAAATAAGTCTTACTCTTAACCATACAAGTCTTCCCCAATTACCATGATGATGATGACCTGATTTACATTCAAAGCCCAACACAATTTACAAAGTAATTAAATCCCAGCATACGATTCGCCCCATTTCCACTTTGCAAATAAAAAACAAGGGAGTTTAATGGAGACATCACTGCATCCCCATCCCCTATACGTGTCGGTTACGATGTCATTAATATCATTAACACACAACAAATGACTGTGAGGCGTAAAGATCACCTCAAGCATAACCCGAGCCCGACTTCATTGGTTTGGATTCATGGGCCGCAACCCTTAACAGACTCACCATAAGATAAATATGATTAACACGGCCGCTGATGATCTTAATGATGACTAAACATTCAAATGAAAAGGAGTGATATAAATTAACCCTTTGAATGAATTATTTTTCAAGATTTTTCAACCCTTTGTGGGGGACCCTGTGACTTTCATTTTTTCCACTACACTGCCTTGTTTCCCAATCACAGACCAAATCCCACCCCCACCTGCTGTTAACAAGAAGGACGCAAATCGTTGTTCGTACTTCATGTCTCGTAATTTGCATCTATAATGGCTAAATGATGATTCAACAGATTTTACAGAGACTAACAAAAAAGGGGTTTGTTCTGAGCAATTAACACTATTGTTAAACCCTTTTGGGTCTTGGCTGGTTTTGTTTTTTGTGGTCCCCCTCTGGCAGCTGGTTGGTGGATTTTTATAATTAAGCCTTCAACGATGATGGAGTTTTTTTTTTATTTGGGTATTTATTTCATATCCCAGGAACATTCCTTGGGAAGAATAAAGAATGTTGCGGAGTTTTGTTGTTATTATTTTAAAGCGAGAAAGCAATTAAGAGGGAGTAATGTTTGACAGACTGGTGTTATGTTGTAATTTGGGATCAACACCTGGACGGGGGTGTAATTTCCGGAACACAATTGAGACCTAGGGGAGAATTGTTGTATTTATCTTTACAGGAATTAAGATAAGATTTCGAATTGGGGTTTTATATTGTGAGTGTACAATTGGTTTTGTTGTTTCTTTTTTGTTGTTGGGGTTATGGAGTTAAAAAGTCAAACGGTGAGTTTGATAAGATCTTTTTTTAAGAGAATTTCAAAGAAAAAAAAATAATAAATAAATTAATTGATGGGAGCTAGCTTGAAAAATATTTATCAGACCATAAAGAGAATAGACAGTTTTTATGAAGAGCAAATTTTGATTCAAAACTCTGGAATTTAGGTTTCTTGGGATATGCTCCGAAGAGCCTACATACATGTACACCAAATATTAAAATCCGTTATCAAGAGAGTGGCTTCTACATAGCGGTTATAACAAGTTCCAGTACTCTTTAACTTTATTTATGCTTGCAAACATAACTGCGGAATACGGTACCTATTCATAAAGGACAAGTTGTTCATCAATACACATAAACAGTTATAAATGAAGTGTCAAAATAACAGCTTTTCACTTCATATGAAAGTGTATATAGTACTCATAACAAAAACACATTTTGTTAAATTTTTGTCTGTCTGTCTTTCTGTCTGCCTTTCTGTCCGTTTGTTCCGGGTAATCTTGGGAACGGCTGCACCGATGTTGACGGGACTTTCAGTAGTAGGATGCTGATGTTCTAGGGAGTTTATTTTTTTAATTTTTTTTTATAATTAACGCCCGCACAAGGGATTATTTGTTTCCCTTTTAATGTAGAACACACTGCGCGGGCATAAGGAAGATAGGGAGGGGGGAGATAGGAGGTGCCGATTAACATTAGTTTTGAATGTTAGCAGATCAAAATGGCAAGGGAAAATCCCGCCGGGTAAACTATTCCAAATTCGTGTTGTTCGGCTAAAAAAAGAATCCCTATATTTCACGGTACGTCCGAAATTGGGCTCCAGGGTGAACTGATGAGCATTCCATGCGAGTCGAGTATTACGGGAGAAACTTTTAAGGGGAGGAATGCAACTGGCTACATTGTTTGTAATAGAAACGATAAAATAAGGAAAGACATGAAACATTGCGTCGGTGTTCGAGAGCGGCAATTGTTTCAGCGGCAGTTCTATTTCCTATCCAATCTTAACGCTCGATTTTGTATTCTATCAAGCAAGTGAAGCGATGTTTGCGAAGCACCTGACCAGAGGTGGGAGTTATACTCGAGTTTAGGGCGTATAAACGCTTTATAAATTGTAGTCATCATCAGATGGGGAAAAATACTTCTTACACCGATACAGAAAACCTAAGCACTTAGCAGCATTCTTAGCGATCTCAAATATATGGTCGTTCCAACGGAGGTCGTCGTTGACACACATACCGAGTACTGAGAGCTTTTCGGTTTCATCGATGTAAGTGCCATTCATGGACAATGGCATTGGGGGTATGTTAAGCTTTAACGACAGAAGACAGCATTGAGTTTTCGAAGCATTAAACTCCACACGATTCCTATTACCCCATTTGACAATGCTGTATAAATCGGAGTTTAATGAGCTTGACATACGGCACCGTGGCAATTGTACGTCCGAAGGCGAAGGACGTGAATTATCGAACGAATATGAAAAGCTGAGGGCAGAGTCGTCAGCAATAACTGTTTTGCTGGATCAGAAGTAACAGACAGAAGATCATTTATAAAAATGAGGAAAAGAGTCGGAGACAGAACAGAGCCCTGGGGCACACCAGCATTTATTTTGTGGGAATCAGACTTGAATCCGATCAATACAACTTGTATTGAACAGTCCAGAAGATAGCTTCTAATCCAACGAACAAGAGTATTATCGATCCCAAAAGCACGCATTTTTGATAAGAGAGCTTCATGCCAAACTCTATCAAATGCCTTGGAGATATCCAGAGCAATAATCTTACTTTCACCAAAGCGATATAAAGATTTGTTCCACTGCATCAGTGTTTCCATGACCTTAGAAAGAAGGGATGCCAGTGCTATGGGTCGGTAGGAGGAGGGGGAGGATAGGTCACTTTTCTTAGGGACAAATGCTGTTTTCCAGCGATGGAAAAGCTTACGCAGTGGCTTTGCCAGTGTGGAAGAACACCTCTTCAGAAGAATCGGGGGTATACCATCCGGGCCAGCGGATTTGTGTGCATCGAGATCTTTGAAAACTCTTGGTACTGTACGAGTGCGGAAAAAAAATCTGTTCCATGGAAAAATTTACATTCTCAAGTACAGAAGGGGCAACATTGCTGTGATGCAGCGTGGAGCTGGCGGCGACATAGGCGGCGAGCAAGTTTGACTTCTCTGAGGAGTAAACAATTGGTTTGTTAGTGTCGATTAGCGTTGGCACCGAAGATGTCGAGGAGTTTTTAATATTTTTTACAAATGACCAAACATTTTTACTGTCTTTGGGACACTGCAGAATTTTTCGCCTTTGATTGTATGTAGGTATACAGCGCAAGCATTAGGATAATAGGAAGGGGAAGGACAGAAGTTGCCGATTAACATTGGTTATGAAAATATCGCCTGGTAAACTATAACAAATTCGTGTTGTTCCACTAAAAAAAGAATCTCTATATATTACGATACGTCCGATATTGGGCTCAAGGGTGAACTGATGAGCATTCCTTGCGAGAGGAGTATTAGTAATTAAGTAATTAAGGCTATTTAAATCATCCACTAGGTGGCGCTGGGGTATTTTTTATTTGGAAATTCTTATTTATGGACCGATTTCGTCGGGATTTTCACAGGCAGAAAGCTGATATTTTAAGAATTAAGTAAGGCTATTTCCAATTATTCCTAGGTGGCGCTGGATGCCTTTTTTTTTTTGAAAATACTGTTTTATGCCCGATTTTGACGGGACTCTCACAGGCAGATAGCTGATGTGTTAAAGTGTAACTAAGGCCATTTTAATCACCTATTGGTGCCGCTGAGTTCGTTTCACAAGCAGATAGCTTATTTTGTAAGAAGTAACCAAGGCTATTTTGATTATTAGTATTGTGTACACGAGAAGCGCCGGGTGGGTAAGCTAGTATTAAATAAATTGGGATAACATCAAAACATCGTATAGCGGTACTAGAGAAAACGAGAAAAGCTGGTCCCGCTGAGCCTGGGTTCGAATCCCGCTCATAGCCACCTTCCCGAGGTATTTCCTCTTGCGAGGAACTGCCAAAACCTACAAGTTTCATGTAGCCGTTCGGACTCGGCGGTAAATTGTAGGTTCCTTCCATTCTTGCAGATTAACAACACGCACACAGAAATGGTTTAGAGTATAAGTCACTAGGCATTGGCTCTTTTAGGAGCTGTCGCGCCAATAAATTCATTTATTTATCACCGAGATCATTCAACAACTTCATATAAATCTCTCTCCACAAAAACTTGTATCTATATTAACTTACTATATAGATACACATTTACTAAAGTAATTTTTAATCAACATGCAAATAACTCACTGACTGGTGCCATTGAGAGAGTCTACGACGTCTATTGAAATCCGTAATGGTAATGCACGCATCACCGAATACTTCGAACATAAATTAAAATTAACAGGCTCGGATACACATAAATGTACATATGTATCTACGAGTAGTAATCTCATCAAAAACCCTCATCACGTCAACACGTTGAGTATATCTGTGATGGTGCTTTGGGATACAGGGAGTAATCTACCCCTCTGGTCATTTGGCAGTTTCTATTCAAATTTCATCCCATACCCCAATCTCTGTTGCCCACTTTACAATATTGTAACGAAATTCCAATTCATTATCCTCATCTGCGATTTTAAAATGCATGCCTATGCGTGCAATAACTCTAATTACTTCCCATCAACCATGTTGATTATGATGTAAAGTTTAAAGGGGAGTGCAACCCCTTATTTCTCATGATCAATGTAATTAATATGAGTGTTTCAACGTTTCAAGGGTTGTCTCGAATAAAAATCGTCAAGGGTAGAGTGTTGAATGGATGCAGAGCTTGCTGGAAAATTTAAACGCCCCATTGCCGGAGCAAGCAATTAAGATGTGTCTTTCGATTTTAATTATAGATACATTCTATAACTGTCATGTAGAACTATGACGGTCAATGTTCAAGTATGCTAATGATCTAAGATAGATTTGTGCGTTGTGCAGTAGAAAATAAAGAGAACAGAACGAACTAAGCAGAGTATTGAACTTTCGAATAAAATTAATGTTTTTTGAAGGAAAAAGTTTGGAAACAGCAGCAGTGCCATCTACCACCAAAGATAAGAAAAATGAACATGAACATGAAACATTATTATTCCTACGAGGTCCAATACAAACAGGATAGATAATTTTTTAATTAAGCTCATTCGCGGACACATTGCAAGGGCGATGACCTCAGCTAATGGACAAATCTTCGGGGCTTTCTACCCCCAAGATGAATATTTTGAAAGCACACGTTCGAGTGGTTTTATCCCGCCCGAGGCTTTTCTATACCTTGATAGTCGAGGGCTGATTCAGGATAGATCGGCGGTTCCGTTGATCTACCACGTCGGCCGCAGAACAATCGATAGGTGGCTCCTCTACGATCGAGACATAGTCGCTGGGAGCGAAGCAGAGCGCCTCCGTTTCAGTAGGGCCGTGCCCGACCGGGATCGGAAGGAAGCCCTTGATCAGGTCCACCAATTCTGGTGGCTTAGTTAGAACTCGATATTTCCAGTCGACATACACGAAATATCGCCTATGGCCGACTTACATATATCTATAGCATCTAAGTTAGGTAGGGCAGTTGCGGCGATCGTGGTAGTGCCCCGTGGCTTAGTGGTTAGTGTGTCGGACTGCTAAGCAAATGAGCCTGGGTTCAAATGCAGCTCATAGCCACCTTTTTTTGCGAGGAACTGACAAAACTTCCAAGAGTGAAATTTGTCTCGAAAAAGTGCATCTCATGTAGCCGTTCGAACTCGGCGGTAAACTGTAGGTCCCTTCCATTCCTGCAGATTAACAACACACACACAGGAATGGTTGAGAATATAAGTCATTAGGCCTTGGCTCCTTAAGGAGCTGTCGCGCCAATAAATTTATTTTATTTACGGTGATCGGTTATGGTGGAATGTACGAAATTTTTCTTAAAGAGATACACAGAATTCATGTACGTTTGTTTGCGAGTGGCTTTGTATCTTTTTTAGAAGAAGTTTTCTCAATTCAGTGTCGTGATAATATACGCCGGCGCCACTTATTTGAAAAAGCCCGCCCATAAGCCTTGTACTGACAATTTTTACTGAACATTAAAAATACCTCTGAACAATGGGAACCTGCGCGCATCTTTGGAACATTATTATTAATATCTTTAAGATTAGAAGCAGCAACAAAGTTCAATAGTCGAACAGAGTATAAAACTTCTTTAAAGGTAAAGAGTAAAAATACCATTACTATTATGCTGCAGAGGGTTCAAATGAAAACTTATTCAACTTTAACCCAGCAATCCCTTGGGTTGCGTTCTTCTTTTTGCTATCAGAAAGCATTTTCTTGCCAAAATCTTACCCAAACTTACAATAGTTCACTGATTTTTGTAGATACTGTTTGTATATGAGCTTAGCAACAAAAATAGGTGGATATTAATCCTCTTTAAAGAAATGAAGCGAATGGTTTAAAGTTTAAACCGAAATGCAGTTTAATATAATTTACGTACTACAAATGGACGGACAGACAAACTCGTTCATATTTCTCTTTCGTCGTAATGTCGTTTGATGAAAAATTACCATTATTCAATGTCTTGTTACTCAGCGTAATTGACCATATTTCTTGAGAACTAAATTCACTTCGAACCGGAAACAAATTATCAATGCCTTACTCTTTTATTTCTTTCATCACACTTAATTTGGAAGAAAATAAAAATAAGAGTCATGCTGTTATGGCCCGAAAACCAAAGACGACCAAGCCTATTTACCACAGTCACATCCTCAAAATGTTGGTCATTTTACCCGACAGAAGAAAAAGCAGATAATTAGTAGTATTTGCCGGGGTTAACTACTATAATTGCTGGACTTCCATCAAAAATCACACACAAAATGTTCTACAATACTTCGTCGTCAGTTTTCGTATACAGAAATGGACACAATATCTGTCTGTTTTAAGACTTGTCCGCCATTCAGACGCTGCAGTATGTTATTAGGTGTTCGAGGGAAAAAAATTTAAAACATACACCGGGGTCGCACGATTTTGCTCAAACAGGGATTAAGTATAAGTTTTTTTAATAAATATATAAAGTCTAACGAATTAATACAATTCCTTTGTGGAGGTAAGACTTGCAGCTTTCAAAGACATGAGTAAATAATGTCTTCGAAGTCTTAGAAACAGTTTTGATCAATATAGAAGGGATTTCACTTACCACACAAAATGCCTTGCCTTAGTGCTAGACAGAAAACTGATCTAAAATTTCAACATCGAAAGAGTCGGAATACAGATTATTTGGGAAAACCTAGTCATAAGATTGGCATTGGGACATATAGAGCCATACGTAAGGCAATGTGGTCTGTTGACAACTAAAAAGGGAAAGAAAAATCTCTAAAATTAAAACTATTACAAATATACAAATAATAATTACTGGCATAGCCGTGACCAGGACTATGAAAACCATCCCTGCTGACCATTTATAGCTTGAACCAATTCACTTAGCCATTTTACTGCGCAGCTCTCTTCAAATTTCTTGGCTCGTCTCATTAATTTTGAAAGATAGCTACTCACAATCAAGTTCCAGCGATGGATTTTCTTTACATGAGGTATGATCAAGGCGCAACTAACCGTTAGCCAAGTGATTTGGTTAAAGCTATAGCACTCATTTCCATAAGAGAGAAGACAGGCTTGATAATCCTAAAAAGTCTAAGAGCCGAAACGGAAATCGGTGTCGGTGCGGGTTTCTATATTCAGAAACACTCGAACTGGCCAAACCAATCGGGCTCCACAATTATAGAAGAATTTTCACATGCTGAGGTTCTGGCAGAAACGGCCAATTGAAATTAAGAAACGTAAAAATTTCAATAGAGATTTTAGCTTTAAATTATCGCCAACGTGGGATCCTCTCATAAGCAAAACCAAAGTAAAGCAAATCAAAAAACCTATAGCCGATGTCGTGAGCTTTGCGTGTGTTCAAAAATACATCGACTCAACGCAACAGCAACCTAGAACGAGTACACCACCCCAATCACAAGTAATCCAAGTGCATCAACATCTACGCACCGGTACTGCTCTCGCTCTCAGAGCTAAAAAAACAATGGGCCTGCACACACGAGATGATTTCAACCTGGGAAAAACCGGTTTCAAACCTTACTTTAGTGCCTGTCCATACGGTGATTGTTGAGTGCACTCACGGGTGAGTTTGTTGACAGGAAGGGTGAAGTGGCGAAGGGTGCAGATACTCATGAACCGAACTGATTTTTTCGGATAGTACAGTTCCATTTCTATACTGTTTCGTTTTTCTATTATTGAGTTTGTAGGTGTGAAAGAGCCAAGCATATTTATTATTGTGCAGTTTTTTGACATAAGTCAGATATCAGCCCATTTATTATAATACCTTGTTTACATCGCTTCTGTTTCTTCTTTTTTTGGCACAAAAACGAATTGAATGAAAATTTAAAAAATGTCAGGGTTGAGCTTTGGCATTTCTCGTTCGCGAAAGAAAATGCTAGCACGGACTAAAAACAAGAGTTTTTATACTCCAATGGGCCTCCGCACACGAGACTAGTTCTGCCGGAATGAAAACCAGTTTCACTCCACTGTTCGACTGTACACGGGATGAATTATGCTGGAAGAAAATTTTGTATACATGAACCATATTTCAATGTGTTTGTATTTCTGTGCAGTCCTCAAAATGAAAAGTTGTGTGTGTATTAGTTTACCTGTTCGTTCTTCCACTCCAAACCAGGTAGAAGATTTTCTGCCGTCCCGCCTGCACACTCTGCTGTCTCGTGTGCGGAGGCCCAACAATCATATTTTTCTTTTGTGGTAATGGATAATTTTTGAAACAACGCATTTTATATAGATATATGAAAGTATTGGAAATCGTGATAATCAAGATCAGTGTAAACATCAACGTTCGTGTCTGTCCTGTTTCCATGTGTTCTACAATCAATTTTTAAAGTTCTTATTTTTAGACCAGAAACATCAAAGCTCAACCCTTAAAATATAAAAACTTTCATTCTTCCATTCGTTACTTCTTTCCCCTACTGATATCCATTTACAATTTTTGTAAGAATAAGAATGAAAAAACTACCGAAAATAGGAATGATGTAAACGTACCTTGTCAAAGAACTTTCAAAAAAATTGCACCACTGTTGTGTTCCATTTGTTTCTTTGTGAAATGTCAAAAAACTGCACGTCTTTATTAAAAGTTAACCAACCTTTCCGTCTCCGTATTGCAGCTCCGTCTGCAGCTGCGTCCCATTGTGTTCGCAAAATTGAATTTGTGTATATTCAACATTTTTGACATCTGTTCCAGCTCCAGCTCCGTTTCCAATCCAGCTCAAATTGTGTTCAGCCAGTTAATCGACCAAAATTGTGTGTGTGTGTGTGTATTAGTTTTCCTCTTCGTTCATCCACTCAAAAGTTGGTTGAAGATTTTAGTCCATTGTACACCACACGTTTCCTTTCCCTCGGATGAATTCATCTCGTGTGTGCAGGCCCAATGTGCCTGTCAATATGGTGATTGTTGAGTGCACTCACGGCACAACAGCTGTGTCCATATTGTGTTGTGATAACCCATGTACTATTATTGCTTAAGTGTGACAAGGAAAAATAATAATAAAATATTCTTGGCTCTTTCACACCTACAAACTCAATAATAGAAAAACGAAACAGTATAGAAATGGAACTGTACTATCCGAAAAAATCAGTTCGGTTCATGAGTATCTGCACCCTTCGCCACTTCACCCTGCACTCAACAATCACCGTATGGACAGGCACAATACCTTAGTGCCTGGCCACATTGACGGAAGCGCGCAATTGCATCACTGTAAACTCGGGGCTGCACACTCAGAAAAACTGACACGAGAGGAACGTCTGGAAAGTAAAACACAGCTTTTCTCTACAAAGAAAGGTTGTGTCTATGCTTAGAATCTATTCGCAAAAGTGTTTTATATGTGTTTTGTTTGATAAGCTTATATTTCTAAATATTTTTTTTAAGCACCTTCCATCACGGCGATAATATGCAAATGAATGTATCTGTCAAAAATGAAACGATATGAGAAGGAAATTTGAGTCACTGCACAGAGTTTTAAAATAATTTATGAGATTCGTGCAGATTTTGGAATCTTCTGCCCATCTCTTTCCTTCTTATTAAAAATCATTCCTTCTCTTTTACATTTTGATTCAAGTTGCATGTGCGCTTCCGTCAACACTTAGACAATATCAATCACACGTCAGTCTCATCTCTCATCCTGTGAGCTGTGACCACGAAGTATGAAACTTCTTCGAAACGTCGCGTCGCACAGTGGGACGAATGTATGGACAAAACGGCGAAATTAATATCTCTTGTTTTAATGACTGAAACTAAATTATTTTGCATGTTATCACAAATATCTATATAATTAAATTAAAAGTACATGCATAAACCAGCAATAAACACCCCGCCCAGCACCCCTCGAAGTAAAAGAGTTGAGCAGCGAACTTTATTTTAGAATTGAAACTTTATTTTTAAGATTTTCTATATATTTTTTTAACTTTATTTATATTTTTAGTAACAAATGTTAAGGCTTAATAAATTTAAATCCTTATGGGACTAATAAGTGTGATAAATTAATTATAATAATTAATTAATCGCTATCGCTGGCTGATGTTCCATCAATATCGTTCAAGTCTATATATTGACTGGAAATGCTACGACTTCCAAATTTTTGCTGAGTAGATATTGCTCAATATCTGAGAATTTTTAGAGCGTATATTTGAAATCAGTGGGTTTGAAGTAATTAATAAATGATTAATTAAATCAGTCCTTGAACTCGTTCTAGAGCACTTTCGACTATCATCTAGTCTGAACTTTCTGATTTCCTTATGCCTTGCTTCCAACGCTTCTTCAGAAAGGACACCAATAAGTAGATGGAAAAAAGAAATTATATCTTTCGCATGAATCAGAAGCTTATGACCGCTGATAGGCATGTAGTACCAACTGTACTGAGAAAGATACATGGATTTCGTATCTTCCAAAAGTTTTAGGAATCTTTCCATATTTATTTCACGACCAGTTGCAATCGTCCTCAATATTATTCCAAAGTTTCGTATAAGTTCATTGTCTATCCCTGTTATCTCGGAACTCAATTCTGGATTTGAGAAGAAGCGTCGAGCTGTATTTCCGTCATTGCTTGTACCATATCCAGGTTTAGGGATGTCGACAAGTAACCCCATTTTCAACTTAAAATTTTTTTCTTTAATTTTTTTTTTCTCCAAATGCTGTTTTATTTTCTTGGCCGCGTATTTGCCAAGTTTTAAAAGGCAATCTGTAGGAGATATGCAGCAAGCACTCAAAACATCTGATCCACGAATGAAGAGAAGAAAGGCCAAATCTATAATCCGATCTTCTACAGAAGGTAAGTTCATTTGCGAAGGTTTAGCTCCGCAGATATAACAATTTTGAGCTTTATTTTGCCCACTCAATGTATTTATTGCACTACCATCAAGCATCGTCATTAGCATTGTGTATTTTATATCAATGTTTCTGCTAGCAATACTAACAACGAAGGGTTCAAGATGAGCAATAATCTCCTCCAGAAATAAGTGGAACCTGGTCGTGAGTTTATCCAAACTTCTGTGTTGTTTACGGTTTCCACTAATTTTAATGGCACAAAAGCAGTTACAAATAAGAAGCTATCCGTATGATCACTATATACAAATGTTTGTTTATAATTGCTGTGTCCGGAACTGCCATCGAAACCCCATTTGGATACAAGATCGAATAAAGTGTTAGTATTTTGTGCTGATGACAGGTTACCCTTAATAATTTCAACAATGCTTTCAGAAGTTTTATTTAACAGCGATTGAAGGTTGGCTTCAGCAACAGTTTCCGACACAGCAGCAATTTCCGGCAATAGCTCAGCTTTATATTTTTGTAATTTGTAGTAACTTGGGAAAAAGTCTTTGTGGACACCGTTGACTACAGAACGTAGAAGAGGGTACTTCCTCTTAGACAAATCTAAGTCTAAGAACAATGCTAAGCTTTGCTGCATAGTTAATGAACTTTTCGATATTTGAGGAGAGTTGGAACAGCGACCAGTAATTTTAGCAGCAAAGGTAAGCTCCTCAGTGCTATATTGCGAAGTCAGTTCATGGACTCGACGTTTTTTCGTGCGTTCGCTGCACTCTTCAAAATTTGTCTATGGTCTTCCTTTGCTCGTCCCTGGTTGACTTGGGTAATTGGTCTCACTCACACGATTTGATATATTTATTGATAACGGCAAATTTTGATTAAGCCATCGTTCATTAACTTGCATAAACTTCTCCCGTTTCCTTTGGCAATTTTCCCATTTTTGCTTCAATATCAGACAATAATACTTCGAAGGTTTTTGAATTTGCAGTTCAACATCTTCAGTCGACTCTTCTAGGCCAAGTAATTGAATGATTTTTATAGCAACGGCATTTAATTTCAACGACTTCTCGCTCTCAATCCAGGTTTGAAATAGGTCACCATTTTTGATTGATGGAGTTAAGCCTATAAAATCGTCAATAATTAAAAAAACGCAAATCTGCGCACACTTTCGTTCGTGATTTAGTTAATATATATATATAGATTATCATAAAACAAGAAAGAACTCAGGGGGGGTTTTTGGGGTATTTTAGAAAACCTTACTTAAACACGAAATTCACATAAAAAAAATTCTTATTAGACATTCAGTTCAAACTACAAACTAAATAAACCACGAAATCAAAGTAATTTTTTATAATAAAATATGATTTCCCATACCTTGGTACATAATATTATCCATTTTATAATAATTTTTTATGCGCGAAATTAAATCAGCAAATGTCGAAGTCCAATGGTGGATGTAGTTATTTTGCGACCTTCATAGATGATGCTACTAGATGGTGCGAGGTATATTTCCTGAAACATAAAAATGATGTTTTTACAGCTTTTAAAGATTACAAAACTTATGCAGAAAATTTTACAGGAAGAAAAATCAAAGCTTTGCGGTCAGACAATGGCGGAGAATATTGCAGTAAGGAGTTCAACAAATATCTTTCGGAAGGAGGCATCAAACATCAATTTACCGTCGAGTATACACCTCAACAGAATGGTGTCTCTGAAAGGATGAACAGGACACTTCTTGTGGAAATGGGACGATGTATGCTGCTTCAGTCACAGTTACCAAAATCATTTTGGGCCGAAGCCATCGCTTGTGCAAAATACATAAGGAATCGTTGCTCGTCAATCAGTCTAAATGGAGAGGTCCCTTACAAGCTTTGGACAGGAAAAGTCCCCAGCGTAAACCATTTCCAGGTATTTGGTAGCAAAGCATATTCTTTGATTAAAAATAAGAGTAGAAGTAAATTTGATCCCAAATCGAAGCCATATACATTTGTTGGCTACTGCGAAAACGCAAAAGCCTATAGATTATGGTGTCACAAAAGTAGAAAGATTATAAAAAGTAGAGACGTTGTATTTTTAAATAACAATTTTGCATGCAATTTTGACTCGAAGGATAGAGACTTAGAAATATTTTTCGAACCTAACAAACCAGAAAAAGAATTCAAAGATCGTAAAAATTTAGAATCGAAAACCAATGGGAAGGAGTTCATATATATAAGTACATGATAAAAGAAATTTAGAATTGAAAAATAGTGATTTGGAAGATAGAGGAGATAAAAGTGGAAACCAAGATATTGAGCAACAAAAAGAAAATAGTAATGAGAATAAAACTGAAAAGAAAAAAAGTATCCATGAAGAAGAGCGGGAAAATAGAAAGAAACCTTTTGAGACAGTTTCTATGCGAACAAGGTCAAAAAAGAGATTGCATAAGGAAATTTCAACTTCCAGTGATGAGTCAGAAAATTCTGATAATTATAGTGACGCTGTTTGCATGTTAACCTTAGATCCGCAGAATATAGGTGACATTTTACAAGATCCCAACGTTATGGAATGGAAACAGGCTATGAACGAAGAACTTTTGGCACATAAGTCAAATTGCACCTGGACCATAGTAGACCGACCAACGGAGGAAAATATAATAGGCTGTAGATGGGTTTTTCAAACAAAAACCGATTCGAAGGGTGAAGTTTGCAGACGGAAGGCACGGTATAGATTTTAATGAAACCTTTGCTCCAGTGGCCAGACAATGTTCGATTCGACTGCTGATAGCACTTGCTGCTGAGTGGGGACTTATATTGCACCAGCTAGATGTTGTTACTGCTTATTTAAATGGAAGCATCGATGAGACATTGTACATGGAAATTCCTGAAATGTTTTCCGAATTAACGGCTGAACATATAGATAAGAAAAAGGTTTGTCGTATCCATAAGTCCATATACGGTTTAAAACAATCAGGCAGGCAGTGGTATGTAAAGCTAAATGAACAGCTATTAAAAATGGGAATGAAACCACTTATATCTGATCCGTGTATTTATATGTTGCAAAAGGGAATCAACATTGTTATTGTTGCCATTTATGTCGATGACATAATAATAGGATCCAATAGTATGGATGAAATCAAATTATTTAAAAACAAATTGAAATCCGAATTTCAAATGAAGGATATGGGAAAACTTACCTATTTTCTAGGCATTGAGTTTAACCAAAAGGAAAACGGAGGGATTACAATGAGTCAAAAGAAGTACATTATGGAGTTACTGAAACGTTTTAACATGGAAGATTCGAATCCGGTCAGCACACCTTTAGATACGAATACTAAACTTTCGAAGAAAATACTTTCTGATAATGATAACAATAACACAGACAAAGAAAAATTAATTAAATTACCTTACCAGAAATTAATCGGTTCTTTACTTTATTTAGCAGTTACAACTAGACCAGATATCTCTTACGCAGTTAGTTTCCTTAGCCAGTTTAACCAAGAGTATAGCAACCCACACTGGACGGCCGCAAAAAGAGTGCTGCGTTACCTTAAAGGAACGATGAACTACGGACTTGTTTTTCGAAGGACTGGACAGAATGTTGAAGGCTTCACGGACTCTGACTGGGGTGGAAATGCAGATGACAGACGATCATATACTGGGTTCGTTTTCAAGCTTGGAGGAGCAGCTGTATCATGGGAATCCAGAAAGCAAAGGACGGTCGCTTTGTCCAGTGCAGAGGCTGAATACATGGCTTTAGCTGATTCAGTCAAAGAGGCAATGTATCTTCAAAAATTTCTTAATGAAGCTCTCTTTACAGAACAAAAAGGTGTTGTCATTTATAATGACAACAAAAGTGCTCAGGCAATCGCAAAGAATCCAGTTCAACATTCACGCACCAAACACATTGACATACGTCATCATTTTGTTCGGGATGCAGTGCAGAAAGGCGACATTATTTTACATTATGTCAATACGGATGACATGACTGCCGATGTGCTCACAAAGGGTCTCACATCATTGAAGCATTACAAACACATAGAGGCGCTTGGCTTATCAATTATTATCAATTGAGGGGAAGTGTTGAAAAGTCAATTGAAAATATGCATATTTATGAATTAATGAATTATTACTTAAACTACTTTAGTATTAAAACCTATTCAACTACATTAAATTAACTATATCCTAAAGACGCTGAATGTACCCTTTTATTTTACAAATAATAATCTACTACAATTGTACTTCATAAAAGTATATAAGATTATTCTATACCTTATCCAACAAAAACTGAATAAATATTCATTCCTTTTTGAACTGTCACCGACTGCGTTTAATTTAACAGCAAATAATTTAAATTGTATTAAAAAACCACTTGTTATCACTGTTTGCAAAAAAATGATCACTTGTCTCTCTTTTTGGCTCTGTAACTGTTGCACGAGTTCACGATTCCAAATAATTTGAATGCAGTTAGACAAAAAACTCAAAAGTACCGTTAAAATAATTGATTTTTTTATTTATTGCTATGGGTCCCTCCCACTGTGCGTCGGGTAGAAAGAAATCAGAAAATATTTCTTATAACGCGGTAAGTTCCGAAAATATCAAACTTTATGTAATATGAATATCGTCCGCGAAAATAAGAACCTCAAATCTCACATTATAAAGAAGTTGAAGTAACGTTTTTTTGTACGAGACCTTAACTGGCCTTTATGCATATGGATAGCACCTACACTAATACCAAAAATAAAAGACAGGCTAAAGGTAACACGACACAATTGTGTTCTTTTTTTAATGTACCTATATTGTTATAATCACTGTGGTTCCTCTTTTTGTTCTCCTTTTTTTTCTTCAAAATCAGTGCGCATTAAATACACTTCATTCTTTACCCTCCACCGAAGTGGGGCCCAATTAAAATAATAGTAATGAAAAAAAAGTAAAAATTATTTTTTTTTTTTCGAATTATTTCGCCAATTAAAATCGAATTTTCAAAACAACAGCAAGTATTCTAGCCAACAATCTAGAAAAGTGGAATGACCTGTAAACTCTGCGACGGGCGAGCAATGCGGTGCTAAAAGTTGCCTAAGTTGGTCTCCTCAAGGCACGCACAGAAGCAGAAGGTGTGTTCATATTGGGTGGGGTGATGGGCACTAAAGCAAAGCCAAACAAATTTAAGCACATTAAGCGTAGTTGGTATTTGAATTGACGGTTTTCGAATTCGAGATTCTTTTGAAAAGGCTTTAGGGTGTTAACTACATAGAGGTTTGTTTCCCCATCATCATAATGCTGCGCTGTTGACTTTTGTCGCCCAGCTCAGAGACAGAGATTGGTATCATTCAGTAGTTTTGAACCAGAGAGTTTAATATATAAAAATAGCACACTCAGCAAATAGCATTTATCAAATAAGCACCTAGTTATGATAATTGCCGGAGCACGACTTCATCAGTACCTCAGTAGCGTTAGCACTCAGTAGAATGAAAGGTATTTTATTATTAATGGGATGGAAAATAAATAATGACAAAAGTAATTAAATGGACGTACCGAGGCAGAAAATGACGTGAGAATTAGTTTATAAAAAAAAAAGAAATGAAGGTTTTACCGTAATTAAAAGTAAACTTGAAATGGTAGGTAGAATTTGGTTGCCATAGTTGGCCTGGTTAGTGGTTTTGTTTCAGAGTACGTTCCTTCGGCTGCAAACCGATTAGACAAAAGTTTAAATTTAATTCTGATGTTCTTTAAGGGAGTCATCTTGGCCTTCACACTTTGTTTTTCTAGAGTTTTCAGATTAATGATAGGGAGGTAGGATAAAAGGATATCGAAGAGCAAAGCATAGAACTATTTGATGTTTCGATCAAAAATCTTCCATGTTAAAAGAATATTACCTACTGAGAGCGATCGCCACTAAAATTGAAATTTGACAACTGTCAACTTGTGACATCAAATTGTCATCGGTCTTCTCTTATTCACACTTCATTTGTACCTATCGTTCGTCAATATTTACCAGGAACGATGAAAAGTGAAATAAATCGACAGAGGAGGATTTTTATTTTCAACTTGTGAATTTGCTTTTTTCCACTCAAAGTTGACAGTTTCAACTTTCGATTTTCATCTCGAAAGTTTATAAAACTTTTGAATTTCTCAACTTCCCGAAAAAGTAGACATTGAGTAGGAAACTTTGGACCAGTTTACATTAATCTTATTTTTCATTTGGTTTTTCATTCTTTTTTTTAACAAAAATAATGTTAAGGGGTGCAGAATAGTTGGATTCAGTAACGAATAGAGGAATGAAAAAGGAACTTTTAAAATTGAAAACAGGCGTTAGGCCTTATCACCCATAATTTTAACACGCCCAAATTAAAAATGTCATAACACCCAAATTTTTTTCTTAAGAATTTGTTGTTGTAAAATTTACTGAAATTAAAACACAATATAAAAGTTAAGTTTGAAATATTACATAATGTGTCATCTGTAACAAATATCGCAGGGAATTTTTCGAAACTGCAAGTTGACCGACTTGTAAATTTCAACATCTGCAACAAAACCAATTTTCAACTTACCGTTCAACTCTCGAGTTGAGGTCAACTTCCAAGTTGGCCAACTTTGGATTTGTCTACGACTTGAACCGCCCTAGAGAGTATCTCCAAATTTACCTCGTTTTCGCCAACCCTCGCATAACTTTGAAGGGAAATAACGACCAAACTAAAAGGAAACTCAAAACAAAACCTCATGTAATTGAAATTTTATTATAATAATGTTTAAGGCAGCCAAAGTCAGGCAACACTAACAAGCATTACGCAATAGTATTGGTAGAGCTTAAGTCCCTCCACCGCACGCTCGACCGTTTGGAGCAATATAATCCCATTTCTGTTCGCTACAGTGCAACAACTATTGTTCATTACTCCCATCTCAATCTCGAAAAAAGGCATTCTTATGTCTGTCTAGAGATAAACACCTCCCGCGTCTTCCACTGTCACAGATAATTTTGTTATTCTTCTCCTCACCCACTCATTTTCGTCTATGCTAAAAGCCAAGAAATGTTCTCTCTTCTTCCTTTTTTTTTTTTTTTGTTCTTTGTCATTTTTGCCGTAATCCTGGGATATGGAAATCGATTTTTAACCATTATGGATACTCAAAGGTGCATAGTGCTTCCTTACAACACAATCTCTCCTTTCAGTTGTTTCCTTTTGCCTTTTTTCTGTTTGGCTTGATTCCCCACCAAGCAGAGGAGATGGAGTAGTGGAAATGAATCCGCATAGAAAACAGGAGACACAAAAAAAAATTTCCATACAAAAAAAGTTTTCTTTTGCATATTTTCTTCTTTTATAAACTTCAGGGAACGCAGCAGCACACAAAGTCATCGTTTCATCCGGCAAATGGAATAAGAAAATCTCGACGGTCCTTTTTTATTATATATATGTAGGTACTCCGCCTGCACCCAAAAGGAAGTATACGATCTCATTACACACAAATTGAAGCAGTTACAAGGGGAAAAAAACTAAAGGTACCCTGGCAATGTTAGAAAATTAAATAAATCAATAAAACCAAAATTTTAAGGACAAGAATAAGGGTACTGTATGTGTGTAACAAAAAAAAAAAAAAAAAATTATATATAATAAAATGCAAAGTATATTCTCGCACATCTACATATCATTTTCTTGGGGCGGCTAATCTTCCAGAGATTGGGATTCGGAGTCTCTTCTGGTCTTCAATAATCAGAGTCTCCTCAGAGTGTAAGAAAAAATCAGAGAAAATAGGAATAAGAATAAGATGCAGATTTCCGTCTCTCACAGCCTAGAATAATGTGAATGTATGTCGTGTTCTCTCCTCCAGTTCCTGTAGTGTGATGTCGTCGATGTCGTGGCATACAAACTAACATATCATTTATTTCGTATAGCTAGACAATATTTTTTAAGGAAGCTGTCTGCAAATGGGGAGAAAAGAAGCAAAGTAAGTCTCGTCCGTTGTCGTCGTAGGCACAAGGAGTAGGTACACTTTTGTAAATCGATTTTCCATCCGTAATAATGTACAATGTTGAAGTTTCAACTTATGCTTCCCTGCTGCCGATAAAGTACATCATCAATGTAAAAAAAAATACGTGCGAAATATAGGTATGGGGGTACAATGGACGCTGGGTAGTAGTGGTCTACATTACTGCGTGGTGCTGGTGGGTGAGATGGAGCAAGAGCTGGTCAGGGATTTACTTCCCAATAATGTTGCGAGGGTCCATTGTGTACGATTTTATGCATATTTTTGTGGCAAAAGTGCTTCTTTAAACTGCACGATGCACATTTGCATGTGCAAATTGGGGCTAAGACAATGGTTTGGAGGATTGTTATATAAAAAGGTCCTTATTTGGGAAGACGAAAATAATACAACATGGCCTCCATCTAAATAAAATTAAATAAGAGTCCAAGTCCTTTTTACGTATTAAAGTCGTAGTTATATATATATTTTAACGTTACTAATTTTAGAAACATAGAAACACAAAATTAATTGTAAGAATCGTTATTTCTAAAACTGCTAAATATTTTCTGGGCTCAAATGCATATCAGTAAAGAGTAAAGATTTTTTGGCAACTATATGCAAAGTCAATGCATTGTGAACACCAATTCGAGCTGTTAATTCTAACAAATTTGTAAATTATAAGGTTTAGAGCAAGGCTTCCCAACCTTTTTAACATGTTGGCCAAATTAAAGAATACAAATCACTGTCGGGCCACTGGTATTATCTACGTACATAATATGGTCAAAATAATAGGAACACCCAATGCTTTTAGATTAGTTGATCACGATCTTTTAGTAAGGGGCCAGTTAGATCGCGATCAGTAAAAATCATCAATAAAAAATTTCATTTCACGACTGATGCTAACGGCGATACTGTGGTTCTTTCAACTAAATTCGATCGCAAGCACCAGGCGAACATAAATAAAAGAACAGGCGCAAATTCCCAAAATAATTCCACTCAAATTAAAAAAGAAATAAAAAATAGGCGGAGTTTTGTTAAAGTAGAAAGTGGATGCGTGTGTGTAGATTTAACGAGAGGGTTTGAAGGTGTGAGTTAACGGGCTATATGTTGGTGCTGCTGCCATCAATGTTTTCTTATGACGTTATCACGTAAAATTATTACCAACACTTTTTTACTGGTTCACTCATCAGTAAAAAAACTACTGAAGCATTTTGCACCATTAAACAAAATTTGAGGTTATGGCTGGTTTTGTTTTCATTTAATTTCTGCCATAACCTTACTGATTGCTATAACCTTCCGTTCGTAAAAGATTCAAGTTTTCAGCTGTTTCAACTTCTATTGATGGATTTTCACTGACCACTATAACTGGCACCTAAACTGTTTATGGAATGTTTAGTTTTACCCATTTTTTAAATGTATTGCAATAAAAAAAAATAGGATCACGCAGAAAAAAAGCAAAACAAATTTGTTTTTCCTTTAATAATGTAATTAGTTGATGTACAATTTGGCATCTAAGACCTTTTCTGTAATTCCTCAACCTTACCTGCGTACTTGTTTGCATAATTTATTGCTAGTTATGAGAGAGGCCAAACTCTGAACCGCCCGCAAAACCACTGCGAGGTCATTTTAGTTTTCCATAGCAGTGGACAGTCGATACGGAAGATTGCGAAAGCTGCCGGAATCTCTGCTTTAATGGTTTTTTAAGAGCATCAAGTAAAAAAAAAAATGGTGGCCATCAAATTGTCATTGATAAGGAAGCCTAAATCAAATACATGTCTATTATTCAAAGATTTGAAGCAGAAACATGAACATCTGTCCATATTTCTTTGAGAATGATGTCAGGTCATCACCGTCAGCAGCGAGCGCTTTAGGTCGATGATTACCAACTTCTTTTGGCCTGAATTGGATGATATGGAAACCAACGACATATGGTTTCAACAGGATGGCACCACGTGCCACACAACTCATGCTACATTGGACATTCTGCACGAGCGATTTGAGGGCATGTAATTCTCATGTGAAGGTGATGTTAACTGGCCACCAAGATCGTGTGATTTTCCCCATTAGAGTTTTTCTTGTGGGGTTTCTTAAGTCGTAGGTCTATACGAATAGGCCACAAACCGCAGCGGCCCTCAAAGCCAACATAACCAATGCAATCGGTCAAATTCATTCTTATGTATGCGCTACAGTCATGGAAAATTGGACACTTCGGATGCGCGCCACCAAGAGAAAATGCGGCGGACATTTATGCGTTGGTGGCGGCATTGGTGCCGGAGATTGTTGAAAAGAAATTTTCTAACTCCTAGTGCAAGCTAGAGCTGTTTTTAAGTTTTAAGTGGGATAATAGTCAACTAAATTCTGATCTACTGTGCCCAAAAAAATTCTTTCCTGTCTAATTCTTCTAGCTAGTCTCGTACATTGCAATGTGCCTTACCGACACGTAGTTAAAATATTATTATTAGTATTATTATTTTTTAAACAATATTCATCAGCATCAATAGGCCTTTGAAACGAATAAAAAAATTAGGTTAGAAGAAATAACGAATGTTTTTTTTTTTTTTGGTAAAACGCCAGAAATATTTGATACAAATAACTGGCGTTTTTATCTGGGAAAAAGGAAGATTTTTCTGACAATCCTTCCAAAATTTCAGGTGTTTTTTCGAAAAAAAATTTCGAGAACTAACAAATGCAGTTTATTTGAGACAAGCGGTCGAAGAGAAGACGAAAAGAAATTCCTCTTTTTTTCTTCATTATCGCAAACATTAACTCTAGCACTCAAGATCCATCAAGATCAAGAGAATCGCAAACGTATTTCTTCCTCCATAGTATTATCGGCCGCTACTTTTTACCCAAGGTAGTTAAAGGATTGCACTAAATTCATGCGCCACTACCCTGACTGTTTGGGTGAAAATCTAAGAAAAAGCTTCACGATAACATCGTAATGTCATGTTTAATTAAGGTCTTAAATATTTTAACAGGGTAGAATGCAAAACTTGCCCTTATGGTTCTTATATCGCCAGAAAGAAATTTAAAAACAAATGCAGGGTTTTCCAAGGTTTTCCAGGGTTTAACAACTTTTTTTTAAATAAAACGCAAACCATTTGAGATATTTTAAAAACTTTATTATCGGCTTGAAGTACAATCAAAGCATTTATGAATGGAACTCGACTTCATGAATATGGCCACCGCGGGTACGTTTGCAGCGGTCGATTCGCTGGACCCAATGTTCGATGACTCGGCCATACATTTCGGCTGAAACGGCCGCTATTTCGCCTTCAACGTAGCCCCAAGGAAAATAGTCTAGAGGCGTTAAGACGCACGAACGAGGCTATCAATCGACTGGCCCATTTCTTGAGATAACACGCTCATCAAACTAATTCTTCAATAAATCGATTGTAAGGTGGGCGTGTGGCTTGCGGCACAATCCGTTTGAAACCACATGTCGTACAAAGCAATATCTTCCCATTCGGGCCAAAAATAATCGGTAATCATGGCGCGATAACGCTGGCCATTCACAGTAATATATGTGGATTTTCACCCGACTAATAACGCATATTTTGCTTATTGACAAACCCATTGAGAGTTCTCCATCGTCATCCTGCACAGTCGGACGAGTTTTGTGGGGATGCCAAAACCTGACATGGCTCTGTATAGCTCGTCTCTATAAATGCTATCGTACGCGGCCTTAAAATCGATAAAGAGGTGGTGGGTATCGATTTGGAATTCTTGGGTAGTTTCCAGGATATGCCGTAGCGTGAACATTTGATCGATTGTGGACTTTCCTGGTCTGAAACCACACTGATAGGGGCCAATCAGGTTGCTGACGAAAGGTTTCTGGCGTTCACATAGTACGGCAGAGAGGATCTTGTAGGCGATATTCAGGAGACTTATTCCTTTACAGTTGGCGCAGTTTAGAGGGTCTCCTTTCTTGTGGATCGGGCAAACGATGCTGAGATTCCATTCATCAGGCATACTTTCTTCTGACCAAACTATAGAGATGAGTTGGTGTATGCACTCCACCAGGTCATCTCCGGCCGCTTTAAAAAGTTCGGCGGGTAGTCCGTCGGGTCCAGCAGCTTTGTTGTTTTTTTAGTTTAGATATTGCTATCCTTACTTCATTTTGGTCAGGTGGACGGAAGTTTTGTCTGTCATCATCCATGTTGAATGGTTCATTCTGCCTGACAGCGAGATTTTGGTCGTACTAGCATCGCAAGTTTAAATTCTTATAATTATATTGCCATGTCATCCTGCAATCATTTGATGCAATGCTACGTCTCCATTAAACTACACAGGTGTGCTAGGCGGATAATAAAAGACATACGACAAACAATGATGTCAGTAACACTTTCGAACATAAAAATTATCTCAATTCAAATTGTTAATTGCCGTCACACCTTCGCTACGACGATCATCATCATCTTGTTCACCTGGAATTCGCTGACTGCTTCAGGACTCGCCAGGCAACGATAAACTATGAGGTTTAAATTTGAACTCTTGTCCTGCTTCCACAAGAGCTTATGGCAAAAATAATTTTTATATGCTAATCTCTGGAAAATCATAAAACGAACCTTTAAACTGAATTCGTAGAGCCATCCCGCCAGGAAGGAAAAAATATTTCTTTGGCGATTTCCTCCTTGAGACTGTCATGTCATACCTGCTCCGCACAGCATCCGAATAAAACACATACGAAATTAACTAATAAAGAGATGAGTGCAGATCAGCCGTGTAAGCCTAAAGATCTTCTCGTCTTTTAATTCTTTTAATACCTTTTTAAGTGCTTCTTTTGCTGGGCTTGACTTGGACGATTTAATTTTTGGTTTATTTTTCGTTTTTTTTTTTGTATAATGCTTCTACAGACATATCTTAGGGCACAGATCGCGCACCGGACGGCTTTCCGACAAATTAATTTCTTATTTAAATTAGTACCCCTGTGCGATTAACGCGCGCGCCTGCGCGCCACTTAAGTTCCATATCCATTTGGGATCGTCGTTTGTTAGGGTTTCTGTTCGTATGTCTCTTGTTTCGCGACTCCGGGCCCAGCCCGCATGGCCCCATTTTTGTTGGCCTTCTTGAGATGTTGATTCGACAAGGTGTTATCACATAACACGTACCTGCGCAGATACATATGTCTGCTTATGGTTGTTTTCTTTATTTACAAAGTATTTCGTGTTTGACTGTATAATTCCATTCCTTGTTATTAGATTCCACTGTCCTCAGGTGTGTGAATATAAAACTTCATTCTGGTGCCGCGCAATCTGATCTTGAGGTTGAAAGGTTCAAGGACATTAATATGTCACATTTGGGAGGCAAGAACGAGGGAATTTTCAATGCTTACGTAACGATACGAATCTAACGAGTACAAACAAATTTTTTTAAACCAAATAATAATAGTGGTTCAATTGCTTATCAGGAAGAAGAGAATGAATGAAAATGAATTATAGCTTCTAAGGTTTCAAAAAACCTAAATTTGTCAAGATATTTCTACGAGTTAACCGATGATGTTTTGAGTACCCTTTTACTCTTGGTAAACTAGCCATTTGATAAATATAACTTGGCATTTGCATTATAGGAACTGTAATGCAAATTGCATTGAAGCACATATAAATAAATTCCACAACTGGATCGCATGTACTTGGTATTATGTGCGTCATATTAAGGAAACTTTAAAGGAAACTGCAAAGTTTTTATAATAAAATGAAATGAACTGAAATGAAATGAACTGAAATAAAATGAACTGAAATGAAATGAAATGAAATGAAAAATAAATGAAATGAAATGAAATAAAATAAAAAATAAATGAAATGAAATGAAATGAAATGAAATGAAATGAAATGAAATGAAATGAAATGAAATGAAATGAAATGAAATGAAATGAAATGAAATGAAATGAAATGAAATGAAATGAAATGAAATGAAATGAAATGAAATGAAATGAAATGAAATGAAATGAAATGAAATGACATGAAATGAAATGAAATGAAATGAAATGATATCAATTGAAATGAAATGATATCAAATGAAATGAAATGAAATGAAATGATATCAAATGAAATGAAATGATATCAAATGAAATGAAATGAAATGAAATGAAATGACATGAAATGAACAAAATATAAAATAAAATAAAGCAAAAAAAAATAAAAAAAAAAATAAAATATAATAAAATTACATAACATAAAATAAAATAGTCAACGGCCTTGGCTCCGATAAAGCATCGCTTCCCGTGAGATCAGCGAAATCAAGCATCGTTGCGCGTGGTTAGTGGAAAGATGGGGGACCGTCTGAAAACTAACTGCGTGCTGTTGACATGTGTTATGTGTTTTCTGTTTTCCGTCCTCTTCCTATCTTCTGTTCTGTCCTGTATCAATGTCGCCTTGTGTGTTGTCTTGTAATTGTCTGAGCCGATGGCAGATGGTAGATTTATCTTCGAAGTAGATCAATATGTAATGTAATGTAATAAAATAAAATAAAAAGAAATGAAATTATATAAAATAAAATGAAATTAAATAAAATAAAATAATACAAAATAAAAGAAATAAAAAAAAAATAAAATAAAATAATAAAATAAAATAAAATTATATAAAATAAGATGAAATAAAATATAATAAAATCAAATAATATCAATAAAATACATTAAAATAAAATAAAATAAAAAAATAAAAAAAAATTAAATAAAATAAAATAAAATAAAATATAATAAAATACAATAAAATAAAATAAAATAAAATAAAATATAATAAAATACAATAAAATAAAATAAAATAAAATAAAATAAAATAAAATAAAATAAAATAAAATGAAATAAAATTATATGAAATAAAATGAAATTAAATATAATAAAATAAAATAATATCAATAAAATAAAATAAAATAAAATTACATAACATAAAATAAAATAACAAAATAAAATAAAATAAAATAAAATAAAAAAATAAAATAAAATAAAATGAAATAAAATAAAATAAAATAAAATAAAATTAAATGAAATTAAATAAAATAAAATATAATAAAATACAATAAAATAAAATAAAATTAAATTAAATTAAATTAAATTAAATAAAATAAAATAAAATAAAATAAAATAAAATAAAATAAAACAAAATAAAATAAAATAAAATGAAGTTACAAGTTTTTCCCGTAATACGCGCAGCGCTAGAAATGCTCATAATTGTTTCCTTGAGCATATTTTTGGACGCACTATTGCACTCATTATTTAGCCCCACTATACGAAGTGGAACGTTTTACACAGCTCGATTTTTCCCTTCCATTACGATTTACAAGTATTCATAGCCAATGTGAACCGGTACCCCCTTTCATCATCTATCCAATTTTCTTTAAGGCTCGGACTATGTTAGTTCATGATAAGGGTAGTAATAAACCCTTGAAGGCGCGAAGAGATAAATGGCGTAAAAGTTGTTACAGCCAATTAGTCAGTTCGATACTCAGGTTGGGAAGACATTTTTCTAAGTGCGAAAGTAGTCACCTAATCCTCAATCAACGTTTAGTTGCATCCAAAAAGCAATGCGCCTTACAGACACATGGTTCAAATATTACTATACATTATAGTAAATATTCATTTAACTCTTAAAGGCTGTTTGGTGACTGGCTTGGGTCCTACAGTGTCCATTATAATTATTTAACTAATAAATAATGAAAGATGATCTCAACAATATTTGATTCACTCAAAACCCTCTAAAGCAACCAATTTTCAGTAGCTGATTTATAAGGAATGATTTATACGCATATGAACCTACTTATTACAAAATAATATGAAGTGTGCACAGTGGGAGAACAATGCCAATAATCAAAAAATAAAAGTCCCTCAGACGAACGTCTAATCTACCCTTTGAAGGCATTTTCAATGAAGAAATTGAAAGCTTCAACAATTGTCATAATTTCAAGAGCCTTCAGCTCTCCGTCTATGGCTTAGAATCCACCAGCATGTGATCAATTACAGGAAAATTACAACTCAAGAGTATTATACTTGTCAATAGAAACCACTCAACTCCACATTCCCACACCCTCACCCAAAACCAAAATCCAATCCATTAAATAGATATTTTTTTTCTTATTTGCTCCCTCACCAAAATCAGCCGGAAAGAATATAATATCTCACATCCGCCGAGCTAATCCCAATTAGAATGACTCTAGACCTCGCAACTTGCTCTTCAAGACTCTTAAAGGCGACCGGATAAGTGCAAAATGATCAAATGAGCCACTGCCTTCTTATTCTTAATATCACTGTTAATAAAAGTTCATTGTGGATTCTTGCAAGCTCATCCTGAAACCAAATATAGACATAACATATATTTTTGACAATAAATTGTCGTCCTTCGGGAGGCAATTGGATTTTGTGTGTTTAATTGCAATCAAGAACAATGGTTATCATATCCAATGAATGCAGGTATAGCGTGTGCTTTGGTTTAGCATCCTTTGCCATATCGCATTGTTCTTGTCTTGTTAATTTTATCGTCCTTGGGAGTCCTGCACACGCACAACATGATTCTATTGTATGCCATGGAATTGATGAGAAAGAGAAATTTAATTCCTTCTTTCATGAATAACAAAACAATTGCGCATAATTTTATTATTCAACTTTTCTTATACTTGAAATATTGATGAAATTGGGAGAAGTGATAGAAATGGTGGATGCTTCACTCAAGCAAACTATATGGGATTGTGCCACCGCATGGACCATCATTTATATCGCCGCCGTTTCGACCCTGCTGTATCGGTGGGGTATAATGAAGTTTTGTGTTTGCCTTTCATATTCTGTGTGCCCTGGATGCGGTCTTGATTAAGTGAAAGGTTATGTTTGATGAAATATCCTTTGCATGAAAACTGTATATTAATATAGAGGAATACATTCATGTAATGCTTACCGGAGGAGGAGGAGCGGGTGGGGATAAGATAAAATAAATATTAAGGAGGTCTTCGAGGAATTGAATGGTTAATTCAACTAAGGAATATTTTTTTCATAAAGGATTCGAAACGAAAGCAAAGAAATTGATGTTAATTAACATCTTACTATTTGATTTCTGACTCTTCAAGTCTAGTGGATGTACTTGCCAGGCTTATCATTTTCCGTTTTAAATGGACATTTTTTGCTTAAACAGGGTGTCCCGTAAGTCAACATCAAGCGGGCAAAGGGGGAGAGATGAAGTTATATCTTTACTGGGAAAAATACAAAAAATCCATTTTGCTTGGTTAAGATTTGGAAAATAATGAAAATCGATTTCCTAGGCCAATTTTTTAGGTACGGCTGACACAAATTTTCAAACGTTGAGGTGTTTTATTTTTATACCTAATCCATAATAATGTTATTGATTGCAATCAAAAATCTTAAAATAAATATTGTTAGTTTCGCTGAATTATGGTTCATATTTAAACAAAAAAATACCGCAGTCCTGCTGCCATATGTATATATTAAACAAAAATTATTAATTTTTTGGAAAACTCTTCATTTTTTTACTTAGGTTAAGTTTTTTTTTTGGAAAAACTTAGTATGCAATAAAATTTGAAAACTAAATGCCTTTCGAGGAAAAAAAAATATTTAATATCGTTTGACCAGTTTTTTTTAAAGTCGTTTTTTTTAATCTTTTCGAAAAAATATTTAAATTTTTTTTCTAGTATGTATGTCATTCTAAGGAAGTCTGTAGTTTTTATCTGGGAAAATTATTTAAAAAAAATTCAATCAACCCGTTTTCAAAATATTTCGAAAACCAATTTTATTTTATAAAAAAATTTAAAAAATTGAAAAAAAAACTTTTTGAAAATTTTGAAATGCAATAATAATTAATTTCTCGCCGCAAGGTTTTTGAAACAAAATTTAATTAAGTCTGACATGTTTTTCAATACTGTCTTCCCTAAATACTATAATTGTAACTGCTATACATCTTATTTTTTTTATTTATTTTTTCTAACTTTATTTCATACAACATATAACTATTAATTATAAGTTTTGGAGTATTTTTGTTTTTATTTTATATTTTTATTTTAAGTCATTTATAAGAAAATTGCCCCTCCTACCTAAACGGGGGGAGACAGACCCGCTGCTCTACAGGGAACCGTTGTTATTTTGCGGGGCCAAAATTATCGTACTCTTGCCGAGTAAAATAACACAATTTCCAATTGTTTTTAGTCAGAATTTTAAATGCTCGGAAACGGTTTATAATAATGCAAACAAAAACATAATGAATGGATCACAAAAAAACATTAAACATTTAAAGCATCATTTGGTATGTATAACCACCACCACAGGACAAGTGCAGTTCATTAAGATTTTTAATTCTTCACCAAGTTGATAGTGTCTCTGACTCGAAAGAAAACCTCGGGGGAGAATAAATTATTTTATTAAATTAAGAATCTGCTTCGGCGGAGTTGCATCTTAAGCACGAGCACGCACCAAATCCCGTACCGCAGATAGGTTCAAATAGATACAAAAGTATGGTAATGAAGGTGATGTTTCATTTGTAAAAACACTATAGCACCATGTGGTCCTTGTCCTTTGACATTTGAATAACACAAAAGCAACAAATCAACATACACAAATATTTACCTTTTAAAATATTTCCTTTTCTTTATTTTTTTTATTTTTTTTTATTTAGGCGAAAATTAGACATTTAGACAATGTCAAATAGGCTTTAAGCTCTCAGACAGAACATAAATGATGCTATAAATAATAAGGTAATTCTTTTCTTCAGATTCGCAGTGGAAATAGTGGATACGGGTAGAAAAAAAGGTTTCTATAGGTATATTGAATGGTGAGAGATTATAAATGTTCTTGTAATAAGACAAATAATTAATTAAGTTTCCCTTTTATTTTTTAGTCGATTTTCTAGAATCTTTTTTTTTTATAGATATGCCCATTTCGCTGCCAGCAAATGTAATTTTTTCCATGGTACAGATTTTTTTCCGCACTTGTACAGTACAGGAGTTCTCAAAGATCTCGATTTATACAAATCTGCTGGCCCGGATAGTATACCCGCGATTCTTCTGAAGAAGTGTTCTTCCTCACTGGCAAAGCCACTGCGTAAGCTTTTCCATCGCTCCGACTCTTCTGGAATTTTTCCTATAAGCTGGAAAACAGCTTTTGTCAAGCCTGTCCCTAAAAAAGATGACCCATCCGCCCCCTCTTCCTACCGATCCTTAGCACTAACATCCCTTCTTTCTAAGGTCATGGGAACGCTGATTAATCGATAGTTTAAGGAATATTTCGAAGATCGATAGCATATCCATGACCGTCCGATGGCTTCCGCAGCAACCGTTCCACTGGTGATCTGATGGCAAATCTCACCGAACGGTGAAATAAATCTTTACATCGATTTGGTGAAAGTAAGATTATTGCTCTTGATATCTCCCAGGCATTTGAAAGAAACTGGCATGAAGTTCTCTTATCGAAAATACGTGCTTCCGGACCGTTCAATACAAGTTGTATTGGACGGTTTCAAGTCTGATTCGCACAAAATAGATGCTGGTGTGCCCCAGGGCTCTGTTCTCATTTTTATAAATGATCTTCTGTCTGTTACTTCTAATCCACTTAACTGTTTTGCTGACGACTCTATCCTCAGCTTTTCATATTCGTTCGATAATTCACGTCCTTCGCCTTCGGACGTACAATTGCAATGGTACCGTATGTCAAGCTCATTAAACTCCGGTTTATACAGCATTGTTTAATGGGGTAATAGGAATCGTGTGGAGTTTAATGCTTCGAAAACTCAATGCTGTCTTCTGTCGTTAAAGCTAAACATACCCCCTTGAGCCATATTTCGGACGTACCGCGAAATTCTTTTTTTAGCCATACAACACGAATTTGGAATAGTTTACCCGGCGAGGGAAAACCCTTGCCATATCGATCTGTAAACATTCAAAACCAATGTTAATCGACACCTCCTATCTCTCCCCTCCCTATCTTTCTAATGCACGCGCAGTGTGTTCTACATTAAAAAAAAATACTTCCAATCATCTCTTGAAACCACTATTATTGCATCCCATGAAAGAGACCTTGATGGCAACAGAAGTACAGGCAAAGGAACAATCTGTGATAACGACGTCTCACCTAAGCAGTTTGCGTATCTGACAGCATCAGAGATAATTCTTTTCAGTTCTCGAGAATTGAAGAAACAGACGTTGCTAAAGCTTTTCTGATCACCAAAAGAAAATTTTCTGGTTTTGAAAATATTCATCGACTTTTTTGTTTTAATGATTCTTCCACAAATTTTTCAACTCCATCATCCCCACATCACGTTTTCCTGTAGTATGGAAAAATGCAAAGGTAGTCCCTATACTTAAAACGCCAGTTACTCGACTATTTAAGCCTGAATACAGACCCATTTCAATGTTACCATATAAGTTTCGAAAGTCATGGAAAAACTTCTTCACTTTCAATTATCTTGTTTTATTGAAAAAAAATAATCTTATTTGTAAAAATCAGACTGGATTCGGACCTCATCATAGTTGTGTATCAGCGTTAATAAAAGTATCTGATGACATTAGGAATGGCAGTCAGTAATGATTTGGTACGCTTAAAAAAACAATTTCAGAATGTCTAGTAACGCTGCAAACTAAGTTCAGTCCTACATGTGCGGAAGAAAACAGTCAGTGTATTTGAGCGGGCATTCAAGATCACAGTTTCTTCATATATTGAGCGGAGTTCCTCAAGGATCGATTTTAGGGCCACCTCTTTTTACAGTTTTTATAAATTATTTACCTTTACGTCAGTGAAGGAAAACTTCATAATGTATGCAGACGTCGTACAAATTTATTTTTCCGGCAAACTTGGATTAATTGAAGATGGTGTGATGGTTAGGCTTAACTGCGAGCTGCAAAAAATCGTGGGTGATGCTGAGAGAAATAGTCTGCAAAAAATCTTGGAATGTTGTTCAATTCATTACTTAAGTGGGATGACCATGTCAGAGGCGTTATTTGGAAGGTGTACGGGTGTTTCCCACAAGACTGATGCTTGTTAGAGCCCTAATAATTCCCATTATCACGTAATGATTGTCAACTTACCTCTTGTTATGGTTCTGATTCAGCTTTTTTGATAAGATCTGTCCAGAAATCATTTTCAATGAAAACGTGTTGTCGTGTTCTCAAACGATTAATTATTTCACGATACGCAATACAAAAACAAAGAATTTTTTGTTGTCATTTATTATGTTAAATCATATTTAATCCATTCAATTCCATTCACTACAGTATTCCTTTCATTTAGTCCTCTTTATCCGACCATCGCACCACCCACTTTCAACCAGCCCATCATCCCCATTGCAATATCCGGATGACACGTGAGCTGTACAAAATCTGGCAAATCTACATAACTCTTTGTAAAGAAATTCTAGGGGATAGGACCACACCAGCTCGGAGAGACCATAGAAAAGATATCCAGGCGCACGTTAAGTCTATGGATACGGCACATACATATAACTGCCACCCATTTAAAACAACAAATCAGGACAATTAAACCCGTTTAGGAATTGACTAAATGTGCCATGTCAATGGATCTTTAACACATTGCCAGCCTGACGTCGACAGTAAAAGATGCGATGTTCAGATGCGCCTGCCGTGCCTCTCGACACGATAAGGTCGACTAAAAAGGGCTGAAGTTCAACACTTCCGGTGTGAAAATGATTGCTATAGAGGGGATTTAATCGGAAACAGTTGTACTAATTAAGAGTGTCATTGTTTATGACAAAAAGGGTTGAATGGAAGGTTATGTATATAGCTTCTTTAAAAAGACAAAATTATTGTTTCTGCAATTCAAAGGATGTGAAGGTTCCAATGAAAGGTTTTGCGGCTGAGGTTTGGAGCGTTCGGTCTTTCCATAGAAAGTATATAATTTTAATATGGCGATCTGAGGGTTATATATATATTTGAGCAGCGTTGTGTATATGTATGGACAACAACAAGAATTTTTATCCTCGGACTAAATATTTTGTTAATTTAGTTAATAAATCGTCACTTTTCTTTAAGGTATTATTGCTAACACACCAGGTTTATTCGCATTTTTCACACTCCCAGTCCAAGCTAAACATCGTCGCTTGTCTATGGGTTTTTACCGTAACTATATAATCTGTGATCCAACAGTGTTCTAAAAGGTAATATGTCTCGAAGAAACAAGTGAGCTGCAGGAACGAAAAGCCAATTTTTGATATATTGTACTGTACTGCCGTAATAAGTAATTATTAATCAAATGTTCATTGACGAGATGTTTCCAAGTAACGGGTGATTTTTTTGAGGTTAGGATTTTCATGCATTAGTATTTGACAGATTACGCGGGATATCAGACATGGTGTCAAAGAGAAAGATGCTCAGTATGCTTTGACATTTCATCATGAATAGACTTACTAACGAGCAAAGCTTGCAAATCATTGCATTTTATTACCAAAATCAGTGTTCGGTTCGAAATGTGAAAATCCGCTTTTTTATCGACAAATTTTGTTCAGCTATGAGGCTCATTTCTGGTTGAATGGCTACGTAAATAAGCAAAATTGCCGCATTTGGAGTGAAGAGCAACCAGAAGCCGTTCAAGAACTGCCCATGCATCCCGAAAAATGCACTGTTTGGTGTGGTTTGTACGCTGGTGGAATCATTGGACCGTATTTTTTCAAAGATGCTGTTGGACGCAACGTTACGGTGAATGGCGATCGCTATCGTTCGATGCTAACAAACTTTTTGTTGCCAAAAATGAAAGAACTGAACTTGGTTGACATGTGGTTTCAACAAGATGGCGCTACATGCCACACAGCTCGCGATTCTATGGCCATTTTGAGGGAAAACTTCGGAGAACAATTCATCTCAAGAAATGGACCGGTAAGTTGGCCACCAAGATCATGCGATTTGACGCCTTTAGATTATTTTTTGTGGGGCTACGTCAAGTCTAAAGTCTACAGAAATAAGCCAGCAACTATCCCAGCTTCGGAAGACAACATTTCCGAAGAAATTCGGGCTATTCCGGCCGAAATGCTCGAAAAAGTTGCCCAAAATTGGACTTTCCGAATGGACCACCTAAGACGCAGCCGCGGTCAACATTTAAATGAAATTATCTTCAAAAAGTAAATGTCATGGACCAATCTAACGTTTCAAATAAAAAACCGATGAGATTTTGCAAATTTTATGCGTTTTTTTTTTTAAAAAAAGTTCTCATGCTCTTAAAAAATCACCCGTTAGCTTTCGCTTGGCGAAAATATGTGCTATATTTAAAAAAAGGTAATCCAAATCTTCCTGAGAATTACAGAGGCATATCCGTTTTGTGTTTATTAAGAAAACTTTTTGCTCAGATTTTATACTGTAGACTTATAAGATGGGTTGACAGCAATAATATTATAAGCTGTTTCCAAGCTGGTTTTCGGGCTAATCTCTCAACAATGTATCAAATATTTGCTCTTACAAGCATCGCAAGACGTTTTATCGATAAAAAGAAACCATTGTACACTTTTTTTGTAGATTTCAAAGCTGCTTTTGATACTATCAATAGGCATTCACTATTATATAAGCTTTCAACTATTGGTGTATCAACAAAGTTCATTAAAGTCTATGAACAGCTTCAATGGTGAACACTAGTCTAAAGCTTTCCGATCAGAAACAGGTGTCCCACAGGGCTGCGTTTTGAGTCCGTTGATGTTCGCCTTATATATAAATGATATTAAAAATTACTTACCAGGAGGTGTAACCTTTGGCGATTTGTCAATAAACCTCCTGCTCTATGCGGATGACCTGGTGATCTTTTCAGACAATCCTATGACGCTTCAACTCCAAATTAATAAGCTGAAACTATTTTGTGATACATGGGATCTTAAAATTAATATTAATAAATCTAAAATAATGATCTTCAGAACTCAAAACCGATCTGATAACCTTACAAGGAACTGGAATTTAGATGGTCAAAATATTGAGGTAGTTAGTGAGTTTAAGTATCTAGGCCTAATTATAACTCACAATCTAAGTATGAAAGCCCATATTAAAGAAAAACTTTCCGTAGCAAAATCAGCAATTAAAACCTTGTGGTCAAAATTTTTTACTAATAAATTTGTTGACTCTACGTCAAAGTTTAAAGTTTTTAATGCAACGGTTAATAGATGTCTTTGTTATGGAACTGAAGTTTATGGATACCAATTTTTTGAGGAAATTGAAAGCATTCAAAGATACTTTTTCAAACGAATTTTCCGGTTGCCTTTTAATACCCCCAAATACGCAATATATGTTGAATCTGGTCTACCACAAGTTTATGTGAGGAGTTTAAAAGCCAATGCAGACTATCTCACGAAAGTAATGCATAGATTTGATAGCAATTTACATAAAAGAATTCTACTGGTATCACTCCGCTGTGGTTATTCACCTTTTAGAAACTGGCACGCGCTCGCGTCGGCTCACAGCGTCTCTTTAGATCTGAATGTAAGCAACAGAGAAGAGTGGACAAACATCTTTTATGATTTAATATCGGTGGTAGATGATAAAATCTATCAACAACAATTAGAAAGGGTATAGACGTTTGAATCTGAGCTTGTGTGATAATAATTATTTTAGGGAGGAACTTTCAACCTCAAATATGAGTTTAATCTTTAAGGTTCGAACTGAAACCCTTGAACTTAATTATAGGCCACACAGAACAGATTTAGGCGCTATATGTTCTCTATGCAACCTTAACCAAATTGAAGACGTACGCCACTTCATTGCAATATGTCCTATTCTTCAAGAAATACGCAGGCTCTATTTTAGCAAAAGCTTCTTGTCTTCCGATGAGCTTATCAGTATTTTAAATGGTGAGAGAGGTTGGAAAATACTTGTGCGATTTGTTTCACACGCAAACAATTACAGGAATTCATATTTGAATTTGTTTTGACTTGACTTTTCTTAGTTATTTTATATAAAAAGATAATTTTTTTTAGCTAAACTAGAAGCCCAAGTATGCCATCTCTAACTTTTCATTTACATTTTCTTTTTTTTCTCGTTTTATTGCAGTTCTTTGGGTGGGCAAAATCGCATCGTCACCTCCCTGCGGTGCTCGCTGGATAGCCGAAAGGTGAACTAACGACGAGCGTTGGATCCATCGGATCCATTGGTTGTAGATACCTGAGTTCTCTTCTCAGGAACTAGGAGCAGGACGAAAGATACGCTCTGAACATCCAACCACCAACACGATCTACACGTCATGCACAGGCCTCACAAGCCGGTCATGAAAGGGAAAATTTATTGTGATGAAAAATGCAAGATATACCTGGGATGACCAAACCAACAGACGACCCCCCCCCCCCCCCCCCCGCCAACGGAAAACGGACAACGATTTACGTATATGCACTTGGAACGTGCGTACGTTGAACAGGCCGCGCAAGGCCGAGCAGCTAGCCGAGACCCTCGCCAGGTTCCAAGCTGATGTAACAGCCCTCCAGGAGATGCGATGGGATGGACCAGGCCTGAGAAAAACAGAAGACTGTAACTTCTACTATGGGAAATGCTATCTTGATGGGAGATCGCGCTTGTTTGGATGCGGATTCGCTGTCAGAGGAAGACTAAGGCAAAAAGTCTTGAGCTTTCGCGAAGTCAGCGAGAGAGTGACAACGATCCGCATTAAGGCCAAATTCCACCACCTGAGCCTCATAAGCGCCCATGCCCCTACAGAAGAGAAAGACGACGCTACCAAAGAAAGTTTCTACGAGCTCCTCGCCAAAACTTATGAGCAATGCTCCAAAAATGACATTAAAATCCTTTTAGGAGACTTTAATGCCAAAATTGGGAGGGAGGTCATCTTTGGTATGACGATCGGAAAACACAGCCTGCACGACACCACTTCCGATAACGGACTCAGGCTCATCGATTTTGCAGCGGGAAAAACATGGTGCTGAGTAGCACGCGTTTCCCACGTCCCGACATCCACAAAGGCACATGGCGATCCCCAGATGGTCGAACCTGCAACCAAATTGACCATGTTGCGATTGACGGAAGGCACTCCTCCAGCATTTTGAATGTCCGTACATTCCGAAGAGCAAACATCGATTTGGACCACTACCTAGTCGGTGCAAAGCTTAGAGTACGGATCTCAATGGAAGCTCTCAAGCGAACACCAACTACGCCGAAGAAATTCAATGTTGGAAAACTTCAATCGGAAGAGACCGCCGCTGCCTATGCAGACCGCGTATCCCTTGAGCTTGCGAGAAATCCTTCGACTGAGGATATGAACACGGAAGACCAATGGCAGCTATGTCAACAAGCCATAAGAAATGCTGCGTCAGAGGTATTAGGTTTCTCACAGCCTCCCCCTAGAAACCCTTGGTTCGACTCCGAATGTGCTCAGGCAAACAAAGCTTAAACGGAGGCATACAAGTCGTGGCTCCAGAGAGATACGAGAGCCACCAGAAATCTCTATGTTGAGCGAAGGAAGGATGAGAAACGCATACTCAGGAGGAAGAAAAAAGAACACCGGCAACGCGAAGTCGAGGAGATGCAGAGATGTTTTTGCAGAAAAGAGGTGCGAAACTTCTACAGAAGAGTGAAACAGTCTACATCAGGTTTCACAAGTCGCCCTGGGCCATGCAAAGATCAGGATGGAAACACCATTGTGGAAACACAGGCGATGTTAGCCATCTGGAGAGACTACTTTAACCAGTTGTTAAATGGCGATGACAGCCAAGATCCCGCCCAATATCAACTTGTACCAGTTAATCTAGATGACGACCACGAACTACACCCGCCCGTGCAATGCGGCTTCAGACCTGGAAAATCTACCACCGACCAAATAATCACATTACGCCAGATCCTGGAGAAAACCCAAGAATATAACATCGACACCCACCACCTGTTCGTCGATTTTAAAGCAGCGTACGATAGTGTTAATAGAGTTGAAATGTATCGTGCTATGTCTAACTTTGGAATCCCTGCTAAACTGATACGCCTTATCAGGATGACGTTGGAGAATGCTCGCTGTTCCGTCAAAGTTGGTAGAGACTCTACTGAAACCTTCGAAACCACCAGAGGGCTTAGACAAGGAGACGCGCTGTCATGCAGCTGTTTTAACATTGTGCTGGAAAATGTAATACGGAGCACCCATGCCAGTACATCGGGCACCATTTTCAATAAATCGACACAATTACTTGGGTTTGCAGACGACATAGACGTGATAGGAAGAACAAAGCGAGCAGTAAACGGTGCTTTCACTACTATGGAGTCAGCAGCAAGCAGAATGGGGCTGAAAATAAACGAGGACAAGACGAAGTATATACTTTCATCAACAAAAGCCCAATCCCACCACCGGCTTGGTCAAAATGTGACCATTGATATGTATAACTTCGAGGTAATCAGTCAATTTGTCTACCTGGGTACTGCTGTAAGCTCGGTCAACAACATCAGCGCTGAAATCAAACGCAGACTAACTCTTGCTAATCGCTGTTTCTTTGGGCTGAATAAGCAATTGAGGAATAAAGCCCTATCGAGAAGAACCAAGGAGACACTATATAAAACACTCATCATCCCGGTCCTGCTATATGGTGCAGAAGCATGGACCCTCTCCCAATCGGATGAAAAGTCACTTGGAGTCTTCGAGAGAAAAGTTCTGCGTACGATCTATGGTCCTATTTGCGTAAACCGAGAAGACAACATTTGGCGACGAAGATACAACGACGAATTATACGAGCTGTACAGCGACATAAGCTTAGCCAGAAAAATTAGAGTCCAACGACTAAGATGGCTGGGCCATGTAGAGCGAATGGACACCAACGCTCCAGCGAGTAAAGTCTTCAAAGCCAAACCAGAGGGAGTCAGAAGCCAAGGTAGACCTCCGCCAACTTGGAGTGCGAAATTGAAGACAGCAGGCAAGGGATCGAGCCAGCTGGAGGGGCGTATTGAGCAAGGCCTAGGAGCACCACGCTCTAGTTGAGCCAACATAAACAAAAAAAAAAATTGCAGTTCTTTGACTTTTTGAATGTAATCCGTAATATCTTGTGTAAATATTAAATATTTCCTACATGAAATAATCATTGTTTTTGCTTAAATATAAATATATAAAAATTGTGTTTTATAAAGGTACTTATTTCTGTTAATCTATTTCCGTTAATTTATTTCTGTTAATTTATTTTTGTTAGTATATATTTGTACCATCAGATTTTAATTGTATAAACTGTTTAACTTTATTCAATCTCTTAAAAAATAAAACTTACTTACTTACTTACTTACTTAGGTGGCGCTACAGTTCGGGACGAACCTGGGCCTCAACTAACATGCCTCTCCAGCCAACTCGGTCTTTGGCTAGCTGCCTCCAGTTTTGCACTCCAAGTTGGTTCAGGTCGTCCTCCACTTGAGCGCGCCACTTAAGGCGAGGTCTTCCTTGACTGCGTCTACCCTCTGGGATGGAATCGAAGATCCTGCGAGCCGGAGCATTGTTGTCCATTCGCTCTACATGGCCTAGCCATCTTAAGCGTGATATGCGTATTTTTTTGACCAGGTCAATGTCGCTGTACAGCTCGTATAGTTCTTGGATGAACCTTCTCCTCCAAAGCCCGTTAACGCAGATAGGGCCAAAAATCTTCCGAAGAATCTTACGCTCGAAACGACTAAGGATATCTTCATCCGCTTTAGATAGTGTCCATGCCTCGGCGCCATAGAGCAGGACTGGGATGATTAGGGTCTGATACAGAGTCTCCTTTGTCTTTCGAGAGAGGGCTTTGCTACTCAATTGCCTTCCTAGCCCATAGAAACAGCGATTGGCAAGAGTAATTCTTCGCTTTATTTCTGACGAGATGTTGTTGTCAGATGTTATAGCGGATCCGAGGTACACAAAGTCCCTAACTACCTCAAAGTTGTACCTGACTATTGTGATGTGTTGTCCAATCTGCCGGTGTTGTGTGTCCCTTTTTGTGGACAGCAGGTACTTCGTTTTGGCCTCATTGACTGCTAGTCCCATCTTAGCCACTTCAGCTTCAATGCTAGCAAACGTTCCAGTGACCGCTTGCCGAGTTCTGCCAATGATGTCTATGTCGTCAGCGTATGCTAGCAATTGCACAGACTTGAAAAAAATTGTCCCACTACAATTGACTTGCGAGTTTCTTATAATTTTTTCAAGTATTAAGTTGAAGAAATCGCACGATAGCGCATCACCTTGTCGGAATCCTTTTTTGACGTCAAAAGCTTCTGTGAGGTCAGTACCAACCTTGACGGAGCAGCGAGAGTTCTCCATCGTCATCCTGCACAGTCGGACGAGTTTTGTGGGGATACCAAAACCTGACATGGCTCTGTATAGCTCGTCTCTATAAATGCTATCGTACGCGGCCTTAAAATCGATAAGGAGGTGGTGGGTATCGATTTGGAATTCTTGGGTGGTTTCCAGGATCTTCCGTAGAGTGAACATTTGATCGATTGTGGACTTTCCTGGTCTGAAACCACACTGATAGGGGCCAATCAGGTTGCTGACGAAAGGTTTCAGGCGTCAACATAGTACGGCAGAGAGGATCTTGTAGGCGATATTCAGGAGACTTATTCCTCTATAGTTGGCGCAGTTTAGAGGTTCTCCTTTCTTGTGGATCGGGCAATAATATATATAATATATATATAACTTAATCGATATCATATACGGCAGACGGCTTATATGCTTAAATGCTTAAATTTGTATTTGAATTAAATATTATATGTTATAAATGTTACTCTATTTTTTATTAATAAATTGAATTGAATTGAATTGAATTGATAATCAATAATCTTTTTTTAGTCAGAGATCCCAAAGAACAAAAGCGATATAGATATTTGTTTAACCCCACAAGCAATTCATTAAAGTAGAACAGGTACCTATAATTCCTGATTCTAAAGATAATCTGTTGGGTGAAATGAAAGTGAAAAAAATAAAATGATGTTTGTATTATGCATTCATAACAACTCCAGAGAAAACACCTACAAGATCTTTACACATAACATAACACATTAAAGTCTCCCGATATCAAATTAACTCAGTATCTAAGCTACATGAATATTCTACCTTCGGAATTTAAATACCAGTCAATTTATGTATTTTGACACTAAGCCACAAACCTACCGGTAGAACGAACAAAAAAAATACGAGCATTTTGGTATTTCTGAATGAAATCAAAAATAACTTTTTTTATTAACAAAACCTCTGCGATATTTCTAACTTTAGTGATTACCATATATGGGTCGGGCATCCTATGTTAATTTTTTCTTAAGATATGTTAATATAAATACATTCAGGTAGGTAATAAGCGATAAGAATTCCATTAAATTAATAAACATTAATTATTGTTGTTCGAATCAATAGATACAAATACGAAATTGTACGTGAAACTCTTTGATTTTTATGACATTAATTATGATTTTTTTACTTTCTCTCTGAAATTAAATATTTGCGCAAAGTTATAGTCAATTAACTAACTCGACCCTAAAACATATTTAGTGTGAAACTGTTCTGAAAATTGTATGAAAATATGACCTAGTTTCACTCTAAGTTTTTGATAATGTCGACTTTAACAGTCTATAATTTTGCGCCATTATCTTTACCTAATATTAAATGCTGTTAAGATTACCGATTATAAAATGCGAGAAAATACGCCGGGTAAACTATTCCAAACTCGTGTCGTTCGGCTAAAAAAAGAATCCCTATATTTCACGGTACGTCCGAAATTGGGCTCAAGGGTGAACTGATGAGCATTCCTTGCGAGACGAGTATTACGGGCGAAACTTTTAAGGGGAGGAATGCAACTGGCTACTTCGAGTGAACATTTTTTGTAAAAGAAACGATAAAATAAGGAAAGATAAATAAAGAAAGATACTTTTGATCGATGTTTTTTCACATAGCATCCATACATGTATAGAATACATAATCTTATGGCTTTATACGTATTTTTCGGATGCCTTTGGTAGCGCTACAGTCCGGGGTGGACCTGGGCCTCAATCAAGACGCCTCTCCAGCCAGCTCGGTCCCTAGTTTTTTTTGTATGCCATGAACTTATAATAGACACTTCGTTCGTGAAAATCCAAGTATGTCGCTTAAAAAATTCTAAGTACTGCCATCCGCTGGTCCGGATGGTATACCCCCGATTCTTCTGAAGAGGTGTTCTTTTACACTGGCAAAGCCACTGCGTAAGCTTTTCCATCGCTCCTACTCTTCTGGAATGTTTCCTAGTAGATGGAAAACAGCATTTGTCCAGCCTGTCGCTAAGAAAGGTGACCAATCCTCCCCTCCTCCTACCGACCCATAGCACTAATATCGCTTCTTTCTAAGGCCATGGAAACGCTGATTAACCGTCAGCTTAAGGAATATCTCGAAGATCAAAAGCTTCTCCATGACCGTCAGTATGGCTTCCGCAGCAACTGTTCCACTGGTGATCTGATGGCATATCTCACCGACCAGTGAAACAAAGCAATAGACAAAAATTCCCTGCTTCGGGACACTTCAATAGACTAGCAAGAGCTTCGTCTGATGCCATCGATTGATGAACAGGTTGACTATTTTACCCAACAAATAAATTATCTCTCTCAACAGCATGTTCCATTTGAATCTTTTACCCTCCCAAATAAAAAATAGTGAATGGATGACTTCTAGGATCCAACATTTTCTTAAACAAAGGGACAATGCGTATAAGAGATGGAAAAGCTTTAGAATTTCAGAGTTTTTTGATGCTTATAAGATTGCAAGGAATATTGCTAAAAGGGAAATTACAAAATCAAAGATCAGGTTTTTAATTTAAAGTTAGGCCTGATCTAAGGTAAGTAAGTAAGGAGAAATTACCGATGACATACCTTACGTTGTAGAAGAATCACTTATACCATTAATCTCTAGAGATTTTAGCTTCCAAAGAGTTTCTGAATATGAAGCTTTCAATGCAGTTACTGGAATAAAATCAAATGCGATCGGATTAGATGGAATGCAGCCAAAGTTTTTGAAAATTATTATTCATATGGTGCTTTCTGAAATTACATAAATTTTTAATAACATTTTAACCTACTCTACATATTCGTCTGCCTGGAAGATTTCCAAAATCATTCCTGTCCTTAATAGGAATGTCTCTGGAAACAAATCCTATCGTCCTATATCGATTCTGCCTTTTCACTCAGAGGTTTTTGGAAAACTTATGAGCAAACAAGTACATCACCATGGCAATCTGGTTTTAGACCAAAGCACAGTTGTACTCCGGCGCTCTTAAGCTTGGTAGATGACATTCGAATGGAAATGAATGAAAATCATGTAACATCACTTGTGTTGCTTGATTTCAAAAAAGCCTTCGATACAGTACCTCATGAAATTCTCATTCTGAAGCTGAAAAACTACTTCGGTTTTGACTCTACAGCATTAAAACTAATGAAAAGTTACTTGGTAGGTCAGTCACAAGCCGTTTACGGCAAACAAAAAATGTCTAATTTCCTTGAAACTAAAGCTGGTGTGCCACAAGGATCAATTTTAGGCCCGCTATTATTTACCCTCTTCAATAATGATATTCCCTTAGTCTTAAAATGCTGTTAGGTTCAAATGTATGCTGATGACGTACAGATGCACTTTAGCTTTCCGATAGGCCAAGTCGAAGATGCCACGGAGCGAATTAATTAACCCCTTACCTTGATAGCCACTTGGTCAAAAAAGAAAAAGCTCATTTTAAATTCCAATAAAACTCAAGCCATATTAATTGGTCGGTCGAACATTGATACTCAAAGCTTACCACAGATTTTCTTAGAAGGATTAGTGCTACCCTACGTCACTAGTGTACAAAATCTCGGTATTATATATAACCAAAATCTTACCTGGGGAAATCATATTGTTAGGACAGTTACCAAGATCTACGGATATCCCTTCGAGTTTTGTATCAAATTAGAAACTGTCTTCCTTTTAAGACTAAGGTAATGCTGTTTAAGTCACTTTTGTTGCCAATTATTTTGTATGCCTACCCTGTTTTTTGTGACTTAAATAGCACAGTAAGGTTCGCTTATAATCTTGGTAGAAGAGAACACAATTCTGGCTATGCGTTAAGGCATTCCTTGGAATGGAATTACAAAAATATTTCGAATTTAAAACATTTAACTTTTCTATTCACTCTAAAAGACAATAAAGTAACTGAATACCTTTTTCAAATAATTCAATTTTCATCTTCTAATAGAATCAGAAGTTTTGTTACGCCCACTTCGAACTACACTGTTACTCAAAAACAGTTCTTTGTATACGCCATAAGACTTTGGAATTCCCTTCCAGTTTATATCAGAAGGTCTTCAAGCATTACAGATATTCAGGATAAACTTAAACAACATTATTGCACATAAGCGCTGCTAAGCACAAATCGCTCTCTTATCGGAAATGCGTGCTTTTGGGTTCGATGATACTCCTGTTCGTTGAATTAGAAGCTATCTTCTGGACCGTTCAATACAATTATACCCCCCGATTCTTCTGAAGAGGTGTTCTTTCACACTGGCAAAGCCACTGCGTAAGCTTTTCCATCGCTCCTACTCTTCTGGAATTTTTCCTAGTAGATGGAAAACAGCATTTGTCCAGCCTGTCGCTAAGAAAGGTGACCCATCCTCCCCTCCTCCTACCAACCCATAGCACTAACATCCCTTCTTTCTAAGATCATGGAAACGCTGATTAACCGTCAGCTTAAGGAATATCTCGAAGATCGAAAGCTTCTCCATGACCGTCAGTACGGCTTCCGCAGCAACCGTTCCACTGGTGATCTGATGGCATATCTCACCGAACAGTGGAACAAAGCTTTACATCGCTTTGGTGAAAGTTAGATTATTGCTCTTGATATCTCCAAGGCATTTGACAGAGTTTGGCATGAAGCTCTTTTATCGAAAATGCGTGCTTTTGGGATCGATGATACACTTGTTCGATGGATTAGAAGCTATCTTCTTGACCGTTCAATACAAGTTGTATTGAACGGATTCAAGTCTGATTCCCACAAAATAAACACTGGTGTGCCCCAGGGCTCTGTTCTGTATCCGACTCGTTTCCTCATTCTTATAAATGATCTTCTCGCTGTTACTTCTAATCCACTTAACTGTTTTGCTGACGACTCTACAAAATTTATAGATGGTGTTTGGCCAGGTCGGTAGGTCGGTAAATTGGTTTACCGATTGAGAAAAAGTCAGCACAACATTCTATTTCGTTAATATGCATCTTGATCCCGAAAAGATATATGTTTTGAATTAAAGTCACCGCCTATAGTAAATTTGAAGTCAAGAGCTTCAAAAAGATTTAAGAAATCTGCTTTTTCTATCTGTATTGTTCATTGTATCAAGTATCATTTTTGATCTTCGGGAATAGTCAATATCTTCTCTTATAAATAGGGATGATCGACGTCTTGCTCTAACAGATGAATGATACGCTCAATAGTCATAAGATATTTTTAAAGCTGCGTTTTATTATCCACCAAAATCCTTATGAATCTTCGGCGATAAATAAAACGATCCAGATCCAGATCAGGCATTATTTTGTATTCAATTCCCAGTACAATACTGCAAAAGGACCATCTGTTTTTCAGAATTGGTACTAATTTTTAGAACTTGAAATAGATCCAGATAGTAAGCAGGATTTCAAATTGTTATTGTAATACGTGTTAAGTAAAAATCCAGATTATAGAAGAAGATGACTGGCATATGTCAATTTTGTCGTGGTGAGGTCGTCGGTATTCCATATAAAAGTTTTTAACAACTTGTCCATTTCAATAATTAATTACATGTCGATCGCGCTCTGGACTCAAGCTTGTTTAGTTTTTCAAATATTATAATTTACACACGTGTCTTGCAGACGTCCTTTTTGAAGAGATGACCTTTTAAACATCTACTTCTTTGATATACATAGCTGTGCCATTTCGTCAAGCCTTTTTCGGGGTACTTTAAAATCATCATCTAAACTCTTTGTTTTTGCTGGGTTCATTTTTGCATTTACTGAGCCGTCAGTAAGCTGTTATATATATATAAATAAATATATATATATATAGGGCAGTTGTAAACTTTTCTATGGTTGCTATGTGGTCTTTCCAAATAAGGTTTTCATTAAAGATTATTCTCAAGTTTTTCGCAGCTGGGGTATTTAGATGATGTTGTATATACACAAGGTCTTAGCCTTCCCCGGGTAAGGGAAAGACTGTGTCTAAAAACCTATTGTTGATTAATTTCTAGATCCTAATTGACTTCGTCTATTGCACTAACATCGGTTAGTAATAAGACATCTCATATACAACTGTACATCATCTGCAAACATTTGAACCGAACAATGTTCCACCAGTTCAGGTAGTTCATTAACATAAGTTGAAAACAACATTGGCCCAAGAACCGAACCCTGGGGAACGCCTGCTGTTATACTTATTAACGAAGAAATTGTATCACCCACTTCCACACATTGTTGTCGGCCAGGCAGATAGGAGTATAATAATCTTACGGCATATCGGGAAAGACCAAAGTTATTCAATAGTTTTTCGCAGAGCTTAAAGTGATTCACAGTATCAACCGCTTTTGAAAATTGAGGGCATTTGAAATAGGTAAATAATGGATGGTAGTCATTTGTTGGGCTAAGGTATGGTATGGAATGGGATGAGAGGGTATGAGCAGGAAGGGACAGGACATAGAAAAAGTATCAGGAAGGAAAAGGCGTTGGGACCTATGATGAATCAGGGATGAGGTATTAGGATAGGAAGGGTAGGACAGATGGAGGGGGGAAGAGGAGGAATGGAATTTGGAAAAGGTAGGACGGCCATGGGGCTGGCAAATAGAAAGAGGATCAAGAAAAATTGGCACTGGGTGGATAGGTGGAGTAGGAGGGTTAGGAAGGGCTAGGAAGGGATACGAATGTCCACTGAGGGGGCGATGGCACGCTTGCGTCGCCCGGCCTAGCTCGCCAGATGTGGGGGGGATCTTGCCTCCACAGTGTGACCTCACCTATTTCAAAAAAAAGCATAAATCGTGCCATATCTTACCACCACCACCGTAGTAGGACCACACCCGGGTTGCCCTGCCGATGTTGTTACAGGGGGACCTCCTCCTGGAATTCCTCGGTCCGAGAAGTTGTAAATGGACATTATGTCTTTCTAAAAGTGGACATAGTCTGAATTGAAATTTTGGACTTCAAGTCTAATTTTATTTATGGACATTATGTCCATATTGAGCTTAGCTGACAAATTAAAAGAAATCATAGTGTGTATGTTGGATTGGTAATAATGTGGATCAGAATTTCGGCGTTATTACCGAATCAGGGTGCAAAGAAATTTCTTGAGATTTTATCTCACAATCAGTATGACGTAAGTGTGGGGGGCATGCTGCCCCCCTGCAACCCCCCTGCTTGGGCTCACTATAGGATTTGGAATAGGTGCGAGATTGGATTTATGCAAAAGTTCTTTAAATCAAAAGGAAACGTTTCACATACCCAACCTTGCACCTTCTCCAAATTCCTGGACTTTATGTCTTCCCGCCAGTAAATACAATAATTTTTAATTTTAATTTTGGTGGGGCTAACGCCCCATTTATAAGCTTAATACAAGCTTAACTTAAACTTAACTTAACTTAAAAACTAGTTAAACTAAATTAACTTATAAGGAGGAAAGATGATGTAAGAGCTGGGCTTTCAGACAAGGACTTGGAAGGTTGAAATCGAAAAGAGGAGAGATCGAATTGATTTTACTCAACATGCGGGTTAAAGGTTCATTGAGACCATAGGAAGTACGATGGGGAGGAAGGTAAAAAAGACGTGATGATCTTAAGTTGCGTGGGTTAGTGTTAAACAAGATGAGATCAAAAAGTGAGGAACAGTCAGTGGCACCTGTAAGAATCCGATGAATGAAAATGATATCAAACACATTCCTACGGACTTCAAGGGGGTGTAGATTTATAATTTTGAGTCGGTCAAGGTAGGGTGGCAGAGATGAGAAGTTATTAGGGTCATAACGACTTCGGAGAGCAAAGAGTAGAAAACGGCGTTGAACGCTCTCAATTCTGGAGATATGAACCGCGTGATAGGGGGCCCATACTTGCGATGCATACTCAAGGAGAGGACGAACATAGGAAATATAGAGGGATTTGGTTACAAATGGGTTCCGAAACTCTTTGGACCACCTTTTGATAAAACCAAGGGCGGAGTTAGCTCTTGATATAGCATTATCGATATGAGAGCGAAAATTTAATTCGCAATCACAGAGGACGCCTAAATCGCGGATAACCTGTATTCGATTAATGGAAAGGGTTTGAAGATAATAAGATCTAAGGGAAGGCCTTTTACTTTTTCGAGAGAACGTAATTAACTCACATTTGGCAATGTTGAGCAGGAGAGAATCACGACCAGAGGAGATTACTTTGAAAATTTTAGCATCATCAGCATAAAGGGAGATAGAAGATGATTGGATTATCTTTTCAACATCATTAATGGCAAAGATAAATAAAAGAGGTCCAAGATGGCTACCTTGGGGTACCCCAGAGGTGGCCACAAAAGGAACTGAAAGAACAGAAAGAAGACGGACTCTGTATTGGCGGTTGTCAAGATACGAGGATATCCATTTAAGAAGGTTAGGACTGAATCCAAGAAAGGAAAGCTTAAAAAGAATTAAACTGTGAGAGATTTTGTCGAAAGCCTTGCTGAAATCTGTAGTGATGACGTCTACTTCGTAGCCCTTTTCCATGGTAGAGAGTGAAAATGTAACGAACTCAACAAGATTAGTTGTGGTAGATCTTCCCTTACAAAAACCATGTTAGAGATTTGCATTGGAAAGAAAGTGAGTCATACAGAATGCTTTCGAAGAGTTTGGGGATATGAGAAAGTTTGGCGATGGGCCGATAATTACAAACTTCGTTTTTGGGACCATTTTTATGAATTGGTGTGATAGTGGATATTTTCCATCAATCGGGGAAATATCCGGTGGAAAGGGACAGTTGGAACAACAAGTTAGTAATAGGAAGGACCAAACTCGAGCAACTTTTTTTAAGTAAAATTGCAGGTATACCATCGGGACCAGGAGTATACTCGTCTTTAACTAATGAAGTATCCATATAATTCGTATTTAAGGGGCCAGTATTAAAATGAGGAAGGTAGAAAAAATAAGATTTGTCAGGATCTAAGGTTTTTGGTGCAAAAGACTGTTTGAAGTAACTGGCGAAGAAATTGGCGATGCTAGATGGATCATTGGATGATTGGTTGTTGTAGAGAAGAGAGGGAGGGAAACCATCATTTTTCTTTTTAAAGTCAATAAACTTATAAAACGATTTAAGATCCGTTATTAAATTTGCTTGGGTGTTGGAAGCAAAGTCATTGTAGAGCGTTTCATATAGATTCCAAAATTTATAAAATACTCCCAAGTAGTCAGAGTAATCGAGAATTGAACGAGAGCGAAGATATTTAACCCAAAGCTTATTTCTCCTGTTTCGTAGCTCGCGTAGTTTATGACTGTACCACGGGGGAGAAGTTGAAAAATACCTCTTACGCGAAAAGGGAACATATAGATTTATGCAAAACTGCACTTTTTCATAAAAAAGATTAGTTGCTTCATTAAGTGACAGATTTGTAAAATCGAATGAGGTATGGATGAGGTAGTCATTTATTTTTTTGAAATAAGCCTTATGATAGTTGAATGAACAGTTAGAAATATTAGGGAGAGTAGATGGAGTGGAAATGAAAAAAGTGAGAAGGAGAGGGGGGTGAAATCGATCAACTACAGATAATGGGATGGTGCTTTCTGAAACAGATGAGTTAATCGGGTCAGAGGTGAAGATAAGATCGAGTTGCCGGCCCATGTAATTCTGAATTCCACTCACTTGGTAAAGGGCGGAATCAGAAAGACCGTCAACAAAAACAGATTCTTTGGATGAAACGGGATTGGCAGCGAAGGATGGTACATCATCAGAAATGTTCCACTGAAGTTGGGGAAGATTGAAGTCTCCAAAGATTAGAACTTCGTCTTGTGCTTCAGAAATAGCTAGCACTTCATCAATGGCATCAACAGCAAGCTTGTAAGATTCAACGGGTTGGCCATAATGTAAATTATGTTAGCAAAAACAAATGTGTGTGTAAAGATTTAAAACATTCCGACGAATTTTCTTTTTAGTCGAATATTTTTAACATTTTTAATTTATAAAAAAAGTAAAAACCGCATATAACCTACATCTACTGTTATTTAGTTTGATAAGAATGTTTTGTAAAAAAACGGGATTGTCGGGATTTGTCGGGATTTTAAGAAGCGAGATTGTAATAGATCGGGATTTTTAAGGCGCGATTAAAAAAAAAAACTGTATTAAAGCAAACGGGATTTTAAAACTTTTTTTTGGGTATTTTTGTAAAGCGGTATTCCGATACGCTCCCAACCTAATTATTAAAATTGATCTGATATCACATTCAATATCTCTCAAACATCCTCATCACAATTGTGAGGTAAATAGGAATCTCAGTTCTGTCTCGTTACTTCTATTCTAATATAAACCGTGGGATGTGCTGACAGACAAATATTCCAAAGTCCCCATGTCGTCCATCTGAATTAACACACTAATCTAAGCAGAAAAAAAATCAAAAAAAAAAAAAAAAAAAACAAGACCACTTGGAATTGAAGCACAACGACCCGCTGCTGTCCTTCTGAGTATTTTGTGTCCTGTTTTCCCTATGATATGGATATGCAAGACGCACGCAGTAACTCATTGCATCCTATACCCACGGAGCAGCCTTTGCACGTGATCATGATGGTGTTCGATATATTTACTTGAGTTGGTTTGGATCCAAGCTTCAAGAACAATACTGCGCGCACTCTCTAAGTCAAGCATAAAGGTCTAAGCGTTCGTACATATGACACAACACACGAATTAAAATTTTTTTTCTTGGAAATGATTTTGCAATTAAAATTCTGCGTTTTGTTTACTTTTTGCATTTTATTTAAATTTATGGATTGAACGTGGGCCGAACACGTTCATACTCCGCACTCGGAATGAGCGGACAGCGCGGAATTGCTAGCTATAGTCGCGGCAAAGTCGCATTGTTGCAAACGCACTTTATACATGAACTTTGTGTTGTACGAGTATGTTTCAGGTCCCGGTGCCAATGCCAGTCTCTCGGTCTCAGTGTTGGACCTTGTGTTCCTTTCATATGCAAGATGTTATCCCAATGTGCCCTTATGCAAATTTCGCCTTACTTGACGTATCTTACATGGGCATAATGAATGTTTTGAGATGAGTGCCTAGTGTAACTCGTTTGTTTGTTTTTTTTTTTTTTTTTTTTTTTTTTTTTTTTGTTACTACTTATTGTTTTTTTTATCTTTCGGATACTTGTTTGTTATACAAGTAGTTTATGCGAGGATTTTGGCACTTGGACTTGAATGCAACTAGAAGTTGAAATTGTGTTTCCTTAGCTCTTGGAACACTCGCACTTTTGAAACTAAATTGGCTGTTATATCTGGTCCATATAATATAATTGGATCAGAACATTAAGGCTTGGGTGGTGGTAGTTTATGAAAACCTCTGTTGTTACAAAAGAAAATACTTTGATTGATCGAAGAGTGAAAGGATTTTTTGACTTGATAACGTCTTATAAATCGATGACAGTCTACGCGTACGAAATAACATGACTCATGCTGATAAGACTCATGACTGATGCTAACCGCGATACTTTGGTTCTTTCAACCAAAATCGATCGCAAGCACCAGGCGAACATGAAAAAGAACAGGCGCAAATTCCCAAAATATTTCTACTCAAATTCAAAAAGTACAAGAAGTGAAAAAGAAATACAAAATAGGCGGAGTTTTCTATTTTAATGTGTGAGTTAACGGGCTGTATGTTGATGTTGCTGCCATTAATGTTTTCTTATGACGTTGTCACGTAAAATTATTGTCCGTAAACCGACTTTACAGACAACCAACTCTTTTTTGATTTTGATATTTAGAAAATAATAGATGGGCCCGCGACTTTGCTTGCGTTAGCCTAAGTCCATGGATACAAAAATCGTATTTTAATTTTTGAAATATACGCTTGACATGCCCTTCATTTAATCAACAATTTTAAGATAGTCTTCACTTCACTTAAGAAATAAAGTAAAAATAAAAGATGAAAGTGACACCAGGAAATACTAACCTACTAATCGAAACCGCTTCAATTTTATTATAAGTATATACATAGGTAGTGATGACTTTGGTTTGTGCAACAAATGCCTATAATCTGTATGACCGAATTGGAATTGAGTTTATCGACGACTCCTTCAGAGTATAGTTCGGTAGCCAGACTTGTATAGGGGACCGTCAAATCACCTCCACATCCTGACAAATGTTGTCAAAACGCTACAACAATTGTCTGACGGAATTTTTAGATCATCTGTGGAGAGTTAATTGGTTTTGGCTATTTGGAGAAAAATAATAACTAAAAAGGATACAAACTAAACTGTATTTGAGATTCAGAGATTATGTAATAACATTGCTAATTTATTCCGGGTATGGCACATATATAATATACGTAAATGTGATAGATGAAATGCATGTCTGAGAATCACATCTTGATCATACAAACCATTGCACAAGGGTCTCAAAAAATGGCTTTCAAGTTTGGAAGTCATAATCCAATCACTGTACAATTTTATCTTCTGTATATCTGATTGATTTTCCAAGGGGAATTAAAAATTTAAACTAAATCAACTGGGATTGGATTTTATAAAACAAATCGAAGGACAAAAAGTGATGACCCCTTCGTTTCCATTTTGTCTTTTTTTGTTCTTAATGCATATTTGTTTTTTTTTTTCTCCTCACCTCAACCGAAGAGGTGAGCAGCAGCCAGAGAACAAAGATCAATGCGAATGAATATTTAATCGTTTGTAGATCCGAAAGATTCCTTTTATACGCTCTGCATGTGTGTTTATAGATAGATAAGTTGACAGTATGTACGTGAATTTGAAACAAAAGCAATAATTTATGTCATTAATTCAATTCCACGACAGTTTTGGTATCTCTTCTGAAAATGGTAAAAGCATTGTCAGCCATGGGCATCGCAGTGTTTTTGAATGCTGATGTTGCAAGAAGTAGGTAGTAGCGTGGAGGAGAGACGATCTGTGCTTGGTCGGACGGTTGATATTCGTCGTTGCGGATCAAGAAGATGAGAGATGAGACAATAAGTTAGTGATGATCATCATTATACTGTATGCATTTCGTCAAGAAATTGACCTCTACGGTCTTCTTTTTGCATTGTTTGTTCTTTTTTCCTTGTCGGACTTGGTGATATTTTACATAAATCATTGATCGACATCCGTTGATAGACAACAGAACTCAGGAGCAGGATCAGTACTTGTTGCGTTCATTATGAGGATCAGCTTTTGAGCTTGTGGCTATACCCTGGATATGTCCAGTCGTAGGACGTATAGTGCTAAGCACATCAATCTGCAATGTTGTTATTGTCGAATTGAAAGCCTAACGCATAATAAATGTTTTTGTTTCAAAATATCTTCTTGCAGACAAGTTTGCAGTAAGCAAATACTCATTGTTTGCATGTTTGCCATATTCAAGCTCAGCTCCTTGTTAGCAAATGTCGATGAGTTTAAAAATGATATTGGATGATTTTTTGGCTGACATCATTTGAGTTTGAGGTTTCATCTAACAAGCTCACATCTAATTTCACCTGAATTCCGCCATCACATACAGTGAAAAGAAAAACAATTCCGCCCACCTGATTTTGACGAAGTAAATCATAACGCCAACAAATTCGATGACCTAGCTGGCGAATTCTTCGAAGCTGCAGGTGATGATTTGGCTTGAAGTATGCAACCAAATAAAAGCAAGATATGGTTAGAAGAAGGCATTTCAGCATGGTTTTTCCGATTCTTAAGAAATGAGATCCTCTGAACTGCGCCAAATACAGAGATATCAGACTCATTAAAATCTTTTCTGCTGTAGGCCATTCGTCGACCACTTCTATATACCTAGAGTAGTGTGCAGTTTTGGCATCTCTGCCAAACTCGTCCGGCTGTGCAAAATGACAATGGAAAATGCAGAAAAGACCTCACCGAAGCCTTTAATGTCAAAAAGAGCTTCGACAAAGCGAAAAAAAGTTTTTTCTTTGGTTCAGGTCTTAATTGGGTTATAAATGGATCATATGGAATATATCCTCATTCGTTGATAACCGTGGGTCCTATAGTACTTGTAGTCCTTATTCCTGTATTCTTGGGCCTCTTCTGAAAGCGATCCAACTAAAAGTAAAATTTTTTGAACATGTGATACGGGCATGTGATACCAAGGGTATAACGATATCGCGAGCTTAGCTGTCTCTTCACCATAAGTCTTAAATTTTGGGGAATCGATTGAAAAATTGCTGCAAATAACTTCCAATATGACTATTTAATAATCTTATGTCTATTTTGGTGATATCTGCAGCCACATTTGGATCGCCGAAAAATCTTCGTTAAGTATTGCCATCATTTGTTGTTGCAGTTTCTTGCTTTACAATGTCAACTTTTATTCCAACCTTTGATATGAATTCCGCTTGAATTCGTTTTTTCTTCGTCCTAGATAGCACGAGTAGTCTCATTAGTTATCCACGCTTCATTCAGGATTGCAACTTGGATAAGTCATTCATCTCTGAAGGCTTAGCTCCACAAATAATGCAATCCCTCGCAGAACTAGTATTTGTCACAGCTTGAGCTACTTTTCCATCTATCATAGTCAAATAAAGACGTTGTTTAACTTTGACAACATGCATTCCAATGATTATTGAGCTCTCTTCCAGTTCTTGAATTTCATTTTCACCACGGTTTTGATGTCAAGTGTTTCTTTCTTATATTCTAATATTTTTAGTGCCCGATGGCATAGTGGTTAGTGTGTAGGACTGCTAAACGAATGAGCCTGGGTATGAATCCAGCTCATAAAATTTGTCTCCAAAAAGTACGTCTCATGTAGCCGTTCGGACTCGGCGGCAAACTGTAGGTCCCTTCCATTCTTGCAGATTAACAACACACTCACAGGAATGGTTGAGAGTATAAGTCACTAGGCTTTGGCTCCTTAAAGAGCTGTCGCGCCAATAAATTTATTTTTTTATAATTTATTTATTCTGTTAATCTATTTTTTCTTAACTGTTAATTTTTGTGAAAAGTTTGTTACCATTGTTTCTCTTTCCCAAATAAATTTTTTTTTTTTTAATGTTCTAATATTATCAAGTGAAATCAACCTATCTATTAAAACAATTTACCTTAGAACTAAGTATTTCTTAAAAAACGAAATGTTTTTTTAATATACTTATGTTAATTAATTAATAAATACAAATTCAAATACAAATAAAGCATTGTCAACCTACCTAACCCTGTCGTAAAAATTACTTTTAGGAAAACAGGAAGATAGCAAGCTAAGAGACGCATTACCAACTTAAAGAATTTTCCAAAAGAAGTGCTTGTCAGGCCAATGTGGTTATACCGTACATCATCGATGTGCACTAAACAGAAACGCGTTTTAAGATTGTACAATCTCACATATTAGCCATTTAAAGATTTAAACGTTCATGCATATAACTTAAGCTGTGGCCTTTATTTTCTGTTCAGTCTGGTGGGTATCCAACTGTTCAAAAAGCCTTTTATGCTTAGTTTAACAAAACACCAATTTAACCCGATTTGAATTTGTATTCTTTATATTGCAAAATTGCCACTTAAAACTATCCCCTTTGCTTAATTGAAAATTATTCACCCCTTCTAAATCATTATGCTTCATGCTTAGCCCAACTGATGCTCGAAAGGAATTTTTCTCATTTGGGCCCCAATATACCTAATCCGGAATTCAAAAGTTTTCCAATGCTGCGAGCTGGAATCCAGTTCCTCGTCCTTTTGATGTCCGGAAAAACTATCTTCCACACACAAAAGGATAGTGTTCCTGCGGCAAGATACCAAAAAAAAAAAAAAAACTTCAAACGAATTTTATGGTAATTTTCCCGAACTTTTGGAAGTGTCTGGATAAAGTGCTGAATGCAGTTGAAAAATTTTGTAAATAATTTTCAAATCCTCATACACATACATGCATCTCAGGGGTGTATGTTGGTTTTTCGGTTTATTTTAATTCAAATAATTTTTTTTTTTTTTTTTAGATGCAAAGTGTGTACTTATGTACTTTCGGTTCGGCTTACATAATTTGTTTTTGAAAAGTGTGTATAAGAAAAGAAGAAGAAGAAAGAAGGAAAATTATTTTTGCATACGTGAAAGCACGGCAGGCGCGGCGCTACCGAACCACCCAAAGGCCCTTATCCTCGCATTTCACCCACACAAGAAATCCTATACAAAACTGAAAGATTAGAGAAGAACTTTCATAAATCACATGGTGCTGGAAAAAAAAAATTTTTTTTTACACATACTATTATATACATGATGGGTCTGCGACGAAACAAGCACATATGCAGCACACGCGCCTTATAAAGCACAAAGCAAGTTTAAAGTTTGTGTCCTTTGGATGCTGCTGCTACTGCTATTGTTGCATTTTCCCCAGCATATTGGGCTCGGGCTTTTTTCCACCCTAATTTCCATGTATAATAAAAGTAAGGTTTTTTTAAACTTTTCATTTTTTTTATGCTTCTTATAGTCTATAGTCCTTGCATATTGGATTCCTTTCTTAATTTTTCTCTTGTTCACATGTGTGGAGCAGTAGTATAAATGGCGTGAAAAGTATTGGTGAAAATGTAATGTTTTTTTTAGGGCTTATTGTTAAAGCTTCGGTGGGTATTATACATGGGCTTATAATGAGATATTATTACATATCATTGGGTATGGCAACTGAATGATTAGATTACTTAGAATTTAATAAAATACGAAATGGAAAACAAATAATTTTAAAACTTTAAGAGAAATTTAACTGCGGGGGCAGTGATGCCGTAGATAAGGTGTTTGCTTGTTAGCCCAGATATTTATTGAGTTCTAATCTGAAGTCTAGATAGGTATCAATTTTGTCGTGCATTTTAAATGTGAAAATGGTCAAATAATACTTGAAATGTGTTGCTGTCTTTTTAATTCTTCTAAGACTAGACCATGGTTATAATAACCCCTTGAATGCGAGTCGATGAGTAGAAAAGAAAATTAAATAAATTGCTTGAGACTGAATCGCACGTAGGTACTTGCTCTTATGTGCGGCAAGAGCTTGGAATGAAATTTTAAAAATATCAATGGAACTTCAGGGTTTTTATTCGATTTTTCTGTCTTTTGATTGTTTGAAAAAAGTATCTACGTAAAATAGTTTTCAACGGAAAAATTTAAATGCCATTTTATTTCTTTAAACAATGTAAAAAAGTGTGATTTTTTTTCAAATCGTAGGAGCGGTTTTTAAATAAAACGATTTTATTTTAATGGCTTTAAAAAAAAAATTAAAAAAAATAACAATTTAAGATGGCAAACTTAAGCAAAAAAAATAATCTACATTTAAAAACAAAATTTAAAAAAATCCATATGCCCGTTTTCAAAATATTGTTTATAAAAAAAATATTAGGGAAAATATTAAAAATAAAAAAAAAAAAAATTTCGAAAATGTTTTAAAATAAAATTACTTACGCTACCAATATCATCCTGAATATCAATTTTGATTGAAATCGGATGCCCAGTTTTCGAGAAAGTCGAAGGAAAAAAAGCGGTTCTATGGGAGGTGCCGTTTTTAGCCCACCATCTTGAATTTTTTTCACCAAAATATAACCTAAGCCTTCAATAGAAAAATAAGCTTTTACTTAACAGTTATATGACACCGTTAATATTTGAATAAAAAAAAAATTTAAGTCCTCTGTATAAAATGTCAAAATAACCTAAAGTTCCAAATTTGAAGACGATTGGCCAAACCGTTTAAGCTGTAGTTCAATAAACATCCATACAGACTGATAGACAGACAAACAGACAAAATTTTGCCAGTAACTCTTTTCTATCATCGTAATGTCATGTCTGATTGTTTGAATTTTTTTTTTTCTTAACAATGCATAACTTGCCTATAAATCGCAAGTAAGAAATGGGCACGACTGGGTCCCACGTACTTGCTCTTATGTGCCTAATTACATTCAAAAGCAAGATCTTTGACAAAAACAAGTAACATTTAAGTTGAAAATAACACAGTTTAAACTTATAAAAAGTATCAACACCACAATACTTAACGTTTTTTAGTAAAAATGAAGTACGCCATCACATGTCTTAAGTAACAAAGAATTTATGAAAAATGTATTTCGTAAATTGTGGGACCGGTTTTGATAAAACCCTGTTTTTTATTTATAGTTTTTTGAAAAAAAAAAATTTGGTCTGAAATTTTGGTATGCAGTTTTTTAGAGTTTATTAATATACATGTGATTATAAAATTTAAAATAAGTTTTTTGATTAGTTTTAAAAAATATTGATTTTTCCAAAAAAAAATTCAAAAAATTAATTTTAATTAGAAAAAAAAATTATTCAAAATTTTGATATGCAGAATTAATTTTGCTATCTAGATCTTGTCAAATATAAAATTTTACAGAAATTCATACAGCCGTTAGCGAGAAAGCCAAAAATAAAAAAAAAAAACGTTATATAAAAGGTCCCGTTAATAGACTTTTTCCGTATATATGGTTCTGATCAAATGATAGCCAATACAAACAAACAATTGTCAAAAAGTTTCATCAAAATCGTTGGAGCCGTTTTCGACAAAAATAAGCTTTTCCTAAACGGTCGTATGGCAATGACTTTTTTAGGCTTCTCTATGATCGTAATATCATGTTTGATTGTTATCTCAATTTTTTTTATATTCACGAATCCACTTACAGCGAACATAAGATAAACAGCACTTTCAATTTCAAAGAGACTAGCATCAGCGTTTTTTACTTGTGATAAAAGATACTATAAAGGCAAGTTATGCATTCGTAAGAAAATAAATTGCACGACTGGATCGCACGTACTCACTCATATGTGCGGTAACATCGTCAAATAAAATTTTAAAAAATGCACAAATGGGTCACTTGTTCTTATGCTGGATAATTGCTTAGATGTAAAAAACTGTTTAACAAAAATCAATCAACCGGTTTTCAAAATATTTCGAAACACATTTTTTTTAGAAAATTTTAAAAATTAAAAAAAAAAGTTTTTGAAAATTTTGAAATGTAATATTAATTGAATTATAAATGACTTCCTGCGTAAAATCGGTTCTATGAGAGGTACCGTTATAGAACAAATTTGGAAAAATTTATTCTAACTGAAGGATGTATTGATATAAAAAAATAGCACTCTGAAAGTTTTATCAAAATCGTTATAGCTGTTTTCGAGAAAATCAAATTTTTTGTTAAAGATTGTACGGCAGGTACCGTTATTTTTCGACCTAGAGCAAAAATGAAAAACATTTCCCGAGATTTACTTTTTATTTTTTTATTTATTTCAAAGAAGTATAAGCATTACAATTATACAACAAGATTTGAATCTTTTAAAGTATCAGAGACTTTAATTACAAACTACTATAATAATTAATTAAATAAAAAAAAAAATAATAATTTAAATTTATAAAAAATAGAAAAATAAAAAAAAAAGAAAAAAAACCAAAAGATAAGCACAATACATTTCCCGAGATACTACCAAATAAATAGTAAATACGAAGTTTGAAGCAAATCAGTCCATCCGTTTAGGCTGTAGAGTTGCGAACAGAGAGACAGACAGACAGACAGGCAGACGGACGGACGGAATTTCCAGACCCACTTTTGTCGACTTCTCTTTCATCGTAATTTCATTTATGATTGTTAGATTTTTTTTACACGAATCCATAACTTGCCTTAAAGTACCTATAAACGCAAGTAAAAAGCGTTCGTTATATCGCGAATTCGTTATACTGGACGTCCACTGTATAGGGATTCTTTTTTAACCAAACAAAACGAATTTGGAATAGTTTTTCCTTAACATTTCAATTTGAAAACATTCAAAGCCAATGTTAATCGACACCTTCTGTCCCTCCTCCCCTAACCGTCCTATGCTCATGCAGTGTATTCAACATTAAAAGGGAAACACTTTTCCCTTCTGTGCGTGCGGAGTATAAAAAAAAAACATCGTTGATGATGGAAAATTCTCCATTATCCGATGGAATCATGGTATCCATGGTGACCTAAAGACTAGTGCGGATGGCATCAGAAACAGCTAAAGCTGCGTGAATATTGTTTTTTGGGACGTGTCGGCAGGCATGCTCTTCCCATTTATTATTGCGCACTATTTTGAACATCTAAAAATGTTTTAAATTCATTAATTTCCGACAAATATTTTTTTTTTATTTTAATTTTGAGTAAAAAAATATAATATGTCCTTACATGTTTATTATACAGCAATAAAAAACTCCAAGAAAAATAACCCATAGGCGCCCACAGGGTAGGGCAAGGGGGGTAAGTGCCCCCCTGGCTCATTTTTGACTTGAAATATAGGTTTTTTTAGCAAGGTTTAGTATTCGCGAATAAAAAAAAAACTGACATGTTATCCAACAAGACATTTAGGATCATAGAGAAACGCCTATTCCGGAAAAGTTTAATTCAAAAAGAAATCTGCCCCCAACCCCCTTAGGAAATTTCCTGCGGGCGCCTATGCCCTTACCGGCCCTTAAAGGCAGTTAATTTTGCAAATTATGGTGGAAAATGACTTCTAAACACCGCATCATGTGTTATTATTATTATCCTTGTCCTTTGTCCTTCCTTTTTTTCTGTTATGAATATTATTTTTTTATTTTTGTGTCTACACACCACCTGTGTGTTATTCACAAATGGCATTATTGACTGAGTGACCCCGTGCCCGTGGCCGTGAATATAAGGGAAATATATGTAACTTTAAAATGTTTTTTGCGCCCCTCGATTGTCCCGATTGTTAGAGGGTGGATGGCATAGTCAATTGGCAGACAAATTAATTGACCGTAGACAGATGTTAAAACTGTATTCTAATTAGGACACAACGGTGAAGTATATTCATATACATGTGAGAATCCTTGGAATCTATATATGACTCTAGACGAAATAAGTAGGCCCAGAAGGATCTTGAAGTGTGGCAGGGAGTTAGGCGCCTTATCGCCAATTTTATTCTTACCAGGCAATGATAACTGCCACGTTTGGACTAAGCGAATTGTAATGCTAAGTATATCTATGTGGTATATTGCAAAGGCTCATGGCTAAAGAGCCGATCTGTTTCCAATTAAATGAAAGGTATGTCACGTATGTTTAAAAAATAAAAAAAAAAAAACGATTTTCGTACCCATGGACCGAGGCTAAATCAAGCAAAGGGTCCTGCTAGTATCCTATACAAATATGAATCTTATGGCTAAAACACAATCACGCTTTAGCTTCGGATTCGCCTGACGTTTACAAGTTTAACCATAGGAAATCAATACATCGAAATGTCGCTTTGGCTTAGACGTTACGTTTGGTTCGTGTACAAGATAAGTTAACGTGAAGCTTATAGTTCTGCGCAACTGGTTCACTTATCACTTATCACAAAGATGCCATGAAAGATGGGCAAAATTTTAAGTCCGTGCACGAAATTCGGAAACTTGATGTGGTCGCCAAAATTAACACAAGTCGGATGGTACAACAACTGGAAAACAGACAAAAGATTGAAGATAAGTCCGGTGGACACCCTTAGTATCTTCTTTCGAATAGTTGGAGTTGGTTCATCGCTTTCTTGGAGATAGTGAACCACACAGGAAAACTGTAGCTTATAAAATATAAATAAATATAAACTTGTAAATTAGCATCTTCGTTGACTTCCTCAAACCATTTCTTTTCCTCACTAATGGGTGTACACGATGGAACGCATAGTTGGCTTTCTTAAGCACTGCCCTGGAGTGCCGGTTGAATTTAAATAGCTCATTAAAGTTGATCCCAAGGACTTTTACGGTTTACTGCAAAACGACGAATACGGCTATGGTTCACAGGTCTTGTGAAGCAAACTAGATCAGATTTGGCTGTGTTGATCCGGATTCCCCATTTCCTGTAGTATTCGAAAAGTCTGGTAATGTGGTTTTGAACTCTTCGGGGTGCAATTGAGGACGCGTAGGTAAGTGAGCAAAAGTCGGACTGGAACTTCAATAATGGACGCAGTGTCCAGCGATTTTCACGAAGGCCAAACTGCATGTCGGGGATGAGGTTGAGATCATTGCTATATTTTCTAAGCCGTCTGAGGATGACTTCTTGCAGAATCTTGCTGATGCTATTTAGGAGAGATACCGGCCTGTAGTTGGAAAATTGTTTTCTGGCGCCTTTCTTAGGTATTGCAATGCTGGTTCCGTTGATGGGATAGGTGTGAAATTTTGTTCAAAATATTCGGCAAAAGCTTCTACTTTGTCATGTGTGGATAACACTTCGTACAAGACAGTTTATATCTTTGAATGCTTCTGGTCCTGGTTAGATGTTTTGTAACCTCTTTGTAAATTGGATGTTATTAAAGTGCTCAATTGGATTCCGAAACCTGATATTAACACATTGAAGTTCGGTTTTGACGGACTGGTATTCAACTTTCACTGTGTTCAGCTCTCTATAATGGATTCTTTGCAGACGTTTCCTCAATCTTTTCCTATGAGAATATAAATTCTGCACACACTCCGAGACACTTCCCATATCTGTGGCATCAAGTGAACGGTTTTCTTCTTCTCTTCGCAGATTAAAGACTCATCTGAGTAACAAGATTGGTGTGGAGAGATAAATTGGCTTGATGTTGCTTAACATAATGTTAAGGGTGTTTTTTTTAGACGTGTGGTTTTCAAGAAGAAATAAATCGCAAATAGTTTAATGTTATGGCCAAGAATTTAGCTTTATTATAAAGATAAGGGTTTGCCATTATGTTCTATAAATGATTTCGGGCTGTTTCGAATAAATTCCAGCCGAGAGGCTCAATTTTGTGAAAATCGGGATCGGTGGCCATTTCGAACGTTCACCGAACGTGCGACGCGCTTGATGGTCGTTCGGCTTCTTTTCTTGCACGAGTTGGTTTTTGTAAGCCCGCAAACCAAGATTCTTCCGAAAATTATTCCATAAAGTTGATGGGCACAGCTCCAATTGTTGCGAGCGATGCGATGGCGGATGGACTTATTCGGGTCTTCGATCGGTCTGCTCCAACGAACCGAATCATTATTTTGGTAATAAATTTACACGATTTACAAACCTTCTTCAGGATTTAGTCTATTTATTACAAAATGGCAAGCCAAATTGAGCATAAATCAAGTGACAGCTGTGAAAAAGAGCAACTCCGAAAAAAGTATTGCCAGATTGAAAACCACATGTCTAAAAAAAAACACCCTTTATATACGAAGAGGTTATAGATATTATGGCTAAAATTCCTAAACGTAAAAAAGGATATAATTTTGTAAAATATTCAACTATAAATTATCATATACGTATGTATTTAATCTCTTTATATAAAAATAAGTTTCAATTTTGTGTTAGAGTAAGAGTCCGGCTGGGTGGATTTTTATAATTTTTTTTTAATAAAAGGGAACAAAACAAATTGAAAATCCGTCCTGCGGAACCCGAAGTTTTTTAGCCAATTTTACAACCTGATAGCAACAAGTGTTTTCTTTAAGGTTTTCGTTCGCATTGAAATTTATTTCATTACAAATAAAAAAAAATAATTTATCCATAAAAAGGAGATGTTTCTCGGAAACGGCTGCTCCAATTTTGATGGGACTTTCACAGACAGATTGCTTATGTTGTAAGACTAAAGGGTTTTTTTTTAGAGGTATAGATCTTTGAAATGGAATAAAACAGAGATGTTTTTTGAAATGAAATGAAATTTACTTTATTCGAATTGATATTATAAATTAAATACGATTTCTGGCATTTGACCACCAAGGCTGGCTCGGACGTAGTTTAATCTGGAGGCTTAATTTTCGATGAATTTTCCCAACATTTGTGGCCGTTTATAGACAATAACACGGTGAATGTTGTCCTCCAAGTAGTCAATTGTTTCGGGCTTATCGGCAAAGACTAGCGACTTCACATATCCCCACAGAAATTAGTCAAGAGGCGTTAAGTCGCACGATCTTGGAGGCCAATTCAAGGGTCCGTACTCCGTAACGTGAAACTATGCATCAACGCTGGCCGCAGGTGTTAGAACTCCTCCTGTACTAGACAGCGTAAATGTGAGCTTCATCGCTGAACGAAATTCACTTATGAAAATTGGGATCAACGGCAATCTTGTTTTGGGCCCATTCGCCGAATCTAGGCCTTGCTATAGGTGGTCCTGTGGCTTTGCACGAATTGGATTTTGTAAGCACGCAAACCATCATGGCGTAAGAGTGCTTCGGGTCTTCCTCTACGCTACGCCCTACATCAGCAATGACGCAAGGTACGACATCTCTGTGGATGCGTATCATCATTTAAAATAAACGTGGTGCGAAAACGTTCCATAGTAATTGCTCTGATGGACGATTTTATTGACCGTGAAGTGGACGTATTTCGAACAGAACCATGATTTTCAAAATAAATTTGCACAATTTGGGAGCGTTGTTCAGGCGTCAGTTTATTGATGTTGGAATGCCAAACCAAACTAAAAACAAATCACTTGACAACTGACAAAAGGGCCGTCAGTTAAAATAGTTTTGCCAACTTAAAGTTCTATACCTCTAAAAAAAACACCTTTTATTACCCCAAAATTGCAAAATTTCGACCCGATAGCTGGAGATATTGGAAACCGAGTTCTTCCTTGTACGTGTTAATACTTACTAAATTTAAACTGTTAGTTTCAAATTAAGTGCGATTAATAGCACTGATGTTGGGATCCAAAAAATTTATTTTAAATCTGAGCAACGCCGGGTGGGTTTGCTATCGTTATATTATATCAAAGTCTCATTTCACAATGTTTGTCACCAACTAATTTTCATTAATTTTATATTCTGTGTGTAATTTGGTCCAACTTGAGGCTCAATCAAACTAGTGTTGCAGTTTAGAATGGCTGAACAACTAAGCTTTGCATGATTACAGCTGTTTCTCGTAATTGCATATTGCTTCGTCGATCATTATTTAGTATATGCAAGGTAATTAGGAGGGTTTTTTTTAATAGATAGACATTATTCCTAGAAATAAGTAAAGCCATCAAGTGGCTAAGGAACTAGGCGTCTATACCTACACACTATAGTTTATATACATATAAGTACCTACATACATGTATGTACCTATGTAGAAATGTAAAGTTAGGTGCAGTAAGAATAAAAAAAAAGAAATTAAGCAAAAAGGAGAACAACAAACCCATAAATTACCCCGGCTAAGGCGGAGTCATCCTTAAACAACATCGAAGACTGCCAATCCTTTCGCACTTACTTGTGGTTGCCATCATAGCTAAAGAAACTTACCAACTGCACCGCTACTCCTACAAACTTAAAATTTGCATTCCATCTTTCCGAGGTAGGTAGATATACCACCCATCCAGGCTGAAAACCCAGAGACATACCCAGCTAAGACACCGAATAGGTTCCCAAGTAGTCCTGTTTGGCAATGTTAGGCATTTGCCTGACTACCGAAACCAACCCAGCCACCCACCCACACCCACACCACCACTGTACACATAAAATTATCAACACATCACCTATTTTCTTATTCCAAAACACCGATGCCCCTGCTCCCCATCATCGTGGGGTAGAATTACAATTCTCTACTTGCAATTACACATTTGCTCCATTCCAAGTTGAATTTTCCTTTCCTCTTCTCTTGAAGTCGAATCATTCATTCACGCTGCGACTGAGGTGTTACAAAGGTGTGGGCTTTTAGATCCATCTCGAACTCCTCTCTGTGCCTGTGCATCCACCCGGTCGGAAGGTTTATTTTTCAGTTTGGGTCGATAGTGCTCCATTCTTCATAAACTGGTTTCTTTTCTCCTTTTACAGCTTTTCTTGTTGACATTTAGGGTCTTCGTCTGCTATATTTAGCTGTTCTCTCTCCTTTTGTTCGACAACCAATCATTTCATACGATTATACGCGCGAGGGCCAATCAGCGATGCTTAAAATTTGTCGCTAGTATCTTACTTTTTTTTTTTTTACTTCTCTATCTGCTTTTGTTCTTAGCGCGCACTCCACTACTTCATCATCCGAACTAGCACCTTCGTAAGATACCCAGCAACGGTGTTATGGCTGTATTGATGTTCAGCAGTTTGAAGCAAAAGCATCATTAGCCGCATTACTATCATCACATCACCACCAGCTAGACGCAAAGTATAATTGTTTGGCTAAAAGGGGAGCCCCTTGTAATCAAGCAAACACAAGAAGTTACATATGCACACCATACTGCTGGTCCACATAGCAATGAGGGTGCGAGGTAAGATTCAACTAACTCATTCGTTCATTTGCCGTCGGTAGATGTGTGTTAACTAATCAAACTTATTATGGGCGTGTGTGAGAGAGATGGCCATGGAAAGGAAGTGCCTTTTGCTTGTGCTCCAGGAATAGCCCACCACAGATAGCTGAATGGCTGTGCTCATCATCATCAGCGTCTCATCTCATCTCTTTAATGTGACTGTTGCTATATTAGGGTATTAATTATTTCACAAAGTGTATGCGCGCTCCGAATGTTTAAGATTTTAGGTTTGGTGGTGTTAGATTTCGAAAGCTATGGTGCGGCGGTGGGGTAACACACCAGAGCGAGAAGGTTATATATGCTACTCAACTGTGTGATTCTACCGTTTGTTGGTGAAATGGTGTAGGTATTTTGTTTGGATCAATTTTGCTCAACCGCACGCATACAGCAGCACGCCCGCCCTCGCAAAATTCCCGTAGAGGAATTGGTAAAATTATTTGTTCTCTTAAGCACTAACACAATCTAACATTAATTTTTAAGAGAATGAGTTATAAAGAGTAATACTAATACTAAGTTGGAAGATTTTTTGATGATTTGCTTTATATGTATGAGTATGACTGCATTTTACTCTTAAAACGCACTTTTAAATTATTTAAAAAAAAAAAGATAAAAAGAGCCCCGAAGATCATACATTCATATATATATATATGCACAAACTCATGTGATGTATCTACCCTCTGTATCTAATCAGGCTTGCCAGATTAGTAAGAGCGAATATCACAATTTTAAATATTCTTTTCGCAAAACACCGCAACATTGAAAAAATAATATCGCAAAAACCGCAAATCGCTTAAATCAATTAAATAAGTATTGTGAAAAGAAATTTAATTTTTTTTTATATATTTTAGGTTGATATTAACAAAATAACTAACAAAAAATAAATAATAGACTTATTGCATGAGAAGAAATTTGGACATTTTATAAATATTTTAATTAAGAATTTAAAAAAATTTCAATAAATGAGCTTAAATCTTGAATACTTGAATTAAATGCTTCAAGCATAAATTTTGGGGTTATTGAAGAAGATTATTTGTACATGAGAATGAAAAATGGATTCAAAAATTGTACTTTAATCAAGCAACGGCTTTTGGTTTTGATTGCATTCATGTAGGAAGACGCTCTTTTCTCAATAGCATTACCTACTTGCCGACAAGGAAAGCACTTAAAGCAAATTTACTGAGCTCAATGCCATTAGTTGTTTTGGAAACTCATCAAACCAGTTGACTAATGAGCTTGTTCCATTGCGATTCCAACTCTAAGTCTTCATGGGATTCATGACGAGGAATGTAAACCGAGTGGCAGCACTTTTTAAATCTGTACGAAGTTGATTTAAACAATTATTAATATGTTTAATGTAATAAACAAAATTTGTTAATTGAGCTCATTCATTAAATTATAATACAAACGAACATAAAATTGAATAAAATGAATTAAAAAATTGAAAAAAAAAATTGAATTGATTTAAACAAACTTTTGAAAAAAAAAATTTCCTAGATTACTTGACTCCGATAAGCGTTTTTGTACTTCGAGAAGTAATATTGTGAAGAAATTGGATATTTGTCTCTTTATATCTATAAGGCAATCAATGCATTTCTTACTCGTCTGTATCTCTGTCTTAAACGGGTTAAGCGATTGCCTTCAAATGTTATATGTGTGTCTTGGCATTCCTCAGAGGGGAAATTGAAATTTTATTTTAAAGGCTTAAAATAACGGTACTTGAAATATAACGGTTAGGAAAAAGCTTACTTTTCTCAAAAACGGCACAAACGATTTTGATGAAATTTTTTGCGAATATTTTGTTGGTATTAGCTATCATATAATCAATCAGATCCAAATTTACCGAAAAACTCCATTAACCGTACCTTTCATATAACGGTTTTTTTATTGTTCGACTTTCTAGATAATGGCTCAATGGATTTTAATAAAATTTTACATTTGAAAAGATCTAAGTAACGAAATTATTTCTGCATGACAAAATTTTGAATAATTATTATTTTCTATTTTTAATTAAATTTTGATTTTTTTTCTTTTGAAAATTCAATATCAAAAAATAAATATTTAAAATTTTAAAATCAGGTGTAAATTAATAAATTCTAAAAAGCTGCATACAAAAATTTCTAAAAAAAAATGTTTTTTTTTTTCAAAAAAACTAAAAATAAAACAGGATTTTATCAAATAAATTAAAAAAAATTATTGGCGCGACAGCTCCTTAAGGAGCCAAGGCCTATTGACTTATACTCTCAACCATTCCTGTGTGTGTGTTGTTAATTTGCAAGAATGGAAGGGACCTACAGTTTACCGCCGAGTCTGAACGGCTACATGAGATGCACTTTTTCGAGAAAAAACTTACTCTTGAAGGTTTTGTCAGTTCCTCGCAAGAAGGAAAAAATATTTTTTTCTTAAATTCTTTGTTATTTAAGGCGTGTGTTGGCATACTTCATTCTTACTAAAAACCGTTATTTTTGTGGTTTTGAATATTTCTTATAAGTTCAAACTGTGTTATTTTCAACGTAAATGCTACTAGTTACTGTCAAACATCCTGCTTTCCAATATAATTGGGCACATAAGAGCCCGACGTGCGACCCAGTCGTGCCCACTTTTTATTTGTACATTTAGTTTTATTGTAGAAAATAATATCGCTAGATGTCGCAAAATCTAATTTTACATCGCAAATTAAAAAAATAAAATCGCACGTTTTGCGATATATCGCACAATCTGGCAAGCCTGTACCTAATAGGTTTTTGTAATTATATTTTAGGCTCTAAGGGATATATCTACCTGTCACAGTCACTGTTAGGGCATTTAAAAAACCGTTCTAATTACAAATCCCAACAGAGTACCTACATTTATTTTATTATTATATCAGAGAAGAATTTTAATACAAAAAATAATTGGCACCTATATTTATCTGGTCAGCTATAGCTTGGTTAACAGAGAAAAACGTTTGGTAGGTACTAGTCCATGTACCTATTATAGTTATATACCTTACAGCTGTTAACAGCTTTTTTAAGAAACGATTCAATTATTGCTACATATTTGCCATCATATAGGTATACGTTTTAGTATAAACGTATTTTTAAAATCAAATGAAAGTGTGATTTATTACTAACGAAAAATAGGATAACAATCAAACATAACATTACCATGATAGAGAAGTCGAAAAAAGTGTTTCGGACAATTCTGTCTGTCTGTCCGTCTGTCCGTATTGATTCCTCCAGCCTTAACGGTTGAGCCGATTTGCTTCAAACTTGGGATATAGTAGGCTGTTTTTTTTTTCGAATTGGCATCTTAGCTCCAAAACTAACAGTACCTGCCATATAACTTTTAACGAAAGACTCGAAAACGGCTACAACGATTTTGATAAAACTTTCTGAATGGTATTTTCTATGCAAAATCTTTATTTTGGTTGGAATGGATTTTTCATGAAAAGTCTGATAACGGTACCTCGCGGTTTTTTTTTTAAATCAGACCTTCTCCTTTACTATTTGACGGATTTTGATGACATTCTCAAAATAGGTAGATAGTGTCTTATGATTGAAATAATGTTGCCTATCATTTTTTTTTTGAGTTTTTAATAATTAAAAAAAAAAAAAATTTTTTTTGTTTTTTGAATATTTTGAAAATGAATCGATAGATTTTCTTTTTTTTCCTTCTTCTTCAAATTGACATACTCGAAGACATTTGAAAATATGTTTTCGAAAAGGTTTAATAAAAAAACATTTTTTTGAAAAAAACTGGTGGAAAAATCTATAATATTAAAAAAATAGATTGCACGACTGGATCACACGTACTTGAGCTAAAAAAAAAAAATAAAAAAAAGCCCTCAATAGAGTGTCAAAATAACGTTATGTTCCAAATTTGAAGACGATTGGCCCAGTCGTACAGGCTGTAGTCCAAAATACATACGTACAGACAGACAGACAGACAGAATTTTGCCAATAACCCTTATATGTTTCGTTATGTCATGTTTGATTGTTATCTCAAAGTTTTTAATCTGCACGAATGTATAATTTTGCAGCTTTTTTACTTGCGATTATAGGTACTATTAATCGCAAGTAGATAGTCATTGTTTTGAATGTCATTGCCCTGACACCGAGACACAAAAATCACGCTTACACACTTCCTTACTTACTTTATTGTATTTTGTGACAACAATGACAGGCTTGAGTCATTCGTATTATAGTCACTGTAGCTAGCCATGACATACACGATGATCTGTGTAAGTGTACTGACGGTGGTAGGACCTATTTAGTTGTGCATATCTTTTGACGTGGTAACGTCTTATAAATCGGTGATAGGCACACATACAAAATAACAGGACTCATGCTGATATGAAAAGTGACGCACGCTGCGATACTGTGATTCTTTCAACCAAAATTGATCGCAAGCACCAGGCGAACATGAAAAAGAACAGACGCAAATTTCCAATATAATTCAAAAAGAACAAGAAGAGAAAAAGAAATACAAAATAGGCGGAGTTTTGTTAAAGTAGAAAGAAGATGTGGATATTGGGGATTGGGGTTTGTGAGTTAACCGGCTGAATGTTGGTGTGTCGGCCGTCAATTTTTTTTTTTTTTTTTTATAATTAACGCGCGCACAAGGGACTATTTGTTTCCCTTTTAATGTAACACACTGCGCGGGCATTAGGAAGATAGGGAGGGGAGAGATAGGAGGTGTCGATTAACATTGGTTTTGAATGTTTGCAAATTGAAATGGCAAGGGAAAATCTCGTCGGGTAAACCATTCCAAAGTCGTGTTGTACGGCTAAAAAAAGAATCCGTATATTTCACGGTACGTCCGAAATTGGGCTCAAGGGTGAACTGATGGGCATTCCTAGCAAGACGAGTATAACGGGCGAAACTTTTAAGGGGAGGAATGCAGCTGGCTACCTCGAGTGAACATTTTTTATAAAAGAAACGATAAAATAAGGAAAGACATGAAACATTGCGTCGGTGTTCGAGAGGGGCAATTGTTTCAGCGGCAGTTCTATTTCCTATCCAATCTTAACGCTCGATTTTGTATTCTATCAAGCAGGTGAAGCGATATTTGTGAAGCACCTGCCCACAGGTGGGAGTTATACTCGAGTTTAGGGCGTATAAACGCTTTATTAATTGTAGCCAGATCAGATGGGGAAAAATACTTCTTACACCGATACAGAAAACCTAAGCACTTAGCAGCATTCTTAGCGATCTCAAATATATGGCCGTTCCAACGGAGGTCGTCGTTGACACACATACCGAGTACTGAGAGCTTTTCGGTTTCTTCATTGGCATTGGGGGAATGTTTAGCTTTAACGACAGAAGACAGCATTGAGTTTTCGAAGCATTAAACTCCACACGATTTCTATTACCCCATTCGACAATGCTGTATAAATTGGAGTTTAATGAGCTTGACATACAGCACCGTTGCAATTGTACGTCCGAAGACGAAGGATGTGAATTATCGAACGAATATGAAAAGCTGAGGGTAGAGTCGTCAGCAAAACAGTTAAGTGGATTAGAAGTAACAGACAGAAGATCATTTATAAAAATGAGGAAAAGAGTCGGAGATAGAACAGAGCCCTGGGGCACACCAGCATTTATTTTGTGGGAATCTGACTTGAATCCGTCCAATACAACTTGTATTGAACGGTCCAGAAGATAGCTTCTAATCCAACGAACAAGAGTATTATCGATCCCAAAAGCACGCATTTTCGATAAGAGAGCTTCATGCCAAACTCTATCAAATGCCTTGGAGATATCAAGAGCAATAATCTTACTTTCACCAAAGCGATGTAAAGATTTGTTCCACTGTTCGGTGAGATATGCCATCAGATCACCAGTGGAACGGTTGCTGCGGAAGCCATACTGACGGTCATGGAGAAGCTTACGATCTTCGAGATATTCCTTAAGCTGACGGTTAATCAGTGTTTCCATGACCTTAGAAAGAAGGGATGTCAGTGCTATGGGTCGTCAATGTTTTCTTATGACGTAAAATTATCGTCCGTAAACCGACTTTACAATCAACCAACTCTTCTTTTTTTTAGGTAGGTACTTACATTGGCATTGAGCAACGTGACATACTCCCCCCCCCCCCCCCACTGCTCGCCTTTAGTCCTACGTCTTATTGCAATCGCCAATCAGATGAAATCGGCTCGAACTAAGCTTAGTGTATTTCGAAAGCCTATACTATTGATTGTATTTATTAAATTTTTATTATTTTTTTTTTTTTTTTTGTAAGGCCTCTCGTACTTAGGTTTATTATTAAATCAACGTCAATATCACACAATTACTGGATATAACCGTGGCAATAAATTATTAAAACATCCCTTCGTTAGTGGAAAAAGGGGTCGGGTTGCTTGCTACTATACCAGAGATACAAAAATCTCTTGCCATATGTCAGCCGTATCTTAGCCTCTTCCGTGGGTGGTTATTAGCCAAACAAATAGAACGTTCCATTCAAATAATATAAATTAGTCTCAGCCACAGCAAAACACACACGTACACACATCCAGAGTTTCGGTCCCATAAAAACCACAACAAAACAATAAAATCAACTAAATATGAAATATTAGCAATTAAACGAAGAACTCACGTTTACGACAAATAATTCATAAGGATACTAATGCCAACAACAAACTTCTTTATCCTTCTAGAAATGCATGTGTGTTCATATAACACGCGCGTGTTGTTCTTTCTTGGGAAATTAAATAGTTTATTTAGTTGTGCTTTGCTATGGAAGGATGGCCAATTAGTTGTTGGAATCACGTCCAAGAAGTGTCACACTAATTTCTTTATTATTGTGTCCTTATTTAATTATAAGGTCTGCTCTGATTTTAATAGTTTTTTTCTTATGACGGGGGCAACACTTCAATAAGGATATGACTATGACTCAACAATAAGTATGCCACTTAAATGGATATGACCGCTAACGCTTTATGGGCTAGATGTACGTATATATACGATTCGTTTTGGTTGTTTTCTTCTTATTTTCGGAAAATTGGAACTTCAAAAAGGTGTTTTAAATGAAAAAAGGAAATGGAAATTATTTGTGTTCAACTCTAATTGGCCTAAGTGAAGTTTTATTTCGCTTCGGCCTATTAAAGATGTTTTCTTAGAACTGTTTTGGACAGGACTAATTGAATAGGAAAGTTCTCGCTTGACAAATAAAAAATTGAATACAATCCCATTCTATAGGAAGGTATAGAGGAGAAAATTTTAAAAAACTTCGAGTTCGACAATTATGATGACCAAAATGTGGTCGAAGGGCTCTAAGATAATTTTGGAAATAAGTTAGCATTGTTCAATCAATTCACGATAAATTGAACACAACCGTCATACAGAAAAACTAGTTGACAAATAATAAGGCCCAATGCAAGCGGAGCAACTGGAAAAAAACTGATCAGCGATACGAATTGGCAGCTAGTTTGCTTTGGATCGTACCCTGTGTAATCAAATGGGACGATGCACACGACGACGGTATTGGTTGAAAACTCGTTTGCGATTCACAAAAATAAATTTGTTGATTATCATGTCGGGTTGTCTATTAATTTCAGTTTCTAGTTTGTAGAAGATGAGCGAACAACAGACAAACCTGTTGCTGGTGGGGGACGGGGGAGGTTGAAAAACATCCTGAAACACTGAACCAATGAACGAACTAGAGATTTTGATTGGTGATGAGTTTTTTCGTGTGTGGAATCAAGTCACCGCTGTCTGTAACCCGAGTTGCCAACCGGTTTAGTTTTTTTCTAGTTGCACCGTGTGCATTGGGCCAAACTGTTATTGAAAAAAGTGCCTCCTATTGGATCACCCGTTATATATGGAACAACCAGAAGATTTTGTTATTTATTTTGATTTAATACAAGTTTCATATCTCAAACTAACTTAAAACTATAAAACTTACGCTAAGTATCAAGTTGAATGAGATAAAATGACGATTCGCAAACCAACAAATTTTAAAAGAATTTGTGCACATTTTTTGACTATTTTATATTTTTGGGGGACAATGCTCCGTTGACGTATTCACTTCTTTCTCTTTTTATTTGCACAGAGCATGGACGTGTTTTATATATGGACTGCTAGTTGCCTACCTCAAGTTGGTTCCCGTTTAGTTTCAGTTATTTTTGGCGACACTAGACCTCCTAAGTACACTAGCGGGGGAAAAAATTAAACCTCAATTTTGACATTTCATCCAGTAATCCCAGACTTTGGCAGCAGTCACGTTGGCATGTTAAAATTTCCTTTTTTCTCCCCCTGTTTTTTTTTTAAATATCCCACAATTAGTTAATAAAAAATCCCTTTTTTCCTTCTAGTGCTTTTAGCTTGTCTTAGGCACAAACCAATAAAAAAGGAAGTAGTCCACGATCTAAAAAAACAAGAGGCAAAATACCAAAGATGTCGCACACTTCTATGGACTGAATTCAAAAGTGTCAGTTATGTTTTACCGGTAAATGCGACTTTTTGAATTTTTAAAAACAAATGTCGCGAGCTTCTACGTCAACATTTTGAGTAGTTATTTTTTTCCTGAAGTGGGTTCAGGAGAGCTAGCATCGCATTCTCAATGTTGGCGACATTTTTTTGACAATTGTTTTATGAAGATGACATTAGACTAGCAGTCCATATATAATACGTCCATGGCACAGAACTTCTAGGTTAGTAGATTTACTACGTTTATATGCACGATTTAAAGATCGAATTTGATAAGGTTTCGGATTTTCGTAAACACAATAAACGCGAGTCATGACGTGCGTCAAACCGCAGAATCTGCGATGTTTTTAATATTTTTTTTATTAAAACAAATAATTTTGATCAATTATTTTCACGATGATTTTGTCGGCAACAGCAAATTCGAGGTGTTTCTTTTCATTTGTCAAAAAACGAGCGACAAAAGTAAAAATGAACAAATACCGAACGTAGAGATTCACGGTTGCAGCTCTATTGTCAACTAGCGTCTGTTGTGTTCAGAGAGTTATGTTTTCTGTCAATAGAGCCAAATGCTCCATTTAGGGTTGAGTTGAATTGGAAATGGAACGGGGTAAAAGTGTTGATGACGTTTTTGGTTGTTTGATGCTCATCGATGTTTGGTATCAATATCTCAACTCAGTTATTTATTTTTGGTTCTTCCGTTTTTGGATCGGATTTTATGTAACTATGCCTATTGGGCCACATAAAAAAGTCAACGGGCCGCAAGTTGAGTATCGCTGTTGTAGATGTTGATGACATTACCCTCACTTTTGATGAAGATGAAGGTGACTTTATCAATGTGAAATCAAAACTTGCTGCAGAATTTAAGCTCGAGGACAAAGGGTCTACTTTTTGAGAGAGAGAAGCCGATAGAGGTGCGAATAAGCTAGGCCAAACAAATTACAGAAGTTTTGCCTCATTTTCGTTTGGCGGATTTTAAGCAAAGGCATTTGATAGAGTTTGGCATGAAGGTGTCTTATCGAAAATGCGTGCTTTTGGGATCAATGATACTATTGTTCGTTGCATTAGAAGCTATCATCTGGACCGTTCAATACAAGTTGTATTGGACGGATTCAAGTCGAATTCCCACAAAATAAATGCTGGTGTGCCCCAGGGCTCTGTTCTGTCTCCGTCTCTTTTCCTCATTTTTATAAATGATCTTCTGTCTGTTACTTCTAATCCATTTAATTGTTTTGCTGACGACTCTACCCTCAGCTTTTCATATTCGTTCGATAATTCACGTCCTTCGCCTTCGGACGTACAATTGCAACGGTACCGTATGTCAAGCTCATTAATCTCCGATTTATACAGCATTGTTAAATGGAGTAAAAGGAATCGTGTGGAGTTTAATGCTTCGAAAACTCAATGCTGTCTTCGTCGTTAAAGCTAAACATACCCCCAATGCCATTGTCCATGAATGGCACTTACATCGAAGAAACCGAAAAGCTCTCAGTACTCGGTATGTGTGTCAACGACGACCTCCGTTGGAACGACCATATATTTGAAATCGCTAAGAATGCTGATAAGTGCTTAAGTTTTCTGCATCGGTGTAAGAAGTATTTTTTCTCATCTGATCTGGCTACAATTTATAGAGCGTTTATACGCCCTAAAATCGAGTGCTTCACAAACATCGCTTCACCTGCTTGATAGAATACAAAATCGTGCGTTAAGATTGGATAGGAAATAGAACTGCCGCTGAAACAATTGCCCCCCTCGAACACCGACGCAATGTTTCATGTCTTTCCTTATTTTACCGTTTCTGTTACAAAAAATGTTCATTCGAAGTAACCAGTTGCATTCCTCCCCTTAAAAGTTTCTCCCGTAATACTCGTGTCGCAAGGAATGCTCATCAGTTCACCCTTGAGCCCAATTTCGGACATACCGTGAAATATTTTTTTTAGCCGAACAACACGAATTTGGAATAGTTTACCCGGTGAGATTTTCCCTTGCCATTTTGATCTGCAAGCATTCAAAACCAATGTTAATCGACACCTCCAATCTTTCCCCTCCCTATCTTCCTAATGCCCCCGCAGTGTGCTCTACATTAAAAGGGAAAAAAATAGTCCCTTGTGCGCGCGTTAATTATAAAAAATAATTAAACAAATTATCTATACTATATGCAGAAGCAGATTGATGCAAGGACTTACCAATCATTAATCAACTGAGGTCGTTGAACTTTATAATGAGCTGAAAATATCGCACTTAAAAGTGAATCAAAGCAAGGTATTTTTTCTATAATAGCACGCGCGAAAGGGGTAATTTTTTTACCCGTATAATGTTAAAACACCGGCGAGCAGTAGGGAAGAAGGGAAGGATGTAAAAGGAGATGTCGATGGACTTTATTTTTGAAATTCTGCAAATCAAAATGGGAGGGAAAAACAGAACATTCGTGAGGTTCGACTAAACTGACAGCAAGAGTATCGAGCGTAGGAATCGATGATGACCAAGAGTTCTTTAATTTTTTTACAAATGCCAAACATTTTTACTTCCTTTGGGACATTGCAGTATTTCTATCAAATTTTTTGTTCTTGTAAGAATTTGGTTTTACTAATATGAGCATAGCAGGCCTTTCTAGTTTGCTGAAACTTTTTTCGGTTTTCCTCGTTGGTATTGGCTTTATAACAGCGGAAGCTTAGATATTTAAATCTATAAACATAAATAAAAATTAAGTATCTGTTTTTAATATCAAAATAACAGCTTTTTACTAGATGCATATAAAAATATATACAGTACTTAAAACAAAAACACAATTTTCAATTTATTTGTCTGTTTTTCTGTCTGTTTGTTCCGGGTAATCTCGGGGACCGTTGCGCTGATTTTGACGGGACTTTCACTGGCAGATTGCTGATGTTCTAGGGAGTAACTAAGGCTATTTAAATAGGTGGCGCTGGGGTGTTTTTTTTTCTCGAAAATTCGTATTTATGGACCGATTTCGACGGGCTTTTACAGACAGAAAGCTGATATTGTAAGAATTAAGTAAAGCTATTTTCATTTACCCCTAGGTGGCGCTGGGGGCCTTTTTTTTGAAAATTATTATTTTTTTTAAACATTCTTATTTATGGACCGATTTTGACGGGGCATAGGCAGATAGCTTATATTGTAACGAGTAACTATGGCTATTTTAATCACCCTTTGGTGGAACTAGGTTCGTTTCATAGCCAGATACCTACCTAATTTTGTAACTAGTAACTAAGGCTGTTTTAACTCCTAGGTGGCACCACACGGGGGTGGTTTTTTTTTCGAAGATGCAACGGTGGGTAGCTAAGCTAGTAAAACAATACATTTAAAACTTATATTTTCAGAAAGTAGGTCTGGTACGCTGACATCGATTTTGTAGTGATAAACAGTCTTTTGACGGCTTCCTTTTATTTTTGTTGGATTTGCGGTTCAATGGGAACCCAAAAAACAAACCAAATGTAATACTGAACAGTACTTTTGCCGCAGCACATTTGAAGTTAGACAATAATTTTGTTGGATTTAAGTTATATTGCATTTGCAATGCCAACTTTAAAATTTAACATAACATTACATAAAAACGGTTAACTATGATATTTTGGATCATAAACGCAACTCAATTTAAAACCGCAGAATATGTCATTTTAATTTAAGACAAGGTAAGGTAAGGTTTTTCTTCTATATTAAAACTAGGAAGTACTGGAAAATTCTTCGCAAGGCCCAATTAGCTGTCTCTTCTTTTGCTTAAGCAGTGCAAGCCTGCAATCGCGATGCGATACACAACAAATGAACTAACCCTTCCCTGGGATTTAAAACGTGCCTACTTCGTTTTTCACAGCTAACAAGCGGAAAGGGTAAATGATAATTATTTTTACATTTTCCAACGATTTCCACTATTTTTTTCATTTCGCGCTTTGATGGGCAGAAATTCCTTTTTAATATAATAATATCTATGTAGTCACTAAAATACATTATTTGTTTGGTTTTATTGTGCAGTCAGTCAACCATCAATGCAGAGTTAGAGTTTCATCTACTTGTGATATGCGTTTACTCGATAACAAGTTAATGACATAGTATCACCGTTTCGCTTGTTATAAGGTACGTTTGTAGGCTTCAGTTTTGTTCAAATGCATTTTCTTCGTATGCAGAGAAAGCAATTATATTATTGCATGTTTTCGAGCTAAGTTTGCCTCGTCGTCGTTCAACTGTCAGGCTATAGTAGGCAGCTAATTTTTGTTTTGGCATTTACGTATGTGGGAGTGTATTTATGTTAATAACAAAAACATTTTTCTTAGAATCCTTTTTTTATCTGCCAGACGGGTCCGGCCTTAGATATACTGGGGCGTCCCTTGGGTGAACTGTTTTGTGGTGCCTCCCGTCTTTTTTGTATTCATTAACATGACTTTCAAAAACAAATTCAATCGTTTTTTAGCAGTTAAAGGATTCCATAGACTGCAACAGTTGATCGAGTGTTGAGCGAACTAGAGAACAGAACGAACATATATTGGTCTTTATACTCCAATACAAAGAAAACACTAATGTTGTATTGGACGCTACCGCATAAAACTGTACATTATTTTGCAAACAATAAACAATGACAAAAAAAAAAGTTGCGAAGGGACCAATAGCCTCGGAAAAGGACGGATTTACTGTTGACGACCCGGAAAAACGAATTAAGGACAACGACCTTCGGTCCTGCACGTGGAATTTTAGAACTCTTAACAGATCACGTGCAGCCAAACAACTAGCGGAGGCCCTAGACTGCTACAGAGCAGGAATTACGGCCATCCAGGAAGTGCGATGGAATGGGCCGGGCAAAAGGAGGATGAAAAACTGTGACGTGTACTACCGTGATTGTGCAAGAAGACCACAGCGTTTATTTGGGTGCGGATTCGTCATAAGCGGTAGACTTAGGCAAGAAGTCTTGGGCTTTCGACACGTAACTTGTGACAATCGCCAACATTAGCCTAATATGCGCTCATGTCCCCACAGAGGACAAAGATGACGCCACCAAGGATGACTTCTATGAGCTCCTCGACAAAACCTATGAGCAATGCCTTAAATACGACGTTAAGATCGTACTAGGCGATTTTAATGCCAAAATAGGTAAAGAGGAAATCTTTGGTAGGACTGTCGGAAAACATAGCCTACACGACACAACGTCTGAAAACGGACTTAGGCTAATTGACTTCGCTGCGGCACATAACGTCACCATTGCAAGCACATGGTTTCCTCATCTCGATATACACAAAGGGACTTGGCGACACCCAGATCAAAGAACCGTCAATCGCAACCGTCACGTTGCGAGCGATGCAAGACACGCCTCCAGTATCTTGGATGTTCGCACCTTCCGAGCAGCTAACATCGACTCGGATCACTACCTTGTTGCAGCAAAGGTAAGAATGCGAATAACCCGAACTCCACAACAACGGAGCAATACTGCTAGGAAGTATGACGTCGGAAAGCTGCAATCGCAAGAAACCGCCAGAACCTATGCCGATCGAATATCCCGTAACCTGCATCAAGTGCCGAAGACCAGTGGCAACACTGCCAACAAGCCATCAGAGATGCCGCAACTGATGTGCTAGGTTTCACCAGACCACCACCACGAAACCTCTGGTTCGATGATGAATGCAGGCAGGCGCATGCAGCCAAACAAGAGCCATATAAAGCGGCGCTGCAAAGAAAGACGAGAGCTGCTCGCGAACTCTACGAGCAGAAAATACGGGTAGAACACCGGCTTCTCCAAAAGAAAAAGAGAAAGCATGAGAGGCGCGCGATCGAAGATATTGAGAGATGCTACTCCAGGGACAACGTGCGGAAAAAGAAACATGCCAAGGAAAAAAAACCCGCACAGAAGCCTGTAGAGATAGGAATGGAAACCTCGTAGTAGAGTCACAGTCGGTGCTGAGTACATGGAAGGACCATTTCTGCAGGACTGTTAAACGGCGATAAAGACCAAAATCCCGCTGTCAGGCAGAATGAACCATTCAACATGGATGATGACAGACAAAACTTCCGTCCACCTGACCAAAATGAAGTGAGGATAGCAATATCTAAACTCAAAAACAACAAAGCTGCTGGACCCGACGGACTACCCGCCGAATTTTTTAAAGCGGTCTGAGATGACCTGGTGGAGTGCATACAGAAGAAAAAATTCCTGATGAATGGAACCTCAGCATCGTTTGCCCAGTCCACAAGAATGGAGACCCTCTAAACTGCGCCAACTGTAAAGGAATAAGTCTCCTGAATATTGCGTACAAGATCCTCTCTGCCGTACTATGTAAACGCCTAAAACCTTTCGTCAGCAAACTGATTGGCCCCTATCAGTGTGGTTTCAGACCAGGAAAGTCCACAATCGATCAAATGTTCACTCTACGGCAGATCCTGGAAACCACCCAAGAATTCCAAATCGATACCCACCACCTCTTTATCGATTTTAAGGCCGCGTACGATAGCATTTATAGAGACGAGCTATACAGAGCCATGTCAGGTTTTGGCATCCCCACAAAACTCGTCCGACTGTGCAGGATGACGATGGAGAACTCTCGCTGCTCCGTCAAGGTTGGTACTGACCTCACAGAAGCTTTTGACGTCAAAAAAGGATTCCGACAAGGTGATGCGCTATCGTGCGATTTCTTCAACTTAATACTTGAAAAAATTATAAGAAACTCGCAAGTCAATTGTAGTGGGACAATTTTTTTCAAGTCTGTGCAATTGCTAGCATACGCTGACGACATAGACATCATTGACAGAACTCGGCGAGCTGTCACTGGAACTTGAAGCTGAAGCGGCTAAGATGGGACTAGCAGTCAATGAGGCCAAAACGAAGTACCTGCTGTCCACAAAAAGGGACACACAACACCGGCGGATTGGACAAAACATCACAACAGACAGGTACAACTTTGAGGTAGTTAGGGACTTTGTGTACCTCGGATCCGCTATAACATCTAACAACAACATCTCGTCAGAAATAAAGCGAAGAATTACTCTTGCCAATCGCTGTTTCTATGGGCTAGGAAGGCAATTGAGTAGCAAAGACAAAGGAAACTCTGTATAAGACCCTAATCATCCCAGTCCTGCTCTATGGCGCCGAGGCATGGACTCTATCTAAAGCGGATGATGATATCCTTAGTCGTTTCGAGCGTAAGATTCTTCGGAGGAATTTTAGCCCTATCTGCGTTAACAGGCTTTGGAGGAGAAGGTTCAACCAAGAACTATACGAGCTGCACAGCGACATTGACCTGGTCAAAAAAATACGCATATCACGTTTAAGATGGCAATGCTCCGGCTCGCAGGATCTTCGATTCCATCCCAGAGGGTAGACGCAGTCAAGGAAGACCTCGCCTTAGGTGGCGCGCTCAAGTGGAGGACGACCTCAACCAACTTGGAGTGCAAAACTGGAGGCAGCTAGCCAAAGACCGAGCTGGATGGAGAGGCATGTTGGTTGTGGCCCAGTAGCGTCCCCTAAGTAAGTAAGTAAACACTGACAAAACTTAAGAACTTCATGAATTTAGAACTTCAGAATTGTCTGCCCCTCAAACGACTACGCCTTTACCAAGTAGTTATGGCCGCACTTCGAACTTCCTCGGAGGGCTGGTTCATTTCAGGACGCAGAAGGTCTTTTTTGCTTTTGTTCTATTTTCTGTAAATAAAAATAACTCATACATTGTATGCTTTATTAAAAAACAAAAGCGCAAAATTATAGACGCTTTAATACCAAACTAAAACAAATACAATTTGGCATTAACATTAAAATTGTAGTTCTTCAATTATAGACGACTCAAAAATTGATTTACTCTTAGTGTGAAACTAGATTTTTAATAACAAGAATCCCATGCACAGTGTGAAACTAAAAACTCTCAGAGAAAATGACAGCTCGCTCTCACAAAACGCCATTTTGAAAATAAAAATATACACAAACCCTGCCAAAATCCAATAACAACAAAATTTGATTTTAACTAGTGCAGGTTTTTTTTTTTCTTTATAATTGAGAAAAACTTAGTGCAGAACTAAACATTTTAAGTAGTGTGAAGTTAATGTGTATTCAAAAATAGGTTGTCTAAATTTTGCTCCAAAGCATTTGCAACAAAGTAACTTACCACTGATAAGAATTTTCTGAAATTATTGCATATTTTTGACAGCAACCAACTAGCTGTTCTTTTTTTTAAAACCTATTCCAAATGGGAAGGTTCGGTGTCGCATAGCTTTCCTGTATAATACGTCCGTTATTGTTGTAATACGTGTTAAATAACAGCTGATTCACAGCTGACGACCATAACAACGAAAAAAATGATTTCCAAATCGAAACCAAGTTAGCGCTAATTTTGGTATCGTAGACAACAGGTGGCCACTAAATCAGCTGGTTCAGCAAATGTAATACGTTTGACAGAATTTTTTACATATTGCGTTTTATACGTTCACAAATGCAAAGTATATTTTTCAACAATTTATCAGAAACCTCAGTAACCTCAAACGTAAGCAATCATACTGTGACGTTTTGGCCTGAGGATACATTTTGTAAATTAACGACATCTGTTGGATTCATTGTGTACAACAACGAACATTCATTGTGTAGAATTACAATGCCCCTAAAAGTATGCTACATATTTGCAATATGTTTTGACTGAGTACTAAATCGAACTTGAAGTACTAATTCGAGATCGAATTAGTGCCGAAAGCTTAGATTGTGCCAGAACCAGACAGAAGCTTCCAGAAGCTTGTAAATTTGTATAAATACAAGAGTAGATGGCATTGAAAGTTCAGTTTATTTTCGAAAGTGGAATTGTTAACAACTGGAAGTGTTAGTAAAAAGTGATTGAATTGAGATTAAATAAAAAGTGTTGCATTATAAAAACGTATTTGAATTGTGAATGAGTGGAATAAGTTATATTTGGTGTTATTTAAACTGAAAGACCTTGTGTTTCATAAAATAAAGAGATTTGTTGTATTATTTTGGAATTTTGATTGAGTTTAATTTGTCGAACCTTAGGCCAAAGCATCACAATACACTGCATAGAGAATGTATATACAATGGCAGTGGTTTAAAATTGGAATATGAAATAGCAAAGATGAGATCCAAAAATAAATGATTTGTGCTTCTTAAAGTAACCACATGGGACCATCGGTCTCAAGCGTCGTTTGAACAACGTCCGGTGTCTTCTTCTATTTGTAATTATTCAATGCAAAAAACAAAGCCTTCAAACAACGACAGTCGTCACTAAACTGACCGAGTCTGAGACGCTTCTGCTAGTCTCAGTATACATCAAGTGCAACTCATCAACAAGCGATATACATCACGATCTCCACATCATCAACAGCTTTGCGAATCAATACACATCTTGTGTCATTGGAGGAAACTTCAACGGTCGGAACCGGAGCATCATTCTTTGGTTGACGTGTCTCAACGAAAACCAACATACCCTAGAACTCCATCTCATTTGGATATCTTTCTGGTTACGTCGAACTTCATCAACATTTTACCTGAACTATGGAACTACAATTGCATTGCACACGATAGTGATTCCGACCATCTGGCTGTAGAAGTGACGGTAAGACCTAATCAAAGGATATTCTGCGAACAACCAGAACAAGAGCTCCACATCAGGTATAACAGGGTGAACTGGAGAACATTCTGTACCGAAATTGAAAGAGATCTCTCGGAAGTCCCAACCAGTAGCAATCTCTCCAACAGCGAAATAGATATTGCTATACCTACTCCAATTCGAAACTACAATTAACAACGCCTTGGAAAAGCTTAAGACAGCAAGAACCAGCAGAGACCGATATGCGAATATGCCGGAGCATATACAGTATATATGCTCACAGACAGAGACTCCGAAAAAAGCTTCAACGGATATACCACAGGTTGTTTAACAGAGAGAACGACGAGTATAGACGCATATGCTCCGAACTTCAAGCACCATGTTCAACCAGGTAGTGAAACATTACGAGGAGTATGAATTCAGGAAAATACTTGGCTCCGCTATTCTGGTCAGACAACACCCGAGGGAAAGTATGTCGAGCTCTTTGCCAGGTTACATCACCTTACCCAACTGATCGATGTGCCAACGCGTATACCGGATGTTGCTGGGCAAGCAGCCCATACTCTTGACTTGTTTCTTACTTCTCACCCTGATAAATATACCATTAGTGTAACTTTTCCATTTAAATCTTCAGACCATTGTATCATTTCAGCTAATTTCTCATCCCCCACCCATCTAGTTAAAGAAAAACTTCCCACCAGGACCGTTTGGCAATACGAGAAAGCCAACTGGGACGGCCTGAATATTTTTTTCAGAAACTTTAACTGTTCACTATGCTTCCTCGATAGTGACATTGATGCCAGTGCTGAAATGATCACAAATGTGATTCTTCTAGGGATGCGTGCTTTTATTCCTAACAAAGTTAAAAGCATCAAGCCTAAAGAAAAGTCTTGGTTTAATGCTGAGTGTAAAGAAGATATCAGGCTCAAAGAAGTAAGTTTCCGTTCTTACAAAGCCAACCCTACAGAGGATAATCGGAAAAAGCACAAACAAGCAAGGAACTCAAGCAACTTGAAAGAACCAAATTTTTGCATGACCAACAATTACGGCAAAAAATTCTGTAGTGTCCCAAAGGCAGTAAAAATTTTTGGTCATTTGTAAAAAATATAAAAAACTCCTCGACATCTTCGGTTCCAACGCTCATCGGCAATAACTAACCAATTGTTTACTTTTCAGAGAAGGCGAACTTGCTCGCCGCCCACTTCGCTGCCAGCTCCACGCTGCCACAAAGCAACGTTGCCCCTCCTGTACTTGAGAATGTAAATTTTTCCATGGGACAGATTTTTTTCCGCACTCGTACAGTAGCAAGAATTCTCAAAGATCTCGATATACACAAATCCGCTGGCCCGGATGGTATACCCCCGATTCTTCTGAAGAGGTGTTCTTCCACACTGCGTAAGCTTTTCCATCGCTCCTACTCTTCTCGAAGACCGAAAGCTTCTCCATGACTGTCAGTATGGCTTCCGCAGCAACCGTTCCACTGGTGATCTGATGGCATATCTCACAGAACATTTGATAGAGTTTGGCATGAAGCTCTCTTGTTCGTTGGATTAGAAGCTATCTTCTGGACCGTTCAATACAAGTTGTATTGGGCGGATTCAAGTCTGATTCCCACAAAATAAATGTTGGTGTGCCCCAGGGCTCCGTTCTTTCTCCGACTCTTTTCCTCAGTTTTATAAATGATCTTCTGTCTGTTACTTCTAATCCACTTAATTGTTTTGCTGACGACTCTACCCTCAGCTTTTCATATTCGTTCGATAATTCACGTCCTTCGCCTTCGGACGTACAATTGCAACGGTACCGTATGTCAAGCTCATTAAACTCCGATTTATACAGCATTGTCAAATGGGGTAATAGGAATCGTGTGGAGTTTAATGCTTCGAAAACTCAATGCTGTCTTCTGTCGTTAAAGCTAAACATTCCCCCAATGCCAATGAAGAAACCGAAAAGCTCTCAGTACTCGGTATGTGTGTCAACGACGACCTCCGTTGGAACGACCATATATTTGAAATCGCTAAGAATGCTGCTAGGTGCTTAGGTTTTCTGTATCGGTGTAAGAAGTATTTTTCCCCATCTGATCTGGCTACAATTTATAAAGCGTTTATACGCCCTAAAATCGAGTATAACTTCCACCTCTTGGCAGGTGCTTCGCAAACATTGCTTCACCTGCTTGATAGAATACAAAATCGAGCGTTAAGATTGATAGGAAATAGAACTGCCGCTGAAACAATTGCCCCTCTCGAACACCGACGCAATGTTTCATGTCTTTCCTTATTTTATCGTTTCTTTTTTACAAAAAATGTTTACTCGAAGTAGCCAGTTGCATTCCTCCCCTTAAAAGTTTCGCCCGTAATACTCGTCTCGCAAGAAATGCTCATCAGTTCACCCTTAAGCCCAATTTCGGACGTACCGTGAAATATAGGGAATCTTTTTTTACCGGAACAACACGAATTTGGAATAGTTTACCCAGCGAGCCAACCAGCTCGTTGGGAAAAAATGCCCGATGCCACATACATTTATGCGGGCAACATTCTGTAACAACACCAACTGAAAAGACAGAAGTCCTCGCTAAGCATTTTGAAGAGACCTTCAAGGATCGCCCGCCCAATTCATCGAAGACGTTGAAAACAAGTTTGAAGAAGTTGCATCCTCTAATACTTCAGTCACCAACTTTAATGAAGACAATCCTGCACTCGGACCAACTGGAGATGCTTTTACTTCCATCGAGGAAGTAACTGACATAATCCACGGAGGAAATTCTAAGAAGTCAGCAGGAAATGATGGGATTGCTAACTTTGTGCTTAAAAAGCTACCAAATCTCGCCATCCTACTGCTGACGATCATGTTCAACAACTGCCTGAATAACAGCAACTTTCCCGAAACATGGAAAACTGCAAAAGTGGTGCCCGTTCCGAAGAAGACCAACAGGACTACCGTCGAGGGATATCAGCCGATTTGGCTTCTATGCTGTGTCAGCAAAATATTGGTGGGACTTATCTTGAGAAAGCTTCATCATTTCTTCAGGGAGAGGGAAATCATACCTGAATGTCGTCAATATGGTTTCCGAGCACGACACTTCACCATCCATCCGCTTTTTGGACTGCAATCCGACGTGACAAACGGACTCAACAAGAAAAAAACAAGACGACGCCTGTTTACTAATATTCTAATATTCAAAGATTAATCAACAAATTTCTAAACAAAGAATATTCACGAAGAAAGACGATCAGCGCTGGAGTTCCACAAAGTTCTAAGTTGGGCCCCATACTTTTCAACCCAAGACAAGAAGCTATATGAAGACACCAAACTGATCCCAATAAATCAGTTTATGACACAACTCTCCAAAAATATGTTGAGGAAATTGGGGGACCACCCCAACTTGGAAATCCAGCAACTACTCCAGCAACAACTAGAGCCCAACCATCACTACCGCAGCATTCAAACCATCACAGGACACAGACGACCGATTCGAGGATATAATGAACAATGACGGACACCCGTTCTACGAGAGAACCAGCAACGGACACAACAGAGAATAAACAATACCGCATCCTGACGTACGTCGGGCACATCATTTATTTTAGTTATAATTTAAGGCCAATTGTACATAAATGTTGACGAATATAATAAAATAATCTAATCCAAAAAAAAACAACGCCTTCAAGCAAATTGAGTGAAAAAGCTTAAGGTTTGTGTATTGGATATATGGTATTTTGTATTGGTTTGGGTTTCGGCATTGGTTTGGGGTAATGTAGTCCACAGGATAAATAATATAATGGCAAGGCAGGTGAAACGGAATCGAATTTAAGATTCACGTGAATAGCAGAATAAGGCTGAAAATGTTGCGGATTTTTGTATTGTTGGTTGATAATTACGAAAATGTGAGTATAAACAAACAAATGTATTGCCCAATTTGTTAATAATGCATAGTTGGAATTTTAAGGGCTAGAACAAGAACTAGAGCTAAATCACTACATTAATTTCGTGAATGAAATTAAATGATGACATTGGAAAAAACAACGCCATCAGGCAAATTGAGTGAAAGAAGCTTTGGGTATTGTATATTGGGTATTTTGTATTGGTTTTGGGTTTCGGTATTGGCTTGGGATAATGTAGTTCAGTCGATGAATATACGAATGACAAGGCAGTGTGGAAGGGAATCGAATGGGTGAATCGAATAGCATAAACAAACAAATTTATTGCTTAATTACAATTATTTGTTTGCAAATAATGCATCATTGAAATTTAAATTGGTAGAAGAATAACTAGAGCTCGATTCACTACATTAATTTCTCGACAATAAAATTAAATAAAGACATTGCAAAAAAAAGGCCATCAAGCAAATTAAGTGAAACAGGTAAAGGTTTGGAAATTGGATATTGGGAACTTTATATTGGTTTGGGTTTCAGTATTGACTTGGGATAATGTAGTTCATTCGATTAATAACAGCAATGAAAGGCAGTGTGGAAGGGAATCGAATTTCTGAATCGAATTTAGGATTCACGTGAATAGCAGAATAGGGCTGTACGTCTCAATCCAGCACGTTATCCAACTACCAATCAAATTTCAATAAAATCCGTTAACCTGTTGAGACGTGTTTGGGAAACAAACATCCAAACATACAAACATTCACATTTATAATATAATTAGGATATATTAAACAAAATTCTTAATAAGGAATTTTTAGATTAGTGTAAGCATTGTATATACATTTTCTATAGTACTCTCATGGTGGTAATTTTTCGTCTGGCCATCTTCCTGGTTGATTGAGAACTAACTCTAAATAGTGAAGACGAGAACCTTTACCGATATTTTACCAGTATTTAATAAACTTTTGTTGTCTGTACTTATTCTATATTCACACCGATTGGCAATTTCAGCACGCCTCATTGCGACTTGATTCAGAACTAAAAAATGATGCTCCATGATAGTACTATATGCAGTTTATATACAAAGGTGTAAGTCCTATAAGTTATAACTTTATACCATTATGTTATATTCTCTATAGTACTATCATGGTGTCATTTTTCTACTGGCCATCTTCCTGGTTGATTCGTAACTAACTCTTAATAGTGGAGACAAGAGCATTAACCTACAATTTACCAGTAGTTCATACACTTTCGTTATTTGTTCTTATTCTATACACACCAATTGGCAATTTCAGCACGCCTCATTTGCGACTTGATTCAGAACTAAAAAATGATGCTCCGTGATAGAACTATATCTTTGTATATACACTGGCAACACCATATTCTTGATTATTATTTTCTTGGTTGTGGTCCAAGGTTAGGTTAGAGGATTTAGTTTGATGTTTGGCCGTCACGTGGCGCTGAAATTACCATTTAGGTGTGAGTATTGAGTTACATTGAAATCACCAAATTGGTTTGAATATAGAATAAGAACAAACAAGAAAAGTGTATTAGATACTTGTAAAATAGCGGTAAATGTTCTCGTCTCCACTAATTAGACTTAGTTGCGTGAAGATGGCCACGGCCAGAGGCCAAATGACATTCATGAGAGTAAACAAAGACGTCTTTTAAACGTCATAGGTGATTAAAATGAGTAAAAATTATTTGATACCTACTTATTAGTTTACGCTTAAAAGAAAAGTAGAAATGAAAATAAATGTATAATTGAACATCATCTTATACGATACTGTTTTTTCTAATCGAAAGTTGCCTCTTGTCAAGGTACTCACAGTCCACAGTACACATATCTTAGGTAATATCATTAGAGCTTTTATTTTTACAATCTTCTGCACATCTGTCAAATTCAAAGTAAAATGGCGGCCGCCAGAGATCATTAGTTTGTTTATTTGTTCTGGAAAAAAGATAGATATCGTGGCTATATTTTAAAGTGTTTGTGGTAATTAATTTATAAATAAGTTTTTTTTAAATAACAAGACAAAAAATATAAAACAAACGTGAGGTGTGCAGTTTTGTTCAACAATTTTGACAACCTGCGCAATATATGACCTTAGTTATGTGTACTGTGCTTATTGTCAACTGAAGAGTTCAAGTGAGTTACCGGGACGAAACACCAATTTTTGTATGGACTTAAAGATCGTAAAAAGCTATTTTGAATAAATAATTAAGTCCAAAATTAGTGCTGAGTTTTCTACTCTTGTTTTTAAAATTTTATTTTTCTTACAACGTAGAGTTTGCATTTTAAAACCTACAAATAATATAAACATTAATATACTTACATTATACATAGATATATAAAAATGGTTCAGTTCAATTCAAAATTCTTATATCGACTTTGACAGGACCTACCCGTTTTCAAAATATTGATTTTTCAAAAAAAAATTTAATTATTAAAAATCCAAAAAAAAAGTTATTCAAAATTATTTGTCTGTCGAATTGCTTTGGCTATCTAGATCTACATCTTCGTGAATGTCAAATTTGACTGTAATCGGTTAAATAGTTCTCGAGAAAGTCGAAGAAAAAAACAAACCTTCCTATGGGGGATACCATTTTTAACTATCCAAATTATATACTTTTTACCAGGACATATACCACACCAACAAAAGTGCACTGATTTTTTTCTTAAAAACTCTTGGAACCGTTTACGAGAAAAATAATTTTTTAAATAACGGTTGACAGGTACCGTTTGAGCTAAAAAAAAAAAATTTAAATAAAACCCTCTGTAGAATGTTCCAAATTTGAAGACGATTGTCCTAACCGTTCAGGCTGTAGTTAAAATTACATACGTACAGGCAGACTGACAGAATTTTGCCAGTAACTCAAATATGTTTCTCTGTCATCGTAATGTCATGTTTGATTGTTATCTCAAAATGTTTAAACTGCACGAATACATAACTTGCATTATAGTACCTATAATCGCAAGTAAAAATTTAACAAAGTATTCAAGTGGTGCGAAAAAATATAAATAAAAAATAATTTGTAAATACAAGGGATTTGAAAAAAGGATGCCATATTGATTTTTTTTTGAAAATTGTCGTGGTAAAATGGCTCGATAGAACCACTTTGGCAACGCTGTGAGACATTACCCTTAATCAACTTCTTTTTTCGGGATAAAAGTTGAAAAGGAAAACCAAAAAAGAGATGCCTCACGCGACATCGTGCAATATTGGGGTTTAGGAACTTTGTTTATCTACGTTTATTTAAAATGTATTATTTACCATTTATATTTCAATAGAAATGAGAACAATGATCAACAAAGAAATCTTTATTTTTCAACAGCTGGCATCAGATTATGCAAACATATAATTTTATTTAACAACAAATCATTTGGTATATTCGTATAACGTATAACAGATTATAAGATCTTCACAAGAACACCCTGTAGCATATTATTGGACAGCGACCACACTTTTATCATCAAACAACTATCTATTTCCGTCACCCATGAAGTACCCTTCATCTCTTTCGCACTCTTTCAACACAGGCAAAAGTAGTTAAGTTTTTGGTTAGTCAACCCCGTTTATGAGAAGAGAGAAGGGAATATATACCCGTGCGTTTGTTAAAAGCAAGGGAAAATTCCACATAAAATCGCCCTAAAAGAAGCAATTTAAATTAATTGAGTGTAAATCAAGTATGCAGTATTTCTGCAAATATCAAAAACTAAATTGTTCATATTGCATTTAATTAGATATTCTAACGGGAACCTAATTCCGATTTCACACTTCCCCACCGCCAACAAGACCAGCTGCTGTAGCTGTAGTTTGTACTTTCTTCGTTCGGTTGTGCGTTCAGTTTTTTAATTCGTTAATTTAACAGAGGAGGGGAAGTGAGTTTTTGTGTTTTGTGATGAAAATAATGCACAAGTTTTGAAAAAATATTCGAGGAATGTGCGTGGTTTTCAAGAAAATCCTCCAGTGAAATAATTTTCAAAACAACTGTTTTTAATTAAAATTGTTGAAATTTTTGGTTTTAAATTGATTGGTTTACAACGTCTTGCTTCCTATTTATGAGTGAATGGTAGTTTGAATGTAGAATGGGTATTGAATACGCGAGTATTTAATTCATAAACGAAAAAAATGTTGAAAAAACTCATCGTCGTAGTCAACCATTTTCATACTCGGGAAAACTGGTCTCAGTGTTGCCGGTGAGAGAAAAAATATGGAATTGTCTGGAGCCCGTTCTTGTTGCGTTTTCCTTTATTTTCTTTGAAATTTAATAATAAAAGCAAATCCCTGTTTTGTTTTCTTCTTACGAAAATTATTTTGTTTTTATTTATTTTTTTTTTCATATGAACTGTGTTGAGAAGCAATAAGTGTCAGATTTAATATTTTCTAATTTTCTTGTGTACTGTGCGTCTCTCTTGCACTTACCTGCTGTTGTATTGTTGGCCAGTACCCACATATTTGAAGGAAGAGAAATCATCATTGTTGAATAAAAAAACAAGAAGTTTGGCCAAGGAATATTTTGTTGTTTGACACGATCAATCATCATCAACTAAAGATAGGAGAAAGCAAAAGGGAACATCATTGAAACAGGTAAGAGCATCTTTTATTTATTTGGGTTTTATTATTGTTATTCATACTTTGGCGTCCTTTTGTAGAATTTTTTTTTAAACTATGTGTTATCCCACATTTATTTAAGCCAATTGCATAAAAGGACGCACAGTGTGTCAATAAGAATTTTTTTATTGAAGAGGATCCTCTAAAAGCAGGATCGGGTCTTCGAAACTGGGAAGGTTTATCCTGCGTTCTTGTTTTCCTGTTAACTGATATTTGTTTAGCTAAGCCTTTTCTCTGATGGTTCTGTGTCCCCACTGAACTGAGTATGACTTCTTCGAATTAAAGAATGCCTTAGGAATGTGAACTGTTTGGGTTACAGCTGACGCTATTTAGTGCGTTTTGTTAATTAAACCTCGCCAGCATAGACATGCTACGTTCAAATAACATGGAACACGAAAAGGTTTGCAGCGAGAACGCGTCATTTTAAGATTTTATTAACCTATTAGGAGGCAATATCCTACTGGTCGGCTTTACCCAAAATAATGGTAGGTATATGAAACAAAATATTCCTATCAGTGGCTCAACCATGTCCTAATTGAGCATTTTTGTCCATTTTGGATGAGAGGATTAGATTAGATCTGTTTGGAGCCCTTAAGGCTGAAACACAATGACTTGTTCACTTAAATTTGCGTACTTACGTTATATATGTTACATGATTATGACATTTGAGTGGAGCAGTGATGCATTAATTTCCCTGCCAATACTGGCGTTGCAGGATGCATACTTCTTTGATTAAATACCGTTGGTATTATTTCATTTAATTGTACTTGGACAATTTTTTCATAGACATCATTGGCAGAACCCAGCTGTGACTGGAGCGTTTGCTAATATTGAAGCTGAAAGTGGCTCAGATGAGACTATTAGTCAGAAGTCCAAATCTCGACAGTTATTCGACTTGTAACGAGTTTGATGCACTGTCCGATTCCATCTCGGAAATTGTTGGCCTTTGTCGTCGCACTGAACTCGTTATTGCGGGCGATTTCAAAACACCCGAAGGAAGTTATGTCGACCTCTTTGCCGGGTTACATCACCTTAACCAAATGATCGATGTGACAACGCGTACATCGGATGTTGCTGGGCAAGCCGTCCATACTATTGACTTGTTTCTTACTTCTCACCCTGATACATATGCCCTTAGTGTAACTTCTCCATTTGGCACTTCAGACTATTGTGTCATTTCAGCTAATTTCTCATCCTCCACCCATCGAGTTAAAGAAAAACTTCCCACCAGGACCGTTTGGCAATACGAGGAAGCCAACTGGTACGGCCTGAATATTTTTTTCCGAAACTTTAACTGGTCACTATGCTTCCTCGAAAGTGACATTGACGCCAGTGCTGAAATTATCTCCAAATGTGGTTCTTCTAGGGATGCGTGCTTTTATTCCTAACAGAGTAAAAAGCATCAAACCTAAAGAAAAGTCTTGGTTTAATGCTGAGTGTAAAGAAGCTATCAGGCTCAAAGAAGTAAGTTTCCGTCTTAGGAAAATCGTTCTCAAGGATCTCGATATACACAAATCCACTTGCCTGGATGGTATACCCCTGATTCTTCTGAAGAGGTGTTCTTCACACTGGCAAAGCCACTGCGTAAGCTTTTCTATCGCTCCTATTCTTCTGGAATCTTTCCTAGAAGATGGAAAACAGTATTTGTCCAGCATGTCGCTACTCCCTAAGAAAGGTGACCCATCCTCCCCCTCCTCCTACGGACCCATAGCAATGACATCCCTTCTTTCTAAGGTCATGGAAACGCTGATTAACCGTCAGCTTAAGGAATATCTGAAGGATCGGAAGCATCTCCATGACCGTCAGTATTGCTTCCGCACTAATCGTTCCACTGGTGATCTGATGGCATATCTCACCGAACAGTGGAACAAATGTTTACATCGCTTTGGTGAAAGTAAGATTATTGCTCTTGATATCTCCAAGGCATTTGATAGAGTTTGGCATGAAGCTCTCTTATCGAAAATGCGTGCTTTTGGGATCGATGATACTCTTGTTCTTTGGATTAGAAGCTATCTTCTGGACTGTTCAATACAAGTTGTATTGGACGGATTCAAGTCTGATTCCCATAAAATAAATGCTGGTGTGCCCCAGGGCTCTGTTCTGTCTCCGACTCTTTTCCTCATCCACTTAACTGTTTTGCTGACGACTCTACCCTCAGCTTTTCATATTCGTTCGATAGTTCACGTCCTTCGCCTTCGGACGTAAAATTGCAACGGTGCCGTATGTCAAGCTCATTAAACTCCGATTTATACAGCATTGCCAAATGGGGTAATAGGAATCGTGTGGAGTTTAATGCTTCGAAAACTCAATGCTGTCTTCTGTCGTTGAAACTAAACATACCATTGTCCATGAATGCCACTTACATCGAAGAAACCGAAAAGCTCTCAGTACTCGGTACCCCACCTGATCTGGCTTCAATTTATAAAGTGTTTATACGCCCTAATCTCGAATGTAACTCCCACCTCTGGTCAGGTGCTTCAGGAACATGGCTTCACCTGCTTGATGGAATACAAAATCAAGCGTTTAGATTGATAGGAACTACAACTGCCGCTGAAACAATTGCCCATCTCGAACACCGACGCAATGTTTCATGTCTTTCCTTGTTTTATCGTATCTTTTACAGAAAATGTTCACTCGAAGTAGCCAGCTGCATTCCTCCCCTTAAAAGTTTCTCCCGCAATACCCGTTTCGCAAGGAATGCTCATCAGTTCACGGTTGAGCCCAATTTCGGACGTACCGTGAAATATAGGGATTCTTTTTTTAGCCGAACAACACGAATTTGGAATAGTTTACCCGGCGATATTTTCCCTTGCCATTTTGATATGCCAGCATTCAAAACCAATGTTAATCGACACCTTCTCTCCTTCTACTCCCTATTTTCCTAATGTTCGCGCAGTGTACTTATACATTAAAAAAAAATTAAGTACATGTTGTCCACAAAAATGGGACACAAGACCGGCGGATTGGACAAAACATCACAAGACAGGTACAACTTTGAGGTAGTTAGGGATTTTGTTTACCTCGGATCCGCTATAACATTTAACAACAACATCTCGTTCGAAATAAAGCGAAGAATAACTCTTGTCAATCGCAGTTTCTATGGGCTAGGAAGGCAATTGAGTTGCAAAGACAAAGGAGACTCTGTATAAGACCCTAATCATCCCAGTCGTGCTCCATGGCGCCGAGGCATGGACTCTATCTAAAGCGGATGAAGATATCCTTAGTCGTTTCGAGCGTAAGATTCTTCGAAGGAATTCTTGGCCCTATCTGCGTTAACGGGCTTTGAAGGAGAAGGTTCAACCACGAACTATACGAGCTGTACAGCGACATTGGCCTGGTCAAAAAATATTTATATCACGTTTAAGATAGCTAGCAATGTCTGACAAGTTGCCCTTTATTAAATAAATTTATTGGCGTGACAGCTCCTTAAGGAGCCAAGGCCTAGTGACTTATACTCGCAACCATTCCTGTGTGTGTGTTGTTAATCTGCAAGAATGGAAGGGACCTACAGTTTACGGCCGAGTCCGAACGGCTACATGAGATGCACTTTTTCGAGACAAATTTTACTCTTGGAGGTTTTGTCAGTTCCCCGCAAGAGGCAGTACCCCGGAAAAGAAGGTGGCTATGAGCTAGATTGGAACCCAGGCTCATTCGCTTAGCAGTCCGACACACTAACCACTAAGCCCTGGTGCACTACAAGTTGCCTTCTACGTTCTACCATACAAAGAACTGCAAGAGACTTTCCGAGCTGGTTCCTATGCTTGCGCGAGCTAGATAAAGATGCCCAGCCAACTGGAGTATACCGGGCTGTATTTTTTCCAAAACACGTGCTTCGAGGTAGATTTCATACAATAATGATTGTTTCTTCTGTCCATGGGATGTTGGTAGTCTGGTCAGCTGTGCAAAGGTTGAAAAGTATGGGGCCCAACTTAGAACCTTGTGGAACTCCAGCGCTGATCGTCTTTCTTCGTGAATATTCTTTGTTTAGAAAATTTTTGATTAATCTTGACAAGTGTTCAGGTAGTCTTAAAATTGACAGTTTGAATATTAGTCCCTTTATTCAAACTGTGTCGAAGGCCTTTTCGATGTCCAGTAAACAGGCGACTGTCGTCTCTTTTTTCTTGAGTCCATGTGTCACGTCGGAGTGCAGTCCAAAAAGCGGATGGATGGTGGAGTGTCGTGCTCGGAAACCATACTGACATTCAGGTATGATTTCCCTTTCCCTGAAGAAATGATGAAGCTTTCTCAAGATATTTTGCTGACACAGCATAGAAGCCAAATCGGCCGTTATCCCTCGACGCTAGTCCTATTGGTCTTCTTCGGAACGGGCACCACTTTTGCAGTTTTCCATGTTTCGGGAAAGTTGCTGTTATTCAGGCAGTTGTTGAACATGATCGTCAGCAGTAGGATGGCGAGATTTGGTAGCTTTTTAAGCACAAAGTTAGCAATCCCATCATTTCCTGCTGACTTCTTAGAATTTCCTCTGTGGATTATGTCAGTTACTTCCTCGATGGAAGTAAAAGCATCTCCAGTTGGTCCGAGTGCAGGATTGTCTTCATTAAAGTTGGTGACTGAAGTATTAGAGGCTGCAACTTCTTCGATGTTCAGTGGCCGATAAATGTGTTGGCGCATTAAAAGTGACTCCGCGTATTTCTCTGGCAATCTTCCACCACTCTCTGGCTGTATTAACATTTTTTAAACCATCTGTTAATTTTTTAAAAATAAGATTCCTTTTTACTTGCGATTAAAGGTACTGTAATGCAAGTTATGCATTCGTGCAAAAAAAAATGTACGATTACGATGATAGAGAAACATATTTGAGTAACTGGCAAAATTCTGTCCGCCTGTCTGTCTGTCTGTGCGGATGTATTTTGGACTGTAGCCTTAACGGTTGGGCCAATAGTCAAATCGTTCAGAATTAGTAAATAGGGTTATTTTGACATTCTACAGAGGAGTTTTTTTTTAACTAAAAAATTAACGGTACCTGTCATATAACCGTTATGTAAAAGCTTTTTTCTCGAAAACGGTTCCAAGAATTTCGATAGTGGGGAGGGGAAGGACAGAAGGTGTCGATTAACACTGGTTTTGAATGCTTGCAAATCAAAATTGCAAGGGAAAATATCGCCGGGTAAACTATTCCAAATTCGTGTTGTTCGGCTAAAAAAAAGAATCTACATATATATTTCACGATACATCCGAAATTGGGCTCGAGGGTGAACTGATGAGCATTCCTTGCGAGACGATAATTTCGGGAGAAACTTTGAAGGGGAAGAACGCAGCTGGCTACTTCTACAGTTGCTATCGCAGGTAGAATCGTTAGAGCATCTTACTTCTTCGACAGAAGCTGGAGAAAAAGAGTTGTATCTATTGTGCTTTTGTGCCGGTTCTGACGTTAAAGTCGCCTCCAAGAATAAAGTTTTGCAAGTCCATCCACCAAAAGGGTCCAACGTTTGATTTCTATCCGCAGGCTAGAGGCATCTCCTTAACTGCATTCGCTCTGCGTAAGGTCACATTATAAATATAGATGAGGATAAAACAGATTTAACGTCACTCATATTGGAAAGTTCAAAATCGTATGATGAATTTCTTTGATTAGCAGAGCCAATTTTTTTTTATTTGTTCGTGGTTGCAGATACCTGTAGGGTAGTGTTGCTGAAACTCCTGTTTGGCATCGTCTGTACTTTTTGCACTTAATCCTCGAACGATGACATTCAGTCTTTTAGAGTGTTTCTCAGTTTCTTCGACCCTTTTTTCCAGCACTTTTTCACTACATTTGAGTTTCTCTATCTCTTCCTTTAAATGTTTATTCTTCTCTTGGAGTGCGGCAACATGCTCAAAAATAACGCTTTAAATTTTCTATCTCAGCGCATCCATTTTCGATATAAATGACTCCATTAAACTCGTCTCTATAAATGCTGTCGTACGCCGCTTGGTTTGAAATCGATGAAAAGGCAGTGGGTATCGATTTGAAGTTCTTGGGTAGTTGATTTTCCTTGCCTAAAACCGCATTGATATGGACTTATCAGGTTGTTCAAGAATGGCTTCAGGCGTTCACACAATACAACAGAAAAGATCTTGTAGGCAATGTTGAGGAGAATGATACCCCTGTAGTTGGTGCAGTTCAGGAGGTATAATTTCTATATAGTTCTCTGGAATGGCTATTTTTTTTCAAAATGTCCTGTATTTGCCTTTCAAATGCCTAAAAATGATTAATCAGTTGCGTCATCAAAATTAATGTCAAATCATGCAAATACCATCTACATATTTGTTCAAGAACAATCTATATGACTATAAAGATCCCTGTGTATAAAAACATAGTCATAAACAAAATTATCGTAAAGAAGTTATTTAGCGGTAAATATGATATGTCATAATTTTTTTACTTGCGATTATAGGTACTATAAGGCAAGTTCAGGATTCGTGAATATAACAAAAACTAAGATAATAATCAAACATGACATTACGATCATAGACAATCTGTCTGCCCGGGTGTATATCTATCTGCTGCCTGAACGGGTTAAGCGAATGGTTTCAAATTTAGTATGTGTGTATCTCTTGGCATTCCACAGAGGCGAAATTGAAATTTATTTTTAGGGCTAAAAATAACGGTACCTGCCATATAACGATTAAGGAAAAGCTTATTTTTCTCGAAAACGGCTCCAAGAATTTTAATTAAAAAAAATCAGTGTACTACTGTAGGTATGCATTATATTTTGGTGAACAAAAAAAAAATTAAAATGGTGGGCTAAAAACGGTACCTCACATAGGACCATTTTTTTTCTTCGACTTTCTCGAAAACTGGCCGATTACAATCAAAATTGATATTCAAGAAGATGTAGGTAGCCTGAGTAATTTTGCGTAATTTTTTTTTCGAAAACTTTTTTTTGTAATTTTAATAGTTTTTTAATTTTTTTTTTTTGAAAAATCAATATTTTGAAAACGGGTGAGTGAATTTTTTTTTTATTTTGTTTTTAAATGTACGTTATTTTTGTGCTTAAGTTTGTATTCTTGAATTATTTTTTTTTATTTAAAAAAAAAAAAAAAAGTTGTTAAAAAAAACCGTTTTCTTTAAAAACGGCTCTAACGATTTTGAAAAAAAAATTACACTTTTTCACATTTTTTAAAAGGACAAAATGGCGTTCAAATTTTTCCGCTGAAAATTATTTTACTTACTTTTTTCAAACAATCAAAAGTCAGAAAAATCGAATATAACCTTTGAAGTTCCCTTAATATTTTTTTCAAATTTTATTTCAAGCTGTGACCGCACATAAGAGCAAGTACGTGCGATCCAGTCGTGCAATTTTTTTTTTTTTAATTTTTGACTCTCGGCAGCCGCTCAATGGATTTCAATAAAATTTTATACTTGAAAAGATCTAAGTATCCAAATTAATTCTACATACAACATTTTTGAATAATTATATTTTTCTATTTTTATTAATTTTAATTTTTTTTTTGAAAATTCAATATTTTTAAAACTTAAAAAAAAAATATTTAAAATTTTAAAATAGATGTATGTAAATTAATAAATTCTAAAAAAACTGCATACTAAAATTACCAAAATTTTTTCAAAAAACTAAAAAAAAAAAACAGGATTTTATCAAAATTGGTCCTACAATTTTCTAAATTCTTTTCTTATTTAAGACGTGTGATGGCATACTTCATTCTTATTAAAAAAATGGGCACGACTGGGTCGCACGCATGACAGACAGACGGACAGACATACAGACGTTTTTTCTCGATCTATGATCGTAATGTCATGTTTGATTCTTATCTAAATTTTTTTAATATTCACGAATCCCTATAATCGCAAGTAAAAACCGTTAAGTATTTTGGTTTTTAATACCTTTTATAAGTTCAAACTGTGTTATTTTCAACGCAAATGTTACTTGTTTCTGCTAAAGGTCTTGCTTTCCAATGTAATTACGCACATAAGAGCAAGTACGTGCGACCCAGTCGTGCCCATTTTTTTTTCATTAATAGCAAAAACTATGTGTAAGGGGCGGAATGCATTAAACATATAGGTATCGCAAAGCTTATGGAAATGATATGACAGAACTACGTAGTCGACTAAGCATTTTTTTTATCTTGTACATAATGCTATCAGAATTTTTTTTTATTGCACCATGCTATGTGAGAAGACTAATTTTGCAATTGGTTGTTGTTTGCTCCCCTTAGAGTTATGAAATTTAATGCGGAAACGATGCAACAACGTGATGTTTGAAAAAGTTATTAGAAAGATAGAAAAATTATGTTGTATGTGCAGCTAGATGATATTCCTTACTGGGATCATCAATATCGAACTTTGGTGACGTTGAAAAGATCCTAACGATTTTTTTGATATCCGAGCCAATTATTAATGTTGTCAATTGCATTTGAGTTCATCATTTAGTTACTGTGAGAACAATTGTCTCCTTGACCCTTACATGATTCTTCTTTTCGGTTGTTTCTTCATTCTTCTTTTGGACGTTGGTTTTTACACAGATTTGGATTTCGCCGAATATTTCCAATACTTTCATATAAACTGCGCTGTTTTATTCGAAAAAATTGCAAAATTCTTAAAAAACAATTCATAATTATCTATTACCCCTAAAAAAATGATTTTCTGCATTTTGATTTTGATCGAAACCGAATTGAAATCACTTTTTGCTTTCACGTGAAATGAAATTGCGTGTTCGACATTTCGATCGATTTCGACAACTTCGGAATTGCTCCGAAATGTCAAAACTGAAGGATCCTCCATTTTTAATTTGTGTTTAAAGTGAAATTACTACTGTTTATCAACATAGATGCAACATAATTGTCGATTTTAAGGGAAACAAAGAAACAGAACTCTAAAGAAATAAATTGCACAACTGGATCGCACGTACTTGCTTATACATACATATGTGCGGTCACATCGTCGAAAAAAAATTAATATAAATCCACGACTGGGTCGCAAAAAATTGTCCTTATGTTAGATAATTGCTAAGTGGTTGCATGTGTATGTATGGACATATGTATATATGTACATATGTATATATTAAAATACAAAAATTATATTTTTTCGAAAATTCTTCAATTTTTATTCTTCAAAAGTCAGAAAAATCGAATATAATCTTTGAAGTTCCCTTAATATTTTTCAAATTTTATTCGACCGTACATAAGCAAGTAAAATGTATTAAAAACTCAAAAAAAAAAAAAAAAACTTGGTTCCAACGCTCATAGACAATTACAAACCAATTTTTTACTCTTCGGAGAATCGGAATCGATGATACTCTTGTTCGTTGGATTAGAAGCTATGTTTTGGACATACAATACAAGTTGTATTGGACGGATTCAAGTCTGATTCCCATAAAATAAATGCTGGTGTGCCCCAGGGCTCTGTTCTGTCTCCGGCTCTTTTCCTCATTTTTATAAATGATCTTTTATCTGTTACTTCTAATCCACTTAACTGTAACTTTAATTCTTCGGACGTACAATTGCAACGGTACCGTATGTCAAGCTCATTAAACTCCGATTTATACAGCATTGTTAAATGGGGTAATAGGAATCGTGTTGAGTTTAATGCTTCAAAAACTCAATGCTGTCTTCTGTCGTTAAAGCTAAACATACCCCCAATGGCATTGTCCATGAATGGAAGAAACCGAAAAGCTCTCAGTACTCGGTATGTGTGTCAACGACGACCTCCGTTGGAACGATCATATATTCGAGATCGCTAAGAATGCTGCTAAGTGCTTAGGTTTTCTGTATCGGTGTAAGAAGTATTCTTCTCCTTCTGATCTGGCTACAATTTATTAAGCGTTTACACGCCCTAAACTCGAGTATAACTTCCACCTCTGGGCAGGTGCTTCGCAAACATTGCTTCACCTGCTTGATAGAATACAAAATCGAGCGTTAAGATTGATAGCAAATAGAACTGCCGCTGAAACGTTGCCCCTCCAGAACAATGACGCAATGTTTCATGTCTTTCCTTATTTTATCGTTTCTTTTACAAAAAATTCTCACTCGAAGTAGCCAGTTGCATTCCTTCCCTCAAAAGTTTCGTATGGATTGCTCATCAGTTCACCCTTGAGCCCAATTTCGGACGTACCGTGAAATATAGAGATTCTTTTTTTAGCCGAACAACACGAATTTGGAATAGTTTACCCGGCGAGATTTTCCCTTGCCATTTTGATCAAGCATTCCAATGTTAATCGACACCTCCTTAAAAAAGGGAAACAAATATTCCCTTGTGCACGCTTTAATTATAAAAAAAAATTAATGGAATGATAGGTTCCATTTTGTGTGCATTGGCAATCAGCTGGCACGAAATATTATATTATATCATTTATCAGTCCGGAAACGTCCGGAAGCATTCTGAAACCGTTCTATTGGATTCTTCTGGACGCTTCTGAGAAGAGAATTTTGCTTCTCGATTTGAAACCAGAATCCACTCAAGGAGCACAAACACATACAAATCAAAGGTCAAACGAAACGTCTACTTGAAAAAAAAAGCCCAGTGTATATTTTCATTTTGTATTTTAGTTGAATTTCTTTGGTGAAATATTATTAATTTGTGAAGCTTTTTCAAAAGAAATTTATCAATAAATTTATGTTGATTTTGTCGAGCAATATTCAAAGAAAGAATATCATGTTCTTTTTTATTCTGTGCCTTACTACCTACTTACAAAATAAATAAACCAATTTATTCCTTCCTTCCATCATTTATTTCTCGCAGCGTTGCGAAGTGGCAAAGGTCATCCCACCTCTCGAGTTGTAAGTTAAAAAACACATAATTTCCAAATAATTTAAATAAGGCTATCTGAAAACGTCTTTCTTGAAAATTCAAAACTTTATAGATTAAGTTTTACAAATTTAGAATTAAGATACTTTCATATAAACATTAAATGGTATATTGGCATATAATAAAATTATAAAGCCAAATGATATAATTTGATATTTTTTAAGCATGAGTTGAATTCAGCTGCGGATAGATAACATTTTCTTGTACATTTGTCGTTTTACTTTTCACAAAATTAATTTCTGTTTCTTCCTGCTCTCCCTGTATAAGTTTTTTGTTTGTAGTTAAATTATTTGACGGTTAGGTTGTCTAGTCTAGTGCATCACATTTTAAATATATAAAAACCAAGCTGCGGATGCGTTTTTTGTGAAATCCTACTGCACTACGGATAGCAGTGCAGTAGGATTTTACACACACTACAAATACAACACAACATCCCACTACCTATAAAAGCAGGAGTTGAATACAACTGCGGATAGATAACATTTTCTTGTACATTTGTCGTTTTACTTTTCACAAAATTTATTTCTTTTTCTTCCCGCTCTCTCTGTTTAAGTTTTTGTTCGTTGTTCAATTATTTGACAGTTAGGTTGTCTAGTCTAGTGCATCACATTTTCAATATAAAAACCAGAACACCGATATTGTACGTATGCCAAAGATCAAGTATTGTAGAATCATACTGTATGAAACATTAAAATAATATCCTTAATTAATTAATACGTCCTTGAACTGATTTTTTTTAAAAGTGCAAAGTTAATTTTTATTCCATTTTCATACCAATATTCCCCTCTATTAAAATGAAAAAAAAAAATACGAATTGAAAAACAAATTATTATTAAAAATAACGGGTGATTTTTTTGAGGTTAGGATTTTCATGCATTAGTATTTGACAGATCACGCGGGATTTCAGACATGGTGTCAAAGAGAAAGATGCTCAGTATGCTTTGACATTTCATCATGAATAGACTTACTAACGAGCAACTAACGCTTGCAAATCATTGAATTTTATTACCAAAATCAGTGTTCGGTTCGAAATGTGTTTCGCGCTTTACGTCCGATTTATGGTCTACATAATCGACCAAGTGAGCAAACAATTAATGCGATTGTGACCAAGTTTCGCACTCAGTTTACTTTATTGGACATTAAACCAACCACACGAATGCGTACAGTGCGTACAGAAGAGAATATTGCGTCTGTTTCTGAGAGTGTTGCTGAAGACCGTGAAATGTCGATTCGTCGCCGTTCGCAGCAATTGGGTTTGTGTTATTCGACCACATGGAAGATTTTACGCAAAGATCTTGGTGTAAAACCGTATAAAATACAGCTCGTGCAGGAACTGAAGCCGAACGATCTGCCACAACGTCGAATTTTCAGTGAATGGGCCCTAGAAAAGTTGGCAGAAAATCCGCTTTTTTATCGACAAATTTTGTTCAGCGATGAGGCTCATTTCTGGTTAAATGGCTACGTAAATAAGCAAAATTGCCGCATTTGGAGTGAAGAGCAACCAGAAGCCGTTCAAGAACTGCCCATGCATCCCGAAAAATGCACTGTTTGGTGTGGTTTGTACGCTGGTGGAATCATTGGACCGTATTTTTTCAAAGATGCTGTTGGACGCAACGTTACGGTGAATGGCGATCGCTATCGTTCGATGCTAACAAACTTTTTGTTGCCAAAAATGGAAGAACTGAACTTAGTTGACATGTGGTTTCAACAAGATGGCGCTACATGCCACACAGCTCGCGATTCTATGGCCATTTTGAGGGAAAACTTCGGAGAACAATTCATCTCAAGAAATGGACCGGTAAGTTGGCCACCAAGATCATGCGATTTGACGCCTTTAGATTATTTTTTGTGGGGCTACGTCAAGTCTAAAGTCTACAGAAATAAGCCAGCAACTATTCCAGCTTTGGAAGACAACATTTCCGAAGAAATTCGGGCTATTCCGGCCGAAATGCTCGAAAAAGTTGCCCAAAATTGGACTTTCCGAATGGACCACCTAAGACGCAGCCGCGGTCAACATTTAAATGAAATTATCTTCAAAAAGTAAATGTCATGGACCAATCTAACGTTTCAAATAAAGAACCGATGAGATTTTGTAAATTTTATGCGTTTTTTTTTTTAAAAAAAAGTTCTCAAGCTCTTAAAAAATCACCCGTTATTTGTTATATCATCTCAAAGCTGTCAACATAGTGTTCAGATAAGTGCAAATATAAAGAATTTTATTTAAATAATATTTTAATAAGCCGTCTTAATTAAATGCAACACAATGTCTGTTGGCGCTGGTAGTCCCAACGAAAAACAGCAGAGAATGTTGGACGGATTGGTGCCAATGTGGCAAACTTGCTGTAACTCACCGATTTCCAAAATAAGGGAAACAAAAGAATTATGTTTTGTTAGGTTGTTACAACCTTAAAGAGAATTTATTTATTATTTAAAAAAAATACAAATTTACGTTAATTAATAGATACACATACAATCGTTTTTTTCATTTTTAGTTTTGGTTGTTAATGCCGTCCTGGATATTCCAGTACCAGCTTTGCCAACAATCTCAAAGTCATGAATTTATCTTTCCATAGAAAGATACTTTAAGCTTAATAAGGTTTAATTCCTTTCTTATAAAAGTTTCATTTGAAAACTAAATTGAAACTAGCATCAGAACACTAAATGGTGGGCAGATCATTCAGCTCCTTTATCCTCCAGATTAACCCATTCATGCAATTCAATCCCTAAAAGTATTCATAAAAACAAAACTTCCCTTACCCCACAGCCATCCAGACAATTCGTTATAAGTCTCATTTATTGTTTGATTTTTTGCCTTTTTGGAAAATATTTTATCATTTAAATTATTATTATCTTGGGAAAACATTCAGCAGACTCGGAATTTCGATAAGAGAATTACATTTCGGAAGTTATAAAATAAAAACGATTAAACTCTCTTTCATATTATTAAGTGAAGATGATATTCAAACTTATTTCAATTATCAACAATAACTAATAACTAGGTACTTTAACCAAGATGAATGAATGGGGTGGATTCCAAAGATTTCAATGCCCTCGCATTCAATGCTTCTTGAATTAACTGTCTGCACTAATAGAATGGTTTTGTTGAATGCAACTAAAATAAAGTGCACGACTGGGTCGCACGAACTTGTTCTAATGTGCGACAGTGGTCTTGGGGCTTGAGATTTTTGAAAAATAAAAGGGGTTTTATATTAGGTGGGTTAAATCATTTCAAATCTATTTGGTTGTATGAATATTCATAACAACAAATTATTTAAAAAGAAGTAAAGGTGAAGTCGGGCCAGCTTTTTTACTAGATTTTTGCTTATTGGTTGCTAAAATGGGCACTTTTGCTTAATGCCAGGTTACTACTTAGGTTTCGTTTACATTATGTACTTTGGCAGTTTTACAAACGATTTGGCTTCTCTTTCGAAAAAATCAAAAGTTAAAATGAAACCTATTATTTTTAGTTAGGTATCTAATAAAAATATATTAGATTTTATTCGCAAAATATATTTCATTAAACTTGTCGAAAAAAAATTAATGCACAAATTTTAAGGTAAGGATGCTTTAAATTCTTTAATTTTAACAGCAAGTATTTTTTAATCGATTAACCACTGAAAAAAATTATTGACTTTAATTGTTACTAAAAAAAACTATGTAAAATAGTTTTCAGCGAAAAAAATTTAAATGCCATTTTGTGGATTTAAAATATGTGAAATAGGTTGATTTTTTTTCCAAAATATATTTTTTTATTTTAATAACTAAAAAAAAAATTATAATAATAATAATAATTTAAAAATGCAAAATCAAGCAAAATAAAAGGCACGACTGGGTCGCACGTACTTGCTCCTATGAGTTAATCCTTTTTAAGTGCAGGCGTCTTTTTGACAAAGATTTAGTTTTAATGTTTTTTTTGACGTGGATTTGAAGCTCGAACGAACATGCGTCACGAAAAAGGGATAAACACATAAATATGTAGGACTGTTAGCTTTTGCAGTTTTTTAGTGTATTATCTTTCCACTTGCTGCTTAATGTTTTTAATATAATTTGCTAATAGAAAGATATAAAGAATTTTATTCGGTTTAATTTTCACTTTGGTATGGAAAAATTTGAACAACTGGCATAAAGATTCGTGGGAATCAGCAGTAGGGCAATAATGCTAATTTACTTTTTGAAATCAAATTAATTAAAATAGCTTAATTATGTTTGATGGATCGATAAACGTATGGTGTGGATAGGTATTAATGGAATTTATTAAGGATATTAGGTACCTATAATAAGGTTGGAAGGAAGGTAGGTACTTAAATTAAGATACACATTCCAACTGCTGTTAAGCGAGTGGGTATAGAGACAATATTAAAAGTTAACACAGTGGTTTTGTTTATGTAAACTTTTGTTTTCGCGATTGAAATTTTTGCATTCAGTAGTAATCAAATTGTTTTTTTTATTTGTTAGTTGTTTTTGTGTGTTTATCATAGGCTTCCTAATTTATTCTGTGTGCTTTTATGATGATGAAATGCTTCAAAATACGTAGGTATGTATGTTGGTTGTCACCTTCTTTTAACGGGTGATTTTTTAAGAGCTTGAGAACTTTTTTTAAAAAAAAACGCATAAAATTTGCAAAATCTCATCGGTTCTTTATTATTATGAAACGTTAGATTGGTCCATGACATTTACTTTTTGAAGATAATTTCATTTAAATGTTGACCGCGGCTGCGTCTTAGGTGGTCCATTCGGAAAGTCCACTTTTGGGCAACTTTTTCGAGCATTTCGGCCGGAATAGCCCGAATTTCTTCGGAAATGTTGTCTTCCAAAGCTGGAATAGTTGCTGGCTTATTTCTGTAGACTTTAGACTTGACGTAGCCCCACAAAAAATAATCTAAAGGCGTCAAATCGCATGATCTTGGTGGCCAACTTACCGGTCCATTTCTTGAGATGAATTGTTCTCCGAAGTTTTCCCTCAAAATGGCCATAGAATCGCGAGCTGTGTGGCATGTAGCGCCATCTTGTTGAAACCACATGTCAACCAAGTTCAGTTCTTCCATTTTTGGCAACAAAAAGTTTGTTAGCATCGAACGATAGCGATCGCCATTCACCGTAACGTTGCGTCCAACAGCATCTTTGAAAAAATACGGTCCAATGATTCCACCAGCGTACAAACCACACCAAACAGTGCATTTTTCGGGATGCATGGGCAGTTCATGAACGGCTTCTGGTTGCTCTTCACTCCAAATGCGGCAATTTTGCTTATTTACGTAGCCATTCAACCAGAAATGAGCCTCATCGCTGAACAAAATTTGTCGATAAAAAAGCGGATTTTCACATTTCGAACCGAACACTGATTTTGGTAATAAAATTCAATGATTTGCAAGCGTTGCTCGTTACTAAGTCTGTTCATGATGAAATGTCAAAGCATACTGAGCATCTTTCTCTTTGACACCATGTCTGAAATCCCGCGTGATCTGTCAAATACTAATGCATGAAAATCCTAACCTCAAAATAATCACCCGTTATAAACAAAAAATTTATAAACGTAAACGTGAATATGTTAGGTCTAAAATATCTGGTTCCATAGATCAAAAAACAATGTGGCAAAAATTAAAAAAATTATTTTAAAAAAGCAAAAAAGTGAAATTAAAAGCGTTATATTTGGAACGAGACCTGTAATAAAAATATAATAATTTCAAACAAATTCAATAATTTTTTTGTCCAAAGTGTAGTAGACCTAATTAAATCGATTCCTTCAAGGCCATTTATTAATCATGTTGAAGAAGTGGAACACCTGTTTAAATTCAAAAATGTTACATTAACCGACTTAAAACGAACTATAAGAAATATGAAAAACAAACGTGATTTTCAGTTTATGAGTCCAAGTATCTACTTGGAGCGTTTTGAAATCCTTGGTCCAATTCTGTGTAAAATAATTAACAGTTCTATATCTACAAACACCTGGAAAGAATCCTTGGTAACACCAATCGAAAAAATAGTTAGCTAATACGGTGAAATGTGAAGAATTTAGGCCTGTGAATGCCATGCCGTTGTGTGAAAAGATTTTTGAAAAAGTGTTATTCAAGGAATTGTACGACTTCTTTGAGAGTAATAATTTAATAATTGACTTGCAGTCAGGTTTTCGAAAAGGTCATTCGTGTGAAACTGCCATCAATGCAGTTGTTACGTCATGGAAAGAAGAACTTGCTAAAAAAAGAAGTGTTTATTGTGTATTTTTGGATTTGAAACGAGCGTTTGAGACAGTTAATAGAGATATTTTAATAATGACATTGAAAAAATACGGCATTAAAGACAAAGAACTATTATGGTTTGAATCTTATCTAAAAAATCGAAAAAAGTGATGTATCGGAAGCGATTGATGTAGACTATGGGGTACCTCAAGGGTCTGTCTTAGGGACTCTATTATTTACAATTTATATTAACGATATAAGGTGCGTGTTAAAATTTAGTAAATTAGCCTTGTTTGCAGATGATGCTGTTGTCTACATCTCAGGTAATAATACCGTAGACAATAAAGTTAAAATTCAAGAAGACTTAGACTCTATCAATCAATGGCTTATGGAAAACAAACTTAAACTCAACATTGGAAAAACGAAATTAATGGTGCTGAACGAGAGAAGCAGTGATGACATCGACATTAAGATAGGGGGCATATCAATAGAAAGAATAAGTGCAATTAAATATCTAGGATATTTAAGAAGCTCCATAAATTTGACAAAAAAATATTATTAATTAAAAAAAAAGAGCACGACTGGGTCGCACGTACTTGCTCTTATGTGCCTAATTACATTAGAAAGCAAGCAACATTTACGTTGAAAATAGCACAGTTTGAACTATACAATACTTAACGGTTTTTTTTTTAATAAAAATGAAGTACGCCATCACACGTCTTAAATAAAAAAGAATTTATGAAAAAAGTATTTCGAAAATTGTAGGACCGGTTTTGACAAAAACCTGTTTTTAATTTTTGGTTTTTTGATTTTTTTTTAAATTTTGGTATGCAGTTTCTTAGAGCTTATTAATAAACATGTGATTATAAAATTTAAAATAATTTTTTTAATAATTTGATTGATTTTTCAAAAAAAAAAATCAAAAATTAATTTTAATTAGAAAAGTTATTCAAATTTTTGATATGCAGAATTAATTTGGCTAGCTAGATCTTCTTAAATATAAAATTTTACAAACATCCAAAGAGCCGTTACCGAGAAAGCCAAAAATAAAAAAAACCGTTATATGAAAGGTACCGTTAAAAGACTTTTCCCGTAAATTTGGTTCTGATCAAATGATAGCCAATACCAACGAAATTCTCAAAAAAAATCATCAAAACCGTCTAGTCATTTTATGATGATGAAAGATAAAGCACATGAAATAATGTCTTTGAAGGTTTTCCTTTCAGTTCTACAGACGAAATGTTGGGTTGGCATTATAACTTACTCCATCTGCAGTTTATATGGAACTCAAAGAGAATGCCACAATAACGTAGAAACTTTCACCTGGAAACATAAAGATACGATATTTTTTTTTTGTTAAATTTTTTTTTTTTTTTATTATTAATGGACGGAAAATCAAATACAACGGTAAAGTGTGCATAGTAGACAAACAAAAACAAGATTTCAAGAAGAGAGCATTTAATTGGCTTGGCAACCAGAGCGGAGTCAGGGCATTAACATATTTTTTTTTATTATTTTATACATAGGTAGTGTTGCCGTCGTATTATTTGACTGCTTAAAAGTTTGGAAAATGTTTCCAACCTTTTGTTGCATGTGTATGGACGTGAGTAATGGGGTTGGCTTGCTAACCTTGGCATTGTGGGTTCGTTTTCCAGATTGCGTAGCATATTTTCAAACTTCCATAATGTCACAAAGGGGAATAATATAAAGAATATAATAATTCATTCGTTCATATTTTAGGTTTTATTCAAAATTTGTTTCGAACTTACTAATGAATGAATGTTTGGGTTGGGAGCTGTTCTAATTCAAGGGCAGTCTGTTATGTCCTCTAAAAATGTAATGACAATGAAAAAGAATATTCCAGATGAGGAGTTTTTTTTATCATTTACGAACACATTATAAATACATTTTAAATAGTAAACATTATTCTTTGTAACAATGTACTTTAAGACAAAATTAAAATAAATCCTAAATGACAGAACGACAAAAAATGCATGACATACATCAAAGTGAGTGCCGATCTGTCTCCCCCCGAGTGCACATCGTCTGTGTGTTTTTTTAATATTAATTAATTTAATTGTTCGCTCCTCAATAAAAAAAAAAAAAAAAAAATAATAGCCACAAACAAAACTTAATTAAAATAGCCCAACAAAATAGTGCTCTCCCTCGAAAGCCAATATTGTGAGGTCTCTAAAGTTGGCGTGGCCATTTTGAGCTGGACTAAAACCAAATATAATTTGCCGTAAATTATCCGTGAAAAAATATTTTTTAGTTTTAAATCATTTTCTAAGAAATTTGCCCCTCCTGGCTAGAGGGGGGGGGGATCGACCCTCCCCTTCCATACGGAAAATTATACGATATTTGTTTTTAAGTCCAGCTCAATATGGTCATGCAACTTAAAAGACCTAATATTTTGTTTTATATTGTGTTAAGTGATGTGCTAAAAACAAAAAAAAAATTAAATATCCATTACCAATCAAAAAAAAAATTAAACAAAAAATTGCAATACAAGGAAACCTACATCACACACCACACGACCAGCGCGTGGTAATTTCCTTCCCTTTTCCCACACAGGTGTCTTAGCTTTCCATACATACATATAATATATGCGTTTTCGCATATTCGTGAAAATAAACAAAATTCAGATAACAATGAAACATGACATTACGATCATATAGAAGTCTAAAAAAGTGATCGGCAAAAATTGTCTGTCCAATTGTCTGTCTGTCTGTCAGTATGTATAACGAGCTGCAGCCTAAACGGCTTAAGCTATTATCTTCAAATTTGTTGTGTGATTCTCTTGGCATGCCCCAGAGGGGAAATTGATATTTTATTTTTAGGCCCAAAAATAACGGTACCTGCCATATGACCGTTTAAGAACAAATAATATTTTTTCTCAAAAAACAGCTCCATCGATTTTGATAAACATTTTTGAGAATTTTTACTTGCGATTATAGGGACTATAAGGCAAGTTATGCATTCGTAAAAAAAAAAAAAATTCTAACAATCAAACATGAGGGTCCGGAAATTCCGTCCGTCTGTCTGTCTGTCTGTCTGTCTGTCTGTCCGTATCGATATCTACAGCCTAAACGGTTGGGCCGATTTGATTCAAACTTGGTATATAGTATTTTTAGAGTGCTCTACCCGACAGTTTTTGGAATTGGTATTCTAGCTCCAAAACTAACGGTACCTGCCATATAACTTTTATTAAAAAACTTATTTTTCTCGTAGTGCCCCGTGGCGTAGTGGTTAGTGTGTCGGACTGCTAAGCGAATGAGCCTGGGTTCGAATCCAGCTCATAGCCATCTTCTTTTCCGGGGTACTGCCTCTTGCGAGGAACTGACAAAACCTCCAAGAGTAAAATTTGTCTCGAAAAAGTGCATCTCATGTAGCCGTTCGGACTCGGCGGTAAACTGTAGGTCCCTTCCATTCTTGCAGATTATCAACACACACACAGGAATGGTTGAGAGTATAAGTCACTAGGCCTTGGCTCCTTCAGGAGCTGTCGCGCCAATAAATTTATTTATTTATTTATTTTTCTCGAAAACGGCTCCTACGATTTTGATTAAACTTTCAGAATGATGTTTTCTGTGCAAAATCTATCTTTTAATTTTAATGGATTTTTCAGAAAAAGTTTTATAACGGTACCTCCCATATGACCGGTTTTTTAAAATCAGACTTTCTCGTTAACTAATTGACGGATTTTGATGAAATTTTCAAAATATGTAGTGTTTTATGATTTATATAATATTGTTTATCAAAATTTTTGAAAAACATTTTTTTTTAAATTTTAATAATTTTTTTAAAAAAATATTTTGTTTTTTGAATATTTTGAAAACGGATCTATAGATTTTTTTTTAATTTTTTCTCCTAGTATAAACTATAGATTTCTTAAAATTGACATACTAAAAAAAATTTTAAAATATGTTTTCGAAAAGTTTTTCAAAAAAAACATTTTTTTTGAAAAAACTGGTCGAACGATTTTGAAATGAAAAATTCATAAAATAGAAAACAGCAAAAGAAATAAGATGGCTTACAACATTTTTTCCAAAAAACGTTATGAGTAGTGTTTTTTTGAATTCATACATTTTTTTCCCCAACATTTTATTTCATATTGCTCGGCTAAGCCCTAGCCATTAGTCAAATAAAAGAAAGTGACAACCTACATTACATACATACTTACGTATTTTAAAGTATTTTTCATCATCATAAAAGCACAGAATAAATAAGGAAGCCTTTGATAAACACACAAAAACAACTAACAAATAAAAAAAACTATTCGATTACTACTGAATGCAAAAATTTCAATCGAGAAAACAAAAGTTTACACCTTCCTATAAATAAACAAAACCACTGTGTTAACTTTTAATATTGTCTCTATACCTACTGGCTTAACAGTAGTTTGAACACGTATCTTAATTTTAGTACCTACCTTCCTTCCAACCTTATTATAGGTACCTTTATATACCTTTATAAATTCCATTGGTCCCATATTGGGACGTATAAAGGTCCCTTTACCTAGCATTATTGCCAGTAAGCAGCAAGTGGAAAGATAATACTACACTAAAAAACTGCAAAAGCTAACAATCCTATATATTTATGTGTTTATCCCTTTGTCGTGACGCATGTTCGTTCGAGCTTCACCCCAAAACGATTCTAAGGAAGTTGCACGTCATACAAAAAATATTAAAATAAAATCTTTGTCAAAAAGACGCCTGCACTTAAAAAGGATTAGCACATAAGAGCAAGTACGTGCGACCCAGTCGTGCCTTTTATTTTGTTGGTTAATAGACTTTTTCCGTTTTTCTATTAACGATACCTTTCATATAAAGGTTTTTTTTTATTTTGGGCTTTCTCGGTAACGGCTCAATGCATTTTTGTAAAAATTTATATTTGAGAAGATCTAGGTAGCCAAACTAATCAAAACAAATATTTTAAATTTTATAACCACATAAATATTAATAAGCTCTAGAAAACTGCCTACCAAAATTTCCAAATTTTTTTTTTTTTCAAAAAACAAAATAAAAATCGGTTTTTATCAAACCCGGTCCTACTATTTTTTAATTACATTTTTTATAAATTCTTTGTTATTTAAGACGTGTGATGGCGTACTTCATTTTTACTAAGAAAATCGTTAAATATTCTGGTTTTGATACTTTTTATAAGTTCAAACGGGTTTATTTTCAACCTAAATGTTACTTGTTTCTGTCAAAAATCTTGCTTCCTAATGTAATTAGGCACATAAGAGCAAGTACGTGCGACCCAGTCGTGCCCATTTTTTTGTTGCACCGGCATTTTGTGTGACATGGTTAAGCTTAGACACTAACGGTTGTATGCAAAAAAAAATAATATATTATTCTAATTGCACAGGAGCGGATCAATCATATTGTCACTTAGGCCTAACACTAGTGACAGTGTGTTACTATGAAGATTCGTTGTAAAGAATTTTTTCTTTTTTTTTCTCATTGTATATAGTCTGTTTTGTTTTATTTTTTTATTTTTTATTTTATAACGGGAAGTGATTTCAGAGTTGACTATTCTAACGTTCGGGTGTTAAGAACCAATTTTCTGGCTGTATACTACCACACTGTTTTATACAGGCCAGCTGTTTAGGCGCTATGTAAAACTCAAGTAAGAGAGACTTCCGATCCGTCGGAATTTATCCAGCATGGGTATGAATGATGTTGCGTTTCAATTTCAACCAGGATCTTTAACTGGTCAATATGCTTCTTAGAAAGTGACGTTGACTCCAGGGCAGGACGGTCACTAATCTCATTGTTTCGGGGATGAGAACTTTTATCCCAAATAGAGTCAAAATAATCAGACCCAAAGAAAACTCATGATTTATTACAAGCTGTAAAGAGGTTATCAGAGTTAAGGAGGTATTTTTCCGTTGTTATAAAGACAACCCTACTGAAGAAAAGCGGAAAAAGTTTAAACAAGCCAGGAATGCCTCGTCGTCCTCAATTCCGACGCTTGCCATCAATGACACACCATTTGCTAATTCCTAAGAGAAATCTAACCTTTTTGGTAAGTAGTTCGCCGCTTATTCTACGCTGCCAGGGTGTGTCATGGTCCCACCCGTACTTGAGAGCGTAAATGATTCTATGGGACCAATCTTCTTTCGCACTCATACAGTGGCTAGAGTTTTAAAAGATCTTGAAGTATATAAATCCGCTGGTCCTGATAGTACCCCTGCTATTGTTCTGAAGAGGTGTTTTTCTACGTTGGCTGTTCTATCTATCCTGTTCAGGGCTCGTTTCGAGCAAATGTAAGACAGCTATTGTTCAGCCATACCCAAAAAAGGTGAATTGTCCTCCTCCGCAAATTACCGACCGATTACATTTACCCCCTTCTTTCCAAGGTCATGGAAACGCTTATAAATTATAAAATCAAGAAATATCTTGAGGAACGAAAGCTTCTAAATGACCGACAGTATGGCTTTCATAGCAATACGTCCACTGTTGATATGATGGTTTATTTCACCGAACAGTGGAAAAAATCTCTATACATCGTTTCGGAGAATGTCAGATTATTGCACTCGATATTTCTAAAGCATTTGATAGAGTCTGGCACCAGGCTCTTTTATAGAAATTACCTTTCGGACCGTTGTATTGGATGGGTTCAAATTTGATATCTTCAAAATAAATGCTGGTGTGCCCCAGGGCTCCGTTCTGTCTCCGACTCTCTTTCAAAAACACAATTCTGTCTTCTGTCTCTCAGCGCCATTATCCATGAGTGGTACTTACATTATGGAAGCTGATCATCTTGAAATTCTCGGTATGAGCATCACCAGTCACCTCTTGTGGAATGATCAAATATATGATGTTGCCAAAAATACCGACAAATGTTTGGGCTTCCTCCGAAGATGTAAGAAATTCTTTTTCCATTTTGATTTGGATACTATCTACAAATCATACATCCGTCCAAGACTAGAATATAACTCCCATATCTGGGCGGGTGCTTCATCAATTCACTTGATGCTTGTGGATGGTATTCAAAGAAAAGCTTTCAAGTTGATTGGAGATGATATCGTCAATAGGACATTCACGTCACTTGAACATCGACGGAATGTTTCATGTCTTTCTCTTTTCTTCCGCTATTTCTACATCTAATGTTCTAGAGAAACAGCATTCCTCCCCTTAAACAGTTTCATCGTAATACTCGCGCTTCAAAGAATGCCCACCAGTTTACCCTTTGGCCCAATTTCGGTCGTACAGTCAGGAACAGAGATTCGTTCTTCAGCCGTACAACTCGAATGTGGAATCTTTTGCCTAACTCTATTTTCCCCTCCCATTATGATGTTCAGAAGTTTAAAACCAATGTGCATCGGCAACTCTTATTAAACCCTGTGCTTCTTTCCTGAGCTCGCGCTGTGTCCACCGACGCAACCAATTATTAATGTTAAAGCAGGTTATCAGCAATATTAAAGAAGTTGGAGAAAGTAGGCTATTTTTCTAACAAAATTCAGGCTACTTACAACACTATTATAATTTTAACCGTCCGTTTTCAAGACAAATTTAAGTATCTAAGCCTTGTGTTTTTTTTTGTTAAGGTTTTTGTTAATAAAGTTTCTAACTTTCTAAAAAAAATAAAAAACAATGCGAGCCGGAGCATTGTTGTCCATTCGCTCTACATGACCTAGCCATCTTAAACGTGATATGCGTATTTTTTTGACCAGGTCAATGTCGCTGTACAGCTCGTATAGTTCTTGGTTGAACCTTCTCCTCCAAAGCTCGTTAACGCCGATAGGGCCAAAAATTCTCCGAAAAATCTTACGTTCGAAACGACTAAGGATATCTTCACCCGCTTTAGATAGAGTCCATGCCTCGGCGCCATAGAGCAGGACTGGGATGATTAGGGTCTTATACAGAGTCTACTTTGTCTTTGCTACTCAATTGCCTTCCTAGCCCATAAACAGCGATTGGCAAGAGTAATTCTTCGCTTTATTTCTGACGAGATGTTGTCAGATGTTATAGCGGATCCGAGGTACACAAAGTCCCTAACTACCTCAAAGTTGTACCTGTCTATTGTGATGTTTTGTCCAATCCGCCGGTGTCGTGTGTCCCTTTTTGTGGACAGCAGATACTTCGTTTTGGCCTCATTGACTGCTAGTCCCATCTTAGCCGCTTCAGCTTCAATGCTAGCAAACGTTCCACTGACAGCTCGCCGAGTTCTGCCAATGATGTCTATGTCGTCAGCGTATGCTAGCAATTGCACAGACTTGAAAAAATTGTCCCACTACAATTGACTTGCGAGTTTCTTATAATTTTTTTAAGTATTAAGTTGAAGAAATCGCACGATAGCGCATCACCTTGTCGGAATCCTTTTTTGACGTCAAAACCTTCTGTGAGGTCAGTACCAATCTTGACGGAGCAGCGAGAGTTCTCCATCGTCATCCTGCACAGTCGGACGAGTTTTGTGGGGATGCCAAAACCTGACTCGTCTCCATAAATGCTATCGTACGCGGCCTTAAAATCGATATGGTGGGTATCGATTTGGAATTCTTGGGTGGTTTTCAGGATCTGCCGTAGCGTGAACATTTGATCGATTGTGGACTTTCCTGGTCTGAAACCACACTGATAGGGGCCAATCAGGTTGCTGACGAAAGGTTTCTGGCGTTCACATAGTACGGCAGAGAGGATCTTGTAGGCGATATTCAGGAGACTTATTCCTTTACAGTTGGCGCAGTTTAGAGGGTATCCTTTCTTGTGGATCGGGCAAACGATGCTGAGGTTCCATTCATCAGGCATACTTTCTTCTGACCAAACTGTAGAGATGAGTTGGTGTATGCACTCCACCAGGTCATCTCCGGCCGCTTTAAAAAGTTCAGCGGGTAGTCCGTCGGGTCCAGCAGCTTTGTTGTTTTTGAGTTTAGATATTGCTATCCTTACTTCATTTTGGTCAGGTGGACGGAAGTTTTGTCTGTCATCATCCATGTTGAATGGTTCATTGTTTAACAATCAAAAGTTTAAAATATCGAGTAAAAACTTTACTTAATATTTCTAAAATTTTATTCGTCGGTTTGACTGCACATAAGAACAAGTACATGCGATCCAGTCGTGCATTTTTTTTTTAGCTGAACCATTCGAATAACTTTATTTTGTATTTTTAATGTTTTTTTTTTTTTTTTTTTTTTTTTTTTTTGAAAAATCGATATTTTGAAAGGTATGTGTATTTTTTTAAATTTTGTTCTTAAATAAAAGTAATTTTTGTGTTTAAGTTTGCATTCTTGAATTTTTTTTTTTTTAATTTTTAAGAAAACTTGTTAAATAAAAACCGTTCCCCTACGATTTAAAAACAAAATTCACACTTTTTCAAATTGCCTAAGGAAATAAAAGGCGTTTAAATTTTTCCACTGAAAACTATTTTACGTGCTTTTTTTAAACAATCAAAAGTCTTATTATCTTATTTTCTGTTGTCCATGTTGTGATTCGGGCTAATGCTCTCATCCTCCTTATTACACACTTGCTGAAGAGCAGACTTTATAGAAAAAACAAACAGTGATCCAAAACAACAAAAGGAGCAATAGATTTCTGCAAAACTATGATTTTATCAAAGAACAACGATAGATGACAACCATTATTTCAGCATTGGCCTTTAAAGAATTGGACATTGCATCCTATGTCGTGAATTTAAAAACAAAAAACAAAGCTCCGGAAATAACAAAATTGAAGGTAGAAGATTCAAAAAAAAGTTCTGACATAGACACTGAAATGGACAATTCTTGAGATGGACAACTGAAATGTACACATGTATTTGAACTGACACAGTTCTCCTTGTGAACTCACCTGTACATATGTGTACTGCAAAACATGATAAAATAAACTTGAAGCTTGCATATATCATGGATTATGCCTGGACGTGACAATACATCTAGTAATATTCATGATTTGTTTGATGAATGTTTGTACGCATATACATTCTATGTTGTAGCCTACAAACCTTTGGCTGAACTGGAATCATATTGTGATGTATGATTATCAATGCTAGGATTGGTATTTAATTCGCATGAGGCCGTTTTATTAGGGAGTTAAAGAGTAGCTAGCACAGCTTAATTTAAAAAAAAAAAAAAAAAAAAAACAGAATTAAGGTTTTTTTTTTTGCTTTGCGATGAAAAATAAATTTACCTACAATTCAGCACCTATGTTGTCATTCCACAGAAGTTGGCCCGTAATGTACATTCCGATAATCAAATGTTTTTCGGTTTTTCGATGGAAGTGCGACCAATGGAAAGTGGGATTAGAGGCACGGTTTGCTTTAAGAGGCCTCCGAACAAAATTTCGAACTCAGATTCGAAGATTAGCAATTTCGAAACTAGACAAATAAAATCTCGGGCGGAATCGGAACCCATATTAAAATTCAATCTCCTTATTAAAATGTGTTTTTAGGAGGATCCGACGCGGAAATATTTAGAAATAGAAAAAGCTATTTCTCAATAAATGTGCAGGGAGTATGCACTGCAAAAATGGTGTTCATTGATGTGGTTGCAAGTTGGCCTGGTTCCGCTCATGATGCCATAAATTTTAATTCTAGTAGAATGATGGAAAATCGGTATTCCACAGATAGCGTTATTTTAGGAAGGGAATTTATTTCATATAATTAGATTACATGCTAAACATACTAAATCAGTAAAATTTTATTCAGGAGAATTACGCATACCCACACGAAAACATACTTGATGACACCATGTGTGTCCCAAAGGTAAAAAAAAAGTAAAAATTTTTGGTCATTTGTAAAAAATATTAAAAACTCCTCAACATCTTCGGTTCCAACGCTCATCGACAATAACAAACCAATTGTTTACTCTTCAGAGAAGGCAAACTTGCTCGCCGCCCATTTCGCTGCCAGCTCCACGCTGCCGCAAAGCAACATCGCTTTGGTGAAAGTAAGATTATTGCTCTTGATATCTCCAAGGCATTTGATGGAGTTTGGCATGAAGCTCTCTTATCGAAAATGCGTGCTTTTGGGATCGATAATACTCTTGTTCGTTGGATTAGAAGCTATCTTCTGGACCGTTCAATACAAGTTGTATTGGACGGATTCAAGTCTGATTCCCATAAAATAAATGCTGGTGTGCCCCAGGGCTCTGTTCTGCCTCCGACTCTTTTCCTCATTTTTATAAATGATCTTCCATCTGTTACTTCTAATCCACTTAACTGTAACTTTAATTAACGGTTATATGATAGGTACCGTTAATATTTGAGCTAAAAATAAATAAATAAAAAAGTCCTCTGTAGTGTCAAAATAACCTTAAGTTCTAAATATATGAAGAAGAAGAATTTGGTCCAACCGTTTAGCCTGTAGTTAAAAAGACATCCGTACAGACAGACAGACAGAATTTTTGCCAGTAACTCAAATATGTTTCTCTATCATCGTAATGTCATGTTTGATTTTCAATCTGCAATCTGCACGAATGCATAACTTGCAAGTAAAAAAGTTAACTTATTTTATAAAACAAGGAAATAATAGCTAAATAGAAACTAGTACACAACAGGAACTTGTTAGCTTTGGAAAGTCTTGATTTTTAGTCAATTTTTGAAAAACCGAAATCCTAAAAAAACAAATTAAGAATTAAGAGGTTTGTCATATCCTTCAGCACGCACACTGCACACTTCGATCACTGTGATGGAATCACTCTTCCCTTTTTTTTACGAATTTCGGTCTTGATCTCAATGTCAAGTTCCAATGACCGTTTTCTCTAATCATGCTTCCTCTTTAAGGGTGTCTTATTAAAACTTAGCAAGTTCAGTTTTTATTGCAGATATTTGCGAATATTGCTCAATAATTTTACTGCTGGGCAACGTTGAAGCAACCAGTCTGCGCCTTTCACTCCACTTGCTTTCATTCTCCTTTTTCTGGGTTTTACAGGATTTTTAGTCACATTCTCCATTGACATACATAGCTTCCTGCTCGTTCGACATATTCGCATCGCTTGTATGCAATTTTGGACCTGGTTTCTCAATCTGATATTATTTCATTGTTGTTTATTTCGAATTGTAAATTTAGGAGATGTACTTACTTATTTTTAAGATGTCTGCTTTACCGCTCTTTGGTTTTCCCATAACTTTTTTTTTATTAGATTTATGTATATATCACTTTTCTTTATTTAAACAATATACTTAAACTTTGACTTAAAATGTTTGTTTTATTTCTTGCACTTAGCACTTCGTTCAGTATAATTATTTTTCTAAACGCCTTCAGTATCAAAACAATACAGGACAAACGCAAAAATAAAAACAATATAATTGCCAATTAGCATTACTTACTGCACAAATAATATTAACCTTTATTGGCTCATCCTTATTAAAATATTATGTACCTACTACCTACATACATAGAAGAATTAAAAAATAATCACTCCGCCTTCTCTATTTCTATGAATAGGAAACACTAATTGGGCATCATTATTAACTCAACACATTCACATACACATTGCGTACACATAGCCCCTAGACCTGCAGTGCTGGTTCTGTGCTGGAGGTGGTAATTTTCTTCTTTTTTTACCATAAAACCGGTGGTGCAAAAAATCTCATTGGGCATCAAAATTGCGTCTACCCAGCCTACATATACACCTGCAATGCTGGTTTCCATCTTTCAACCGGCCGGCATATCTAACCAAACCATTTAACCCTTTTCTTCTTCTCTTTCATCACTTATTTTCTAACCACCTAAAACCGGTCATGTAAATAATGTCCACTTGCTTCCTTTCTCAGAAAAACAGGACATTGGAGACGCTCACTGGGCATCAGAATTGGGACATAGGGTAAAAACGGGGGAGATGGCTCACCTTTTTTTTTTTTTTCTAAAAATGCAGAATCATTTATTTAGTTCATATTCAACGTGTACTAAGGTTAAGGTAAGTCATAAATTGTATTAATATTTTTAAATGCAAAAATTAGAAAGTCAAAAAATAAAAAACCTCTCCGGCCTATAGGGGGGGTGTGAGATGGCGCAGGTCCTTATTTTAAATTTTTATTACCACATTCATGACACATATGGTGAAACGATGTGTAGGAACCATGTACCCATCTGTTGGACATGATGCATTGCAACCAGTCGTCTTTTTTCGGGTGGAACTATTATCTATATATTGGCTGGTACACTGTAAATCTTTGCTGCTAAGTTAATTGACATCAAGTTCTTATTGATGTCATTTATTGCAGCCTTAAGAGCACTTTCGGACCACAAACCTCGGCTAGAATATTTTTTTGTTGTATAAACGTTTGGCATCGTAATTTGCAAATTAGGTTTATATTACGAGTAACCTAACACACGGACGTTAGCAAATAAATAAAAACATCGTTGGTGCAAGCGTTTAAAATGTTTATTAAGTTCACTTACACTTGCTTATCATCGGTATTGTGTCTTTCAAAAAAAATATTTAAAAAAAACTAAGGTGAGATGGCATGGTCGAACACTACAAAATGTAAAAAAATATAGTGCGCCATCTTATACGAACAAATATATGTGAGTCATAATAAACCGGAACAAAAAAAAGGTGCACCAAAAAATTACCGAACAAAAAAATATTCACGTAGTTTGAATTTTTTTTTTTTTTTTTTATTTGACACAGAGAGACCTCGATTTAGAATGTTAAACGATTTCAAAAATGATTTTTATAAATGTTTCGGCTGATAAATAAACTAGATATTTAACGTGCGCCATCTCCCCCGCTGTGCCACTTCACCCGCCTTTGCCCTACAACCTACAAATACACTTGTTGTGCTTGTTTCTCTCACCAAGCTGCATACCTGTTGCTACCACTTACAAATGCCTTCATTTGTCTTCATTTTAAGGAGGTATCTGTTTTTTGTTGTTGTAAATCGAAATTAGTCCATCTTGTGGTGAGTTTGTGAACTAAAAATGTATATGATCTTCGAAAAATGTTATACAATATTTCAAAAACTTGTGAATTAAAAAAAAAATTGTTTCTCAAATCGTTGAAGAAAATATATTTTATATATTGGAAAAGTTATGTGGTATTTGTAATGTATTTAAAGCAGAAAAAACCCATTAGAAAATAATAAAACAAAAATACAAATTTTCAAAAAATTATATGAAACATAAAAAAACTTCTTCAGACGTTTCATAGATCTGTTCATTACCCTTAAAACGACATATTTAGTTTATCTGGTTTAAGACTCTATCTCACTAACACATGATTTGCGTAGAGCGGTTTTGAGCAATTTTTACGAAACAAGTCACGGAAATATTAAAATAAAACGAAAACAAAATCAAAGATTCAATTCAATTCAATTTTTATTAAGACATTCAAGAAATCAATACATTTGTTTACCTTACGTCTAAGTACTTTGGCCGACTTTTAAAGGTATGTCTGGCTTAACAATAATAGTTTACAACTTAAATTTATTCATAAATATCAATGATATAGTATAGAATGCAATGACCAAAAAATGAACATTTTTCTAATATATATGTATGTTTGCTACCGGCATATAACCGCAGCTGAACATCTGGAGCACTTACACACTAATTTTTATAAATATACTTAAAACTACAAATAAAAAACTTATACTAAGAAAAAAAAGGACTCAGAGAGTATCAGTTACATATGCATGTACACCGTGAAGGATCTATGCCGCTACTAATATCCATCAAGTGTATAAGTACATATAAACGTCTTTCATCTCCTTATTGAATTATATATTACTATATGAACAAAAACAGATAAATAAATTTAACATCGGGTTGTACATGTACTTGAAGTCAAAAATATATTCAACCTCTTAGATTGGTAGGCGATGCCTTGTCGTAAAATGGTTCCATCATATTTGTACCTGTTTCCGATCTTAGATGTGGGACAGATGCACTATGACCAAAAATTACGGCAAAAAATTCTGCAGTGTCCCAAAGGCAGTAAAAATTTTTGGTCATTTGTAAAAAAATATTAAAAACTCCTCAACATCTTCGGTTCCAACGCTCATCGACAATAACAAACCAATTGTTTACTCTTCAGAGAAGGCAAACTTGCTCGCCGCCCATTTCGCTGCCAGCTCCACGCTGCCGCAAAGCAACGTTGCCCCTCCTGTACTTGAGAATGTAAATTTTTCCAAGGGACAGATTTTTTTTTTCGCACTCGTACAGTAGCAAGAGTTCTCAAAGATCTCGATATACACAAATCCGCTGGCCCGGATATTATACCCCCGATTCTTCTAAAGAGGTGTTCTTCCACACTGGCAAAGCCACTCCGTAAGCTTTTCCATCGCTCCTACTCTTCTGGAATCTTTCCTAGAAGATGGAAAACAGCATTTGTGCAGCCTGTCCCTAAGAAAGGTGACCCATCCTCCCCCTCCTACCGACCCATAGCACTGACATCCCTTCTTTCTAAGGTCATGGAAACACTGATTAACCGTCAGCTTAAGGAATATCTCGAAGATCGAAAGCTTCTCCATGACTATCAGTATGGCTTCCGCAGCAACCGTTCCACTGGTGATCTGATGGCATATCTCACCGAACAGTGGAACAAATCTTTACATCGCTTTGGTGAAAGTAAGATTATTGCTCTTGATATCTCCAAGGGGCATTTGATAGAGTTTGGCATGAAGCTCTCTTATCAAAAATGCGTGCTTTTGGGATCGATAATACTCTTGTTCATTGGATTAGAAGCTATCTTCGGGACCGTTCAATACAAGTTGTATTGGACGGATTCAAGTCTGATTCCCATAAAATAAATCCTGGTGTGCCCCAGGGCTCTGTTCTGTCTCCGACTTTTTCCTCATTTTTATAAATGATTTTCTGTCTGTTACTTCTAATCCACTAAACTGTTTTGCTGACGACTCTACCCTCAGCTTTTCATATTCGCTCGATAATTCACGTCCTTCGTCTTCGGACGTACAATTGCAACGGTACCGTATGCCAAGCTCATTAAACTCCGATTTATACAGCATTGTCAAATGGGGTAATAGGAATCGTGTGGAGTTTAATGCTTCGAAAACTCAATGCTGTCTTCGGTCATTAAAGCTTAACATACCCCCAATGCCATTGTCCATGATCATCGGTGTAAGAAGTATTTGTCCCCATCTGATCTGGCTACAATTTATAAAGCGTTTATACGCCCTAAACTCGAGTATAACTCCCACCTGTGGGCAGGTGCTTCACAAACATCGCTTCACCTGCTTGATAGAATACAAAATCGAGCGTTAAGATTGATAGGGAATAGAACTGCCGCTGAAACAATTGCCCCTCTCGAACACCGACGCAATGTTTCATGTCTTTCCTTATTTTATCGTTTCTTTTATAAAAAATGTTCACTGAAGGTAGCCAGTTGCATTCCTCCCCTTAAAAGTTTCGCCCGTAATACTCGTCTTGCTAGGAATGCCCATCAGTTCACCCTTGAGCCCAATTTCGGAAGTACCGTGAAATATAGAGTTTCTTTTTTTAGCCGTACAACACGAATTTGGAATAGTTTACCCGGCGAGATTTTCCCTTGCCATTTCAATATGCAAACATTCAAAACCAATGTTAATCGACACCTCCTATCTCTCCCCTCCCTATCTTCCTAATGCCCGCGCAGTGTGTTACATTAAAAGGGAAACAAATAGTCCCTTGTGCACGCGTTAATTAAAAAAAAAAAAAAAAAAAGAAACAGATCCTGTTGTTGAATAATGTAGTAGGCAAACTGGCCGAAGGAACAAATCAATACAATAATTTGAGGTTGTTTTCTTCAACTGCGTTAAACGCTGTTCTTATAATGATAAATTACCAGTCAACTCAAAACATTTTGCTTGATATGGTGTTGTCAACTCATACTGGGAAAATACATCCACTAATTATGACAGCACAACAGTTTAAGGATGAACTGACGAAAATACATTAAATTATCCCGCATTCATTAATGATACCTGGAGAGAGGCATCACGAAGCAATTCTCCAACTATACAAAACTCTTAGCCCAAGGGGAAGAGTTACTGGCATCAACATCATCATAGAAATAAGCCTACCGCTGTAGAGTATATATATAAGGTACTACCGATTCCTGCTATGAACAACGGATTCTTCACATGCATAATTCCATCATCGGACTATTTGTTAGTGAATCTTCAAGCTAATCACTACTATCCAATGGACAAAGATGAATTTGCACAGTGACAGTGGCTAGTGCAACCTTCAACACCCTATTTATATATCTGGATCATCTGTTAGCTCATGCTAAATGAGCATAATTCAGCACAAGACATAACTTAAAAATTCATGTTTAACAAACAACGTTCCAGCAAGAACGTACTGGATAGAAATGTACAATTCAAATGCTTGGATACATAGTGTTCCAAGTGCAATTACAGTCAATATAGATTGTGAACTTAATCCGACACCCATCAGATTAACAGGAAGTGGTATACTACGATTACCTGCAAGCTGCATGATCTATGACCAGACGATGACCTTCATCGGTAGAAAAATGATGACCAGCACATTAACTTCTTCAGTTCTGCCATCATTTAACCATTCTTCGCAGTTAACTGCGGTTAGCTACAAAAGAGAGTATTGGCCGATTCTGCAACCAAGTGGAACATGCGATTGAGCTGCAAAAAAGCCAAGAGCATATCCTCAAGGAATTCAGAACGCACAGAATACATCAAAATACAATGTTTGGATCAACTGGATTTTTTATACTTATCATCCTTGTTGCTGTCATCGTAATTAAAAGAAAACTAAAGCTAGTATTAGACGGTCCTTGTAATTGGTCACTGCAGGGACACTGTGACGTCACAACAAAATAGATCCTATCACCGTCACTGCCGCGACAAAGGTCATCGTGTCACAGGTAGCTACAGTGACTATCACACGAATGACACATGTCTGTCCTTGTTGTCTCAAAATACAATGAACGTCAAAGTGTGTCACGGTGATTCCTGTGGTGCAAAACAATGACGACCACACGACGTGGCAACTCTCAAACAGCTGATCGTTGGCGGTAAGCTTAAACTGCAATGACATTTATCATTTTTAGCAGTGACGATTAATTAAAAAAAGAATAATTAATACATTTCCAATTACAGTGATTAAAGGCAAAAGTGAAAAGTCAAATTAAGTATGTCCACACGAAATATGGTAGAGGTGGCGATTCTCGCGGCCTACATCTTGGAAATTAGCCAGTGTCGATGACTCCGACAACAACCAAAGGGCGCCGCAAAGAATTCGTTCCTTGTGGTCCAAAAATTGGTTGTTGCGACGTGATAATGAAGGTTTATGTGCAAAACTAATGCGAGAATTATGAGCTGAGGAGCCAGAGCTCTATCGTCTCGTCAAACAGCCGCGTTTCAACGCCGCGTTGTAATATACCGCAATACATATATCCCATGTCCCATGTTTTCAACGCCGCGTCGAGTTCAACGCGGCGTCAATACGCTGGGTCAAGACGTGGCGTTGAAATAAATAACAAATAATTTTGTTTGACGCCACGTTAGAAAAGATTATTTTTTTGAGCATATATATATATATATTATCTATATATATGTATATAGATTATCTATGTGTACAAATTAAGATATTTTCAATAAATATATTATTAATAACCCTCAATCCTCGTCAAACAGAACGCGTTTTTTAACGCGGCGTTGAGATTATTTTGACGCGGCATTTTAAATGCGGTGTTAGAGAATGTCAAACAGAGAGTTATCCGCAGCGCGTTTCATATTTGAATCTTGATTTTCATTTTTTTCAACAAATGCCAATCAGGTTATTTTTTTCCATTTAAAACACAAAATAAGTCAAAAAATGTCTACAACAAACAAATTCAGAATAACTTCATTCACTCACTAAGCACAAAATAATAAAAAAAATCTTTCTAACGCGGCGTTAAAATAATAATTTGTAATTTTTTTTTCAACGCTGCGCTTAGACGATGCGTATTGCCGCCGCGTTTAACTCGACGCGGCGTTGAAAACGCGCTCCTTATGATATGGAATATGTATTGCTGTATACTACAACGTGGCGTTGAAACGCGGCGTAAAAACGCGCTCTGTTTTACGAGGTCTTTAAAACTTTGAGGTAACACGTTTGTCGTTGTTTGAGAATAAAAATTCTAGGAACGAGCTTAAAATATTTTTTTAAATTGAAAACAATTCAAAAACATGTTTTTTTTTAGTGCTAATGCATATTTTTTTCTTGATTTTGTTTGAATTTTGAAAATTTCGTTGAAATAAATTTTTTTCAACTCGTATTTTGGGTATACGAAATTACAAATCTGATAGCACCATCAAAGCTATTGAATAAAAGTGTGTTCAACTCCAAACGTCCAACCACGACCAACAGTGACCTGGCAGAAATTCCTGCCAGATAACTGTTGGGACACAGTCCCTGCAGAGCCAGGCTACGTGTCACTGTGTCCCACCAACAGTGAGAGGACTATTACACGGTCCTTGTAATTTGTCACTGCAGGGACATAAAAGTGACGTGTCAATGTGACATGTCACTGCAATGACATGCAAAACAATTACAATCACACGACGTGACACTTTTAGGACAGAAAACTACGTCATAGTGACGTCAGAATGTCACTGCAGTGACCAATTACAAGGACCGTCTAATACTAGCTTAAGTCAGCAGCCATCAAACTATCCACGATGACGAAGGAAAGGCGAAACACTGAGACATCCTTCGATGATGCATATTTCTGCGTTTCTTCAGTTTAAGGAGGCCCAGCATGTTGTGACAACAACAAAAGCAACATTATTATGAGAGGACTCAAATTCCAATTAACACCACACGAGGCACGAGCAACCAAAATTGGGTTGTGAATTCACTAAGTTGGAATCAAATTCTAGAAATTCTCTCACGAAATTATTATGCATACTTGCATTAACTATGTAAATATTTAAGATTATTATATGCTTACTCTACAGCGTTAATTGTGTGTAAAAGAGGAGGTATTGTAAATAAGTCCACACGTTCAGTTCTTTTTATTTAGACTCCCCCCCCCCCCACCAGAGGTATGGCGTCTTTTAATTAGAATAACAACACGACGACAGTAAGAGTTCTCCATTGAAATAGCAACAAAAACATGCTACTTTTATCTTTAAGATAATATATAGGGAATCTTATCCCCACGGATACAATATCTAATAATATCTTTATAATAAATTAAAAAAAATAAAAAACATCTGGTAATTAGGAAATATTCTAAGTTTAATCCATACTCCAATCAATAGCCCACTAATGTATAAATCCTTGGATACTCGATATCCGATAATTATGTCTTCTCAAGAAACAATAATGATGTGCTAAGATACGTATTTAAGTCGTTGGTTACTCCTACCAAGGGATGAGCCTACACATGGACTCAATTTCATGTTGCCTATCATAAACATTTTTTTTTTTTTTTTTTTTATAAAATTCTAGACTTGGAAACGTTCGTTAATGGATTGCACATGTGTATATTTTTTTTGCCATAACAAAGGTCAATGCATTTTATAAGACAATCCCATTCTCCTGGAAAATCATTTGGTTTTGTCTGCATGTCACTACTTCGATTTTTGGCTCTAAAAGGCAGATTTGCTTTCAATTTGGAGTAATCAAAACTATTGGAAGGGTAGTATTCTCTATATAAAAATAGAAAGCTGTAACAAAAATGTAAACTGTGAAGATTGATGCCTCTTAGTCTAAGAGCCGACAGATCGTGAAAAGGCTTTACGTGAGCACCTGCCTATTAAGGCTTAATCTCACGGTGGGCCTACCCACTTATGGAGTTCCCTTGGGGCGGACAAGACCCCTAAAGTGGTTTACCAGACCACACTATCATCTAGAGTGGCTCTGCTAAACCACTCTAGTAGCAAATGATGAATTTTTAATGGAAAATCCATCCTCCTTGCTAAGAAGCAGGGCCTATCATGCACCCCTAGTATCAAGGTTAAATAAGACAATGAACACACGCTTCTTTCGAAGCCGTGCCATCCTCCCAGAAACCAAAGATACCTTTTCGCTTCCGCATTTGGAGTAACCAACAGCCCCCGTGAAGCTCCCACAGGGGGGCCTACCTCAATTTTAACAGGCGACTGCTACCGAGACAAGCTCACGTAATCAGCCGGGGCTCCTGTTAACCCACGGTACCTAATTTAGGACCCTAGGTGAGGCTCGCCCGTCTCTCATGAGACGCACTTGTGGTTCGACTCCATGAGAAGTCGCTAGCCCACCATCCAGTAAGACAAACAGTTCATAATCCAGTCATCCAAGGTGAAGAGGTTACAGCCTCTTATTCTTACGGAAAAAGTGGTGATCGCTTAACTAGGCTAGGTATTGGAAGACTCTTACTTCCGCTAACCTGAGCGTGGGCCTATTCTCACACCCCCGCACCCACAGGGAGAGCCGACAGCAAATTTTGGGAGTGGAGGTATAACCAAAATTGGTATACGCGATAAGTCTGGCAGGGTTATTTTTCAGCCGGGGCAGCAGAGTGCGCCCTTCGAAAACGGTAATTTTTCCGATTTTTGTGTGAGAGGTATAACCACTTCAAATCATACAGAAACGATAGAGAATTGCTCACTGATTTTAAACATCTCGGTGCCAGACGCTTTACTTTCAGCTTTCCCCTTGCCAGACGCCCCAAAAGGAGCGAAAAATCAGCTTTTGGTGTCAGAGGTATAACCAAATGAGTGATACATCAAAACATCAGAAAAATTCGCCTGATTGTACATATGTGTGTCCCAGACGTTTTATTTCCAGCTTTCCCCCCGCCAGACGTCCTTAAAGTATCCTTATTTGCATTTTCTTATAAAAATTTAAAGAATATGTGCCATACTAATGCGCAAAGTCTCAATGCGAAAATTGACGAATTTCGAAATCTATTTGATGGGTCGTGTGTATTTGTTTTGTGTGTAACTGAGACTTGGTTTAAACATGGGATTAGTGATGTTCTTTGTTCCCTTAATGGCCATAAGATTTTTCGTATTGACAGGGCAACATAGTGCTTGGTTGGAGGTTGCTATTTATATAAAAAATAATATACATATATGCAAAAACTGTCTGCACATCAAAACCAGGAGAGGAGGCTATTAAATATTGTTTTTTGGAAATTATGAATGGAAGCAATAAGACTTTGTTGGAAGTGGTGTATAGAGCATACAACTTTATAAATTTAAATCCTGTTTATGCTATTCTTGAAGATATATGTTCTTTTTTCTCTGAAATTTTAATCAGTGGCGATTTCAATTGTAATCTTCTTGTACCTGAAACTTCAGAAGGTTTCATTCAAACAATGTATTCCCTTAATTTGTATCCTCTTAATGCGACTACCCCTACTCATTTTACAAACACTAACGAAACTCTTTTGGATATAACGGGTGATTTTTTTGAGGTTAGGATTTTCATGCATTAGTATTTGACAGATCACGCGGGATTTCAGACATGGTGTCAAAGAGAAAGATGCTCAGTATGCTTTGACATTTCATCATGAATAGACTTACTAACGAGCAACGCTTGCCGAACGATCTGCCACAACGTCGAATTTTCAGTGAATGGGCCCTAGAAAAGTTGGCAGAAAATCCGCTTTTTTATCGACAAATTTTGTTCAGCGATGAGGCTCATTTCTGGTTGAATGGCTACGTAAATAAGCAAAATTGCCGCATTTGGAGTGAAGAGCAACCAGAAGCCGTTCAAGAACTGCCCATGCATCCCGAAAAATGCACTGTTTGGTGTGGTTTGTACGCTGGTGGAATCATTGGACCGTATTTTTTCAAAGATGCTGTTGGAAGCAACGTTACGGTGAATGGCGATCGCTATCGTTCGATGCTAACAAACTTTTTGTTGCCAAAAATGGAAGAACTGAACTTGGTTGACATGTGGTTTCAACATGCCACACAGCTCGCGATTCTATGGCCATTTTGAGGGAAAACTTCGGAGAACAATTCATCTCAAGAAATGGACCGGTAAGTTGGCCACCAAGATCATGCGATTTGACGCCTTTAGATTATTTTTTGTGGGGCTACGTCAAGTCTAAAGTCTACAGAAATAAGCCAGCAACTATTCCAGCTTTGGAAGACAACATTTCCGAAGAAATTCGGGCTATTCCGGCCGAAATGCTCGAAAAAGTTGCCCAAAATTGGACTTTCCGAATGGACCACCTAAGACGCAGCCGCGGTCAACATTTAAATGAAATTATCTTCAAAAAGTAAATGTCATGGACCAATCTAACGTTTAAAATAAAGAACCGATGAGATTTTGCAAATTTTATGCGTTTTTTTTTTTTTAAAAAAGTTCTCAAGCTCTTAAAAAATCACCCGTTATTTCTGGTAAGTGAGCGCCGCAATGTTGAATTTTATAGCCAACCAAAAGCCGGCAGAGTTTTTTCAAAGCTCCATGACGTTAAAAAGTGATTTGCATCTTTCACCTTTAATATATACTTATAGGGACTTCAAACATTTAAATACTGCGAGCTTGGAACAGAATATTTTCCAAGTAAATTGGCAAGATGATGAAATTGAATTTTTACAAAATAACATTCGGAGTCTATTCAAAACTCATGTACCACTCGAGAGAAAAGTTGTTAGATTTCCAAAAAACTTCCGTAATTCAACGATTAATAAACCAACGGGATTTTGTATATAAAAGGTAAAAAAAGGCTAAAATTGCCGGAATTTTATGAAGATTTTCGTTTGTTACGAAAAAGTAAAGTCAAAGATAAAGCAAGCAAAAAAGTTTTATTATTGCAAGCGACTCGTCAGTCTTGTGGAAAAATTTGAGAGATCTAGGTGTAGGGCCCGATAAATTAAATGCCAGATCTTTAAAGTTTCAAAAATTTTCTTTTGCAGTAACAACAACAACATTTTCTGACAGCATTATTGAGAATTTAACAAACAGACGTTGTTAAAGCTATTCTGAGCATTAAATCAAAATCTGCTGGTTTTGACGATATACATCCACTTTTTGTTAAGATCATTCTTCCACATTATTAACTTGTGTTTTCAACTCAATAATCCTCACATTATGTTTTCCTGCCGTATGGAAAAATACTAAGGTAGTCCCTATACTAAAGACGCCAGGTACTCGATTGTGTGAGCTTGAATACAGACCCATTTCAATTTTACCATATCTCTCGAAAGTCATGAAAAACTCCTGCACTTTCAGTTATCTTGTTTTTTGAAAACAAAAAATCAGACTGGATTCGGGCCTCAGCATAGTTGTTTATCGACGTTGCTAAAAATATCTGATGACATATGAATGGCAGTCAGTAATGATTTGGTAACGTTTTTAACACTGCTGGATTTCTCGAAGGCATTTGATACGGTTGACCATACGCTTTTAGTATCTAAGCTAAGCTTAAAAAAACAATTTCAGAATGTCTAGTTCAGTCCTACACATTCAAGATCACAATTTCTTGATATATTGAGCGGAGTTCCTCAAGGATCCATTTTAGGTCCACTTCTTTTCACAGTTTTTATAAATGATTTAGCCCAATGCGTGAGTGAAACAAAACTTCATATGTATGCAGACGACGTTCAAATTTATATTTCCTGCAAACTTGGATTAATCGAAGATGGTGTCGTAAGACTTAACTGCGAGCTGAAAAAAATCATGGATTGGGCTGAGAGAAATAGTCTGAAATTGAATCCTACCAAATCAAAATGTTTAGTTGTCTATAAAAATAAACTGGATTTAAGCTATTTTCCTGCTGTTTCACTTGGATGCAATGTCGAAAAAACAAAAAAATGTTGTATCTTGTTCAATTCACAGCTAAGGTGGGAAGACCATGTCAGAAGCGTTATTGGCAAGGTGTACGGGTGCCTAAGGTGTCAGTCATTGTCAAAACACTATACACCATTTTCCACAAGACTGATGCTTGTGAAAGCCCTTATAATTCCCATAATCACATATGAATGTCAACTTACCTCTTTTCATTGTTCTGATACCAGAAGAAAGGTTAATGTGGCCTTAAATAACATTATTCGGCATGTTTATGATCTTAAGAGTTACGATCATGTCTCACCTTATTCACAAAACATTCGTGGTTGCAACATAGAAACGTTTATTAAATTGTATTGCTTGAAGTTCTTACACACGATCATTAGAACAAAAAAACCAACATACCTCTACGAAAAAATTAGTTTTTCCGAATCTTCCCTATTTTTTTCACTCGAGCCTTTACATGCATATATAATGTTATGTAGAGGGTCTAGCTATTCTTTACATTATCAGATAGGGTTTAGGTCCAGCTATCTCATCCATACACCGCAAATCTTTCGAACAAATTACTGCGCCTCGAGGAGCGGATTGAATGGTCGCTTGCTTCACTCAAGCCTTCAGACGCCGATATCTCGTTATTTAGAAGTCCTAGGTGAGTGATTCTTGCATTGTTAAAGAGTTTTTGAATCCAGCCACCTAACCTAATTAATGCATTATAAATCTGTTAAAAAAATAAATGCGTCTCCATCATCATCATCGGCGCAACAACCGGGATCCGGTCCGGGCCTCCTTCAACAAATTCTTCCATACATCCCGATTGCTGGCCGACGCCATCCAATTGCGCACCCCAAGGCTTCGGGCGTCCTGGTCTACGCCATCCTTCCAACGTAAGCAAGGTCTGCCACGTTGTCTTCTACCATAAAAAGTACCGCAAAAGATTTTCCGAGTTGGTTCCTCTTCGCTCATGCGAGCTAGGTGTCCAGCCCACCGGAGTCTACCGAGCTTTATTTTTTCAACAACAACAGCGGATTTAAGGGTCACGTGTCAGAAAATATTTTTTTTTTTTTCACTCAAGCCTGTACGCGCATATATCTCTGTATATAGTGGTCCTATAGCTGAGTGGTTCTTGCATTTTCAAATATGCATATAATAAATAAATATAAATAATAAATATCGTAGTCATACAAAAAGGCAGCAATACTAAGAAATTGTCAACAATCACCTTTTTGGCTTTTATATTATATTGTTTTCTCAAAGCTAGATTAAGCGAAATCCATATATCTAAAAAAAAAAAAAAAACAGAATCAAAAACATTCCATAGATTTATAAGATGTCCAATTATTCTTGTTACCTTATAGAAGTACCCTCTGATTGCTCATCCATGCAATTAATTTTAATACACATAGATACACATATAATTCCTCGAGAGTCCAGATTTTTAACACGAAAAGTCCGATAACAACTTATTAAAAAGGAATACAAGCACACCTACAATTTTTCTGATCAACCCCTTAAACTCACCCCCTGGAAATGTCTGCTATTTTTCCCTCAATCAAAATAAATAAAAACAAAAAGCTTTTGTTTCGCCAAATGAGCTCTTGAAAAACAAAATACATAAATATATCCGCAACACTTGGATTTAGATATTAACGCCTCGTTCAGACTTATTATCGATACATGTAATTTGTTGTTGAGAAAACTCTAACAAGGCAGTTGACGTGACTTATACTCTGGTAAGAGTTTCCAGTCCTCCTCACAGAATTGTATAAATAAGTTCGAACGGTCATAATTTCTGTCAGTGCTATCCGTAACTTCGATCTTATAATATCAGTCTTTGTATAATATTGTAAATAAAAATTTCAAATAATTATTAAGTGTTTAAAATAATAAAATAAAAAGATATGAATATACAACTTTTACTTCGGAATGATTTTTAAAATTCGGTTAATTAATTTACAAATAGTTTTTAAAATAATTTTTTAACAAGCGTGTTTCCAAATCTTTATAAATAATAGATTTTATACAATATTTGTCGTGAAAAAAAAATGATTTTCGAGCGTTAGTTTTTTCTCGGTTCTTAAAAAAACAATCTTAAGCCCTTAACCTAATCAATAAAAATCCACAAACCGTTATTAAAACACATTGGTAGTTTCGAAGAGTTTGATTTGGTGTAGAATAGTTTAGTAAAACGTCCTGAAAGTGTGTTATTAAAAATTTAGCAATTGTCGTAAGCTTCGGGAAAGAGTATTAAAAACATTGAATCTACTCTTTACGGCAATCTTTTTATTAATTAATTTCAATTATTATTTCTTATATAAGTTTAATTGTACAGATACCGGTGTCTGAAAATTAAATAAACTTAAATTTAAAAAAAAAAAAAAAACTCAACTACAGATATATATATAAATTTGACAGAAAGTTTTGAGCTGTTTCTGAAAACATAATTGACACGACACAAAAAACACAAAATTCTAAATTTTTTAAACCTATTTTGACAAAATTATTGACGAAAGGCTCATTACAATATTTATTTCTTTTTACTTTACCAAACTGTTGCCTTCAATGACCGGCTTTTTTTAAATCAATATTGAATTTTAAATTTGAATTAAATGCGTTTAAATAGAATAAAATTAATAACAATTTCTATGTCAAATGGTCTATATTATCGCAGCCTATGTTATAAAATTTATAACTTTTAAAAGGTTGCTTTCATTCAAATACCGAGTTTCTCGAATTGACCAATGACAATCTTCTTCTATTATAAAACTAAGCTTCAGTTTGACAAACGCATTGGCAGGTCCTTTTAATGGACTATCTTATTTGATGATAAGTATAATAGCCTCGTCCACATAGTTGCTCATCTTGTGCGATTGTGGCGAAAAAATCTGTTGCCCAATTTGGTCAACTACGTGACCGATGTGGTTAAGCGACAGGTCGGGCTTAAATTCATTTCTAAAAGAACAGCTTCGCCTTACTTTTTGACTTATTAATTTAGATATCTCAATTGAATTAAAAAAAAAACTATTTTATTGTATCTAAAGTAAAACAAAAAAAGTTAGTGTTGTGTATGATGATGTCCATATTTTACGCTAAATGTGTTAAATTAATAACAAAATTCTTAGCAACGATCATTTGAAAAGTTGTTAAGCAAACAATTATATTGGTATATAAAAATCGCCGTTGATGCTATAACTAACAAAAAATATTTTTAAATGTGAGTACAGAAATAATTTAATTTTTTTTTTTTTTTTTTATAATTACCACACGCGAAAGGGGTTTGTGTGTACCCTTAAAATGTTTAAACACCACACGATCATTAGGGAAATGAGGAAGGATACAAGGGAAGATACCGATGCAAATTAGTTTTAAAGTTCTGCATATCAAAATGGGAGGGAAAAACAGAGCCTGGCAAAGCATTCCACATTCGTGTGGTGCGACTAAAGAAAGAATCTTTATACTTAACAGTACGTCCGAAGTTAGGCTCAAGGGTAAACTGATGGGCATTCCTAGCAGTTCGAGTATTACGGTTAAATCGTTTCAGGGGAGGAATGCAGCTAGTCTAATATATGCTTTATAGATTATAGCCAGATCAGACATTCATCAAAATATAAACCATACTTACAAAAGTACGGCTATATGACAGGTACCGTTAATATTTGAGCTAAATAAAAATGAAAACTGTAGAATGTCAAAATAATCGTATCTTATAAATTTGAAGACGATCGACCAAGCCGTTCAGGCTGTAGTCCAAAATAACGGGTGTTTTTTTAAGAGCTTGAGAACTTTTAAAAAAAAAAAACGCATAAAATTTGCAAAATCTCATCGGTTCTTTATTTGAAACGTTAGACTGGTCCATGACATTCACTTTTTGAAGATAATTTCATTTAAATGTTGACCGCGGCTGCGTCTTAGGTGGTCCATTCGGAAAGTCCAATTTTGGGCAACTTTTTCGAGCATTTCGGCCGGAATAGCCCGAATTTCTTCGGAAATGTTGTCTTCCAAAGCTGGAATAGTTGCTGGCTTATTTCTGTAGACTTTAGACTTCACGTAGCCCCACAAAAAATAATCTAAAGGCGTCAAATCGCATGATCTTGGTGGCCAACTTACCGGTCCATTTCTTGAGATGAATTGTTCTCCGAAGTTTTCCCTCAAAATGGCCATAGAATCGCGAGCTGTGTGGCATGTAGCGCCATCTTGTTGAAACCACATGTCAACTAAGTTCAGTTCTTCCATTTTTGGCAACAAAAAGTTTGTTAGCATCGAACGATAGCGATCGCCATTCACCGTAACGTTGCGTCCAACAGCATCTTTGAAAAAATACGGTCCAATGATTCCACCAGCGTACAAACCACACCAAACAGTGCATTTTTCGGGATGCATGGGCAGTTCTTGAACGGCTTCTGGTTGCTCTTCACTCCAAATGCGGCAATTTTGCTTATTTACGTAGCCATTCAACCAGAAATGAGCCTCATCGCTGAACAAAATTTGTCGATAAAAAAGCGGATTTTCTGCCAACTTTTCTAGGGCCCATTCACTGAAAATTCGACGTTGTGGCAGATCGTTCGGCTTCAGTTCTTGCACGAGCTGTATTTTATACGGTTTTACACCAAGATCTTTGCGTAAAATCTTCCATGTGGTCGAATAACACAAACCCAATATTTCACGGTCTTCAGCAACACTCTCAGAAACAGACGCAATATTCTCTTCTGTACGCACTGTACGCATTCGTGTGGTTGGTTTAATGTCCAATAAAGTAAACTGAGTGCGAAACTTGGTCACAATCGCATTAATTGTTTGCTCACTTGGTCGATTATGTAGACCATAAATCGGACGTAAAGCGCGAAACACATTTCGAACCGAACACTGATTTTGGTAATAAAATTCAATGATTTGCAAGCGTTGCTCGTTAGTAAGTCTATTCATGATAAAATGTCAAAGCATACTGAGCATCTTTCTCTTTGACACCATGTCTGAAATCCCGCGTGATCTGTCAAATACTAATGCATGAAAATCCTAACCTCAAAAAAATCACCCGTTACATCCGTACAGACAGACAAACATAATTTTCGAGTAACTCAAATACGTTTCTCAATCGAAATGTAATGTTTGATTATTATCTCAATTAATGCATAAGTTGCATTAAAGTACCTATAATCGCATCTTGTATCTTTTTAAACCGTTTTTTTTTTAAAGAAAAATAAAAACGAAACGAAGCAAAAATAAATTGCACGACTGGATCGCAAGTACTTGCTCATATGTGCGGTCACATGTGAGCAAGTGCTCAAGTGAGCATTAAAGCATTTTTTCGATTTTTGTGCCTTTTGATTGTTCGAATAAAGTACGTTAAATTGTATTGAGTGAAATAATTTAAACGCTATTTTATTTCTTTTAGAAATGTAAAAAAGGCAATTTTTTTTTTCAAAATCGTAGGAGTGTTTTTTAAATAAAACGGTTTTTTTAAACATTTTTTTTTTAAAAACTATAAAAAAATAATTCAAGAATACAAACTTAAGCACAAAAATAACGTACATTTAAAAACAAAATAAAAAAAAAATGTACTTACCCGTTTTCAAAATATTGATTTATCAAAAAAAAAAAAATTTTAAAATTATTAAAAATAGAAAAAAAAAGTTTTCGAAAAAAAATTATGCAAAATTGCTTAGGCTACCTACATCTTCTTGAATATCAATTTTGATAGTAATCGGATTACCAGTTTTCGAGAAAGTCGAAGAAAAAAAAACCGGTCCTATGGGAGGTAATATTTTTTTGTCACCAAAATATAATGCATACCTACAGAAGTACACTGATATTTTTTTTTTTAATTCTTGGAGCCGTTTTCGAGAAAAAATAAGCTTTTACATAACGATTATATGACAGGTACCGTTAATTTTTGAGCTAAAAAAAATTGAAAAAACTCCTCTGTTTTAATGTTAAAAGAACCTTAAGTTCAAAATTTGAAGACGATTGGCCCAACCGTTTAGGCTGCAGTCCAAAATACATCCGTACAGACAGACAGACGGACAGAATTTTGCCAGTAACTCAAATATGTTTCTCTATCATCGTAATGTCATTTTTGATTGTTAACTCAAATTTTTTAATCTGCACGAATGCATAACTTGCATTATAGTACCTATAATCGCAAGTAAAAAAAACATGGCGACAACACCTTCTCATTCGCTCTAAGAAAGCTTCAATACTGGAACTTTCATAACAAAAACCAAAGAAAAAGATATTACAATTTCCATTAATGGCAAATGGTAACTCTGCAGTAGTGCTTTTTTAAAAAATAAACACAATAAGCGAGAGCGAGAGGCAAATTGATAATCATTCTCCTCGCAGCCGGGGAGCAGACAGGTCTTGATGGAATGTACGTGGGTAAAATGAAATATTACAACAAAAATTTCAATGTATGTCAAGGTTCTCTTTTATAATTAAGTGGCAATTTCTTTAGTTTTTTTTTTCTTTAAGCTCTATTAATAAACAAAAATAAAAATGAAGTGCCTGTTTTTAATATCAAAATAAGAAGATATATAAGTGTATGCAGTACTTATAACAAAAAACACAGTTTTAAAATTTTTTGTCTGTCTGTTTGTTTCGGCTTATCTAGGCAATGGCTGCACCGATTTTGACGAGACTTAAGGGAGTAACTTAGGCTATTTAAATTACCTACTAGGTGCCGCTAGGGTGGCAGAAAGCTGATATTGAAATGATTAAGTAAGAACTTTTTAATTAGCCCTAAGTGACGCTGTAGTTACCCCTGGCTTAGTGGTTAGTGTGTCGGACTGCTAAGCGAAGAGCCTGGGTTCGAATCCCGCTCATAGCCACCATATTTTCTGGTGTACTGCCTCTTGCGAAGAACTGACAAAACCTCCAAGAGTAAAACTTGTCTCGAAAAAGTGCATCTCATGTAGCCGTTCGGACTCGGCGGTAAACTATAGAATCTTTCCATTCTTGCAGATTAACAACGCACACAGAGGAATGGTTGAGACTTTCACAGATAGATAGCTGATGTTGTAAGGTGTAACTAAGGCTATTTTAATCACCCGCTGTGCCACTGGTGTCGTTTCACTAGAAGAAGCTTATTTTATAAAAAGTAACTAAGGCTATTTTGATTACTAGGTGGCGCCATGCTGGGTTAATTTTTTTCGAAAATGTGTGGTATACCGTATCCCCTAGCAACGCCGGGTGGGTAAGCTAGTATTTCTTACAATTGACCGTGATTGTCAAGCAGGAATCGATGGTGTTGCTAGAGCTTTAATAATAATTAAAGAAAAATTACTTTTATCTGAAACATATCATCAAATTTCAAATGACTTAAACCAGCCAATCGATCAATTAAAGACAACAAATAATTTGGATTCGTTTAATGTATCATTATTTGGACCATGCCCAATTAAATTACATACCAAAACCAGAAGATGGAAAACAGCATTTGTCCAGCCTGTCCCTAAGAAAGGTGTCCCATCCTCCCCCTCCTCCTACCGACCCATAGCACTGACATCCCTTCTTTCTAAGGTCATGGAAACACTGATTAACCGTCAGCTTAAGGAATATCTCGAAGATCGAAAGCTTCTCCATGACTATCAGTATGGCTTCCGCAGCAACCGTTCCACTGGTGATCTGATGGCATATCTCACCGAACAGTGGAACAAATCTTTACATCGCTTTGGTGAAAGTAAGATTATTGCTCTTGATATCTCCAAGGGGCATTTGATAGAGTTTGGAATGAAGCTCTCTTATCGAAAATGCGTGCTTTTGGGATCGATGATACTCTTGTTCGTTGGATTAGAAGCTATCTTCTGGACTGTTCAATACAAGTTGTATTGGACGGATTCAAGTCTGATTCCCATAAAATAAATCCTGGTGTGCCCCAGGGCTCTGTTCTGTCCCCGACTCTTTTCCTCATTTTTATAAATGATCCTTTATCTGTTACTTCTAATCCACTTAATTGTTTTGCTGACGACTCTACCCTCAGCTTTTCATATTCGTTGGATAATTCACGTCCTTAGCCTTCGGACGTACAATTGCAACGGTGCCGTATGTCAAGCTCATTAAACTCCGATTTATACAGCATTGTCAAATGGGGTAATAGGAATCGTGTGGAGTTTAATGCTTCGAAAACTCAATGCTGTCTTCTGTCGTTAAAGCTTAACATACCCCCAATGCCATTGTCCAGGAATGGCACTTACATCGAAGAAACCGAAAAGCTCTCAGTACTCGGTATGTACCTATCTCGCCCCTCCCTATCTTCCGAATGCCCGCGCAGTGTGTTACATTAAAAGGGAAACAAGTAGTCCCTTGTGCGCGCGTTAATTATAAAAAAAAAATTGAATCTATAGTGTATATATCCATATTTTTTTCAAAACATTTGTTGAATGCAAAAGGAAGTTCACAAACACTTCGTGTTGAGGAACGTTATAAAGATTCATTTCGAATGATTTGTTGGTAAGTCTAAGAGGTCATCTAGAGATTCCAGAAATGCCGTGCCTTTCATCCTCTAATAATATTCAAAAAAAAAAAAAACTATGATTGCTAAAGTCTAAATTCAAACGTCTTATTCAGGTTTTTATAAAACCTAAACAAATAAACAGCTCTATAAGTATAGCCAACATAATGCTAATAAAATTTGAAATATTATCAAAATCACTTCAATTATGAAAGTTTCAAACATGCGGGGTCCCGCTGAAGACGCTTAAATACATCATAACGTTTTTTCAATGCCAATGCCGTTTCAAAAGCTTTTCAGTGTTAAAGCCTTAAGAAGAAAAGATGAAATTGGCTTGTGGTTGATACACATTGATATGAGTTGAGAGAATATTTAACGTATTTTGTGTTTTTGTAATCCGCGCAATTCATAAATGCAACTTTATTTTATTTCAACAATAAAAACACAAGCTATAACAATCTTATCTCATCAGATTATTTTAACTTGGTGATGGAATACCTCCTGAGCAGCTTATTAATTAGTTTTTCTTTTCCTAATTGCATATCATTGCGTCCTTGGCAATGAAATTTGGCTTATGGTTGATACACATTGATATGAGTTGGGAGAACATTTAAATTATTTTGCGTTTTTGTGATCCGCGCAATTCATAAATGCAACTTTGTTCTTATTTCAATACTAAACACAAGCTATAATAGTCTTATCTCTTCAGATTATCTTAACATGGTGATGGAGTACCTCCTGAGGAGCTTATTAATTATAGTTACCTTTTTCATTACCATTGCGTCCTTGACAATGTATTTTAACTTGTGGTTGATACAGATATGAGTTGGGAGAACATTAAAATTATTTTGTGTTTTTGTGATCCGCGCAATTCATAAAAGCTGCTTTATTCTAATTCAAGAATAAACACAAGCTATACCAATCTTATCTTCCTGAGCAGCTTATTAATTAGTTACCTTTATTCTAATTGCACATTATTGCGTCCTTGAGAATGTAATTCTTTCCTTAAGGAGCTGACAAACATATGTATGCATACATTATCCATTTTTTTTAATGCTCATGGAAATATACTACGGTTTTCCAAGAACCTCTCTTTTAAACTTAAATGAGAATCTCATGTCAACCACTTGTTTTTATTTGATCCAGATGCATCCAAAACGACAACTAAATGAGCAAAATAAACATGACTGAGTGATTTTTAATCCGGATACGAAAGTCCGCGGAAAATGTGGAAATAAGACTGGTAGACTTTAGAAAGTCAATCAGTGTTGCCATTTTCTATAGAGAAATTCTTAAGTTTTTTAGGAAGACGATGTCTTAGACCCATTTTACACACAGCGTCAGAAGACGCGACGACGTGAAGTGGGGAACACTATCACGGTTCGGCATTTTCTTTCAGCTTCTTTTGTTATTCCCATTGCTTGCTTTATTAAGTACTAGCAAAGCTTAAAGACAAACAAAAAAACCACTCCAGTGCTACCTAGGGGAAATTAAATTGGCCTACTTACTCCTTACGATATCAACTATCTGCCTGTGAAAGAGCCGTCAAAATTGGTCTATAAATAAGAATTTTGAAAAAAGCGACACCAGCGCCACCTAGTGGATAATTTAAATAGCCTATATTACTTCCTAGAACATCAGCAGTATGCCAGTCAAAATCCTGTCAAAATCGGTGCAGCCGTTCCCGAGATTAGCCGGAACAAACAGACAGAAACACAGACAGACAGACAGGCAAAGAAAAAACATTAAAATGAGTTTTTGTTATAAGTACTGTGTATACTTCCATATGCATCTTGTAAGAACCTGTTATTTTGGTATTAAAAACAGACACTTCATTTTAATTTATGTGTATAGATTTAATTAATTATTGTTTAATAATTAAAAATATAATAAATAATTAAAAATTAAAAGCGACTCTCGAGAGCAAACTCGTAAATGGACACAGTCTTGAGAAGAGCTGTCGGAGAGTTGACTTTTTAATCTCGATTTACTCGCCACAATGGACACACGTTTTGTTCACTATCGCAGATAAGCTCGCACAATTCCAACAGTAATCATATTTTGAGAGTAGCTGTCGTGAGTTTACGTGGCAAAGCAGTGGACGGTCTGAACATATAAAAAGTGTTAAAACTACAACACTTAACGATTTTAAGTAAAAACGCGTCTTAAGTAAAAATGAGTCTATGAAAAAGTATTTCTAAAATTATAAAACGAGTTTTGATAAAATCCTTGTTTTTTTATTTATAGTTTAAAAAAAATTGAGATTTTAGCATGCAGTTTTTTAGACTTTATTAATATACAGCTGATTATAAAATTAAAAATAATATTTTATTAGTTTTAGAAATATGGAATTTCAAAAAAAAAAAAAAAAAATCAAAAATCAATTATAAATAGAAAAAAATAACTATTTAAAATATTGGTATGCAGAAATAATTCGGCTAGCTAGATTGTCTTAAATGCAGGATTTGACATAAATCCAATGAGCCGTTGCCCATAATGTGAAAAGAAAAAAAAATTAAAATTCAAATAATACTACCCCCGCCCCCGCTTTTCAGCGGAACCAAAACTATATAACTTTTATAAGGGTAGTTTTTTTTAGAGATATATAACTTTTTTTTTAAAAGCAAACACAACAAAATTCATTGGAATGACTAATTTTGGCATAATTAGCTCACAAATTTCATTGCATTTAATTTTTAAAAATAATTTCTGATATATGTCCTTGGCGGATTGCGCCTTACGAACGCCATCCTGTCGGTCCAATTTTCCACCACTTTTTTCAACATACTCGGTCTTATTTCGTCAATAGTGCGTCGAATGTTGACTTCTAAATGAACAAATCGTTGTTGGTTTATCAGCATAGACCAAAGATTTGACGTACCTTCACAAAAAAGTAGTCCAAAGGTGTCAAATCACACAAACGAGGTGGCCAATTCACGGGTCCGTTTCTTGAGATGTTTCGGTTACTAAACACTTGGGCTAACAAAGTAATGAATACACCGGTTTCGGATTTGAAAACAAATAGGCCTGATGATGCCTTCGGCATGTAAACCGCACCAAACAGTGATTTTTTTGGGATGTAATGTAGTCTCCAGAGTCCCATAAGGATCTCACTTCAAAAACGACAATTCTGCTTGTAACTGTACCCGCTAAGCCAGAATTGAGCCTATTCATGATTTGACGATAAAAATCGGGTTCCACTTCTAGTTGATTTTGAGCCCATTCATCGAACACAAGATGCAATGGATGGTCCTCTGGCTTTAATTCTGTCAACACTTGGAAAAAATTTGTTTGATTCTAGAAATTCTGTAGAGGAAGATAGAAAAAGAGACTAAAAGAGGACAAACAAAGAATTTTATAAAAAAAAGAGAATGTAAAATAGATCTGAATTGAAAAAGAGAACGTGTTCTCTTTAAAAGAGATGTTCTGGAAACCCTAACTTAATATAAGTTTTTCCAATGTTTTTTTTGTTTAGTTTATTCCAATGTTAAGTATTTTCATGCTTTTGTGTTGGCCGTCACTGTATGTATGAAAATTCTGTCTTTCAATGGGATCAAACATCATGTATGTAGATCGTCAGTTTGAATCTCAGGCCAGATACCGTCCGTGACGTTTTAAGTGAGAAAATAGTCGCCGAATTTTTGATCTGTTTGCCGAAAAATAAATCTTTCCTGTCTTCCAAATTCTTCTAAAAAATTAAGGTTTACACTGTGTTAATTCATAATAAGAGTAATAAACCCCCTGTTTATAACAACAACAAAAAAAAAGTCCAATTTACTCAAGGCTTTCATGATAAGACCATCGGCATCTACTTTCAAAACCTCCTGCTAAGCTCGCGCTGTGCTTACCGATATTAGAAAAGTAGTTAAAAAGGGCCCTAATCTGGAATGAACTCCCTAAGCTGAGGCAGGCCAAAATTCTAGTTCAAACTTGTGATCTCGTTTCTTCTTAATAGAACTTTGTTTATCCATGCAATTATGATAATGAACTTGTTCCGCTCCAACAAGTAGTTGTTAAACTCCAAGTATCTTTCACTGGTATGAATGAATGGATAGAAATTATTTACCAGGACTAAAGAAAAATCCGCTGGTTACACTAAACCTTCATCATACGATGGCGTCCAGCCCACTATGGTCGTGGGGTTAAGAAATGGCTAGATGAGCCTAAACGTGTTTAGGTTGCACAACTTACCAAGTTAAACCTCCGGGCTTCATCACAGACTGCCTATTTAAAGATGATGAACTTTTAGCTTTATTTTATCTCTATCGATACTTATAGCATTCTTTCAGAAAAAAATGTGCACCATCCATATTTATGCACTCAATTTAAACAGTCTGTTGCATGCAACAGCAAACCTGTGTCTACTCAATCTTCCTATGTTGTTTATTCTTTTAATATATTGATATTCCAAAGCAGAATATTCACACTAGGATATTCCCACGTGGATATTTATTTCCAATTTCAATTCAATTTAATCCATTAAAATTAAACTCTAGGAATCTTTTGTTATTGCTTTGCATTTAATTTTTTTTAATTTAGTAACAATATTTGTATATATTGATATCCAAAAGCAGAACGTTCACACTAGAATGTTCCCACGTGGATATTTATTTCAAATTTGAGTTCAATTTAATCAATTAAATTTAAACTATAGGATTCTTGTTACTGCTTTGCATTTAATTTTTAATTTTAGGAACAATATTTTGGGAACTTTAAAATAACGTTTTGCGTCAGGACAAAGCCTACATTAAATTAAAAAAAAAATATATACTTGGAAGGTAAGTTGGCTAGGAAACTAAATGTTATCCTTTACTCCATCTTGCATCCCTTGCACTTCCACAAAAATAATGCAACTTCGTGTTCAATTTTTTGTATGTTAACTATTTAGTAGGCTTGCATTAGTCTTTTCTTTCTCTTTTATATTAAATATGTGGTATATAAGTTGTAAAAAAAAAATTAATCACGACGGTGATACTATGTACTTTTGATTCTTTGCGGAAAAATAGTAAAGAACACTTGATGGGTAATAATAAATAAAGATGAAGAATTTTTGTGTATATTTTTCATTTTATAATTAAGTTAACAGTTATTCATATTAAGTGTATACAACATACTAGCAGCGCCATTTTATTTGCATTTTTTGTTTTTGAAAATATAATATAGCCTGTGTCAGCCGGGGATAGTGTAGTTTTGCAACAGTGAAAGAATTTTTCAAATCGGTTGAGTAGTTTCGGAGCTTATGCAATACAAACAAACAATTAGTAATTAATTTGTAATAATAACATATAAGCAGGAAAAATCACTCGGAGAATTTTTCTCCTGCAGCAGCTTAAAGCATTCTCATCCACTTTTGACAATACAGCAGCACTGGGATGAGTTTCTTGAGACAGGACTTTGCTTAATTAATTGCCTTCTTGGCCCGAAGATGCAGTGAGCTATTCTTCTTTTGAAATCCGTCTCAATTCTAACAAAAGCTTTAGTTATATCTATCTATGGTGGTTGGGTGTCTCTTCTTGATAGTATAAACCTATAATCACCGCTTCCGTCTCAATACTCACAAAAGCTCTATTGACCTCACTCTATGTCTATGTTCTTCTATAGTCTGTTCAACAAAAATTGTCAGTACAGGGAAGATAGGACGTTTGCCTCTCAGTCTGGTTGCATTGGCTTACATATTTCTGTTTCAAGTAAAAGCTCTAAAAGGATTTCCGTACATATCATTATAAATCGTCGCAATACTTTTTTGAAATAATATGATCACGTAATGTACTTGCAAACTTCGGGAAGATAACTTCTTTTTACTAAAATACAAAAAGCCAACAAGCATTTTACCGATTTTCCAGCTCTTAGTACTATTAATACACAAATACGACAACACCTACTCTCTCACACTACCAAATTTGTCCTCAAAAGCTCCAACATCGAAAGCCCAATATGATAAAAAACAATAAAAAAGCTATATAGTAGTGTTTTCAATGGCAAAGGTAACTCTGTTGGTGCAAGACCTTTTTTCAATTCACATAGAAAAGGTAGGTCGAAGTGAGTAAACGATGATCATTCATTATTTCATCAAAGTTTTGATGGTGGTCGGTTATGGTGGAGTGTACGAGTTTTTTTTTTTTAAAGAGATACACAGAATTCATGTACGTTTTTCAGTAGAAGTTTTTTTTTAATTTAGTGTGGTGATAATATACACCGGCACCACTGTTTTGAAAAAAAGCTCGCCCATAAGCTCTGTACTAAACATTTTAAGCGAACCGACTATAGTCGGCGTTTATGCGAGTAATTGAACGGACTTTTGAAAGATCGTCCATCTAGTGTTGGCGTGAGAGTTATGCATTATTCTTTCAAGTACGATGCTGTTGGCGATGTTCAGAAGACTAATAGCTTTGTAGTTGGTGCAGTTCAGAGGGTCAGAGGGCATGCTTTCTTTTAATCATATCTTGCGGCTTTTAAGAGTTCGGCAGCTTGGCGTGCTCTTAAGCTTAAATATATATAGCTTTATTTCATTCAGACGAGGTGGGCGGAATTGTTGTTTTATTTCGCTAGAAAGAATAGATCATTCTGTCTGACAGCTCATGATCTTCTCATAACCCGTTTTTTTTTCTTTGTGTGTCGGTGTTCCGCTTTTCTCTTCTGCTCGTAGAGCCCGTTGTGGTCATTCTGTAGAGCGTCGCCTTGTATGCTTCCTGTTTCAGTTGCATGTGTTTGCCGACACTCATCGTCAAACCATGCGTTTCGTTGTGGTTGCCGTGTAAAACAATGCACTTCAGAGGCGGCATACCCTGATGACATGACACTGGTTTTCAATACTTGATTCTGGTGGTAAAGGCCTGCTTTGGAGGTTATAAAATACTCGATTGGAAATAGACTTGGTGATTTCTGCGATTGTAGCCATCTACGTCGAACAACCTCATAGGATATCCGCATTTGTACTGACTGTAGTGGTCCGAATCAATGCTATGGAGAAATATGCGTATTTAAGGAACATTGTCCGGAGGCGGTCGTTTACACGAATCTACATCTTAGTACAGATCGTATTTTTTTTCATTTTCCTCTTGCCTATCGCATATTGATTGGCTGAAAGCCCCGCAAACGAGAATCCGGTTAAACCGCTCCTTACAGACCTGAGATCCGAAAACTTCGTAATGGCCCATTTAAGGTGTTCACTAAGGAACTAAACCTGACTGGGACTCTAACGTTACCTTTGATTAAATTTATATTTTTTTTCGCTGCCGCCTGGATGCAAGAAGTTTTTTTTTGTGGCTACACTGATACAGATTTATTTGGCTAGGCTTATGTCACTATACATAGGCGCCACCTAGTAATGCCTTAGTTAGTAGTTACGTCTTAAAAAAATTATCTATCTGCTTGTAAAACAACCTCAGCGGCACCAAAGGCTAATTAAAATAGCCTTTGTTACTCCTTACAATATCAGCTATCTGCCTGTGAAAGTCTTGTCAAAATCGGTGCAGCCGTTCTCGAGATTAGTCGGACAAACATTTTAAAAATTGAGTTATATTTATAAGTATTATATATATACTTTCATATGCTTCTTGTAAAAAGCCGTTATTTTGATATTAAAAACAGAAACACTTCATTTTTATTTATGCGTATAGATAGTGCCTGATGTGCTGGCCTGGATTGTTCCGAATAAGAATTATCTGCTGCACGACAATCATCTTGTCGTAACCCTCTGTTTTTGAAGGTCTCAGTAGCATCTCTTCCAATTTTACCGAAGAAGCGAGCATTCTCCATCGTCATCCTTACAAAACTAGCAGGAATTCCAAAGCTAGACATGGCTCGATACAGTTCATCCCTGTTTACAGTGATGAACAGATGGTGGGTCTCGATCTCGTTGTTAAATTCTTGGATTTTCTCCAGGATCTGGCGTAATGTCAAGATTTGGTCCGAAGACAGATATGATATTGTTCATAACGTGGCATTGCATTGTAAGTGTTACCGTGTATTTTAATACGTTCGTTCCTCACATACATTTGCCATACATCAAGTCTTGCCACCCATTTAATGTTTAAGACCATTTACAGTGATATCATTAATTTGGAGCTGAGATACGAATTGAAATGAATATATTATGAGTAAATTAATTGCCGAGTTTTGTTATGATAATATATAATAAGATATAGGATTTTCCTATCTTTAACTAGAATATGAAATGTAATTGAAACTTTATATCTCCACACAGCTAAACAGCCAAATTGCATTGCTGATTGATTAAACCGAAATTTATGAAGGAATCTACAGACCTGATAGCTCATTAAAATCTGAAAATGTTTTTTCTTGTAGAAATACGGATTGTATCAATGGCGGATGTAGATATAGGATACACCAACCCAACTGCATCAACTGATTCGTATATTATGCGTTGAATCCGGTTAACATTATTATTTAGGTCAAAAGTGTGTACATATGTATGTATGTACATATAAACATACCAATGCTTATTATTAACAATGAAACTCCCGGTCAAGGTGCATTAAATCTGAGAACGAATTAGATTGAGGCAGAACTTGTGTTAAATATCTTTATAGGTCACTCGGTTTCAATTTTGCCCTTAAAGTTATCAAAAGCAAACAGTTAAAAATACCTCTACAATTTTCCTTTAGTGTCCACTTGATTTCGAAAACTTTTTCATTTTGATTTCCAAATTTGAAAACTATTCCATAAAGATTAAGGTACATTAATCACATTAGGGAGGGAGTTCTTCATCGAGAGGACCTGCCGATACCGCATTATCACACTTCTTGCTACGCTATGTTGAACCGTCCCGTTCTCCGGAGTTGCCGTATAAGGTTTGTCTGGTCAAATGCCTATGGCAATTATCTTGTAAAGATATTGTGAGGTTTTGGCCTGGGGTTCGACAAATAAAACTCAATCGAAATTCAAAAATAATAAAACATATCTCTTTATTTTATGAAACACAACGTCTTTCAGTTTAAATAACACCAAATTTAACCTATTTCACTTATTCACAATTCAAATACTTTTATAATTCAGCACCTTTTATTTAATCTCAATTCAATCACTTTTTACTAACGTTTCCAGTTGTTAACAATTCCACTTTCGAAAATAAACTGAACTCTCAATGCAATCTACTCTTGTATTTATAGTTTAAAAGCTTCTGGAAGCTTCTGTCTGGTTCTGGCACAATCTAAGCTTTCGGTACTACTTCGAGTCTCGAATTAGTACTTCAAGTTCGATTTAGTACTCAGTTAAAATATATTGCAAATATGTAGCATACTTTTAGGGGCATGGTTGTTGTACACAATAAATGGTGGTTGTTGTACACAATTAATCCAACAGATGTCGTTAGTTTACAAAATGTATCCTCCGAATATCTAATCTTGTTGCCACATCACAATATTTTAAACCTGGAAGTATTTTTTGACGTGATAACGTCTTATAAATTGATATGACAGGTTACACGTACGGAATTACATGACTCATGCTGATAAAACTCATGGCTCATGCTAACAGCGATCCAGTCGTTCAATTTATTTCTAGGGCATGTGCTTTTTTTTAGAAAATTGCCACCACCCCCTCCCATAGTAAAATATGTTTGTATTTAGTCGTTCTATTACATAGTTGCCACTCGACTGGAAAGTCAGGGAACAAAAATTTGGTCAGGGAGAGTCAGGGAATTTCAAAACCGGTCAGGGAAAATATTTTCAAAATTTTCTACATTTTGACTATTCATTCATGTTTGTATGTCAATTCGTTATTCCTGAAAAAAAAGTATATTTTTTTTCTTAAATTTCGCAAGAAACGCAAAAAAAGTCAAAAATGAAGAATTTCACTTTATTACTGTTATACCTGAAATATATTGAAATGTTGTTCTGGTTAAATTCGCCAGCTCTTGACACCCTCAAAATCCACCCCTACCCCCACCTTCCTAGGCCCAACAATGTGGTGAATGTAATCCGGCGCAGCATTTTTTGTTGTGGGGAATGATAGTACTCCTCGTAAGGCTCCAACCCCAAACTGATAGGGTAAGCTCATTCCTACTTGGCAGTGCAAGAACCACTCAGCTAGAACTTCTTTATAACGAGATATAGGCGTATGAAGGCGTGAGTGAGGAGCGAAATTTCACGGGTACTGCAAACTTCTTTATGTGCGCTTACAAGGAAATTTATTGTTAAAAAATGCAAAATTGATAACTTTTCCAAAATTTTAATTTAAAAAACCCTGAGTGAAAAAACTACTTTGCCTCTTGCGAGGAACTGACAAAACCTCCAAGAGTAAAATTTGTCTCGAAAAAGTGCATCTCATGTAGCCGTTCGGACTCGGCGGTAAACTGTAGGTCCCTTCCATTCTTGCAGATTAACAACACACACACAGGAATGGTTGAGAGTATAAGTCATTAGGCCTTGGCTCCTTAAGGAGCTGTCGCGCCAATAAATTTATTTATTTATTTTAAACAGAATACCAAAAAAAAAGGAAGAATTGTATTGGGTGTATTTGCCTCACAAAAATTCTCAACAAAATTATCGGAGTACAATTCTTTGACATATTTTTTGTAAAATAAAATTAATTAAAACAAAATAAAGCATTGTCTCATGATCAGGATTAAAATATCTCCCAAAAAACACGTAATTTTTGTTTGGTTAGGTTGACCCCGCTCAACAATTCGATAGTCAAATCATCTCAATCGTATCTGAGGATCCATTGCGGTCCCCAGGAATAGGAGGAATAGGTGAGAAATTTGGAAAAAAATGCTGGGACATTCACAAAGGAAGTGATATGAGCCTTCTTCTGCATTAACTTCTTGACACCCTCTGCATAAGTTTGATGTGCCCTCATTGAGTTGTGACCCATCAGGACACCAACCAAGAGGGACAGTTGAGGTCTACCTAGCTTTTGATTGTATTCTGTATTTTTCTTTGAGATGTTTGGCCAAAGACTTCTTGAGACCTGACAGTTATCTCTCGTTTGCGGCTTTGAGGCAATAATCGTGAATATTTTTTTTTTCAGTTTGGCTTGGTTCCATTGATGAACGGTTTTTTGCCAGTCCGGGAACCCATTGGAGGGTAACCAGGTTTGTTTCACTGATTTGGTTGATTGACTTGGAAACGATTGCCTGTGAAAATATCAATGTTTTTGTTCTCCAGGTTAAAAGACAAAAGTTGTTTTGCTGCTACGCCTACTGCGAGCGATTGTGCCTGAAAAACACTACTGAGGATTGGCAACCTTACAGATATATATTTATTGGTGGGTTTATCGAGAAGATACCAGACGCAAGCATTTTAGAACCGTCTGTATAGACCGAGATATGATTTTTATTCATGATCCGGTTTTCCCCCCAGCATTCTCTTGTAGGAAAGTCTGTTAGTGCCACCGTGTTAAAATCTAAGTGTCTATATAATTTTCTGTAATCTTATGACCATACTGGCCTTTGTCCCAGTTGCTTAAATCCGTCAATCCAGCTCCCTTATGAAAAGGTCTATTGGGGCTAATGAGAAGAAAGTTTCTAGGGCTGCGGTTGGAGTAGTTCTTAAAGCACTTGTAGTACCAATGCAAATGCACGCTAGTCTTTGAATTTTTGTCATAGATTTGAGATTGGTTGCCTTGTCAAGGGCAGGCCACCAAACCAAACATGCGTATGGCGCAACAATATCATCTAGTAAATTCGCCTTTATGTAATATAGGTAGTTTGAGTTTTTTAGACTACTTTACAGAATTAAATTTAAAAAAAAGATTGTAATGATTTTTAATACTTATTCTGTTGTTATGTTATGTTATTTAAATTACTTCCCATTGAGTTTGCATACCCTTACGTACAATTTTGGATTTTTTAATTTTCCCTTGAAAATTTGAGGTGCATTTTTTTTTTTTTTTAATTTTTTGAAATTAAAATATTTTGTTTAACTAATTAACAAACGAAAACATTTTATTTCATTAAAATATTCCGAAAATTGTTTAAGTCAAATAATTCAAGGCGAAGTTTTAAATTTATTTTTTGCTATGGAAACCTTTTTTTAAGTACCTCAATTGCATGTGATTTATTTTAAGCACACAAAAATTAAATGCAGTTACATTTTTTTCAATTGGTCAGGGAAAATTCGAAAATTGGTCAGGGAAAGTCAGGGAATTTTATTTTGAAAAATAATGGCAACTATGATTAGAATTTGGCGGCGCCAAAATCAAACGACACGAATGTGAAATTCCCAATCTGGTGTTTAAAAAAAGACGTAAGGGACACGATGTGTTAAATAGGCACATCTAGTTTGGAATGCATGAAGCTCATTGAAGTCATTTGATTACATTAAATATGCAAACCAAAAATTATCGTATATATTGTGTACTCCACTTCTTGTCTAATATAAACTTCGATTTTCTTGTAGGTCGAATACACCTATGCTTTTGGTTTTTCGAGCTTAACAGTTTGATTGATTCCTTGTTTCTGAAATTATATAAGGCGGCAGCCGCTGTGCAAATAGAAAAATTATTCCGAAAACCGAAGGATATGCTGAACACCAGGCAATACATTTTTTCTTCGAATGTATCCAAGAATTATTTCCTAAATTAACCTTGACAAATAAGAGACAACTCATTATATGCATAACTCGGTCTGACCTTTGACTCAAATTAAAAACTCTTATCAGGAGGAAACGATACAATCGAACAAAGCTTCCCAGACTCTCACACAAACTTTGATTCGCATTGCTTAGGCAATTACATTGCTATTGTTGTGCTTCTTCGACTTCTGGAGTACACATTTCATATAAAGGAAAAATATGCATTTGCAGTTGAATGTTGTTAGCAGGTCCTGGAAAATTGAAAGGAAAACCTCTATCTGCTGCCTAATTAAATGACTAAAGCTAGATTTCTTCTTAATATGAATTTTAATTTTTTTCCAGGTCGGTTAGCAATAAAATTCAACTTCAGTATCTGGTGCTAATTTTTTTAAAGGACACGAATAAGTAATCAATAAATTCTTAGAATTTAATAAGTTGTCAAGCGTTTGTATAATTAACTCTGTCTTCTCCTATTTTATTGCCATATTAATTATTGGCAATTTGTTTCAACTGGCATTTATCTTTTATTTGCGGTAATTGTCGTAGTTCTCTTAAAGCTGGTTGTTAACACAATGAAAACATCCATTCATCAGGTTGTTCTCATGAAGGACCCTGCGCCTTTCGCAACAGGTGAACTACCACCCTGTTAACCAATTGTTATTATTTTCATCTGATATGTGATGATATATGTCCTTCATATCTGTAAAAGAGAAAGAGAAGTTTAAAAAGTTTCAACGCTTGTAAGAGAACCGTCAAAATGAGAGGGAATGTTAAATATGAATTTTGGCGGACTTATGAGGGTTTTTATTTTTTATTTATTTATTTGACTATAACTACAGATACATTATTGATCACAGTTATTTGGATTATACAAATAATATTACATTTACATAATTAGTGACGATTTAAATTGAATAAAAGTATAATTTGTTTAAATTTCAATGAAGTAAGATTAAAATCTACGAAGGAATTATAATTATTGAACTGTTTACATAAGAGAGAGAACGGTTCATTATTTAAGTAGTTTAAAGTAGTTTCATGTGTTCGCAAAATTTTATAATTTCGACTTGGACGGAATGGCACATTTAATTTTATTAAGGAAAGCAAATAAGGAGAATTTATATCACCGTTTAAAAGTTTAAATATGAATGCAGCATTGAGTGATGACCTCCTATCCTCGAGCGTATTAAGACCAATCAGTAAAAGTCGCGAATGATATGGTGGAAGATGGTGATGATTATCCCAGTTAATATGACGGAGAGCAAATAATAGAAATTGTTTTTGAATTGATTCAATGCGGGCAATGTGACAGGAGTAATATGGGCACCAAACTTGGCAACCATATTCCAAGATCGAACGAACCAGTCCAACAAACAGGCTCTTTGTCACATAAGGGTCGTTGAATTCTTTTGACCATCGTTTAATCATTCCTAGACGAACAGAAGCTTTTGCAGTTATAGAGTCGATGTGCATTCTGAAGTCTAATTTTGAATCAAATATTACTCCCAAGTCTATAATATAATTAACTCTTTCAAGTTTTGAATTATTTATAGAGTATTCATTAAAGAAAACATTTTTAACTCTAGCGAAGGTCATTACTTTGCATTTCTTAGAGTTCAGTGTGAGATCATTCTTATTACACCATTCCTGCAAATGATCAATATCAGATTGCAGTTGAAAGTAATCAGCATTATTTTTATATGAATATGAAATTTTCGCATCGTCAGCATAGAGATGTATATCACAGTATTTTATCACAGAGGGTAAATCATTTATAAAAATTCCGAATAACAGTGGTCCCAGGTGGCTTCCTTGAGGCACGCCAGACTTGACATCTATTGCGTTGAGTACGAGATGATAAATAACTTGCAATCCATTGCACAAGTTTTGGGGACCAGCCGAAAAGTGAAAGTTTTCTAACAAGCAGCTGATGATTAAGTTGATCGAAGGCTTTGGAGAAGTCAGTGTATATTACATCCGTTTGATGACCATTCATGAATCCTTTTGTTATGCATGATGTAATTTCCAACAGATTTGTAATGGTAGATTTGCCCTTGACGAATCCATGCTGTCTGTCCGATAGATGCGATTTTACACCATGTATCAACTCATGGACTATTATAGATTCCATCATCTTAGGAATAACGCTGAGTTTTGCTATACCTCGGTAGTCACGCATGTTGCATCGGCTTCCTGATTTAAAAAGTGGAATTATAAATGAAGACTTCCAAGCGTGCGGGAAAACGGAAGACGACAAAGATAGGTTAAACAAATAACACAAAGCACTAGCCAAGGAATGACAGCAGTTTATTAAAACACAGGAAGGAACATTATCAGGTCCAGTAGAAAATGAATATGTTAACTTCTTTATTGCACTTGTCACATCGTTTTCTTGAATAAATTGCAAGTCATTTGTAATGCTCATGTTAGAGGTAATTTGATGCAGCCCAGCCAACCCATTATTACATTTGTAGATGCCTTTAAACATTTCTGCAAACATATCACAGATCATTACCCCATAATTTGAAGAAATTTGATCTAAATTCATATAGGACGGGAATTCAGCTATTTTTCTCTTATTTTTAACAAATTTCCAAAAAGATGAAGGATTCCATAATAGGTTAGCTTTCATAGATATTATGTAGTTTTTATATGCAGCCCTTGATTTGACTTGGAATTCTCTTCTTATTCTGCTGAACTCTTGAGCAGTGGAAACTGTAAACTTGAATTTGAGCTTGTTGTGGAGTTTGTTTTTTTTTGTTTTTAAGCCTTTTAAGGAAAGGTGTGAGCCAAGGAACACAATTATCAACAATTTTGATGCGGCGACAAGGTATTGTTTTCAAAAAGCTGTTGTACAATATTTCATAGAAAGTATCAGTTGCTTTACTAGCATCCATATTAAAAAAGACACTATCCCAGTGAAATTGAGAAAGTTCCATATTGAGTTTTTCAAAATCAGTTTTCTTGAAGTCAAATTCATAGCCATGATCGTATTGACTAGCACAAACGGAGGTCGGCATTTCCATTAAAACTTCAAAGCAAGGGTGAAATCTAACATCATCCAATAAAGGGCATGATCTTTGCACCGTTAAGCCGTTAAGCCATCATCCGTAAACACGAGGTCCAGAAAATTACCTCTTTCATTTTTAAACGGGTTAACTTGATTTAAGGCTAAAGAGCACATTGAGTCCACAAAAGAAATACTCGTTTCTGATGTCAACGATGTAGGTGACAAAAATTTGTCATCTTCTTGAAGAACGTCCCATTCAATGTCTGGTAAATTAAAATCACCAACAAGTTGTAACCGGTCGTTGGGATTCATCAGGGAAACAATGTACTTAATGTTTATAACACATTGATCGTAAAGTTCACAATTCATTTTTGGTGGAATTGGCAAAGGTCTTTCCATAGCAACGAGATCAAATTCCTCTGCGGTTCTTTCTCCCCCCACTGCGGAAGTTGAGGGCAACAGTTCAATACCATCAGATAAGGATCCTGCCGGGTCAGAAATCCTCTCATCCGTAATGGAAGCTATTGAGGAAACCGGTGGGCCGCCAGTAAACTCATCATTGGATTGAACTGTTGGTTGTTTCTGAGGTTTTTTTGATACGGCTACCAATTTATCGTTCTCAGCTTGGGGTTTCGGACCTGAACGGAGAGTTCTAGGTTGCAACAAAGATGGTGACGACGAAGATTTCTCCAAGACTTGAGGTTCCCGGTGATCATTTTGTTGCTGAAGAATTTTTTCCGTTGGGTTCTTACATCGGTCCGATCGACTTTCATTTGAAAGCGGTGAAGGCGTCAGCAAAATCAATGGTACTTGAACTTCAGGATTTATTTGCGGACTTTCAATGGCCTGAAAACTTTCACTCATTCTTTCTGACGATAAAACATCGAAATCGAATAACTTTTGAATATCCGAAAATATTGTGGAGACATTGTTGAATAATTTTTGGAGTTTAAGGACTTTCCAATGTAATTTATCCACCGAGATTTTGTCATGCTTAGTACAAAAGTACCGTAAGCCAGCTACAGAAGTGAATTTATCAGCATCCTTACCTTTAATACCTATGCATTTAGCATGAACTAGTTGCAAGCATACGGCACAAGAAACTGTTACATCACTAGAAGTTTTTTTACAGACTAGACAGCTTAAGGAATCCATATTCAAAATACGAAGGGCGTTTTACGTGAGCTACACAAAAAAAAAATATAATAATAACAACAAAAAAAAAAGTTGGCAACCCTTTAAATTGGTATTCCACGGGTCGAATTAAATGGGTTTTTCACAAAAATTACTATAACTTAGGAAATACGCTAAGCACAGAAATCGTTTACCACTTATTGAAAAGCTGTTGATATTTCCTTTCAGATTTTAAATTTTGATTGTTTTCAAAATTTAAAATTTTAAAATTAAAAAATCAAAAAAAATAATATTTGATATAACAGTGAATTGTTCACTTAGAGTTCACTTAGAGTATTTGCTTTAAAGGAAATAAGATTTCTTTGAAATTGCAAAAACTAAGCACTGTATCACCACAAATTTCAATTACAATTAGAAATGCAACAACTATAAATAGATTGTTAGTGTTTATAATATTTAAGATCGGTTTATAACCACATAGAAACGCGAATTACTCGGGAGCAAACTATAGCACTTGAAGATAGGAACAGAGTTACCACCACGCTTTTTTATGTTAGGCATTGGCATTAAAAAAAAAAATATTTTCAGTAGATACCTGTTGATATGGCGTGGGATATCATAATTTGGATATACTGGACTGACACTGAACTTGATTTTGTCGTTGTGTGGTATTTTGCCAAGCAGGTGAGAGAATAAGATACAAATATGGATTTTATCATTTATCAAACTATACACTCAATTCGAGAACAATTTGTTGTGTCAATTAAATAACCACCTTTTTGAAAGCTTTTTCGTAGTTACTAAAAAAAAGGTTAAGAAATTGATAATAATATATTTCGAGGAAAAATAAAACCAAATAAAGGATGTTTTCTTTAGACGTGTGGTTTTCAAGGTAAAATAAAATGCATATAATTTAATGTTGTGGCCAAGAATTTAGCTTAATTATAAAGATAAGGGTTTGTCATTATGTTTTAAAAATGATTTCGGGCAAGTGGCCGTTGCGGGTGGCTCGAATAAATTCCAGCCGAGAGGCCCAATTTTCCCAATTTTGTGAAAATCGGGATCGGTGGCCATCTCGTTTTGGGCCTATTCACCAAACGTGCGACGTGCTTTTTGATGGTCGTTCGGCTTCAATTCTTGCACGAGTTTGATTTTGTAAGCCTGCAAACCAAGATTCTTCCGCAAAATCTTCCATAGAGTGGATAGGCACAGCTCCAATTGTTGCTCGCTATGGCGGATGGACTCATTCGGGTCTTCTTCGATACTCTGCCAATATTTTGGTGATAAATTTGCACGATTATCAAACGTTGTTCAGAAATAAGTCTATTTGTTATGAAATGGCAAACCAAACTGAGCATAAATCAAGTGACAGCTGTCAAAAAGACCAATTACGAAAAAAGTTTTGCCAGATTGAAAACCAAACGTCTAAAAAAAAACACCCTTTATTTGGAATTTTTTTTAGAAAGAGTTTTAAATAGTTCTATAACCAGCAGTTGCCCTGGGCACGATTGCCGTTGTGAGACTTTAGTCGCCCTTTTTTTGTCTTATGAGATGACTTTCTTTAAAACTGGCTGTTTTGCGACTTTTTTTTCTGACCCGCATCTAATAATTTCAGTCACTGATTTAAAATTTTGGTTTACTTACGATATCAAGAGCAAAATTATGCGATGTAAATATTGCAGTATCATCAGCAAATACAGCTAGTTCACAATTTGTTGCACAAGGAATATCAGACGTGTACAAATTAAACAAGGCTGGACCAAGAACTGAACCTTGGGGGACACCAAATTCAAAACGGATTAAATTAGAAACACCACTATAGACTTTGACTTTAAAACACCTATGAGACAAAAAAAACTTTGGATTATTTTACAAAGATACATAGGAAAATTAAATTTTAAAATTTTATAAATAAGACCATTGTGCCAAACGGAATCGAAAGCTTTCTCAATGTCTAATAAAACCATTCCGGTTAACCTGCCTTCTTCACGATTAGTTTTTAACGTGATTGCAGATTCTTTTGACCTGGTGCGAGGTACTATGGTGTTTTCTAAAGCCAAACTGCTCATTTGGAAGTAATTTTTTTTCAACAGCAAAATGTGAAATTTTTTCTTGCAAGATTCTTTCGTACATTTTGCTCAAGGTGCTTAGTAAGCTTATTGGCCTGTAGACTATCTGCAGGTTTTCCAGCCTTAAGTATGGGAATGACTTCTGCTTGTTTCAACACACTCGGGAAATATTGCATCTTAAGACAAGCATTCATTATAAAAGTCAAAAACGCAACTCCAGTGCTAAGTAAGTTTTTTTTTTTTTTTTTTTTTTTTTTTTTATAATTAGCCCGCACTAAAGGGATTTTGACTACCCTTATAATGTTAATTAAACACAGCGAGGGCTTTAGGAAAATAGGGAAGGATGTGAAAGGAGGTAACGATGCACATTTGTTTTAAAGTTCTGCACTTCAAAGTGGGAGGGAAAAACAGAGTCTGGCAAGGCATTCCACATTCGCGTGGTACGACTAAAGAAAGAATCCCTGTACTTGACAGTACGTCCGAAGTTGGGCTCAATGGTATAATGATGGGCATTCCTTGCAGTGCGAGTATTACGGTTAAAGCGTTTCAGGGGAGGAATGCAACTGGCTATTTCGCTAGAGCATTGTTTATGGAAGTAGCGATAGAATAATGAAAGGCAGGAAACATTACGTCTGTGCCCCAGAGATGTAAATGTTTCTGTTATTGTTCGATCGCCTATCATTTTTAAAGCTCTTTTTTGTATTCTATCAAGAAAACTCAAGTGGGTTACAGGAGCACCTGCCCAAATGTGGGAGTTATACTCAAGTTTAGGGCGAATATATGCTTTGTATACTGAAGCCAGATCAGACGGGGTGAAGAACATCTTCGAAGGAAACCTAAACATCTCGCGGCATTTTTGGCAACGTAAAATATGTGGTCATTCCACAGAAGGTGGTCTGTAATGCACATAGCGAGAACTGAGAGGTGGTTGGTTTCCTCTATGCAAGTGCCACTCATGGATAGTGGCATTAGGGGTATATTTCGCTTTAACGACAAAAGACAACATTGAGTTTTAGAAGCATTCTTATTCCCTATTGTACAATGCTTTCAAGATCACAATTTATTGAACTTATCATACGCTGCCGTTGCAGTTCCAAATCCGAAGAACAGGGATGTGAATCTGGAAACAAATATGAAAAGCTGAGAGTACTGTCGTCAGCAAAACAATTGATTGGATTAGTTGTTTCAGATAATAAGTCATTGATAAATATAAAGAAAAGAGTCGGAGACAAAACAGAGCCCTGGGGCACGCCAGCGTTTATTTTGTGAGAATCAGACTTGAATCCGTCCAATACAACTTGTATTGAGCGTTTCGAAAGGTAATTACTAATCCAACGAAGAAGAGATTTGTCGAGTCCAAATGCACGCATTTTCGATAAAAGAGCTTGATGCCAAACTCTATCAAATGCCTTAGAAATATCAAGTGCAATAATTTTGCTTTCCCCAAAACGATGGAGAGATTGGTTCCACTTTTCGGTGAGATATACCATCAAATCACCAGTGGACCTGTTGCTACGAAAGCCGTACTGCCGGTCATTAAGAAGCTTTCGATCCTCTAGATATTTCTTAAGCTGAAAATTAATCAACGTTTCCATGTCCTTGGAAAGAAGGGACGTAAGTGCAATTGGTCGATAGTTTGAGGGAGAAGAAGATTCGCCTTTCTTAGGGATTGGCTGGACAAATGCTGTTTTCCATCCACTCGGAAAGAGACCAGAGGAATAGGACAGATGGAAAAGCTTACGCAATGGTTTTGCCAGCGTAGAAGAACACCTCTTCAGAACAAGAGCGGGGATTTTATCCGGGCCAGCGGATTTGTTTATGTTAAGATCTTTTAATACTCTTTAATATTCTATTTGTACTGCTATCACCTAAATCTTTCGAAAGTTTTCAAAGATGGTATGCTTCTATTTTTATTTTTAATTATCCTTACAATGTTCCAAAAGGGCTTGGCATTTTTATCTAAAACGTTAAGTTTTTTGTTCCATTCTTCATGCCTATGTTTTTCTATGGAGGCAGTAATTCTATTGTTAAAATATCTAACCATGTTGCGTGAAAAAGGTTGTCGATACCTTTGCCAATTCCTTCTGTGGATGTTCCTCAACTTAATAAGTTCTAAAACATGATCAGGCAATTTATAAAAAAATATCTTTTTTTATTGTTTTGGGAACATTTTCTTCAATAGAAATCTACTTCCGTTGTACTTGAAATACTTGATAACTTCTCTTATTTATCATCTTATCTACCCTAAGGTGAAGTGTTGAAAAAAATTATTTAATTCACATTGAACGCTCTTACAATTCATTAAAATAAAAACAGTTTTTTTTACTATTCTAGTTGTTTTTTTTAATCCATTTTGGAACCAAAATACCATACAAATCTTTCATAAAAAACTAGCACAAATTAAATTTTAATTTATATTCTGAAACAGTTTTTAACTCAAATGTGTAAATCACAATACGCACATCCAAATCACAAAAACACATAAATGAAGTGACTTTGAACTTCACCCCTTTTCCAAAGAACCGAAAACGTACTACATATTATGTCTCTCCCGCATCTACATATAGCACGCATCATGTGTGAAAATAAAAAACAACAAAATGTAGATGCAACTGATGCAGTAAATCTTCATGTTTTTGGAAAGAGAAAATGCATTTGTTTTGATGTATCGAAACCATCACAAGATAAGAGAATAATCAATGAGAGCTTTCTGGCCATAAGTCATGTTATCCATGTGCAATAAAATATCATCTCTTAAGGTAGGATTTATAAAACAAATGAACAATAATACCGAAGTCGGTTATTTATAAAAGTGCAAACCTGTTCGAAAATAGCTCATTCGGACAGCGTTTGCCGCCTATTGTGGCAGTTTAGTTTTTGAAATGGACACGGTGGATGTGTTGTTTTCATTGTTGCTTCTGTTTTTATTGTTAGTGGCAGTTTTGCATCCTTTTTTGACTTGGTTTGGCCCGAAATGATTAAATAAAATAAAACAGTGGTTAAAAACGTAAACTAATTTAAAAAAAATGTCGGAACGAAAAAAAAAAAACATAAATTAATATTCGAAAAATCTTAAACAAAATGTCTTCAAGGTAAAACCTAGTGTTTATTTAAAAAAACAAACATCTTTGATTTCTTGATTAATAATTTAAAAGAAACGCTTCCTACTTTGTAATGAAAATAAGTGTAATGCGGGAATAATTTAAATAATTATGTTTCCGTTTCTATAATTTTTTTTGTAGTTCATTAGTTCTGGATGTTTTTAAAAAAATAAAAAATAAAAATAACGTGACTCAAAACTTCACAACTAACAATAAATAAATTCCACGACTGGATCGCACGTACTTGCTCATATCTGCGGTCAAATCGTCGAATAAAGTTAAAAAAAAAATAAATAACATTATCCTACAAAAATAACACTATGTGAACTCATAAAAAGTGTCAAAACAACAACACTTAACGGTTTTTAGTAAAATGTAGTACGCCATCACACTTCTTGTATAATAAACAAAAAAAATCATGAAAGTATTTCGAATTTTTTTGATGTTGATTTTGATAAAATCCTGTTTTATATTTTTAGTTTTTAAATTTTGATATGCAGTTTAGAGTTTATTAATTTACATGTGATTATAAAATGTAAATTAATTTTTTTTGATTAGTTTTAAAAATATTTATTTTTCAAAAAAAATCAAAAATTAATTTCAATAAAAAAAAAGTATTCAAAAATTTGATATGCAGAATTAATTTGGCTACTTAGATCTTCTCAAATATAAAATTTGACAGAAATCTAATCTACCGAGAAAGCCAAAAAAAAAGGTACCGTTAATAGACTTTCCGTAAATTTTGTTCTAATAAAATGATAGCCAATACTAACAAAAAAAATATCAACAAATTTCATCAAAATCGTTCGAACCGTTTTCGAAAATATGGGCTTGCTTTTATGTGCCTAATTACATTGGAAAGCAAAATTCATGACAGAAAGAGTAACATTTACGTTGAAAATAACACAATCTGAAATTATAAAAAAGTATTAAAAACCAGAATTTTTTACGGTTTTTAGTAAACATTAAGTACGCCATCACTCATCTTAAATAACAAAGAATTTATAAAACTGTATCTCAAAAATTGTAGTACCGGATTTGATAAAATCCTGTTTTTTATTTTTAGTTTTATATTTATTTTTTTTTGAAATTTTGGTATGCAGTTTTTTAGAATTTATTAAGACACCTACCTACATGTGATTATAAAATTTGAAAAAATAATTTTTTTTATTAGTTTTAAAAATATTGATTTAAATTCAAAATTTAATTTTAATTAGAAAAAAAATTATTTTTAATACTAAAAATAACTGTACCTGCCATTTAACCGTTAAGGAAAAGCTTAATTTTCTGGAAAACTGCTGCAACGATTTTGATGAAAATGTTTGGAGTGTTTTCGCATGTATTAATCATCAGTTTATACAAATCAAATTAACCGCAAAAGTCTATTAACGTTACCTTTCATAAAAGGTTTTTTTTTATTTATTTTCGACTTTCTTGGCAACGGCTGATTGGATTTATATAAGATTTTATAAGATCCAAGTAGAAAAATTATTTCTGCCTACTAACCTGTGGAATAATATTTTTTTCTATTTATAAAAAAATTCTAAATTTTTTTTTTTAGAAAACTCAATTTTAAAAATAATCAAAATAAAAAAAATATTTATATTTTATTATCAGCCCGTAAATTAATTAACTATAAAAAAAACTGCATACCGAAATTTCAAGAAAAAAAAATAGAAAAAAATAGGATTTTATTAAAATCCGTCCCAAATTTTTCGAAATACCAAGTATTGTTCATTTTTTTCATGGAAGCGGTTTCATATGCTATATATATTGTTGATTAAGTTGAAGCCCATACATTTTGTGAATTTAAATGATAAGTGTGGCATAGTATCTGCGATACATTTTTATAAACTCTCCAAACATTTGCACGGTCGAAAAGAATACAATATTCTAGTTGCAACAATTTTTAATCGCTTTTGAAAAAAAATAATTATGCTTGTAATTTGTGTTTTAAAGTTTATTGATCATATATAAAATTGATTAAATTTCTTTAAACTGTCCCCCAGTTCACACAGAGTTATGATAAATGCAAACTTGCCTTAGAACAAAATTATGAAAAGTAAGTTTTTTAATATACTCAACTAAATTTTATTCGCCCATAAACGAGTTTTTGTTCCAAATAATAGGAATTTAATACCGAAACGTGAAAACCCTAGCTTTACTTGCTGAACTTTAGTTTTAAGTTTTAGTTTTTTGTTTGTACTCAGTACAAGATAAAGTACACTCAATTTTGAAACGCGAAATCTTTCATTAAACAAATGATGATGATCATCATTAAAATTAATGCCTGTTTTAAACCGTTTCGCTATCATCAATATCGGCGCTATCAAAATCGGAATCAAAAAAGTACATTTTTACTAAAATATTAATTTTATAATTTCTTTTATGTGAAACAAAATTCTTTAAATTAAAAGAATTGTCAGCTTGTGACAATTTTTCAAATCACTTATCCAAAAATACGTACATCTCGACAAGTTTTACTCGACACTTGTCGCATTCTGTTACAGAAAAAGGAAAATAATACAAATTTCCCACTCATAGTATTTCATAACGACACTGGTCCGTTTGTTCAAAAAACTTGTCGGATTTCTCTTGTCCGACAAGTACTTGTGACGGTGTGTTACAACGTCGGTGTTAAAAAAGTACGGATCAGTGACTCGGCTACCGGCCCAAAATCCACACCAAACGGTTTTCAAGATGCATGGTCACCTGTTAATAAATAAAGGAAAGACTCATTCTGGCTACTGTTGGTGCAGCATGCAGCTTCAAGGGATTAAATCCTTCTAAAAAAAAAAAATCTCAAATGCAAAAATAACAAGAATATTTAATACTAGCTTACCCACCCGGTGTTTCTCGGGTATACCATACATTTTTTCCAAAAATTTAACCAGGCTTTTGGTGCCACCTATTAATCAAAACAGCCTTAGTTCTTCTTACAAAATAAGCTGTTTATTTGTGAAAAGACCCCAGCGGCAACAACGGGTGATTAAAATAGCCTCACTTAATCCTCACAATATCGGCTTTCTGCCTGTGAAAGTTCCCTTAAAATCGGGCATAAATAAGAATTGAAAAAAATAAACGCCTCCAGCGCCACCTAGGGCTAATTTAAATAACTTAATTAATCCTTACAAAATCAGCTTTCTGCCGACAAAATCGGTCCACAAAAACAAAAACACCCATTGCCACCTAGTAGGTAATTTAAATAGCCTAAGTTACTCCCTAGAATGTAAGTCCCGTCAAAATCGGTGCAGCCGTTCCGGAGATTACCTGGAACAAACAGACAGAAAGACACAAAAATGTTCAAAATAGTTTTTTTTGTCATAGGTAGGTACTGTATACATATACTTCCATATGCATTTTGTAAAAAGCTGTTATTTTGATATTAAACACAGATACTTCAATTTTATTTATGTGTATAGATTTTTAATTTTCGACCGCGCGAATTGTAACCATTGTCTCAAAAATTAATAATATAATTCTAGAATATTTTCGTTTACCTCTGCTTAGGTGGTATAACCTGTTTTCAGTCATGATCCCTATAAAATGACTAAACAAATATGGCGCGCTTCCTCCGTAGTTGTAAGAAATTTTTCTCCCCTTATGTGGCTATTAACTATAAAACTTGTATACGTCCAAAGCTTGATTATGTGCCCCAGTAACTTAATTAAGTCTCTCGGATAGTCTTAAAACAAAAAACTGTAATATTCGCGTTTATAAGAATGCTCATTAGTTTACCCTTGAGTCCAGTCAGGTGCAGGTATTCCTTAGCTGCACTACACGAATGTCGAATGCTCTGCTCAGCTCTGTCTTTGCTTCGGATGGTGGTATTCAAAAGTTTGAGACTAATTTATATCGATACTTATGTTTTATAATCCCCCACACCTTTCCTCATGTTTTCACTGTGTGCCTGGCTAATTAAGGGTATCAAAAAACCCTTAAGTCCGCTTTGATTATTAAAAAATGTCGTCTAATAATGTATTGCAAATGTTTTAATTAAGGCAATTTTTGTGAGTCTTTGAATCGTACTATGGTCGGTCAGCCTTTTATATTAAGGACTATATTATGTATTTCTTTATAAAATAATGTATCCCTTGGAATTAACGCCCAAGTAAATGTTGTCAACCATTTTAATTGTTCTAATATCTTTTGATAATTCTTCACAACCCAAAACTCCATGCACTTATCTCCACGTGTCAGTAAGAAGCTTGGAATTACCTACCGGATTCCCGTCTTCCACCAGTTTTTTTTTGTGCAAATTTTGCTATAATGTATAAAATATTTATAAAATAAAAAAAAGTACTTTAACTGAAACCAAGGGCTTCTTTTCATTGATCAACATTACAGACTCACACACACACAAAACAACATGCTAAAACACCGAAAAAGCCAACCGTCTACCAGACTCCGAAATGAGGACCATTTCGAGAGAAAACAATCACTTAAGAAAGATTTTGCCAGGTCATCTTTAACCTTCTTGCCGGAGATCTTACATCGGTATCTAATTAAATATATGTTTTTTTTTTTTTTTTTTTTTTTGTTAAGAAGTATCGGTAAATACTTTGTTTTACTCACTTTAGATCCACAAAATACGAAACACTTAATAGGCTATTTTCACTTCACCATTACACACAACACAACACAGAAGAAGGTCAAAACTCGACAATGTCACGACTGGCTTCGTCCATGATTTCGCCAATCAAGTTCGAAGGTAAACGAGGCTTTTTCAAAGCACACCTTTTAAATCGCAAAAGTCGAAGTGCGTCTCGTGGCAAAAGGTGCTCCCCGGATTTTATTAATTTTCCGCTATCAGGAGGAAGTACTACTTCCCTCTATTCCGCCAAAAGTAAAATATTACATAAAAATCGCTATACGCGGGGAATTGACAAACTAAGATTTAATAAGTTAACCGATTCCATAGAGTCATTGGACCGAATTAGAATAAGGCCAACCAAATCTAGGGAATCCTATCCGCGAGCAAATAAACGAAAAAGAAACAGTTGGGATCTTGGTGATAGACATGATAAACTTTTAGTTGTTAATGAGAATTTAAACATGGCAATAGTGACTTCTATAGTAGCTGGTTGTTGTCCAACGATTGATGACGGTGGCGGTTCATTGTCACCATTAAGAGGCAATGGTATTTATGGAGTTGGAAGACAAAGTTTTGCATGCAGGCCGATTAACCTGCAGAGTGCTAGACCGCGACGTTCGCAAACGGTTAAAAATAAGTCAACTAAATCATTACAAGTTCCAGCAACATCTTCAAGTTTGCAACGCCTATTACCATTAGGTCGTCGAGCGTCTTCACTTGCTCGCGACGGGCATCCATCCCCTACAGGGTAAAAACCTAAACAAGATGTTGTGTAAAATGCTCCAGTGTTTGTTTATTGTTATTTTATTTTTTAATACATTTTTTAAAAATCTTATTTTTAATTCAAAATAGCTTTTTACGGCCTTTAAGTCCACCAAAAAATGGCGTCTCGTCCGGTAACTCATTTGCACTCTTCACATGGCAGTGGGTACCTTTGTCAAGACGCAACTTTCTATTTGTTCTTTTCAACATATATGAAGTTTTTGAAAAAAAGCTATTTTGAATCAATAATTCAACAAAGTCCAAAATTAGTGCTAAGTCCTCTCCTTAGATGTTTTTAAATTTTATTTTTCTTACAACTTAGTATAAGAGTTTGTGTTAAAACTTTCAATTCATTTAACCTTATTTCTACTTTTAAATAGTAAATGTTTCATTTTAGCGTAAATTTAAAATAATTATTCTTATAGTGTAAGTTATTTGCACTGGTTGCGAATTGTGAAATAGATCAAGTTTCAAAAGTTTATTCGAGGGCACTAATAAAATTTACTATAAATATTTACGGCATTTCTGACTATTACTGTTTCTACATTTTTATACTTCACAATTACTTGTATTGTTGTAAGAAGACTAATTGGTTTTTTCTACGACTCACAGTGTAAAGCGTTTTCTACATTTTAACTTTGATTTGGTGTTGAATATTCTTAAATTCAAGCACGTTTGTCATTAGTTCAGATGAATGTGTTGCAAGATGCATGAAAATCTATGTCAATTTACGTCTTCTAACCAAAACCACTTCTGTAGTCTCTAGAAAGACACTCCTTCAGTTGCGGGTTAACCCTGGATTAAACTTGTCAAACACACCGATTGCTCAGATTAAATTGAGTTTTTCATATAATCCAGAGGTAATCCTCATCACATCAAAGAGACTTGACTAAATAGCTTGATTCAAGCACCAGCACTGAAGAAGTGGCTAAAACAGAACCAATTACAAGAATAATGTCACCACAAAGGTTTATGTTTTGCTAAAGGGGTGCCTATCGAAAGTTTTCAAAGTTAAGGTATACTGATTTCGAGCTCACTTTTCGTGGGCTTATTCTCGATTTACTACTCAGAAATTTTGTTTACTTTTCTCTTTAGGTTTTTTTTTACTTTTCTATTTCCTGTTTTTTTTTGTTATACTAAAGGATAATATTTTTTGATTTTGGTTTTCCAGGATGGGTGGTATGTATTTTTTCCAAATTTTATTGTATTTTTTTGTTTTTTTTAATTTTTTTTATTTTTTTTTGTTTTTTCTTACAAAAGGATGATTTTTTCTGATCTTGATTTTCAAGGATGTGTATTTATTTTCTCAAAATATTAAATATTAATCAGAGTTTTCTATTTCTGGTTGACAAATTTTTTTTTTGTTTTTTTTTTCTCTTTTTTTTTGGTATTTAATTTTTTTTTTGTTATTTTTAGTTTTTTCTTACTAAAGGATGATTTTTTCTGATGTTGCTTTTTAAGGATGTGTATTTATTTTCTCAAAATATTAAATATTAACCAGAGTTTTCAATTTCTTGTTGATTAATGTTTTTCTTTTGTTTTTTTTTTCTTCTTTTTTTTTTGTTTTTTTTTCTCTTTTTTTTTGGTATTTAATTTTTTTTGTTATTTTTAGTTTTTTCTTACTAAAGGATGATTTTTTCTGATGTTGCTTTTTAAGGATGTGTATTTATTTTCTCAAAATATTAAATATTAACCAGAGTTTTCTATTTCTGCTTGACAATTTTTTTTTTTGTTTTTTTTCTCTTTTTTTTTTGGTATTTAATTTTTTTTTGTTATTTTTAGTTTTTTCTTACTAAAGGGTGATTTTTTCTGATGTTGCTTTTTAAGGATGTGTATTTTCTCCAAATTTTAAATATTAACCAGAGTTTTCAATTTCTTGTTGATTAATGTTTTTCTTTTGTATTTTTTTTTTGTTTTTTTTTTTTTTTTTTTTTTTTTGGTATTTAATTTTTTTTTGTTATTTTTAGTTTTTTCTTACTAAAGGATGATTTTTTCTGATGTTACTTTTTAAGGATGTGTATTTATTTTCTCAAAATATTAAATATTAACCAGAGTTTTCAATTTCTTGTTGATTAATGTTTTTCTTTTGTATTTTTCTTTTGTTTTTTTTTTCTTTTTTTTTTTGGTATTTAATTTTTTTTTTGTTATTTTAAGTTTCTTCTTACTAAAGGATGATTTTTTCTGATGTTGCTTTTTAAGGATGTGTATTTTCTCCAAATTTTAAATATTAACCAGAGTTTTCAATTTCTTGTTGATTAATGTTTTTCTTCTTTTTTTTTTGTTTTTTTTCTCTTTTTTTTTTGGTATTTAATATTTTTTTGTTATTTTTAGTTTTTTTCTTACTAAAGGATGATTTTTTCTGATCTTGATTTTCAAGGATGTGTATTTATTTTCTCAAAATATTAAATATTAACCAGAGTTTTCAATTTCTTGTTGATTAATGTTTTTCTTTTGTATTTTTTTTTGTTTTTTTTTTCTTTTTTTTTTTGGTATTTAATTTTTTTTTTGTTATTTTAAGTTTTTTCTTACTAAAGGATGATTTTTTCTGATGTTGCTTTTTAAGGATGTGTATTTATTTTCTCCAAATTTTAAATATTAACCAGAGTTTTCAATTTCTTGTTGATTAATGTTTTTCTTCTTTTTTTTTGTTTTTTTTTGTCTCTTTTTTTTGGTATTTAATTTTTTTTTGTTATTTTTAGTTTTTTCTTACTAAAGGATGATTTTTTCTGATCTTGATTTTCAAGGATGTGTATTTATTTTCTCAAAATATTAAATATTAATCAGAGTTTTCTATTTCTGGTTGACAAATTTTTTTTTTGTTTTTTTTTTTCTCTTTTTTTTTTGGTATTTAATTTTTTTTTTGTTATTTTTAGTTTTTTCTTACTAAAGGATGATTTTTTCTGATGTTGCTTTTTAAGGATGTGTATTTATTTTCTCAAAATATTAAATATTAACCAGAGTTTTCAATTTCTTGTTGATTAATGTTTTTCTTTTGTTTTTTTTTTCTTCTTTTTTTTTGTTTTTTTTTCTCTTTTTTTTGGTATTTAATTTTTTTTGTTATTTTTAGTTTTTTCTTACTAAAGGATGATTTTTTCTGATGTTGCTTTTTAAGGATGTGTATTTATTTTCTCAAAATATTAAATATTAACCAGAGTTTTCTATTTCTGCTTGACAATTTTTTTTTTTGTTTTTTTTCTCTTTTTTTTTTGGTATTTAATTTTTTTTTGTTATTTTTAGTTTTTTCTTACTAAAGGGTGATTTTTTCTGATGTTGCTTTTTAAGGATGTGTATTTTCTCCAAATTTTAAATATTAACCAGAGTTTTCAATTTCTTGTTGATTAATGTTTTTCTTTTGTATTTTTTTTTTGTTTTTTTTTTTTTTTTTTTTTGGTATTTAATTTTTTTTGTTATTTTTAGTTTTTTCTTACTAAAGGATGATTTTTTCTGATGTTACTTTTTAAGGATGTGTATTTATTTTCTCAAAATATTAAATATTAACCAGAGTTTTCTATTTCTGCTTGACAATTTTTTTTTTTGTTTTTTTTCTCTTTTTTTTTTGGTATTTAATTTTTTTTTGTTATTTTTAGTTTTTTCTTACTAAAGGGTGATTTTTTCTGATGTTGCTTTTTAAGGATGTGTATTTTCTCCAAATTTTAAATATTAACCAGAGTTTTCAATTTCTTGTTGATTAATGTTTTTCTTTTGTATTTTTTTTTTGTTTTTTTTTTTTTTTTTTTTTTGGTATTTAATTTTTTTTTGTTATTTTTAGTTTTTTCTTACTAAAGGATGATTTTTTCTGATGTTACTTTTTAAGGATGTGTATTTATTTTCTCAAAATATTAAATATTAACCAGAGTTTTCAATTTCTTGTTGATTAATGTTTTTCTTTTGTATTTTTCTTTTGTTTTTTTTTTCTTTTTTTTTTTGGTATTTAATTTTTTTTTTGTTATTTTAAGTTTCTTCTTACTAAAGGATGATTTTTTCTGATGTTGCTTTTTAAGGATGTGTATTTTCTCCAAATTTTAAATATTAACCAGAGTTTTCAATTTCTTGTTGATTAATGTTTTTCTTTTGTATTTTTCTTTTGTTTTTTTTTTCTTTTTTTTTTGGTATTTAATTTTTTTTTTGTTATTTTAAGTTTCTTCTTACTAAAGCATCCTTTTTTTTTTCTGATGTTGCTTTTTAAGGATGTGTATTTTCTCCAAATTTTAAATATTAACCAGAGTTTTCAATTTCTTGTTGATTAATGTTTTTCTTCTTTTTTTTTTGTTTTTTTTCTCTTTTTTTTTTGGTATTTAATATTTTTTTGTTATTTTTAGTTTTTTTCTTACTAAAGGATGATTTTTTCTGATCTTGATTTTCAAGGATGTGTATTTATTTTCTCAAAATATTAAATATTAACCAGAGTTTTCAATTTCTTGTTGATTAATGTTTTTCTTTTGTATTTTTTTTTGTTTTTTTTTTCTTTTTTTTTTTGGTATTTAATTTTTTTTTTGTTATTTTAAGTTTTTTCTTACTAAAGGATGATTTTTTCTGATGTTGCTTTTTAAGGATGTGTATTTATTTTCTCCAAATTTTAAATATTAACCAGAGTTTTCAATTTCTTGTTGATTAATGTTTTTCTTTTGTATTTTTTTTTGTTTTTTTTTTCTTTTTTTTTTTGGTATTTAATTTTTTTTTTGTTATTTTTAGTTTTTTCTTACTAAAGGATGATTTTTTCTGATCTTGATTTTCAAGGATGTGTATTTATTTTCTCAAAATATTAAATATTAACCAGAGTTTTCTATTTCTGCTTGACAAATTTTTTTTTTGTTTTTTTTTTCTCTTTTTTTTTTTGGTATTTAATTTTTTTTGTTGTTATTTTTAGTTTTTTCTTACTAAAGGATGATTTTTTCTGATGTTGCTTTTTAAGGATGTGTATTCTCCAAATTTTAAATATTAACCAGAGTTTTCAATTTCTTGTTGATTAATGTTTTTCTTTTGTTTTTTTTTTCTCTTTTTTTTTGGTATTTAATTTATTTTTTGTTATTTTTAGTTTTTTCTTACTAAAGGATGATTTTTTCTGATCTTGATTTTCAAGGATGTGTATTTATTTTCTCAAAATATTAAATATTAACCCGAGTTTTCTATTTCTGCTTGACAAATTTTTTTTTTGTTTTTTTTTCTCTTTTTTTTTTTGGTATTTAATTTTTTTTTGTTATTTTTAGTTTTTTCTTACTAAAGGATGATTTTTTCTGATGTTGCTTTTTAAGGATGTGTATTCTCCAAATTTTAAATATTAACCAGAGTTTTCAATTTCTTGTTGATTAATGTTTTTCTTTTGTTTTTTTTTTTTTTCTCTTTTTTTTTGGTATTTAATTTATTTTTTGTTATTTTTAGTTTTTTCTTACTAAAGGATGATTTTTTCTGATGTTGCTTTTTAAGGATGTGTATTTTCTCCAAATTTTAAATATTAACCAGAGTTTTCAATTTCTTGTTGATTAATGTTTTTCTTCTTTTTTTTGTTTTTTTTTTGTCTCTTTTTTTTGGTATTTAATTTTTTTTTGTTATTTTTAGTTTTTTCTTACTAAAGGATGATTTTTTCTGATCTTGATTTTCAAGGATGTGTATTTATTTTCTCAAAATATTAAATATTAACCAGAGTTTTCTATTTCTGCTTGACAAATTTTTTTTTTGTTTTTTTTGTCTCTTTTTTTTGTATTTAATTTTTTTTTGTTATTTTTAGTTTTTTCTTACTAAAGGATGATTTTTTCTGATGTTGCTTTTTAAGGATGTGTATTTTCTCCAAATTTTAAATATTAACCAAAGTTTTCAATTTCTTGTTGGTTAATGTTTTTCTTTTGTATTTTTTTTTTTGTTTTTTGCTGCCATAAAAAACAACAAGTTTTTTGAAAAGTCTTTGTTTTGTATTGAAAGCTTTCGATACGCGTTCAAGTGAGCTGGCAAATCGGGTTGGTTTTATTGCCATTTGGAGTCTTGGAATGTCTTTCTTTTTTCATTGATCTATTTCAATTTTATTCAACCATGCAAAATAGCTTACATTTTCATCTTAAATGTATATACATATTTTAATGTTTCTCTCGATGATTTTGTTCCAAAGAAATAAATTTGTTAGTCTAATTTCTTTTTTATTTCTACAGGTGGGGCTGTTATCCTTGGTCAAATAGACCAAGCTCACCGAAGGAACCTGAAAAGAACTTTTCTATTGTAAAAGCACTCCGGCGAGTACTTGGGGTAAGTTAATAAATTTTACATACAGCTTCGGTTAAAATAATAATAATAAATTATTAAAACATGAAAAAACTGAAAGATTTTTATTTACCTAATTTGTAAGCCGTAATTAATATTCTAAAGAAAAAAATTAATAATACCTTTATTTATAAACTCCGTCCTCACTGGGCGGGCGTCAGTCTTTAACTAAAACCTAGTTGTTTTTTTTTAGACTTTAATAAGGCAAACGAGTCTTAAAAACTAAAATTTGCCTTGAAAACAGTCTGTCTAAAATAATAGTAGTGTGTTGCTAGATATAGCCTGAAAGAAAAATAGGCTTCTCTCTTCAACTTCTTCAATATAACTGATTTTTGCAAACACTACTATTATTTTGAATGGCCCAAAACGGTGTATATATGAAAACTAACCAGAAAACAAAAGTCAACGAAATTGTTATGAAAGCGAACAGTACAATTTTAAATGCTCTTCCACTAAACGTTGAATTGGTGAAGAAATGGAACGAAAAGTTTCAAATCACTACAATTAGAGACTTAAACATATTTAGTACTAGCTCTACTATTGTTTTGACCGCAACTGTATATTTAGAATAAGAAATTGTAGGTTGAACTAACATTTTTTTACTCTGCTAATTAGTATAATCTCGACATTCTAGAATTAAATTCAATTTTCTGTTAAAATTTTTAAATTTGACAAAAAGAAAAAAAAATAAAAAACAAAAAACAGAAGTTTATCAAAATCCGTCCTACAATTTTCGAAATACTTTTTTCGTAAATTCATTGTTATTTAAGACTTGTGGTGGCCTATTTCGTTTATGATTGTTTTTTATAAGTTCAAAAAGTATTACTTTCAATGTGAATGTTATTTGTTTTTATCAATGTAATTAGGCACTTAAGAGCAAGTACGTGCGACCCAGTCGTGCCCATTTTTTTTTTAATAAAAGCGTAATCAACCCTAATTGCTCAGCCTTGAATTCCCTGCAATGTGAACTTCTGGAAGAAAACACCCCTATTTGTTGCCTTATTTAATCCAGAAAAAATGTCTCCTCCGAACAGGAATACAAATATTCTTCCACTTGACGTGCATCGGGAAAAGAATTTGTAAAATATTTTGATCCAGTAGATTGCTGCGTTCCTTTACATCAAATATGGGCAATTGTGGGTGAATTTGAATTTTCGAGCAGGAATACAAATATTCTTCCAGTTGACCAGCATCGGGAAAAGAGTTTGTAAAATATTTTGATCCAGTAGATTGCTGCGTTCCTTTACATCAAATATGGGCAATAGTGGGTGAATTTGATTGGTATCCCAAAAGGAATCATGATGAACTAAAAAAAGGAAACAGTTGCACGTGCCTATGTCCGCATATCTGAAATGATTTTGTTTTTCTATGGAAGAAGTTTGAAGCTTGATAATCCTTACACTGTTATGGTTGAGCATGGAGTTAAGAATGAAAGATAGAGTAACTTTAGAGATACCAATGGACCAGTACAGTACAGTTTTAATGAATGGACATTTTAAGTCGTGAGAAAAACTCCTTTATGAAATCAGGATAGCTTTAAAATAATCGATGATCGAATTTTGTCAAATGGAAAACTGTGTTGATGTAAGTGATCACTGCATAGTGTTCGAAGGGCCAGTCAACTTGTTTTATAATGCAAGCTGGAATTACCACAGTTGCACTGACAAATAGATATGTCAAAACGAAGAGCAACAATAAAGATTTTTTTTTAAATTAAATCGGTAAAATTCCAATACTTCATTACAGCAAAAGTGGTAAACTAAAAAAAAAAATATTTTTGACCACGCTAATCCTACAATAAAGCTGTACAAAAAATCGTCAAAATGGTCGGCTTTACCTTTAGGGATATATATGGCTGGTGAGGTTATTTTGAGCCCTAAAAAAAATGATCCAGTCCTTACAAAATTTAAAGAAAATCGATTGAGCTCTTCGACCAAACAGCCATACACATATACACTTGCTCACAAAATTACTCACCCTTCTTTGTAAATTAAATTGCATATAATTTGGTTATCCATTATTACATTACTCTGCTCACACTTTCGCGCGTAAATAAATGTAAAAAAAAAATTTATTTAGTGAATACTGCATAGAAACGAAAATTACTTTACTAGTTTTTGAGAAAATGTAAAATTGCCAAGCCTACCAATCAAATCAATTTTAAATTGAAATGGTAAGAAAAAACCTCGCCGGGTAAACTATTCCAAATTCGTGTTGTTCGGTTAAAAAAAGAATCTCTATATTTCACGGTAGGTCTGAAATTGGGCTCAACCGTGAACTGATGAGCATTCCTTGCGAAACGGGTATTACGGGAGAAACTTTTAAGGGGAGGAATGCAACTGGCTACTTCGACAGTCCCAGAGGTGGGAGTTATACTCGAGTTTAGGGCGCATAAAGGCTTTATAAATTGAAGCCAGATCAGGTGGGGTACCGAGTACTGAGAGCTTTTCGGTTTCTTCGATGTGGCATTCATGGACAATGGTATGTTTAGTTTCAACGACAGAAGACAGCATTGAGTTTTCGAAGCATTAAACTCCACACGATTCCTATTACCCCATTTGACAATGCTGTATAAATTGGAGTTTAATGAGTTTGACATACGGCACCGTTGCAATTGTACGTCCGAAGGCGAAGGACGTGAATTATCGAACGAATATGAAAAGCTGAGGGTAGAGTCATCAGCAAAACAGTTTAGTGGATTAGAAGTAACAGACAGAAGATCATTTATAAAAATGAGGAAAAGAGTCGGAGACAGAACAGAGCCCTGGGGCACACCAGCATTTATTTTATGGGAATCAGACTTGAATCCGTCCAATACAACTTGTATTGAACGGTCCCGAAGATAGCTTCTAATCCAACGAACAAGAGTATTATCGATCCCAAAAGCACGCATTTTCGATAAGAGAGCTTCATGCCAAACTCTATCAAATGCCTTGGAGATATCAAGAGCAATAATCTTACTTTCACCAAAGCGATGCAAAGATTTGTTCCACTGTTCGGTGAGATATGCCATCAGAACACCAGTGAAACGATTGTGGCGGAAGCCATACTGACGGTCATGGCTTTCGGTCTCTATTTGTGTATATCGAGATCTTTGAGAACTCTTGCTACTGTACGAGTGCGGAAAAAATCTGTCCCATGGAAAAATTTACGTTCTCAAGTACAGGAGGGGCAACGTTGCTGTGAGGCGGCGTAGAGCTGCGAGCACGTTTGCCTTCTCTGAAGAGTAGACAGTAGATTTGTCATTAGCGATGAACGTTGGAACCGAAGATGTTGAGGAATTTTTAATATTTTTTACAAATGACCAAAAATTTGTACTGCCTTTGGGACATTGCAGAATTTTTTGCCGATATTTTTGGTCATGCAAAAATTTTGTTCGTTCAATAACTGGGTTGCAGGAGTTCTGTACTTGTTTATGCTTTATCCGATTTTCCTCTGTAAGGTTGGCTTTGTAGGATCGGAAACTTACTTCTTTAAGCCTGATAGCTTCTTTACACTCGGAGTTAAACCAAGACTTTTCCTTGGGTTTAATACTTTTTACTCTTAAGAATAAAAGCACTCAACCCTAGAAGAATCACGTTTGTGATCATTTTAGGATTGGCATCGATGTTACTATAGAGGAAGCATAGTGACCAGTTAAAGTTACGGAAGAAATTATTCAGGCCTTCCCAGTTGGCTTTCTCCTGCTGGGATGTTTTTCTTTAACTGGATGAGTGGAGGACTAGACACAATGGTCCGAAGGGCCAAATGGAGAAGTTACACTAATTGTATATTTATCAGAGAAGTAAGAAACAAGTCAAGAGTATACCCGTTGGCACATCGATCAGTTGGGTAAGGTGATGTAACCCATACCTTCCTTCGGGTGTTGTCTGACCAGAATAGCGGAGCCAATTGGAATTGTATACATTGAAATCGCCCGCAATAACGATTTTAGTGCGAGCATAAAGGGAAACAATTCCCGAGATGGAATCAGACAGCGCATCAAACTCGTTACAAGTCGAATTACTGTCAAGATTTGGACTCCTGTAAATAAAACAATAATGAATGACATGCTTGCGGACAGCGAATTTGAGCCACAAGAAGTTAATGTCCGTGTTGGAACATTGTCTGTATTGGGGAAGGCTCTGGCAAGCAATATCATTCCTAACGTAAACAACGAGACCATGGTGGGAAAAAGTAATGTCATTAAAGTAAACCCATGTAGAGCAACTAACTGTTGTTTATTAAGAATTTACTCCAACCTGAGTGTCAAAACAGCTGCCCTCTACATAACGAGATACAGTCATGTGAAAGCTTGAGTGAAAAAAAACGTTGTAACGTTGGGAAAATTAATGCCCTACAAATTTTGCAAAACAGAGCTATGACATCTGTCTTAGAATGTGGTAGGAGAACCCATATATCTGATATGTTTAATGAATTGAAATGGATGAATATTAAACAGATTAAACTCAATGTATTTATTTTAATATTTAATCTTAAAAATGGATTATATCCTATGTATCATTTTTTTATAATTTACGCGAGCGAAAAGGGTTTTTGTGTACCCTTAAAATGTTTAAACACTGCACGAGCACCGCAGAGCCTGGCAAAGCATTCCACATTCGTGTGGTGCGACTAAAGAAAGAATCTCTATGCTTAGTTTGTATCGGGTTTTCCAATAGGGACTTGACAACTTTGAATGTAATTTGTGAACGCACACTTTCACTAATCATCGAACTGTTATTGTGAATTTATTCAGTAAACTCAACATTTTCATCAGGGTAAAGTACACGAGTGAGCAACGTCTGCAAATTATAAAAATTTTCTACCGAAATTCGGAGTCGGTTACCGCAACTTTAAAAGCGTTGAATTGTTGAATTTCATCGCAAAATCATCTTCAGTGACGAAGCTAATTTTTGGAGTGACGAAGCTAATTTTTGGCTCAATGGGTTTGTCAATAAGTTAAAAATGCATTATTGCTCGGATAAAAATCCACATTTGCTTCATGCAAAAAAAAAAAGAAGCAGTTTGGTGCGGTTTGCATGTGGGCGGAGTTATTAGGCCATGTTTTTTCGTCGACGATAACGATCGTCACGTTACTGAAAGGCACGAAACATTACGGCAGTGCTAAAGCGGTGTCAATGCTTCTGTTATTGTTCGGTCGCCTATCATTTTGAAAGCTCTTTTTTGGATTCTATATAGAAAACTCGAGTGGGTTATAAGAGAACCTGCTCAAATATGGAAATTTATACTCGGGTTTCGGTCGAATATATGCTTTATATATCTCGGCTACAGATGTTCTTCAACAAAAAATACGGAATTTCAGATATGTCTGTTCAATCACTATCGAAAAAGTCCCGGTCCTTCAAAGCTCAGATACCAACTAAGTACGAATGGCGCTTTCTTCAACCAGTCAATAATATCCTTAAACAAGATGGCATTACAATTAAACCATGGATTAATAAATCATTTTTTGATTTTAGATTTAAGTCTACCTCGAAGTATGCTTCTCACTCCTATAATTACTTCCCCCCCCCCCCCCTACTAGCCACAATGAAAAACACTCACCTCCACGTCCTACCCCAGCTCCTGTTAAATCAAGTAAAGTTTCTTTTCCAAATGTAACTCCCAGAATATCTAATAAAACTAGTAATTCTTTCATTTTGTCCCGAGGCTCTAATCCATCTATACCCAATCGATTCCCGTCTCCTAAATATTCTAATTTCATCCATTCTCATACCCTTCACCCACTTCATAATCTTAATCCTCAAAATATTTCTGATTCTCCTCTGAATGAAAGTAATATTTTGCCCTCTGCTCAACACAATATTGCCGGTAGTAAAAAATCTTCCTATCTTCAGAAAAGTTTTACTTCCTCCCCTTCGTGGTATACCAAAGAACTCCGCTCACTTAGAAATAGACGGAATAAACTCTGGAAACAATACCTCTGTTCGAAGTCGAATCATGACTTCAACAACTATGTCTTAGTTTATAACCACTTTTCCAACTTGAGCGAGGTTTATACGCCAGTCATCTTATCCAAACCCAATCGGATTTAATTTCGAATCCTAAGCACTTTTTCAAATTTATAAACTCAAAAAGAAAGTCTGATGGTTACCCTTCAACACTCAAATATAACAATTTTTCATCATCCGATCCAAAATATATTTCTAACCTTTTTGCCGATTTTTTTGGTCAAGCGTTTTCTGTAAACGATACCGAAGTTGATACTAAGAACTTCACTCACATGTACAACTGCACCCAAACCACCCTTACTTCCATAAACATACCTCTGTCCAAAGTAATTAATAAAATCCGCTTGTTGAAGAATGATTTTTCTTCGGGTCCTGATGGGATTCCTGCTGTTGTTCTTAAAAGTTGCGTCTTCAGTTTAGCTCAACCACTCACTGATCTTTTCCAACTTTCTATTTCTCTAGGTCTGTTCCCGAAAATATGGAAAGACTCTCTCATTATTCCAATTCACAAAAAAGATAACAAACGAGACATCTCTAATTATAGACCCATTGCCAAACTTTCATGCATACCCAAATTGTTTGAGAGTATAATTTACGATATTTTGCTTCTTCATTGTAAACCACTTTTCTCCCCTAAACAACATGGCTTTCTCAGAGGTAGGTCTACAACCACTAACCTAACTGAGTTTGTATCCAATACCATATGCTCCTTGGAAGCTGGAAATGAAGTTGATGCGATTGCAACTGACTTCAGTAAAGCATTTTATAAAGTCTCCCATAACATTATCATCTTTAAATTTAAATCCATTGGCTTCCCGCCGTTACTTTTATCTTGGATTCAATCGTATTTAATTGATCGTCGATATACTGTCCTTTTTAGATCCTGCAGCTCCAACCCTATCTGCCCTACATCAGGGGTCCCTCAAGGAAGTCATTTAGGTCCTCTGATTTTTCTACTAACCATTAATAAGGTGGATCTTATCCTTGAAGGATCAGTTCTTCAGATTTATGCTGACGACATGCGTATTTCAAAACATATCAAAGGCATGGCCGATTTCCGTTTACTCTAGGATGACCTAAACAATTTCCATACTTGATGCCAGCACAACTTTCTTGAATTCCCGAAAACGCCATCCCTTACCACAACGTCAATATTTTATAAATAATGAACCAGTTGCAGTTGTCACTAATATTCGCGACTTAGGTGTTATATGTGACAGTCAACTCAATTTTCGAGCCCACTATGATAATATTATTAATAGAGCTAACTCTACTCTAGGTTTCGTAAAACGTTGGTCAAAAGAATTCTCTGATCCCTATGTTACTAAGTCTCTGTATGTCACGTTTGAGTACGCCTCCGTAGTATGGTCTCCGTATCACCATGTTCACATTAAACGTATAGAAGCCATTCAACGCAGATTCATTCGCTTTTCCTTGCGCGGCCTTTCCTGGAATGACCCATATAATCTTCCACCTTATGAAAACCGTTTAAAATTAATAAATTTACAAACTCTTAGTAGACGTCGTGATAATGCTGATATAATATTTGCACACCAACTTTTGAATGGAGTCATTGATAGCGAAGGTCTTCTTAATAAATTCAAACCGAATTCTCGTATTCGTCATTTGAGGAACAATCCCCTCTTTTGTGTCCCTTTCCATCGGACTGATTATGGCCAAAATTAACCAATTACTAACGGGTTATTTTTTTGAGGTTAGGATTTTCATGCATTAGTATTTGACAGATCACGCGGGATTTCAGACATGGTGTCAAAGAGAAAGATGCTCAGTGTGCTTTGACATTTCATCATGAATAGAGTTACTAACGAGCAACGCTTGCAAATCATTGAATTTTATTACCAAAATCAGTGTTCGGTTCATTCACCGTAACGTTGCGTCCAACAGCATCTTTGAAAAAATACGGTCCAATGATTCCACCAGCGTACAAACCACACCAAACAGTGCATTTTTCGGGATGCATGGGCAGTTCTTGAACGGCTTCTGGTTGCTCTTCACTCCAAATGCGGCAATTTTGCTTATTTACGTAGCCATTCAACCAGAAATGAGCCTCATCGCTGAACAAAATTTGTCGATAAAAAAGCGGATTTTCTGCCAACTTTTCTAGGGCACTGATTTTGGTAATAAAATTCAATGATTTGCAAGCGTTGCTCGTTAGTAACTCTATTCATGATGAAATGTCAAAGCATACTGAGCATCTTTCTCTTTGACACCATGTCTGAAATCCCGCGTGATCTGTCAAATACTAATGCATGAAAATCCTAACCTCAAAAAAATCACCCGTTAGAATGATTAGAACAGTAAACAATTCCAACATTTTTGATTTAAACCTCTCAAAATCCTCTCTCAAACTAGCTCTTCAATCTTAATCTTCCTCTTTTTATCCTCATCTTTTTTCTTCACCTTAGCTTTAAGCTTTAATTGTTATCTAGTTTTAAGATATTATGTGCTTGTACTAAGCGGAATAAATAAATAAATTGTAGCCAGATCAGACGGGGTGAAAAACTTCTTGAATTCCACAAAAGGTGGTCTGTAATGAACTGAGAGGTGTTCGGTTTCTTCAATGCAAGTACCACTTACTATATAGTGGCATGGAATGTACGTTTCGCTCTGAGGGCAAAAGTCAGCTTTGAGTTTTTAAAGCTTTAAATTTGACATGATTTCTTAGTTCCCTTTTGGCAATGCTTTTAATATCAGATTTTAAGGAGCTTAAAAAATGCCGTAGTGTCTTTGCAGTTTCACATCCCAAGAACATGGTTGTTGGCCTGAAAACGAATATGGAAATCTAACTTTCTCTTTGTTCGGTTTTGGAACTTCTGTCCTTTGGCCAAATTTTAACTTTCAAAATTGAAAAGACTTGGTACTTCTATATCCCCCTTGAATTCTATGCTTTTTAAAACATTGTTGTTTTCATTGTTTTTTTTTTTTTTATTTTAAACATTTTCGTTTTATTACAGACAGCAATATCTGTGGTCATACCATCAAAATTCACCACCTTTGCTAGCATTGAATCTGAGCCTAAAACATCAAATGAAGTCACATCAAAAATAGCTGCTCGACCAGGCACACCTATCTTCAAACCAAGAGGCAAACCTCGGATCATCTCTTATGAACACGTAAGTCTTTTTTTTTTTTTTAATCGTTATTATTGTATAAATTATTAACTTATAGCTTTCCGAATTTATATATTCCGGGCGTGGGGATTGAACATTTTTCAGGTCTTCCTTCACCCAATAACTATTAGTTAAAAATGTTAAAAAGTTAATGTTTTTTTGGAAATTGAAATTCATATGATTCGAATGAGAAAACTAGTTAAAGTTTCAATACCTTATAATGTTGGATGAGAACGTTTATCCCAAAAAGGGTTTAAAGCATCAGACCCAAAGAAAATTCAGGGTCAAGGAGGTATGTCTCCAAGTAATTGAAAGTGTAAATGATTCCATTGGACCAATCTTCTTTCGCACTCGTACATTTGCTATTTTTTTTACTTGCGATTTAAGTACTAAAATGCAAGTTATGGATTCGTGCAAAAAAAAAATCTAACAATCTTACATGACATTACAATAATAGAGAAGTTGAAAAAAGTGGGTCCGGAAATTTCGTCCGTCTGTCTGTCTGTCTGTTCGCGCCTCTACAGCCTAAACGGATGGGCCAATTTGCTTCAAACTTGGTATTTAGTATATATTAGGTAGTATCTCGGGGGGTGTTTTTCATTTTTGCTCAGGTCGAAAAATAACTTAAAAAACTTAAAAAATAATTTTTTACAATAATAAATTTTTCATTTAGAATACATTTTTCGAAATTTGTTCTATGACGGTACCTCTCATATAACCGGTTTTTTCAAAAGCGGTTTTATCGTAAACTATTATCCCGATTTCAATAAAATTTTGAACAGGAAGTCATTTATAATTCAATTAATATTGCATTTCAAAATTTTCAAAACTTTTTGTTTCGATTTTTTAAATTTCAAAAAAAAATGGTTTTCGAAACATTTTGAAAATGGGTGGATTGATTTTTTTTAAATAATTTTCCCAGATGAAAACTACAGATTTCCTTATAATAACATACTAGAAAAAAAAATTAAATATTTTTTCGAAAAGTTTTTCCAAAAAAACGACTTTTTAAAAAAACTGGTCGAACGATTTTCAATTTTTTTTTCTTCGATAGACATTTAGTTTTGAATTTTATTGCATACTTCGTTTTTCCAAGAAAACTCTGAAACTAATTAAAAAAATAAAGAATAAAAAAAAATATTTTTTTATTTTAATAGATGTGTGGTTTTCAATTTGGCAATACTTTTTCGAAGTTGGTCTTTTTGACAGCTGTTTCTTGATTTATACTCAGTTTGGTTTGCGATTTCATAATGAATAGACTTATTCCTGAACAAAGTTTGCAAATTATGCAAATTTATTACCAAAATATTAGTTCGTTTTGGTGGAGCATAGTATCCAAGAAGACCCAAATGAGTCCATCCGCCATCGCGCCCGAAAGGATCTTGGTTTGCAGGCTTACAAAATCCAACTTGTTCAAGAATTGAAGCTAAACGCCCATCAAGCGCGTCACACGTTCGGAGAATGGGCCCAAAACGAAATGGCCACCGATCCCGATTCTCACAAAATTGGGAAAATTGGGCCTTGGCTGGAATTTATTCGAGCATTTTCAAACGGTTATAGGTTTGTTATGCTAAATCGAGCGGTCTCGTTCTGGGGGACCGGAGTACAAATCTTATTTTGTAAAGGGCCTTTTAACCTTCTATTAAACTTGATAGCAATCTTATGTTAAGTTTATGTGTAAATTGGAGCATAATTTTTTTTTGTCTGGATGCTTTGTTTTGATATAATTGCGTGTTTATCTATAGCTTGTTTTGGTACAACATTAAAGCTGTATTTCGTATACGTACACACAAGTTTGAGCATTTGCTTGTAGATAGATAATTTTCGCGGGCGGCATTGGTGCAGTAGATAAGATGTTTGCTTCTGACCCGGAGGTCGTCAGTTCGATACTCAGGTTGAGAGGACATTTTTCTAGCTCCTAGTACATGCTAGAGCCATCCGTGAGCTTTAAGTGAGAAAATAGTCACCTAATTCTCGATCTACTGCGCAGAAAAAAATAATGCTTTCCTATCTCGTGTCGTGCAACGTAATGTTGCATTCTAAAAGGCTATGTGCTTACGGACACATAGCTAAAATATTATAGTTAATGATTGATTGTTGTAATTTTCCAACTTATAGGAGTTAACTATCTGAAAAATGTGATCTGACCTCTACATAACGAGATATAGGCATGCGAAGGCTGAGTAAAAAAAAATATATTTTCTGACACGTCACCCTTTTAGTCCGCTCCTGGAGGCGCAGTTATTTTTTAAGAAGATTTTTAGTAGATTTGATTGAGTAGCTGGACTCAATACCTATCTGTAAATGTAAAACATACTCCCCTAGGACTTCTACATAACGAGATATAGGCATGATAAAAATTGAGTGAAAAAAATACCCCTTTAAGAAATACAGTTTACCCCCCCCCCTTTTTTTTTGCTGAACTCTGCCGAGGGGTAAAACCTAGGATATTCCTATTGAACCACAAAAAAGTCATCGCTACAAGAAATTTAGTTGTCTGAATTATTTCCGATTTGAATGTTAAACGCTACGCCAATTTAATTTTGAGAAAAAAAAACTTCAAATGATGCCGCATGTCACTTTACCTTTTTACGTTACTGACGTTCTGTCCGTGTGTCTGTCTGTCTGTCTGTACGGATGTATTTTGACCTACAGCCTAAACGGTTGGCCAATCATCTTCAAATTTCGAGCACAAGGATATTTTGCCATTATACAGAGGAGCTTTTTTCCATTTTTTTAGCTCAAATATTAACGGTACCTGTCATATAATCGTTAAGTTAAAGCTTATTTTTCTCGGAAACGGCTCGCAGAAAAAAAAATCACTATTGTAAGTGTGAGTCATATTTTGGTGAAAAAAAAATATGAAACTGTGGGCTAAAAAGGTACCTCCCATAGGACCGGATTTTTTCTCCAACTTCTCGAAAACTGGTTATCCGATTACAATCAAAATTGATATTCAAAAAGATGTAAGTAGGTAGCCCTAGTAATTTCGCTTCAAAATCTTTTTAAAAAAAATTATTTTTGTATTTTTAATAATTTTTTTTCTTCAATTTTCTCTTTAAATAATCAATATTTTGAAAACGAGTAAGTGATTTTTTTTTAAATTTTGTTTTAAAATGTAGATTATTTTTGTGCTTAAGCATGCATTCTTGGATTTATTTTTTGTTGTTGTTAAAAGTTGTTAAAAAAAACCTTTTATTTAAAACCCTTTACTACAGTTAAAAAAAAATTCACACTTTTTCAAATTTCTTAAAGAAATAAAATGGCGTTTAAATTATTTCGCCCAAGTCACAAAAATCGAATAAATACTTTGAAGTTCTCTTAATATTTTTTTTAAATTTTATTCGACGATGTGACCGCACATATGAGCAAGTACGTGCGATCCAGTCGTGCAATTTATTTTATTTTGCTTCTTGAAATCACCCACATGGGAAGGTTGCAACCTACAATTAAATCCTTAAATATATGCAAACAAAAGCGATTAAACAAATGAGTGTCGATTAAGGCAAAAGCCTTTGCTGTGCTGTGAGTAGGCACAGTGTAACAGTGTTTTATTGAAAGTGAAAGTATGCTAAGCTCTGAGTCAGTAAGCTTTTCTCTTAAATAAACACACACACTGAAACACTGAAGTCCATACGGGTAGAGAGAAATGTCAAAAATATCCTTCAGTTCCAGCCATTATTGGAGCGCCATAATGTACTTGTGTGTTTATAAGTATATCTTGGCAACAAGTTTGAAAACCCATTTGCAAGCAGTTTGAGGATGGATGGATGTCACCAACCCCTGCGTATTTATGTATTTTGTTATTTGTCCACAAAATCACCAGACCTGTAGAGGAAGCAACTCTCATTTCCGCTTTTACATGTGTGTGAACATTTGGAAGGAAGTGGACGTAGTTTCTCGTTACGCACTTTTTGCATTCATTTTGTTTGTTTTACTTACAACATTGGTACTATAAGGCAAGTTAAGGATTCACCAAAATTAAATTAACAACATTGAAATAACAGTCAAACAAGATACTACCGAAGGGTCTTTGAAAGCCAGTGGAAAAGAATTTTAACTTGTATAGAGCTTATTATAGGAAAACTTAGCAAACTTTAGATTTAAAATTTGGACATTTAAAATAAATTGCACGACTGGATCGCACTTGTACTTGCTCATATGTAGTACGGTCACATCGTCGAATAAAATTTAAAATAAAGGTAACTTCAACGTAGAAAAATAACACCATCTGTCAAAACAACAACTTAACGGGTTTTTTTTTAGTAAAAATGGAGTACGCCATCACACGTCTTGTATGATAACAAATTTATGAAAAAAGTTTTTCGAAAATTGTAGGATTGATTTTGATATTTTAAAATTTATTAATAATTTATTAATATACATGTGATTATAAAATTTAAGATTATGTTGTTTTTTTTTTATTATTTGTAGCGTAATATACAAGTAATTGATTTACATTTCATTGTAGGTAGGTGATATAGAAATATTTTTTTCTTTTCTTTACAACTTCAATTCTTGGTTTATAACGGGTGATTTTTTAAGAGCTTGAGAACTTTTTAAAAAAAAAAAACGCATAAAATTTGCAAAATCTCATCGGTTCTTTATTTGAAACGTTAGATTGGTCCATGACATTTACTTTTTGAAGATAATTTCATTTAAATGTTGACCGCGGCTGCGTCTTAGGTGGTTCATTCGGAAAGTCCAATTTTGGGCAACTTTTTCGAGCATTTCGGCCGGAATAGCCCGAATTTCTTCGGAAATGTTGTCTTCCAAAGCTGGAATAGTTACTGGCTTATTTCTGTAGACTTTAGACTTGACGTAGCCCCACAAAAAATAATCTAAAGGCGTCAAATCGCATGATCTTGGTGGCCAACTTACCGGTCCATTTCTTGAGATGAATTGTTCTCCGAATTTTTCCCTCAAAATGGCCATAGAATCGCGAGCTGTGTGGCATGTAGCGCCATCTTGTTGAAACCACATGTCAACCAAGTTCAGTTCTTCCATTTTTGGCAACAAAAAGTTTGTAAGCATCGAACGATAGCGATCGCCATTCACCGTAACGTTGCGTCCAACAGCATCTTTGAAAAAATACGGTCCAATGATTCCACCAGCGTACAAACCAGACCAAACAGTGCATTTCTCGGGATGCATGGGCAGTTCTTGAACGGCTTCTGGTTGCTCTTCACTCCAAATGCGGCAATTTTGCTTATTTACGTAGCCATTCAACCAGAAATGAGCCTCATCGCTGAACAAAATTTGTCGATAAAAAAGCGGATTTTCTGCCAACTTTTCTAGGGCCCATTCACTGAAAATTCGACGTTGTGGCAGATCGTTCGGCTTCAGTTCTTGCACGAGCTGTATTTTATACGGTTTTACACCAAGATCTTTGCGTAAAATCTTCCATGTGGTCGAATAACACAAACCCAATTGCTGCGAACGGCGACGAATCGACATTTCACGGTCTTCAGCAACACTCTCAGAAACAGACGCAATATTCTCTTCTGTACGCACTGTACGCATTCGTGTGGTTGGTTTAATGTCCAATAAAGTAAACTGAGTGCGAAACTTGGTCACAATCGCATTAATTGTTTGCTCACTTGGTCGATTATGTAGACCATAAATCGGACGTAAAGCGCGAAACACATTTCGAACCGAACACTGATTTTGGTAATAAAATTCAATGATTTGCAAGCTCGTTAGTAAGTCTATTCATGATGAAATGTCAAAGCATACTGAGCATCTTTCTCTTTGACACCATGTCTGAAATCCCGCGTGATCTGTCAAATACTAATGCATGAAAATCCTAACCTCAAAAAAATCACCCGTTATATTGTTTCTATGTCTTAAGAGTTGTAGCAAATCACACTTAAATTTAGCCTTCTTCTCAGCACTACTATTTCCTCCAGGGAAATAGATGGAAAGAATACTAAATTTAGAATTGTCCGATAAAATTACTTCAATACCAAGAGCTTCTATGATCTTTAAACGAAAAGTAGTTAGAACTTTAAAATTAATTGTTTTTCTTATAATGACGGCAACTCCACCTCCCGAAGAGTATGTTGTTTAATTAGTTTTAAAGATTTCAATTTCCGCCCTGGGGAACGCTAACTTTTTTAGACTTATCTGTGATCGTAATGCCATGTTTGATTGTTATCTCAATTTTTTTTTTATATTCATGACTCTTAAAATTGTCTTATAGTACCTATAATCGAAGGTAAAAAGGCGGAGATAAAAAGGCGTTGTAAAATCAATAGGAGATATCTAGCAGTGCTCAGAGGTGATGGTGCTTCAACAAAATTTAGTTAGGATAATCATATAACCATACTTCATTTCCAACTATCCTTGACCTTCACCAGCACCTTTCTTCATTTCCCACATTCATCTTCAATATTTTTTTTTTTTATAATTAACGCGCGCACAAGGGACTATTTGTTTCCCTTTTAATGTAACACACTGCGTGGGCATTAGGAAGATAGGGAGGGGAGAGATAGGAGGTGTCGATTAACATTGGTTTTGAATGTTTGCAAATTGAAATGGCAAGGGAAAATCCCGCCGAGTAAACTATTCCAGATTCGTGTCGTTCGGCTAAAAAAAGAATCTCTATATTTCACGGTACGTCCGAAATTGGGCTCAAGGTTGAACTGATGGGCATTCCTAGCAAGACGAGTATTACGGGCGAAACTTTTAAGGGGAGGAATGCAGCTGGCTACCTCGAGTGAACATTTTTTATAAAAGAACCGATAAAATAAGGAAAGACATGAAACATTGCGTCGGTGTTCGAGAGGGGCAATTGTTTCAGCGGCAGTTCTATTTCCTATCCAATCTTAACGCTCGATTTTGTATTCTATCAAGCAGGTGAAGCGATATTTGTGAAGCACCTGCCCACAGGTGGGAGTTATACTAGAGTTTAGGGCGTATAAACGCTTTATAAATTGTAGCCAGATCAGATGGGGAAAAATACTTCTTACACCGATACAGAAAACCTAAGCACTTAGCAGCATACTTAGCGCTCTCAAATATATGGTCGTTCCAACGGAGGTCGTCGTTGACACAAATACCGAGTACTGAGAGCTTTTCGGTTTCTTCGATGTAAGTGCCATTCATGGACAATGGCGTTAGGGGTATGTTAAGCTTTAACGACAGTAGACAGCATTGAGTTTTCGAAGCATTAAACTCCACACGATTCCTATTACCCCATTTGACAATGCTGTATAAATCGGAGTTTAATGAGCTTGACATACGGCACCGTTGCAATTGTACGTCCGAAGGCGAAGGACGTGAATTATCGAACGAATATGAAAAGCTGAGGGTAGAGTCGTCAGCAAAACAGTTAAGTGGATTAGAAGTAACAGACAGAAGATCGTTTATAAAAATGACGAAAAGAGTCGGAGACTGAACAGAGCCCTGGGGCACACCAGTGTTTATTTTGTGGGAATCAGACTTGAATCCGTTCAATACAACTTGTATTGAACGGTCCAGAAGATAGCTTCTAAACCAACGAACAAGAGTATCATCGATCCCAAAAGCAGGCATTTTCCATAAGAGAGCTTCATGCCAAATGCCTTGGAGATATCAAGAGCAATAATCTTACTTTCTCCAAAGCGATGTAAGGATTTGTTCCACTGTTCGGTGAGATATGCCATCAGAACACCATTGAAACGATTGTGGCGGAAGCCATACTGACGGTCATGGCTTTCGGTCTCCATTTGTGTATATCGAGATCTTTGAGAACTCTTGCTACTGTACGAGTGCGGAAGAAATCTGTCCCATGGAAAAATTTACGTTCTCAAGTACAGGAGGGGCAACGTTGCTGTGAGGCGGCGTAGGGCTGCGAGCACGTTTGCCTTCTCTGAAGAGTAGACAGAAGGTTTGTCATTAGCGATGAACCTTGGAACCGAAGATATTGAGGAATTTTTAATATTTTTTACAAATGACCAAAAATTTGTACTGCCTTTGGGACATTGCAGAATTTTTTGTCGATATTTTTGGTCATGCAAAAATTTTGTTCGTTCAATAACGGTTGCAGGAGTTCTGTACTTTTTTTTTATAATTAACGCGCTCACAAGGGATTATGTGTTTCCCTTTTAATGTAGAACACACTGCGCGGGCATTACGAAGATAGGGAGGGGAGAGATAGGAGGTGCCGATTATTGTTTATGCTTTATCCGATTTTTCTCTGTAAGGTTAGCTTTGTAGGATCGGAAACTTACTTCTTTAAGCCTGATAGCTTCTTTACACTCGGAGTTAAACCAAGACTTTTCCTTGGGTTTAATACTTTTTACTCTTAAGAATAAAAGCACTCATCCCTAGAAGAATCACGTTTGTGATCATTTCAGGACTGGCATCGATGTTACTATAGACGAAGCATAGTGACCAGTTAAAGTTTCGGAAAAAAATATTCAGGCCGTCCCAGTTGGCTTTCTCGTATAGCCAAACGGTCCTGGTGGGAAGTTTTTCTTTAACTGGACGATGAGAAATTAGCTGAAATGACACAATGGTCTGAAGTGCCAAATGGAGAAGTTACACTAATGGTATATTTATCGGGGTGAGAAGTAAGAAATAAGTCAAGAGTATGAGCGGCTTGCCCAGCAACATCCGGTATACGCGTTGGCACATCGATCAGTTGGGTAAGGTGATGTAACCCGGCAAAGAGCTCGACATACCTTCCTTCGGGTGTTGTCTGACCAGAATAGCGGAGCCAGTTGGAATTGTGTACATTGAAATCGCCCGCAATATCGATCTCAGTGCGAGGACAAAGGGAAACAATTTTCGAGATGGAATCAGACAGCGCATCAAACTCGTTACAAATCGAATTGCTGTCAAGATTAGGACTCCTGTAAATAAAACAATAATGAATGACATGCTTGCGGACAGTGAATTTCAGCCACAAGAAGTTAAAGTCCGTGTTGGAACATTGCCCATATTGGGGAAGGCTCTGGCAAGCAATATCATTCCTAACATAGACCACGAGACCATGATGGGAAAAGAGTAATGGCACCAAGCTATAGCCATGTAGAGCAAATTCTGATAAATCAGTATTTACTCCAACCTGAATTTCACTTAATGCCAAACAGCTGGCCTGAATTGAACAGTGTAGACATACACGTGAAAGAAATTCTTTCTTAAACCACGAACATTTGAATACACGACACAAAAATCACTTACCACTTAAAAATACTTACATACAAAAACACAACTCTGATTAAGTCGAACTGCGCAGCTAAAATCCAAATTAACTTCTGTAATAATCAATCTGTCTTAGGTGTTATGCCCATAAAACAGCTTGCATACAAAAAATCAATCTAAACATTCAGCACAATAGGACAAATTCAGATGCCCTTATCTATTTACAGCAAGCATTGTATGGTCATACGATGCCTACAGTAGATAAGAAAGAGGCAGTTAAGCACAAAGGTCTTGGGACAGATAAGAGGATAATTTGTTATGCGAATGCGTTTTATTTATTTTTTTTTCTTCCTCAGCGCGAGTGGGCATCTTTATCATTCATCTTACGACGCGAGTGAATATTATTATTTTTTTTTACAACACACGCGAGGGGTTTTTTTTCCAATTTCCCTAACGAGTGAGTATTATTATTTTTTTTAAAGTACTCGCGATAACAACGCGCAATAATTATTTTTTTGACTTTTGTTTAATTATTTGTGCGCGCACCTCGACGTCCGTCCTCTACGAGCTTTGGATCGACACTCCTGAGAGGGAAAATGGCACAAAGTCAACGAGGTTTGTTGTTGTAGACCTGCCTTTAAGAAAGCCACGTTGTCTATGGGAAATGAGGGATTTGCAATGAAAACTTAAATGTTCGTACAAAATATTTTCGAAAACTTTCAGTATATGTGATAGTTAAGCAATAGGACAATAGTTTTTGATGTCGCATTTTGGACCTTTTTGTGTATAGGAGTTATAAACGCGGTTTTCCATACTTGAAGAAATACTCCCTGAGATATAACTAGATAAGCTAAACATTTTTGAGGGGGGGAGAGAAATCGTGGAGGAGCATTTCGTTAGAAATATGGCAGGGATAATTTAGTTGATTTAACTTTTCTTTGATAATACAGGAGTCGAAAAAACGCAGGAGAAATTGACCAAAAGATAAAATTTGTAAATACGTGAAATAAGCAGCGTCAGGAACAAAAGAATCATCGGTAAAAGATGGTAACTTGCGAAATAATGTGCAATAGGCAACGCTTCGGTTGAAATTTCGTTATTGAAAAAAATGGATGAGGGAGGATACCCGTCAGATTAACTTTTCTTGTTGACAAATTTAAAAAAACACTTAGGATCATTAGTAAATTTTTTTTGCATTTCGATCGAATAGAGGGTAAAGGTTGTTGTAGAGGTAAGTTGAATAGTCGGTAGGAGATCGTGTGCGAGGAAAGATTGCCCACAATTTGTACCTTTTATTTCTCAGAGTACGGAGCCTGCGATTATACCAAGGTGGTGAGGTAGAAGAAGTTTTAAGTATAGAAATGGACAATGCCCATACCCCTTTGTAGAATATGGTTGCGGCATCTTCTACAGTTAGATTTTCAAAATTAAAGGGAATTCTATTCAGATATTGATTAATTTTACTGAAATTAGCTTTATGGAAGTCGTAAGAGGATAAAGATGAAGGGGGCTATGGGGTATAGAAGACTGGACAAAACATTATATGGTTGAAAGGACGTTATCTGCCCATGTAATTTGAAATCCCACTTGGCAGGATCAACGAGAGAGACATTCTTTGTCAAAGTTGGGATTAGGAGCAATATAAAACGATTGGTCGTCTGATAATGAGAGGTTGAAGTCACCGAAAATAAGGATTTCATCATCTGAAATGTGGTCAATCTTTTTGATTGCATATCATAAGACTCGAAAGGTTGCGATGGTAATATGTAAGAGCAAATAACGCGTCTTTTGGGGTAATGTTATCTTAATTAAAACATAGTCAAGGCTCCGGGCAGAGGATATTGAAAGAAGAGATGAGACAATTGTAAAATTCTTAGATTCATACAAAATGCATTCTAAGTAAAATTAAAAAAAAAATCTAAATGTATTAGAAATTAGCAGATTCATTATTTAAAAAAAAAAATACAAAAAAAAAAAAAACAATATATCATATCATATATATCTACATAAACTCCGCTGTTTTATTAAAAAAAATTAGAAAATTCTGAAAAACAAATCAAATAAAAAACCATTTCCACGAAAATAAATATAATTGGGAATTGTTTTCAATTTAAAAAAAATTCTTGTTTATAGTCCATTTTCTAGCATTTTCTTTTTCGAACGATAAATGTCAAATCAAAGCTCAACCCTAAAAAATCTTTAAATTTTCATTTATTTAATTTTAGTGCCAAAAAAAATTAAGAAACAATCTTAAATAGAAACGACGTAAACAAGGTATTATAATAAATTGGCTGATATTTGACTAATGTCTTGCGATTATTAGTACTATAATGCAAGTTATGCATTCGTGCAAAAAAATCGAGATAACAATCAAACATGACATTACGACGATAAAGAAACATATTTGAGTTACTGGCAAAATAGCTTAAGGTTATTTTGACATTCTACAGAGGAGTTTTTTTTTCAATTTTTTTTTTTAGCTCAAAAATAAACGGTACCTGTCATAACCGCTTATTTTGAAAACGGCTCCAAGAATTTATATGAAAAAAAAATCAGTGTATTGCTGTAGGGAAGCATTATAGTTTGGTGAACAAAAAAAAATGTAATATGGTGGGCTAAAAACGGTACCTCCCATAGGACCGGTTTTTTTGTCTTTGAATTTCCCGAAAACTGGTGATCCGATTTTTGTCAAAACTAATATTCAAGAAGATGTATGTAGCATGTAAAGTTGTTAAAAAAAACCGTTTTATTTTTATTTAAAAACCGTTTCTACGATTTTGAAATAAAATTCACGCTTTTTAACATCTCTTAAAGAATAAAATGACGTTTAAAATATTTCACTCAATACAATTTAACATACTTTATTCGAGGAATCAAAAGTCACAAAAATCGATGTTTAACGACCCCTAGTTATTAACTCAACACGAAAGACTTAAGAACCCTAATTTACTTTACTCTTATCTATTAATGCCTTTTGTCCACTTTATTATTAACTTGTTTGTTTTTATTTCAGCAAAGAAAACCTGGAACGACCAATAAAGGTAGGATAATTACAACTGCATCTAAATCGCCATCGTGTAAAAGTGATGAAAGCTTTAAACGAAAAACATTTCTGGAAACAGACTTTCTTTATGAGCCTGAACTAGAAAAGGATTCTAAAGTTCGGGAACGTAAGAAAAAACTAAACACTTTAGCTGGAGTACATGAGAAAGGTCCTAAACATCCAATTAAGAACATTAATTTTAAATTTCAAAAGGAAGAAAATCAAGCAGAGGCATCAGGTAGATCAGTAACATCTGAAGAAGAGAACGGACCCTATAAACCTGTTGTATACTTAATTGCAAAGCGTCACGTTTCGCGCAAAGAGCTGGACCAAATTCGTCGAAGTCAAGGGAAGATAAAAATGGAAACTAATCGAATAGTAGGTCCAACCAAAGATAAAGAAACGTATTTGGAAACAGCAATTTAAAACAACAAATTTATTTTAAATACTGCAGTATAATAATACCAGGCTTGATTTACACTTGAAATGCAACCGGGGGTCCCATTCCAGCGATACATCTTCGGCATATAGTGGCAGCGATACCATGACATCTTTGCACAGCTCTGCACTAGACGGAGATGAGGTTGACCTCAGTGGATTGGTGGAGTCTATCGTTGACTCAGATGAGGATGATTTGGTGGAATCAATGGAAGTGAGTTTATTTTAGTGCGTTTTTTTTTTCTAAGCCAACAAATATCTTTCTACTTACACACTATAATCAAAGTTATGGAAAACTTCGGACTTCTAATATTTTGATTCAAAAAACATAGGTTGATATATATATTTGACAGATAAAAGACTTTTTTTCTGGCTTACCTATTCTGCGATCTGGAAAATATGATTTTTGTGCGATCATTATATGTTTTTTTTAAATCTGTTATTTTGGTTTTACATGAATAAATATTAATTACTGTAGCCGTAAATTGCAATCCCCAAGAGCCAATCATTTCATTACAACCGTATCTAATTTAAACATAAAGAAATAATTGTATTGACCTACTCTTACAAAGCTAATCTTTTGTCCACTGTTATCCCAAGTTTGACAAGGTCATTTGCATGTGTTCTTCTACCTTAGATTTTATTTTCTTTGTGTCACTTAGCCATATTTTGGCCAAAATCAACCTTCTACATATGAATAGTTCTTGATATAAGCAAAAGTTCGATTGTAAACGCAATTTCTTGGAAGAATCCTAAAATCTTATAATTATTATGCTTGAGTGGAAACCCTTCCAGACTCTCAAAGGAAAACTGGTTTTGGTTAAGATAGTGTTTACCTGCAGTTCGCAGTGCTGATAGCCCGGTCAAAATAGACATTTCAAATTACGAAAATTCCGACAGAGCTGAATTTTGGTGGAGATCTTGGGTAAACCATTAGATATAAAGTGTCAAAAGTCTCCATCGATCCCATGTGTGCTAAAAAAGTTATGCGGGATCAAAGGTCACAAAAATGTTTTTTTTTTTTTTTTTGATATTTTTAGCATAACGGTTACTTTTATGATAAAAACAACTGAGGCAAAATGTAGACCAAGTAATTCTCTTTTTTTGGTCCTAAGAATCACTATTTCAGAGAAAAAATCGATTCGAATATTTACTAAAGTAAGTGCACTAGGCGCAGTTATAGGCAGTAGGCCTACTCCAAGATCTTATCCAGTAAGTAAACAGGGTTCCACCCTATATGAGGTCGGGAAATTGTGAATTTTCGATATGATACTTGGGATGCCTGGTAGATACCAAATTAATATTCCATAACCACGCCCCCTACGCCCCCTTCACAATCAGGTAAAAAAACTGAAAGTCGGCCATTTTTGGATGCTTCATAGCTCCGTTGCTATGGTTGCATAACAAATTTTATGCACCAAGCTTGTAGAAAATCTTATTTACTACAAGTTATCATATCGAGTCATTTTGCGTCACAATGTAAATTGTGAAGGGGGCGTAGTGGGGTGTTATGGAATATGGGCATCCCAAACATCATATCAAAAATTCACAACCTCCCAACCTTTTGTAGGTTCAAACCTGTTTATACACTGGATAAGGTCGTGGACTAAGAAAAACCGGCCTAGTGCACTACCTTATACTTTAGTAAATTTTGGAATCGCTTTTCTCAGAAATGGTGAATCTTAGGAAAAAAAGTGTTAGGACTCTTTTTATAGAGAATTTCATTATCTACATTTTTTGCCTCAGCTATTTTTAACATAAAACTAACCGTTTTGCTAAAAAATCCAAAAACCCATTTTTGTGAACTTTGACCCGGGATCGATGGGGACTTTTGACACTTTAATTCTAATGGTGTAACTCTGGTGCTCTTTCGGAATTATTGTAATTTGACCACTAATTTTATGTCCAATTTAACCGGACCATGAGTAAATATGGAACATATTTGAGATGATAACCTTTTGTTGGCTGTAAACTTCCTTCCATACCTATTGATACATGAACAAATCAAATCTGTGAATGAACTAAACCATTTGCCTAATCCTGGTCGTGTAAAGCTTGTGCATTGACACTTTAATTTAAAAAACGATCTGAAATGCATTTCCTGTAAGAATATTTTTGCAAGAAATGTAGAAAAAGGAAAAAAAAATAGTTTTTTGTTTTTATTTTTTTTTAAATATCCAATATCTCATTTAATTCTGAAAAACAAATCCTTTGGATACATGGTTATTTTATAGAGTTTAAATGTGCGTGATGCTGTTCGTGAATGCCTTGAGAAGGACCCGTCCGAACGTACTGATGAAGACATCGAAACTCTACTCGAGTTTACTCAAGGGCTTAAGGCTTTCACAAACATAACGCTGGCTGTTAGACGAGCTCTATGCTCGGTAATGGTATTCGCCGTTGTGGACAAAGCTGGCACGATAGTTATGAGCGATGGTGAAGAGTTGGATTCATGGAGTGTGCTGATAAATGGACATGTAGAGATCGACCATGGCAACGGGGAGAAAGAAGAGCTTCAAATGGGTGACAGTTTTGGTATCCTGCCGACGATGGACAAGCTATATCATAGGGGTGTAATGAAGACAAAATGTAACGACTGTCAGTTTGTGTGCATAACTCAAACTGACTATTATAGGATTCAGCACCAGGGTGAGGAGAATACAAAACGCCATGAGGTAGATGGCAATGTAGTTATGGTAACAGAGATGCGACAAATCGGTCCTGACACAAACGTCGGAAGTGCTTTGAAAAGAGGTCATGTTGTAATACGAGGGACAATCGAAAGACTGCTTTTGCAATTGGTCGAAGAGAATTCCATGACAGATCCAACGTATGTGGAAGATTTTTTGCTGACGCATCGAACATTTATAAGGAATCCTCAGGAAGTTGCTGGAAAACTGTTGTCTTGGTTCGAAAATGAAGAAGCAGGCACAAATGCTTCACCACAAGAGATCAGAGATCGAGTGACAAGGGTAGTCTTACTTTGGGTGAATAACCACTTTACTGATTTTGAGACCGACACAGAGATGATGGAATTTTTGGAAACCTTTGAAAGTGGCCTAGAACGAAAGAATCTATTAAGTCAATTAAGATTACTGCATATCGCATGTGCTGCCAAAGCTAGAACTAGAACTGTGACTCTAGCTCGGTCGTCCAGAGATGAAAGTTTGAATTTTAGCTTTGTCGGAGGCTACGAAAGGGGTGGTTATGGAATTTTCATATCGAACGTCGAAAAAAACACGAAACCCGACGATGTAGGTCTTAAGCGTGGTGACCAGATTTTAGAAGTGAACGGACAGAGTTTCGAGCATGTAACCAACACCCGCGCCATGGAAATTATAATGGGCTCCACACATCTAAGCATAACAGTGAAAAGCAACCTGTTGTCCTTTAAAGAAATAATTCAATCGCCAGAGGGTAATTCGCCAAGACCACGTCCAAATCCACGTCGAATATGTGCAAGCGATATAGCTAAACTGCATGGCAACCCTGATGCTCGACCAACAATTATTCGGCTATCTTCGGCAGACATACTAAGTCATGATCAAGTAGATTGCTGCTCATCGCCGTATCGAGAAAGGGAATCTAGCACAAGCGGTGGATCTATAGTAGGAGGAATTACAACAGCAAGTCACTTTGTAGCAGGTCTTCTAGGCAATTCAAACAGTAACAAAAAAGACAGTTCGAATTTATCAGTAACTTCTTCGAACAATTCCACATCTTCTTCTTCGTCTTCGATGAGTACGAGCACTGGACACCAAAAAGGTGGATTTATGACTCTTGGAAACAAACGTCGTCTACAGAGAGCTCTCATGAAAATGAATCTTATACCAAAGCATGCAGCCAACACTACGTCGATAGACACAGGTGATGCTGGTCTGCTATCATCAGACGCACATCACACAGATGACGGACGAACTAATTCATTAACAAATACTGCACCAACAACCGGAACCAGCTTCAGTACGGGTGGAAATCTATCCGGGATGTATCATTCGCGAAGCAATCCTGACCTAACATCAACAATTTACTACGAAGATACTCGCCAAATGGACTATCCCGAACATGTGCTAAAAGTTTACAAATCAGATCAAACCTGCAAATATCTGCTTATCAACAAAGAAACAACAGCCCATGAAGTTGTAATGTTGGCTCTCCAAGAGTTCGGTATTCACGAAACAAGCTCGAATTTTTCACTATGTGAAGTTTCTGTAGGTGAAGGTGGTATGATTAAACAAAGGCGATTGCCAGAACAATTGCAGAATCTGGCTGAAAGAATTGGGCTCTCCTCTCGGTACTATCTAAAGACAAATGGAATAACAGAGACTCTTGTGCCAGACGAACTGGCTCTAGACTTGGTACGGGAGTCTACCGTGCATTTTCTTCAGCTGAATGCCAACGAGGTTGCTATTCAATTAACTTTCCAAGACTTTGCAATATTTCGCCAAATCGAAAGTACTGAATATGTCGATGACTTATTTGAACTGAAATCAAAGTACGGGGTGCCAATGCTGAAGCAGTTTGCCGAACTAGTTAATCGTGAGATGTTCTGGGTTGTTTCTGAGGTTTGCAGTGAGCACAACATCGTGCGACGTATGAAAATTGTAAAGCAGTTTATTAAAATTGCCCGACATTGTAAAGAATGCAGGAATTTTAATTCGATGTTCGCTATAGTGTCGGGTCTGGGACATGCGGCGGTCACTCGGTTACGTCAAACCTGGGAAAAGCTACCCTCAAAATATCAGAAGTTATTTGCGGATTTACAAGACCTAATGGATCCGTCAAGAAACATGTCAAAATACAGACAGTTAGTGTCTGCAGAATTTCTGGCACAACATCCTATCATTCCTTTTTATCCAGTGGTGAAAAAAGATTTAACATTTATTCACCTTGGCAATGATACGCGTGTCGAGGGCTTGATAAATTTTGAAAAACTGCGAATGATTGCCAAAGAAGTTCGCATCCTGACTCATATGTGCAGCTCCACTTATGATCTTCTTACAATGCTCGAATTCAAGGGCCAGCCTCCAAGTTCAGCAATGGTTGCTCTTAACCAGATGTCGGTGTCGAGTGGGCCGCATCATATTCACGGCAGTGCTGGCCAGGCAACTGTTAAGCGGAGAAAAAAGTCCACAGCTGCTCCAAATCCGAAGAAAATGTTTGAAGAAGCACAGATGGTGCGACGTGTGAAGGCTTACTTGAACAATATGAAGGTCATTACAGATGAAGAAGCTCTTCACCGACTCTCGTTGGAATGTGAACCAAGTGCCACAAGCAGTGGCGGTGGTGCTGGTGGAAGTACCGGATGTGGTGGCGGTGGTAGTATAAGTGGAAGCTCTGCCCCAAACTCGGTGACTGTTCGCAAACGCCATCCATCGCCAACATTATCTACAACAAGCAGTACTAGCTCAACAAGTGAGGGTCGTAAAGGCGGTCTAGGTCCTAAATTCGGAACAGCCTCTCCACAAGCTGTGAAAAAAATTCTCTCGTTATCAGAGCCAACTAAGACTCGGCCCTATCAGCCAAGACATCCTGGAATCATGTTGCCATTAGTCGGTCATCCGCATACTTTCCATTACGCCCTGCACTCATCTATAAGTCCTTCTCCTTCACCAGGAGCTCATCGGCGAATGGGATCAGCCACTGGTGGTGAGTAATACTAATATTCTTGGTTAAAAGCGATCTAGTCTTGAAGTAGTTCTTCAGCTTAATGTGGTGCTAATGTCAATCTTGACTTACATTTTTTGTTTATTTTGTTTTGTTTGATATGTTAAATGAAGTTCCAGCAACTGGAAATCGAGCAGTTCATGAACGATCCCACTCAGACACTCCTACGCCACTTCCATCTGTGGACTTGTCAGCGGAAAGCAGTAGTGTCACTTCGTTTGGGAATCTGCCGCTGCGCAAGAATATGACTTCAGGTAAGAGCTTAAGCCAAATATGTTCTGCTTTAAATATGTTTAATATTAATTTTTTTTTTATCCAATAAATATTTTGCCCATAACTATATTATGTGAAAAAGCTCGTTGTATTTGACATTTACCTGTAACTAACTATATTCCAATGCAAACCTATAAATATTTTTTTTTTTTTTTTTGTACCACACTTGGAGGATATTCAAGTTCTCCACATTCCCGGATTTCTTTTTAATATTTTGTATGATATTCAAAATGATATGTATATGTTTTTTTGTTGTAAATGTTTTTTTTTTTTTTTTTTTATTTGTATTTGATTGTATAGACATATTTTTTTTGTTTCAGTGTAAAGCTTTGCGAATTGGTCTCCTTTCCAAAAGAGTCACTTAGTGTACATACCTTGACTTATGAACAAATTTTAAGGCCCGTAATCCCTTAGTTTTTCCTTAATAAAACTCATCGTGTTACCCTTACGAACTAGGGTCAATGTGAAATGAATCCGTAAAGGTGAAAAAAATGCTTTCTGCCAAGGCGGCCTACCTAAAAGCACTAATTGTCTTAAATAAACCGCAACTTGATGTCGAAGAATGCAACATTTCCGAATTGCGTCATTTCCCTCATTCCAGGCCTATTGTGGATATTATACATGTCTTGATCAATAAATTTCAGGAGACGTAAAGTAATAGTGCCCCATAAAGTTGTTATAACTTTTTGAAAAAATTCAAGAGCCCATTCAAGTGCTCTATTGTTTTTTTTTTTGTCAAAGCCGATTTAATATGTGTAAACTTCTTTTTTAAAGATTGCAATTTTTTGAAATAATTTATTTTTTATTTTAGTAATTTACTTAAAATTACGATTTGCTCTTGAATAGAGACGAAACTACCCCATCTTATAGGAAAAAATGCTTTGATTTTATCTCTTTAAAAAAAGTGTGTTATGTACATTAAAACTTTAAACTTTGGAAATCATTTTGTACTAAATAATGTCCTTACTATGCAAAAAATAGAAGGTGTACTCAAAACCCTTTTAAATTCTCACATTTAATAAAAAAAAAATAGCATTGACCTCTCATGAAGCAGTATTAGCAACATATCAATAACGGGTATTTAGGTAGTGAAGTTCTGCTCAAGATGACATATTTTTTCTTTAAAACCAAAAATACAAAATCTAGGACTCAGAAATAAAAAAAAAAAAAACTCAAAATTTTTCATATTAAATGTAAACTAGTATTTTTTAAAATTAATTTAAATTACGTCCACTGTCAAATTCAAAATGACATAGTGCCCTTTGATACATACTTCAATTTATTGAGCTTCGTTGCAGAGCTCACAAATAAACTGGCATATTTTGTGGTCTACACCGGCGCACAATACCTGGCCCCTCATTGCAGTAAATGCAAGCAACATCGTCATCGTCGTCTGAAAAATTCTGTGGAGTTATTTGCTTGTCCTGTAAACTGGACCGTTTTGTTTTTTTCTTGCGTGCTCTCTTAAACATTTAAGGTTCTACTTTTCATTTTTGGCCTCGACCAAGTGAGAACCTAAGAGCCTGCAACTTGTCTTTTGTTAATTCTTGCCCCCGTCCTGTTGAAATTGATTTAGGTAACGGCGAAATGGATGATGATGAAGAACTCGTTAGGTATGTTATGAGACAGTGTTGATGACAAGGAACCTGTGTCAGGTCAGGAGATTCTGTCAGATCTGATGATGCTGAAACAACTGTCTTGTCAACTGATTCCGTGTGATAGCGATACGATGATGTTGAGAAATTTTGAATGACAGTCGATTCTACCATCACTCTTGTGGATGTTGACGGTTCTGCCACATCAATATCGAGTATCGACATATGTCAACTTGGACGGACGAGCGTCATGTCATCTTGCCCGACACGACCAAATGTGTAAAATGCACGAATAATTCACGATCTGGTACTTATACAGGGTGTCCGCCGGGAAGGTATACTACTTTGTTTGTTTATATGAAAGAGAATGGATCTTATATTGATAAATGTTTTATTTAATGTTGGCAATTATGTATGGAATACAATATCAGGTAAATGTCCGCCTCTGTTAGTCTCACAAATGCGAGCCCTTTTAAGCACATTTTTCATTACATTCTCACACATTTCACGCGGTATTTCATTAATTTTATCACGAATATTTTGTTTGAGTTGCTCAGGCGTTTCTGGTTTGTTTGCATAAACCTTGCTTTTCAGATATCCCCACAAAAAGAAGTCCGGAGCAGTCAAATCAGGCGACCGTGGAGGCCAATCAACATCACCATTTCTTGAAATAACTTGTTGTGAAAACAGGTCTTGCCGTATTTCCATTATAATCCTGGCTGTATGCGATGTGGCACCTTCTTGTTGTGGCATCTGATAAACAAAATTGCCCAGAACCGACTATTCTCTTTATTCACATATCCATTCAAATGAAAATGTGCCTCGTCAGTCGTCACTCGATATGATTTTTTCATGAAATGAAATATGTACGGCTGCGTGGAAGAAGCTCTTGTGTCCACTGAATCTTAAATTGAAACAAATGCAAATTCTTGTCCAAAATTGTGGCAAAAGTTGTTCTTTGAAGACCAATCTCCTGAGCACGGTGTCGAATTGAGGTTGATGGATTGTTTTGAACACTTCCTTGAGCACCAGTAATGTTTTCAGCCGATCTTGCAGTACGTTGGGGTCCATGCTTGGGCCTATCACCTACAGACCCATTATCATTACTACACGATAAATAGTGCGTTTTCTTGACACCGTTGTTTCTCCCAAAACTTTCACGTAACTTTCTTATCGTCACAGTAATCGATGATTGATTTTGATAAAATGTTTTAACGATTAGAACACGTTGGCTTATCGAATATTTGTCCATAATAAATTTGCCACGTGTCTACTTCACGACTGCTAAATATGAACTGTCAGGACTAATGTTTACCAAAATGGCGGCAAAACAAAGTAGTATACCTTCCCGGCGGACAACCTGTATTACACAGAAATTACGTCGTTTACATTACTCACCTTAGCGGAAATTTCTTCGTCAGCACTATGAGCAAAAAAATATTCGAGGTAAAAATTCTCCTGGACGTTCCTGAAGAAAAACAATTGCGGACTGAGAGAACACCTTCAATTTGGTGGTTGTCGCCATTGTAAAACTGTAAATATGGGCGTGTTCAAAAGAACTCTAGTGTTTATGGTTATCGAGCATATGCCAGTATGTCATCTTAAGCAGATCATCTCATGTGGTAACTTGACCCAACGTAGACGAAGTCCTGCGCTATACAAAGTATATTAGCTATTATTAGAGCTTAGAATCAAAAATAAGCTTAAATATCGATTTCAATAATAAAATAAAAATAAAATAAACAGGTTCGGTAACATCAAGTGATAGCGGTCACGGTTCTTATGTCCAACCGGATGTTCATTTTAATTATAACGAAAACAGCAATAATACCGGCGGTCTTTATCAATTAAATGTTCAATTATCATCAAACGCTTCCACATCGCCGAAATTACAACAACGTCGCCATTCGGCGATACATGGTAAGTTATGATGCCTTTCCTAGTGCATCTGTAGTTACTTTTTTGTACCTTCTGATCACATTTGTGTAAAAGATGTTCAATTTTTAAATAAGTTTTTTTTTCTCTTTTATTTTGTACATTTTTAAATTTGTGCACATATCACCACTGCATCTTGTATATATATGTGTTGTATTAATGTTTGTAAATATGAATGACACATGAACATCACTATATATCCAAAAACACACCAACAACTGAATTGAATACAAAGCTCCAGGATTTTATTACAATACATTGACGTTACCTTCATCACCTACCATAGTGAGTGAACATCATCCGCCAATTGTTGGTCGAAAGGCATCGCCATCGCCGACTCCTCAGCCACCATTGCCATCTTCAAAAGCATCCCTCGATGAAAAGATGATTGGTCTTAGTATACAGCAGCAGTATCACCATAATCAACCCCCGCCTATTCCGCCACCCTCCCTGCATAACCAGCAAATGAAGAATAACAATGCAGCAACAAGTGGGCTGTGTGTGGATAGCAATAACTTGGTCTTTGGGCCAGCTGTTATAAGAAATTTACAATACCATCCGCTTCCCCCACCTCCTTTGACACCGCACACGACACAACAACAGCATGCCTTGCAAAAACACATACAACAACAACTGCAGCAGCACAATAGTCAATATCTTACCCCGCGTAACGTCGGTACGTATTTATCGGATTAAGTTGGCAGGAGTTTAATATCTTCCCTCAATATTTTTTTTTCTGCAAGGGGACACACAAAATGCTCGATGCGCAGTTAATTTAACTCATTTTCTATACTAAATTCACTTTAATATAAGAAGCGCTTGTGACTAGGAAAGGATTTAGGGAAAAGATCACAAATCTCGAATTATAAATCAAAAATAAAACTATGTTATTGTTTTGGAACACTTATCTGGCAACTCTAGCATTCGGTGAGAGAGAGTTTTCACTTAAACATTTTTGCTTTAAACATTCCATTTCTATAAATTGCTTCAATCAAATTGCATAAGGCAAAAAATTCCATTGCCTATAATGTTCAAAAAATGTTTTTATGTACTAGCCGATCCTCCCGGCGTTGCTCGAGCACACTATCAATTTTTTTTTTTCGATTTTTACCATGTGAGTGACATTTTTGTTCATAACTCTGGTTGTAGACTTTGGACAGCAAACCGATTTAATAATAAAAATAATAATAACAGCGTAGATGTTAATAAAGTTGATTTATCGACTTTATTTCTTTTGAAGTGGAAACAAGGAAATATTACCTAAATTAAATTCAAGGAAATTATGTCGAATACAAAAATTGGCAATAAAAGCAACTTTAGGCCAACTTTAGAAACAAAAAACAAAATTAGCAGATATGTTCCACTTCGAAAAATTTTAGTATGAAGTAGATATGAGGGGGCATGCTGCCCCCCTGCAATCTGCTTGGGCTCGCTATAGGATTTGGAGTAGGTGCAGGGTTGGGTATGTTCAAAGTTTCTTTTGAATTTAAAGAACATCCAACAATCCAAGTCCTATAGTGAGCCCAAGCAAGGGGGTTGCATACCTACTTCATACTGATTAGGTGATAAAATCTCAGCGATTTCTTTACACACTGATTCGGTAATAACGCCAAAATTCTGATCGACACTATTACCATTTTTGTCGGAAATAGGGTTGACTGGAAATAAAACCGAAGTTCGCCTTTATTTCCTTTTTACTTGCGATTATAGGGACTATAAGGCAAGTTATGCATTCGTAAAAAAAAAAAAAAAAAAATTGTAACAATCAAACATGATATTACGATGATAGGGAAGTCAAAAAAAGTGGGTCCGGAAATTCCGTCCGTCTGTCTGTCTGTCTGTCTGTCTGTCCGTATCGATATCTACAGCCTAAACGGTTGGGCCGATTTGATTCAAACTTGGTATATAGTATTTTTAGAGTGCTCTACCCGACAGTTTTTGGAATTGGCATTCTAGCTCCAAAACTAACGGAACCTGCCATATAACTTTTATTAAAAAACTTATTTTTCTCGAAAACGGCTCCTACGATTTTGATTAAACTTTCAGAATGATGTTTTCTGTGCAAAATCTATCTTTTAATTTTAATGGATTTTTCAGAAAAAGTTTTATAACGGTACCTCCCATATGACCGGTTTTTTAAAATCTGACTTTCTCGTTAACTAATTGACGGATTTTGATGAAATTTTCAAAATATGTAGTGTTTTATGATTTAAATAATATTGCTTATCAAAATTTTCAAAAACATTTTTTTTTTAATTTTAATATTTTTTTTTAAAAAATATTTTGTTTTTTGAATATTTTGAAAACGGATCTATAGATTTTTTTTTAATTTTTTCTCCTAGTATAAACTATAGATTTCTTAAAATTGACATACTAAAAAAAATTTTAAAATATGTTTTCGAAAAATTTTTCAATAAAAACATTTTTTTGAAAAAACTGGTCGAACGATTTTGAAATGAAAAATTCATAAAATAGAAAACAGCAAAAGAAATAAGATGGCTTACAACATTATTTCCAAAAAACGTTATGAGTAGTGTTTTTTTGAATTCATAAATTTTTTTCCCCAACATTTTATTTCATATTGCTCGGCTAAGCCCTAGCCAAGCCATTAGTCAAATAAAAGAAAGTGACAACCTACATTACATCATCATCATAAAAGCACAGAATAAATAAGGAAGCCTTTGATAAACACACAAAAACAACTAACAAATAAAAAAAACTATTCGATTACTACTGAATGCAAAAATTTCAATCGAGAAAACAAAAGTTTACACCTTCCTATAAATAAACAAAACCACTGTGTTAACTTTTAATATTGTCTCTATACCTACTGGCTTAACAGTAGTTGGAACACGTATCTTAATTTTAGTACCTACCTTCCTTCCAACCTTATTATAGGTACCTAAATCCTTTATAAATTCCATTGGTCCCATATTGGGACGTATAAAGGTCCCTTTACCTAGCATTATTGCCATACTGCTGATTCCGACGAATCTTTATGCCAGTTGTTCAAATTTTTCCATACCAAAATGAAAATTTAACTGAAAAAAGTCCTTTGTATCTTTCTATTAGCAAATTATATTATAAACAGTAAGCAGCAAGTGGAAAGATAATACTACACTAAAAAACTGCAAAAGCTAACAATCCTATATATTTATGTGTTTATCCCTTTGTCGTGACGCATGTTCGTTCGAGCTTCACCCCAAAACGATTCTAAGGAAGTTGCACGTCATACAAAAAATATTAAAATAAAATCTTTGTCAAAAAGACGCCTGCACTTAAAAAGGATTAGCACATAAGAGCAAGTACGTGCGACCCAGTCGTGCCTTTTATTTTTAGGGAAATAAGATCGAATCGACCTTATTACCATTTACCTTACTTCACGGCTACGTTGGTCCTAGTTTTGTCTAGGCAAAACTAGCTCAGCTTAAGTGTGTTAGTTGAACTAGTTTTGCCTAGGCAGAATTATATTAAGTTTCAAAGTTATCTTACAGAATTTTTTTTGAACCATAACTAGCGTAACTTTTTTTTCCTTTGAAACTAACAATATTTATTTTAAAATTTTTGATTGCGATCATTAACATCATGATTATTATATGTATATGACGTATAAAAATAAAACACATAAAAATTAAAAAAAAAAAATCATCGTTTTCCTAAATTTTGATTTGTTTGCTTATTTTTCCCAGTACGGATATAACCTCCTTTTTTCCCCCGTTGCCCGCTTGACGTTGACTTACGGGACACCCTGTATCCTAATATTTGAAAAAAAAATATATGAGCAACAGAATCAATAAAAAAACTTAAAAAAGAAAATTAAAACGCTGCTAATATTGAAAATATTGCTATCAAAAATTTTATTTTTTTTTTTTTACAAAAGCATTTAAGGAACATATTAAAACCTACACATATTAATATTTTGTAGGATTGCTTGTCTAGAATTTATAATTTTAATGAAATTTACAAAGTTATAATTTATTCTTTTAACATCCGAAAGGCTGAACTACATTGAAACACAAAGTGCACGAAGTACACATAGCACAAAAAAGTGAAAACGTCGAAAACACATATACATTGGCTTAAAAGAGCTTTTCCATACGAGAATGATATAATTGATTGTATGATGATATGATTAAAGCTCAGTGCTGCTGCGATGTTTTTGATTGTATTTGTTTTTTTTTTTTCAATTTTGTATACTTTGAGAGCTTGAACGTGTTCAAGCTTTTGTGCACGCTGACTTTCAAAACATGAGAGGTTGATATGGAGATAGGCTGTTGTATAGAGGAGTACAGATCATATTTTTACTTGCGGTCTCCACTAGCGATGAATTCAGAGCAAGCCTTAACATGCCGACTCCACTAGACATAATTTCTCTCTCAATACTCATCATTGTTTCGAGCTCTGTTGGGATGTTAGTGATCTCTCTCTCTCTTCGATTCTGTTTTGACATCGATGGCTTGGTATCAATTTGACACGTGTGTTATTTTTCCTTTTTTATGTGCCGATGATGTTTCATCACATTATTTTTTTTGTAAATTTTTGTTTGCAATGAAAAAGCCTGAATGGTTTACCTGGGGTAAACGAGACAATAATTTTGTATTTAATGGAATACATTTTTGATAAATGATAAATGTTAAGAAGAATTTCAAAATCATTTGACATTTGTCAGAGATACATACTTATGTACACGTTAACCTCTCTTGTTTTAATTGCCCAACGAAGCAATGATGCTCTGAATATATTTTCTTCATCGACGACATATTCTTCAATATACTAATAAAGTATGCGATGAAATGCCCACCAGACAAAAATCTGACAGTTCTTCTGCTCTGTGCTTTCTGCTTTGGCAATTGCGATTGCGATAAATTTATCGCTAGTGGAGACGGCGTGTTACTTCTTTTGTACTTTTTTGCACTTTGTGTTTGAATGTATAGTTCAGCCTTTAATGTTTATTGGGTGGGCACCGACACCGAGCAGGACTGACTTGACTGACTACTTGAAAAAACCTAAACAATTGTAGTCGTGCTCGTGGTCCTGGTCTCTGTTCTATAAGAATGGGAACGTTGCGTTGCGCCGGCCGGTTCCATTCGTGCTCTGGGCCGTTCGTAGTACGTGCGTTGTCGTTTTTAGGTAAGGACATATGTATGTCTGTCAACTGTCATCCTCTGTCTGTCCGTTTTGATCGAGTTCGTCAGGCTAGTTTGTCATATTCGATGTGTGCTACATATTTTTTTTCATCGAATTCCTTAAATTCAAATTTAACATCTTAGATTTCGGTATACAGGATGTTTTAGACAATAGTTTAAAGGCTAGAATTTTTAGACCGTAACTTAGTAGGCATTTGAAAAAAATAATCGAATTGAATAACATCTTGAAATGTTTTCCCATGGTATACGAATAACGAATTCATGCGAAAATGGGTTTCTTTTCTTTTTGACATATTCGTTTAAACTGCCAAAGGCATATATTTGGTTTAGAACTTAAGATTTAAGAAGTTGAACCAAATTTTAGTTTTTAAAATTAAAAATAAGAATTCATAAAACACTAAAAATGCGTTTGATAGAAGCTTAATATATTTGCACACGTATTGTCCATATCCGATAATATGTGTATATACACATACATATATAACTTACCTTCACAAGCTGCTCTCATTATATTAAACTCCTCTAATACATCCTTACTACTCACACAAAAAATAATATTGCATGTACTTACAATAACACTTAATTAAACTTAGATTTATGTTAGATTGATAAGTTTTCTGCCTTCTGAGTGAAGGTACTTAAACATTCTGGGGGAGTTTCGTTGTATCTCAAAAATACCCTTTTGTATCTATATAGTTTGTTCTGTTTGTATTCGTTTGTATTTTTTGTTTTGTTTGATTTTAATTTTATTTTGTTTTCGATTTGCGTTGTCCCTGTACAAAAACTAGGACACGGTTTACTGCTGCCAGCAAAAGGTCCACGCTATCCTCCTTCGTATACTGTTGCAGCACACATGGCCCGGTTACATCGCCTTGGGAGGGCTCATAGTTTAGAGAGAGTTGGTAATTCAATACAAGGAGGCAGCAGCAATAGTAATAGTGGCCTTGCCGGAAGCTTCTATCAACACGAACTCGGCGATGAAGACGGTAAGGATCATTTTTTTTTTTTTTTTTTTTTTTTTTTTTTTATATATTTAAGCTTTTTATTGTAAAAGAGTGCATGAGCAAAGCATGGTGATCGGTGTAGTTTTTTTTTGTGTTCGACATTTTTTTTAGTCACAGGAACACCATCGAAAGGACATTTTGTAAGACATGGTATAATGTATTTATTTGAATTTTTTTGCAATTATTACATTCTTACCATTGAAGTGATACCTATTTGTAGCATTAAAGGATAGCAGCTGGTTTATTTTGTTCCTCACCTTACCTTTGAATCCTAATTGATGTCTTAAAATAATCATTTGTAACATCTGCAAAAATATATTTCCAAAAGTTCGGCTGAGAGTTTGCATTGTTGATTTTGTTGAACATACTTTAATAATTTTATTGTGGCAGAGATTTATTACCTGAAATTGTCTAAAGGACTTATTTGCTTCTGCAACTGACATTGAATTCCTTTCTAGGCCATTAGTAGTTCTTTTATAGTAGAACTTTAACAATCTTACTCTGATCCAAAACAGCCTTAAAAGTTGATATTCAAGTACTTTGTTAAAAATAAAAATAAATCGTTTTTAAATTGATTTATATTTTTAATTTTAACCCCTTTATCTTCTTCTCACCCCAGTGTCTGTCAGTAATATTAGTTAATTGCAAGACCAACCATTTTTTCAATTGCATGGTATTTATTTGACGAAAACCCCACCCAAAGTAGTAAAACATTTTTTTTTTTTTCAATACAAAAAAGTCTAAAATTCGCATCGAGTATGTGAACCCTTTTTACAATAGTTAATACTTGTTATTTCAATTTAATTTCATTTATTTGACACGGTTAACTACGATATAATAAAAAAACATTTTTGTGTATATTTTTTCTTAATTATTGCAGAAGACAGTGAAACACAAGTGTCGGCAGTATGAACATGATCTGCCCCAAATTACTGAGTTGTAAATCATCCAAATCAATTATTCTGTATGTATGACAATTGAAAAAAAAAATTATATATATATTTTAAAATTAACTATAGCTTAAATAAGGGTTTTTTTCTTTATATATGTATATGTATACAAAAAATAGCTTATATAGCAAACAGACAAAAATATGATATTTATTTAGAGAAAACAAAATTAAGATAAAATTAAGTTAATTAAAATTAGTAAATGTTTCCTACCTTATTGTGTAGTAGTTGATAGTTGAGCCAAAGATATTTTCTTTGTTTTTGGTTTTCCTATTTTTTTTTAACCCATATTCCCCAATATATGTTCCCCAATTTATAATTATCTATCTTGTAACCCATTCTTCCTTCACAGTATAAAAATATAAATCACAAAAAGAAACAATTCTGCGATACTAAATTCCCATGAAAATGTCAAACAAATATATTTTTTTTTTATTTTAATTCATTAATCTAATAAGATTTCAATAGATAGGATTCACAGACAGCTTCATCTTGTTCATGAACGAAAAAAAAGAAATCTTAGATACCTGTTCCATATCATTTTTATTGTTTAAATTTATTAAATTATTATATCTACATATGTGTTTACAAATAATAAAAAAAAAATCATTTAAAATTTCTTTAAAAAAATATATTTGATTTTTATTATGGTTTTTTTCAGAGCAAACAAATAAAATTCATAAACTAAATGTTTGTAATATGTTATATATGTATTAAGAAGCTATCGTATAACATGTATTTATAAAAAATCAGAAAAAAAGTATTTATCTCTTTATATATCTATTTGTGTAAAATAAATGTGAAAAAACATATATACATTACACACAACATGCTACATTCAAAATAATAATCAGAATTTTAAATAAAAAAAAACGAATGCATTCAATACTATACAAAAAATAACTAATAATACATTTTTCAAAAGAGTAAACTGTTTTTAAGGTAAACATTATAATAAGCAAGTGCTCGCAAATAAAAGCCTGGACTTGAACAAAAGTTAAACAGTGTAGTAGGAAATTAAGTCGAACAGGTTTGTTCTTTTTGTTTCTTATTTATTAAATGGATTATATTTTATGTTTATAATTATGACTTCCATTGTTTTGTTGGTTAATTTAACGAGATTATGTGTCGAAAGGTTTAGCTTATCATAAAACTCCTTCTTAGACCAGTTATATTTACACTGCCGGTCAATAGAATAGGTTCAAACCCCAAACAACAAACAAGAGCTCCTTTTTCCTCAAAATAGTTTTTTCAAAAAACAATGTTGTTGGTGGATTTTCATAGCCTATATATATATTTGCTCACCTATTAACAAGAAAACGTCAAAACGAAATTTATTATTGCGGTAAGATCTAAACCTGTTATGAAATTCATTCAAATAAAAATCCTTTTTAGGGTCAAAGGGGGTAATTGCGAAATTCTTTTATCTTTCAGAAACAAATAATTTTAAGTAAGTTTATTAGTTTCTTGTAAAAAACTCGTGTTTACATTTACGCAACGCCTTTTTTTTAGGAAAAAGAGAAAAATGGGGTAAGTGAAAACAAGGAACTCAGCGTCCTATAAGACTGTAGAATAAAAACATTTGGGGTAAAAGAGAACTAAATGAAAATGAAAACATTTGATGAAGAAATGAAATCGAAAATGCAATGTTCACAATTACATCAAAGAAAATTAAATAAGGACCAACAATTTGGAGTTAACAATTTTATTTCAAAGTTTTACCTGAACATGAACAACACAATGTATTGATATATTAAAAAGAAATTAAGTAATGCATTTGTTATTAAGAAATTAAAAAGAAAATTGTTGTAAATTTTAGTGTACTTTACAATTCAAAAATGGAACTATTGCATTGCACTCTACAGTTATCTCTTCTTCGACAACAGTTTTTATTGGATCTGGCAACATTCCAAGAACTTGGTTAAAAGAAACAAAACTTATATCGTTTACCACAACTTCAAAAATTGTTTTTGAGTAATCAATTCTTATAGTACCAACTAATTCTTCCACCACGAAGCTGAAAAACGTACTTATACGTGGTAGCAAGACGTTTACCACCTTTAAAGTTGACAACGACAAACTGGCCTGGTCTTAAGTTGTTTATTCCCTCAATGTCCATACATTCTACCTCTTCCGCTTCTTCTACACCTACATTCCAGACGGATGCCGCCTGGACAGCGCCGCCTTTAAAGACGATAAGTGGTAGTAGCTTATCTCCACTAGCAGATACACATGCCAATACGGTTGTTGACTCTTTGCCATACCCACCAGAAACACGACTTAAGGGTAGACCTTTTTCTCCGAGGGCACTCAAACGACTTGGATCACTGCCGAAACCACTTTCATCCGCGTTCATAATAAAAGCTTCCTTGTCGGGGCTTAGCAAATTAAATTCAACGTAAAATCTTGTTAAGTTTTTGATAAAAGTCAAAAATTATGTCAGCTTTTCGAGCATCTTTTTGAATTAAAACTTTATTATATCAACACTTAGTTCATTTTAAACGCTTCTTTGCAATTACCCCAAAGTGTTTACTTTTACCCCATTTCGGTGTCCACATTTACCCATGATCCAAAAAGAATGAGGTAATTGTAAACAGCCAATAACTTTTATAATTTATTAAAAAAGAATTAAAAATACATCACATGCGTTAACACTTATATTTAAAATAATTATAAATAAAACAGTTACTTACTTTGATCCCTTATTTTATGTTTTAAAACTATTTTAAACAACACCAAAAACTTGAAAACAGAAAAATGAACCATTCATGCCAACGAAAAATGCGACTAAAATATTCACAGCATTGCGTCTGACACCTGTCAGCACAACGGGAATATCGTATTTTCAAATAATGGCATGGCGTGCCTCGATGGAGAATCGGTTTTTGTAAAATTTAGTACGTTTACAATTACCCCTGTTCATAATTACCCCCTTTGACCCTAAATGAAAAAATAAGGGTAAATGAAAACAGAAATAATTCTTTTTAAAACTAGGCTTTTCCTTTATTAATTTAATGATGAGTCGAACCTCCTTTATTTACGGTAACCTCAAAAATTTTATTAGTTTTTTTTTTTTATTTAAAGAAATTTTTGTCCAGGTTACTTCAATTGCTGCTGTTAGTGATTTTGTATCTTTAAACTGCTGTCCGGACTTATAGACTTCACGGAAGAGCCACCCCAAACATTCTCTATAATATTGAAGTGTGGTGAGTAGGGTAGCCATTCAACTGTCCAACGTTTTGTTGATTTATCCAGATTGTGGCGTTATCTTGGTGGTAAGTCCATTTGAAGGGTGCGAATATTTCACTGAATTTTGGAAAAGCCCTTTCAAGTCATTCGTGGTGAAGGAAACTCCAGCCCAATCGTTCCATAATACGATACTGCACCCCAAAAGATTAAACCACCTTCACGGCTATAATGCCGCTGCAATTAAATTATTTTGAATTAATTTAATTAAAACGATCTAGTCCATCGAGATTGATTTTTTTTCGTCTGAGAAAACGAAATGCTTGCAATTTACCGTTAGGACGTATTTCAGTTTGCCTCTTTCTTGCTAATAGAAAGACAATAAGACATGATTTAAAAATGCATCAAGAAAAACTTTTTGCAAAGCTTTTTTAAGGAGAAAAAGCTTTCCTTCGTCGATTAAACTGTGTACCTATTCTATTGACCGTCAGTGTATCTACTTGATTTGAACTTGATGTTTATCTTTTAATCAGAACTTTTCTTAGTAGTAGAAATATTTTTTTTTGTTTGGGCTTTTGCAAATCCTTTTTTTAAGGTTTAATTTGAATTACGAAGAATACCTAAAAAAATATTTTTTTGTTTCTATAATTTTACTTATAAAGCAGTTTACACTCTTGAAACTAAAAGCTGAAGTAGTTAAAGTGTAAACAAACACAAAAAAAAAAAACGTTTGCTTAGGAAAAAGAACTGATTATTACAAAAGGGAAATTTGTTTTGGTTGGGTATTTTTTTATGATTGAACATACTTTGAGCCACTTTTTTTATTCAGAATTTATTTTGTTTTTTTATGTTTTTTGTTAAAAAAAAAAATATAACCGAAAACTTAAAAACAACATAAAATGTATAAAACAAATGGCTTGTAGTTCTATTCGATCAAAAGGTTTAAAGAATTGTTTGTAGTTGAATAATAGTTATTAGTAAAATTGAATCGGTAAGTTAATTTGTATGCTAGGTTATTTGCGTTAGATGCGACGATATGTACCATTGGGTCGAGTGAAGAAAAAAGAAAAATAGGTACTGTTAAAGTTAAAGTCGATCTGTCTCCACTTTCAAATGAAACTTTTTTTTATCAAGTTGTAATATTGTGGAAAAGCTGTTTAATTGTGAGGCCTAAAAAGGGCAATAAAGAAAACAATCGTTTTAGATATTCCGCTCGGGCATGAGCTCTGAAAATATAAAACTGAACTCTGAATAGGAATGTGAAATTCAATCAATGCAATGCACAGGGATAGAGAACCCATGGGCAATAAGTACAGGGAGTGAGGTCTATATACACCTCTTGCATCCTAATGGTCTTTAGGGTTAACAGATCCTTGAGTAAACCTCAGCCACCACGATACTGTCATTACCTCGCAACAGGCTGGACTAAACAGACTGATATTGATGATATCTACCAGAAAACCGGACTTAGCCCAAGGGCTCATGTTTCCCGTGGCGTTAAAATATAGCTTCTAGCGATAGCTTCGCGACCGTGCAGGTTACTTCCAGTTGGATCCATACATCGAGCCCTGGAACCTTATACCGGCATTCTGAAAGAAGCCATAATCAGAGGCAGAAATTAATACAGCTACCCAGTATAGCTTAAGTTAACAATATTATTGTACGAAAAGCCAAACGAAGGAACCTAAAAGCGGTCAGTTTTTCCACGTGAGGAAGGAAGTTCATCCTTTCTCCAATAATTTAATACAAAGGTATTTAACGGACTTTTGACGTATTTAATACTGGAGCTGCCAAGCCTGACCGTAGGATTTCGAATATTTGATAATATGCCTGCAACTGCAACTGCCAGTTTGACACCAATAGTCATACCCTTATTAGGTACTTTGTATTGGCTTGGGATAATGTATCGAATCGAATCGAATGGGTGAATCGAATTTAGGATTCACTTGAATAGCAGAATAGGACCTGAATAGAGTGTAACTTTGTAAATAATTGGAATATTCTTTTTTATGACTTGGTTCGGTACAGATGTGAGCCCTCAATTCAATTCAATTGAACTCTGCGCGAGCGGAAGATCTTAACTTTCTTCTTTACTAGCGGTATTACAGCTTTTCCCGACCCACTCTAAAACTTTTTTAGAATGATCAACATCAACATATATATCTTTACTATTATCTTCAAAAAAACAAAAAAAAAATAGATGATCAAACAAAATTTAATCTCAATTTTTTATAAAAGCAAGTTTTTTTTTATATTCATCATCTTTTTAGTCGAGAATTTCCTTTTTCAATTTTATTTAAATACAAATTAAATATATATATAGGAAGGAAAACATTTGACCAATGTAGTATGTATAGCTTTAAAAAAATTACAACATAATGTTGAAGGCGTTGCCGTTGTGTCTTTGTGTTATTTGGACATCTTTAAACTCTCAAGCTTCCAAAAATTGCAATGCATAACATAAGTGCCGAGTAGAATTCAGACGTAAGGCAGTATCAAAATTAATAAAACTAATAAAAATAAAAAAAAATATTAAATTAAAAGATTAATAAAAAATAGAAAAATTAAAAAAGTAATTAAATTAAAAAACAAGTGACTAGTTATACTTTTAATAATGAAATCCAAGTTTTACATCTAGTTATATAAGCTATTTTAGATTTTCTGAGCTGGCAACAAAATGACAGAAAAGCCCCAGGCTAATATGTTTTTTTTTTTTTTTTTGGTTGGTTAATTTATTTCAACCCACAGGTAGAATATATTAAAACTGTGATTAGAGTGAAGCATTATCTAAACTTTAATGCAAATTTCCAATTTCTTGCTGCTGATATATATTTATAAAAAAGGACTAAATCCTATATTCGATTATTTGAATATTATTTGTTGTTAAAATTTTGCAAGAAAAATTAAAAAAATATATTATTTTGATGCAAAATTTTAACCAAAGTATCTCAAAAATATAATTTCGCATACTGGTAATGCATTTTATAGATAGTGTCGGCAAATCTTTGACCTATTTTATGCGTCTTAGAACAGCATGGACAGTTTAAATGAGCCCCCTGTTCATGCTTGGACGAAACGCGTATGGAATATAGGCTTCATTACTTTTTCTTTTCAGGTTATAAATAATTAAATAAATATTTTTAGTATAAAACCTATATTTTGCTAGCACTATTTGTTCTTTTTTTTTTGAGACAATTCAATAATTCTTGACATCGTTACGATACCCTTATAAGGCATCGGTATCGGATCGAGATCAAATCAGTGTTAGCGGGATGAATATATTTATTGTTCCTAGTGTGCATTATTGTATCGGTGTGAAAGCGCCCGAATTGGAAAACTCAATATTCCATCGTAATATCAATGACATCCATCAAGAAGGTTAGGGTCTAAAGTCTAAACCAATGATAACTCGAGCTAAGTCATAGAAATTAGCCACATAGAATTTTTTTTAGATTAATAAGGCCACTTCAAATGGCGATTGTCGCTTGAGAAAGGCCCAATTCTTGAGAACTGCCCGGCCGGCGTACAATCGAAAGATTTGAATGGTTAATATAAAGATTCATTAAGATCGGCTTTATATTTACTAATATAATACAATTATTTACAATTTACAATTTTGTTTGTATATATTTAATACCAAACGATTTTACTACTTTTCTGCAAGAAACAAAGAAGTATTTCCAAGCTTTCACCAATTTCCTATCTCCAATCTCCTAATAAATAATTCACTTTATGAATACTTCTTTTATTCGAAATTAGCATCACCTTTTCTTGTTTCGTGGGTAACATTGTTCATATCTTTATCCAGTTCGGCCGATCAATTCTAAGGTAAAAAGGGATCAAAAATTTTGGTGTGAAATTCATCTTTTCTAAATAATGGAAAACCTGATATTCATATACATTTTTTTTAGTATGAACTCTTGTTCTCTATTTCCAACTAAAACAAATATTTTTGACTGAAAGGAACTCTGATTCATTTGGTATTTATAAAATTTAACAAAATAAGCTTACCTACTAAACGTATAAATTAATGTGTCAATGTAGTGTATCAAGAATGCATGATCGACAATCCACTTCACATGGAACTTTTGAGTGTGTATTGAATGCGTGTCATGTCTTTTGATCCACTACATGTATGTATATACTTATTAACTAATAATTTAGGCCTCCCCATGACAACCATTTGTATTTTAAGAAATAAATTTTAAGCTAAGTTATGTTAGATTTTGATATATAAATCTTGTAAATAGTTTTTAAACTTGTAACTCATACATATACATATGATGTTTAATTAGTGGATCAATTTTTTTTATTTACAAAATTATAATAACTATAGACGAGAAAATTAAAGAAACTAAACTTTTAATTTATGATTCAAACAATTTTTTTTATTTAATAACCGTGCAAATCTTTTCGAATAGAGGTAAAAATTTGGTTTTGAAAAACTCATATGTATGTGTAGCATTTATTGTAATTCTTTTTTTTTTTATAATCTTTGTCATCTTGAAACTTATATCCGGATTTCATCTTTGAAGAAATTACTTGGATTTTGGAAAAAAAGCTTTAAGTTGATCTCATTCATAGCAGAGAGCCCAGCGCTCGCTAGCAAAAAAATTGTTTATAGTTAACATAGCATTAATAAAATGGAGGGAGAAGATAGAAAAGACTGCGAAATTCTCGAAACATTTCATAGTAAAATCTAGTTAAAATGTTGATTTTCCAGAAAGCATATATATTTTGACTCTAGCTTATTTTTTAAGTAGCTAGTATTATTAACGTTTTTTTTTTCTTTTCTACAGGGCCTTTAACAAGTATTACAGTAGAATCTCGAACAGATGAACAGATATAAAACAGGCCCCGTTCATCTTTCCAAGCATCGAGCATTAGTTTAAGAAAACCATATATAGTAACATTTGCATATATCAAATTAACGAATCATTTTATTTTTGAAAAAAAATTAAAACATAACAAAAATAAAAGTTTTTCATAAAGTTTGGAAACAGATTTATTTAGAAAACATTTTTTTTTTAAATTGTTCTATAGTATATTGTAATAGCTTTCTCTCGCAAATTTCGTAGGCTTAAAAGTGTGGATACATCAGCCTCACATTGCTCTGCAATTTTCATGCTGGTATTGATACCTCGATTTCACTTTCTTGTGAAGAAAGTCCATCCTCAGAATCAGAAGGCAGCTGAACTACATCTTTATTCCATTCTCTTTATATATTCCTCCAGTTTCATTCTTTGTTGTAGAACGGCAAGATGGACATCTTGCTTGTCATTAGAAACATCTTCATATGCAAACAGTACATGCCAAAACATTCTCCATGACTTCCGGTGTACGTTTGTCCCAAGCTCCTGGAAGTCATGTCAGGGCTTCACATAAATAAAATGTTTGTATCATCCGTTCAACATTCTCCCTTTAGATTAGATACAACATCTGCCAAAGGCTTGTTCGGTAGTGAAACTTTGTGAGCCTTATTATATTCTGATTCATAGGTTGTATAAGTGGTGTCGCTATGCCTTTTTTGGAAGGTTATTATTCTTCATATAATCCCATACCTTCAAAAGGGTTCTTAATTACTTACTTAGGGTTCAGGATGAACCAGGGTCTCATCATGCCTCTCCAGCCAGCTTGGTCTTTGGCTAGCTAAATCCAGTTTCACACTCCAAGTTGGTCGAGGTCGTCCGCCACCTAAGGCGAGGTCTTCCTTGACTGCGTCTACCCTTTGGGATGGAATCGAAGATCCTTCGAGCCGGAGCATTGTTGTCCATTCGCTCTACCTGACCTAGCCATCTTAAACGTGATATGCTTATTTTTTTGACCAGGTCATTTTCGCTGTACAGCTCGTATAGTTCTTGGTTGAACCTACTCCTCTAAAGCCCGTTAACCTAGATAGGACCAACAATCCTCCGAAGAATCTCACGCTCGAAACGACTAAGGATATCTTCATCCGCTTTAGATAGAGTCCATGCCTCGGCGCCATAGAGCAGGACTGGGATGATTAGGGTCTTATACAGAGTCTCCTTTGTCTTTCGAGAGAGGGCTTTGCTACTCAATTGCCTTTCTAGTCTATAGAAACAGCGATTGGCAAAAGTTATAATTTATTTCTGGCGAGATATTTTTGTTGTTACTTGTGGATCGGGCAAAACGATGCTGAGGTTTTATTCACTAAGCATACTTTTCTCTAACCAAACTTTAGAGATGAGTTGGTGTATGCATTCCACCAGGTCATCTCTGGCCGCTTTAAAAAGTTCGGCGGGTAGTCCGTTGGAGCCAACAGGTCTATTGTTTTTAAGTTTAGATAGATATTGCTATCCTCACTTCGTTTTGGTCAGGCGGACGGAAGTTTTGTCTATCATCATCCATGTTGAATGTTGCATTCTCCCTGACAGCGGGATTCTGGTCTTCATCGCCGTTTAACTGTCTGCATAAATGGTCCTTCCATGTACTCAGCACCGACTGTTTCTATTACGAGGTTTCCATTCCCAGCTCTACAGGCTTTTGTGCGTTTTTTTTCCTTGGAAAGTTCCTTTTACCTGCATCTCTCAATATCTTCGATCGCGTTCTTCTCATGCTTTCTCTTTTTCTTTTGGAGAAACCAAAATTCTTCCTGTCTTTTCTGCTCGTAGAGCTCGCGAGCAGCTCTCGATCTTATTTGCAGCTCCGGTTGGCTTGCATGGGCCTCCCTGCATTCGTCATCAAACCAGAGGTTTCGTGGGGGTAGTCTGGTGAAACCTAGCACATCAGTTGCGGCATCTCCGATGGCTTGTTGGCAGCGTTGCCCCTGGCCTTAGTCCGTTTTCAGACGTTGTGTCGTGTAGGCTATGTTTTTCGACAGTCCTACCAAAGATTTCCTCTACCTATTTCGGCTTTTAAATCGCCTAGTACGATCTTAACGTCGTATTTAGGGCACTGCTCATAGGTTTTGTCAAGGTGCTCGTAGAAGTCATCCTTAGTGGCGTTATCTTTGTCCTCTGTGGGGGCGTGAGCGCATTTTAGGCGAATTATCTTTGATACCGACTATCACAAGTCGTTTATTTACGTGTCGAAAGCCCAAGACTTTGCCTAATCTACCGGTTATGAAGAATCCGCGCCCAAATAAACGCTGTGGTCGTCTTTCACAATCACCGTAGTACACGTCACAGTTTTTCATCCTCCTTTTGCCCGGCTCATCCCATCGCACTTCCACTTATACATGCAGATCCGAACGTCGTTGTCGATAATTCGTCTTTCCGGGTCGTCAACAGTTTATCGAAAACCATGCCTGGAGGGCCAGGTCCTTGGTTGGTCTCCTTGGACAAAAGGAGCCGGGAAGTCCGTAGTCAGTAATCGGCTTCGGGGACATGACCGCTGCCTTTATCCGATTAAGGGCTCATCCTCCACCATCTCTAGTTCAATGCCCTGACTTGCTTTGAATTGTCCCAATGCCCTTATCTCCAAAATGATGTAAACGAGATAGTTATAACACTGGTCATCGCCTGGTTGACGCCGACAAGTGCCTACCCTATTCATACCACAACCAACCGCATCATTTAGTTGCAAAACAATATATGTATATATGGCTCAGGCAGAACGTGACAATGAGTCATGCTTTTTCGTGCGTGCAGCCGGCGTTCATCGATTTATAAGACGTTATCATGTCAAAAATAACCAACAATCATTGTATGTTACGTATAAAACCAATCTTCTCGTGAACATTTATTGAATTATTTCAAAAACATTTTTTTTTTGTTATTAAAAAAAATATGACACTTTTAACCTACAACCAATCGTTTAGAAGGTATTCCTGAACATTGTTTTGGGGCCGTTAACGTTAACCCTGTTACAGCTTCGTAAGAAAACTATAAGGTTTTCCGGAACTATATGCCGTTTTTATGCTCATATGACTCTACTGCAAGTACAAAACTATCATAATTCATTAGTTAAACTATAACCCTATTTATGCTTCATATATTCTTTTTAAAAAAAAAGATTTAAAATTTCTTATTATATTTCAGCCACTGCCACTGCTCTACATTTTTTTTTGCTCCCCCGTTAATAAATTTATATCTAAACTTTCAAAATGATGTACAAAATGTACATAAATCCACATTATAAAAATTAAGTTTGAAGATAAGTAACATAAGTATATTTTTCTAATTACTAGATGTTAGCATTTTTATACCGCAAAATGTGTTTATTAAGATATTTTATATTTAAAATTATGAAAGTAGATAGATAATTATGTATAAAATTAACCAGTAGTAGTTTTAACGAAAGAATTTCCCAATTATGCCTTTACTCTAATACACTAAAATTGTCTCCTGTTGCCACCTCAGAAAGCCGTAGTTTTAAGTAAAATAATAAAATAAATAATAGTATTTTTATGCACATTTTCAAAACAACTATAACAAAAAAAAGGCAAATTATGTTATATTACATAATAAGACAATGAAGCGAAAATGCCTTATCCAAGTACAATCGATAGATATATAACTAACAAAATATAAACTTTTCTAGCGGCTATAAATAAAATTATTTTTGATATTGCAAGAGTGATAATTCATACAAAAAAAACGTAAGAAATGGTGATAAAAGAAACAAAAGTGTCGAACAAAGTAGTACTAAGATGGTAAAGTTTGTTAGTGGATTTAATGACGTGTTAAGGAATATTTTTACTAAATATTGTATATGTATTTACATACATAATTATACAGAAAGGCACTGAATGTTGAGAATTTTTAAGGGAAACAAAAAACAATATTTTTATAAAAGAAAATATCAATTGAATGCATTCAAAAAAAAAACTTACCTTATACAAAATTAGAAATATTAATGTTACAAAAAATAAATAAAACAAATATCTGTTCAAAATCAATGTAATCACTTTGACTATTTAAAAATATACTAAATATGGAACAAAAAATACTTTTTTTCTGTACAAGATATAACATTATATTTATAACATTAAAAAAAAAAAAAAAAAGCTTTTTTTTAATTTTAAGAATATGTGGAAATGAGATAGTATTTCTTCATGTAATACTAGTAATCCTTATGTATTTAATTTTTAATCGACGTCATTCATCATGTTCTTTTGAAAGCAATTCTTTTCCCAAATGATATACATAGTATTTAAAAGCCCACCAAAGAGTTTATTTTTATATAATCAATTCCACTCCAATACATAACCATGTTGTGAAACAAAACACACACACACACACACACAATTAAACACATTTAAAAAAAGGATATTGTAATTTCGCTTATTTTCCAGGCAACTTGCCATGCATTTTAAGTCTCGAATTTCAATTCTGTAAATGATTTAGCACAAAAATTAACATCATACTATTTTTAAGATATTTTATGTATTATATGTATGTATTTATGTATTTTCGTTACCATTTTTGTATTAAGTAAAATTATTTAAACGAATTAAAAATCATATATATGTATATCTTAAACAATATTGGTTAAACAAATATGTATGTATTATATATGTATAACATACAAACAGTATGTCTCAGATTGTCTTTAATAAATGTTTTAAATAATAAAGCCTATATATCTTGATGTCTAAAAAACGTATTTTTTACTTAAATGAATACATTTGAATCACAGTGAGTATTTTATTCTTATACTAGCTGAACCAGCGGGCGTTGCTCGGGTATAACATACATGCACTGGATCGCAACAACAGCGCTATTTATTACAATCAAGTACAATTGTTTAAAAACTACCACGTCATTTTTAGAAGTAGTCAAGCCAATTAAATTTAATATTGTTGATATGAACATTGTAAACGTACAGGGATAAATACATTTCATCAAAATCGGTTCAGTAATTTTGTAGTCTATTTGCGACAAACATCGTGACATCATATAGCAAACCCACCCACCGTTGTTCGGGTATAATATACATTTTCTGGATCCCAACAACAGCGCTACTCATCTCCACCCACACTTTCGCGGTCACCTGGTTTTTTGGCTGTAAAAATATCAAAACTAGACCGATTTTTATGATTTCTTTTTAAAATGTTCATGTTTGCGGCGGATTTTCGATAAAAAATGTTTAAATTATCCCCATGTCAGATTTCAGATAGCTTTGAATGCTGAAAAAAAATAATTTGTATGAACAATTCTCCATGACTTTTTTTTTCTTCACCCAATTGTTTTCACAAATTAGCAGAAAAAAAAGAAAAATTTTCTTTTTCAACTTTTCCAGCTTAAAATAAAACCAGTGCTAGGAGCATCACAAATAAGTATTAATTATTTTGTTTTATTAATCTTAAAATCCGCCGTCTAGTTTTGTACAGCCAAAAAACCAAACAGCTAACTAACTAAATACAAATCATTTTTTTTAAAACCGGTTAAGACATTAAAATTTAATATTGTTAATATCAAAAAAGTACATGGAAAACCTCATTTTCCAATATCTCCTGCCCAGTGCCAGCTAAATTAAATTAAATTTATTGGCGCGACAGCTCCTTAAGGAGCCAAGGCCTAGTGACTTATACTCTCAACCATTCCTGTGTGTGTGTTTTAATTTGCAAGATCCACCATCTGCAGTGGCACCTTTCGGGTCAAAATGTTGCTAAAGACTTTTAGTTATTATGTTTGAATTTTTGAAAAAAAGCAACCCTTAGTTACTCCTTACAACATCAGCTATCTGCAAGTGAAAGTCCGTCAAAAACGGCCTTTAAAATAAGCATTTTAGGGAAAATTTACTCCAGCGCCACTAAGTGGGTATTTAAAATAGTCTTAATTATTCCTTAGAACACCGGCTATCTGCCCGTAAAAGTCCCGTCAAAATCGGTATATAAATAAGAATTAAAAAAAACGACCTCAGCGCCACCAAGTGGGTAAATAAAATAACCTAGTTACTCCTAAATATCAGCTATCCGCCTGTGAAAGTCCCGTTAAAATCCGTCCATAAATACGATTTTCAAAAAAAAAAAACCAGCGCCATCTAGTAGGCAATTAAAATGGCCTAATTTTATTTACTCATATAGTTTCGTCCAAATCGTTCTCGAGAAACATGGAATTTTTATATACTAAGATGAACAATTGAATAAAGTACGGTTATGTTTAAAACAAATGTGAGGTGAAAAGATTGCAACGCATAGATAATGCAAAATACGAGTGTCGGTCATTCAACTAATTCACACCGCCATCTGTTTTAGAAACATGGAACTTCCACCCTTTGCCTTATAATAAGCATTTAATTTGGAATAATAAAAAATTGATTGCAATAATCGAGATAAAAATAATCCCATGCATCAAGTTGGACCAAATTACAGACAACTTAGAACATTTCATCAGTTCAGTAGTTTTGGAGTCCATTGGCGACACGTGAATTTTATAAATAACTAGCGGTACGCGGCGCACGTTGCTACGCCCAAGAAAAAACATGTTTTTAATGTGAAATAAAATTTCTTTATTTTACTTTTATGCTAGCGGCACCACCAATCCTTCACAGGAACCAACCCAGGACAAAACTATATTCACCCTGAAAATTTCATAAAAATCCGTCGGGCAGTTTAGGAGCCCATACCGGACATACAGACATACATCCATTTGTATATAGAAAATGTATTTGTTCGCTCCTTCGTAGCTTCCAGCGTCCACACTATTGCTAAAAACAAGATCGGGTGACTACAAAAGATCGGACAAAAAAGAGAAGAGGATAAAAAGAGAGGAGGATACATTGCATACTTGTCGCAGGCTAAATCCTATGTATGAATAATGTTTGTATCTTTTTTGTGTCGCTTCTCCTTTTCATCAAATTTTCAAATCCCAACGTTGTTTTTGAAGTTTAACTTCATAAAATCATCCAGTAAAAAAAGTAGAAAGTAGATGTAGAGGTCAAAGAAGCAAGAAGTCTTAATAAAATGCCACGCCGGATGTGTTCTTTGTTGTTTTCTTTGCCTCCTCCAAGCGAACAGAAAAAACAGAAGTGCTGGCAAATTCTTTGAACATTCCTTTAGTCATAAGCGTGTTTCATAATAATAAAATGAAGGGAGAGAACTATAAAATTTACATTACATTACATATTGATCTGCTCCGTAGATAAATCTAAGAAGTAGAGACACTTATGAGCACTGGCTACTGAGGCCATCGGCTCAGACAATTACAAGACAAAACACAACACGACATTGATACAGGAGAGAACAGAAGATAGGAAGAGGACGGAAAACCGAAAACACATAACACATGTCAACAGCACGCAGTTGGTTTTCGGACGGTCCCACATCTTTCCACTTACCACGCGCAACGACTATAAAATTATTTAGGGGAATTTACTTTAATACATGAGCGTAAAATTGGTGCCGATTGGCACTAGGTTGTTGGTACTAGATCTTTAGTAGTAGGCTAATTGACTTCGCAACGGCACATAACGTCACCATTGCAAGCACATGGTTATCTCGATATACACAAAGGGACTTGGCGACACACAGATCAAAGAACCGTCAACCAGATTGATGAAGTTGCGATCGATTCAACACACGCCTCCAGTATCTTGGATGTTCGCATTCGCACCTTCCGGGCAGCTTACATCGATTCGGATCATTACCTTGCAGCAAAGGTAAGAATGCGAATAACCCGAACACCACAACAATAGAGTAATACTGTGAGAAAGTATGACGTCGGAAAGCTGCAATCGCAAGAAGCCGCCAGAACCTATGCCGATGGAATATCCCGTAACCTCCCAAGAAATCCAGTACCGCCAGCATCAGGTACCGAAGACCAGTGCCAACACTGCCAACAAGCCATCAGAGATGCCGCAACTAATGTGCTAGGTTCCACCAGACCACCACCACGAAACCGTGGTTCGATGACGAATGCAGGGAAACCCATGCAGCCAAACAAGAGGCATATAAAGCGGCGCTGCAAAGAAAGACGAAAGCTGCACGCGAGCTCTACGAGCAGAAAATACGGGTAGAACATCGGCTTCTCCAAAAGAAAAAGAGAAAGCATGAGAAGCGCGCGATCGAAGATATTGAGAGATGCTACTCCAAGGACAACGTGCGGAAGTTTTTCCAACAGGTAAAAAGAACGTGCCAAGAGAAAAAAAAACCGCACAGAAGCCTGTAGAGATAGGAATGGAAACCTCGTAGTAGAGTCACAGTCGGTGCTGAGTACATGGAATGACCATTTCTGCAGACTGTTAAATGGCGATGAAGAACAAAATCCCGCTGTCAGGCAGAATGAAACATTCAACATGGATGATGATAGACAAAACTTCCGTCCACCTGACCAAAACGAAGTGAGGATATCAATATCTATCTAAACTTAAAAAAAAAAACCTGTTGGCTCCAACGGACCACCTGCCGAACTTTTTAAAGCGGCCAGAGATGACCTGATGGAATGCATACACCAACTCATCTCTAAAGTTTGGTTAGAGAAAAGTATGCTTAGTGAATAAAACCTCAGCATCGTTTGCCCGATCCACAAGAAAGGAGACCCTCTGAACTGCGCCAACTATTGAGGAATAAGTCTTCTGAATATTGCATACAAGATCCTCTCTGCCGTACTATGTGAACGCCTGAAACCTTTCGTCAGCAACCTGATTGGCCCTATCAGTGTGGTTTCAAACCAGGAAAGTCCACAATCGATCAAATATTCACGCTTCAACTTAATACTTGAAAAAATTATAAGAAACTCGCAAGTCAATTGTAGTGGGACAATTTTTTTTTCAATTCTGTGCAATTGCTAGCATACGCTGACGACATAGACATCATTGGCAGGACTCGGCGAGCTGTCACTGGAACGTTTGCTAGCATTGAAGCTGAAGCGGCTAAGATGGGACTAGCAGTCAATGAGGCCAAAACGAAGTACCTGCTGTCCACAAAAAGGGACACACAACACCGGCGGATTGGACAAAACATCACAATAGACAGGTACAACTTTGAGGTAGTTAGGGACTTTGTTTACCTCGGATCCGCTATAACATCTGACTACAACATCTCGTCAAAAATAAAGCGAAGAATAACTCTTGCCAATCGCTGTTTCTATGGGCTAGGAAGGCAATTGAGTTGCAAAGACAAAGGAGACTCTGTATAAGACCCTAATCATCCCAGTCCTGCTCTATGGCGCCAAATCATGGACTCTATCTAAAGCGGATGAAGATATCCTTAGACGTTTCGAGCGTAAGATTCTTCGGAAGATTTTTGGCCCTATCTGCGTTAACGGGCTTTGGAGGAGAAGGTTCAACCAAGAACTATACGAGCTTTACAGCGCCATTGACCTGGGCAAAAAATACGCATATCACGTTTAAGATGGCTAGGTCATGTAGACCGAATGGACAACAATGCTCCGGTTCGCAGGATCTTCGATTCCATCACAGAGGGTAGACGCAGTCAAGGAAGACCTCGCCTTAGGTGGCGCGCTCAAGTGGAGGACCGCCGTAATATCATTTAATTCAAAATGGCGAAAAAATGGAAACCGAAATTTAGACTTCTAATTGTTATCTTATTTCTTAAGTGAAGATTTTATTTTAAAATCGAAGATTAAATGAAAGGTATGTCAAAAAAATTAAAATAAGATTTTGTATCCGAGGACCGAGACTTTAAGGCAAGCAAAGCCGCGAACCCAGCTACATGAGTAATAAAATTGATGGCTGTATTCCAGAAAAGAAGGATCTAGGTTAGATCGAAAACTTAACTTCAATCTTCACATAGATTATATTGTAGTCAAAGCAAACTCATTTTTTTTTGTTTCCCTTTTAATGTAACACATTGCGCGGGCATTAGGAAGATTGGGAGGGGAGAGATAGGAGGTGTCGATTAACATTGGTTTTGAATGTTTGCATATTGAAATGGCAAGGGAAAATCTCGCCGGGTAAACCATTGCCATTTATGTTGCGGAACTCGAAAGAATTTGCTCAAACTTTTTATTAAAATAAAAAAAATTTAATTGTTTTCGAAAATTCTTTCAGCTTTACCTGCGATTATAGGGACTATAAGGCAAGTTTAGGATTCGTGAATATTAAAAATTAAATAACAATAAAACATGACATTACGATCATAGAGAAGTCTAAAAGAGTGATCGACATCGGCGGTTATCTTTAAATTTGGTGTGTGCTAATATTTTGGCTTTCCCCAGAGGGGAAACTGAAATTTTGTTTTTAGGCCTAAAAATAACTACCTGCCATAGAACGTTTAGGAAAAGCTTATTTTTCTCGAAAACTGCTCCAACGATTTTAATAAAATTAAGATTTTTTTTTTTGGTATTGGCTATCATTTGATTAAAACCAAATTTACGGGAAAAGTCTATGAACGGTACCTTTCATAAAACGGTTTTTTTTTTTTAATTTTGGGCTTTCTCCGTAACGGCTCTTTGGATTTTTGTAAAAGTTTATATTTAAGAAGATCTAGGTACCCAAATTAATTCTGCATAACAATTTTTGTAATAACTTTTTTTTCTAATTAAAATTATTTTTATTAAATTTTTTTTTTTCAAAACATAAGAGCAAGTACGGGTGACCCAGTCGTGCCCATTTTTAATTAGTTTAAGAGTTTTCTCAGAAAAAAACTAAGTATGCAATAAAATTTGAAAACTAAATTTCTATCGAAGAAAAAAAAATATTTAAAATCGTTCGTTCAGTTTTTTTTTAAAGTCGTTTTTTAAAAAAACTTCCAAAAAATATTAAAAAATTTTGTTAGCATGTCATTATAAGAAAGTCTGTAGTTTTCATCTGGGGAAATTATTTTAAAAAAATTCAATCAAACCGTTTGCAATATATTTCAAAAACCAATTTTTTAGAAAATTTAAAAAAATTGAAAAAAAAGTTTTATTAATTGCATTATAAAGACTTCCTGAGTGGAAAATTTTATTGAAATCGGGATAATGGCTTACGATAAAACCACATTTGAAAAAAAAACCGGTTCTCTGATAGGTACTGTTATAGAACAAATTTCAAAAAAATTATTCCAACTGAAAATTATATTGCTGCAAAAAAAAATACCACCCTGAAAGTTTTATCAAAATCGTTAGAGCCTAATTTTTTGTTTCCAAAAATTAATCAGCTAAAAATCGACGACACTTGGTTCCAACAAAATGGCGCCATACAGCGCGCTTAACCATCAAGTTATTGCAAAATCAATTTGTGACAACTTTATTTCCAGAAGTGGTCTTGTTAACTGACCCCCTCTTTCGTGCGATTTAACGCCTCTCGATTTCTTTTTATTGGGCTACATATGTTAAGTCATTGGTTTATGCTGGCAAACCCCCATTTCATGAAGCCTTGGAAGCCAATTCAAGCCACCATTGAGGCCATACGGCCAGAATTACTGGAAAAAGTAGTTAAAAATTGGACCAATCGAATGGACTATGAATAGACATGACCCCCCACGACCTCCCTCTAGATCCGCCTCTGAGAAACTGCATTTTTTTCACAAATTCGTGCAGTCGTTAAGGCATGCAAGCATATCAAACAAAATTCCAGCAATGCAGTATTTCACATTTAAGCCTCTCCCACGGGAACCGTTTAAATAGAAACTTTTTTAAAGATGAAGTATTAAGTCCTTATCAATGGTAACCTGAGTGGTCTGTTTAGTTAAATAAATAAATATAAAGAAGTTTAACAAAAAGTCCTTGTCATATATGTAGATATGTTCTTTAAGTAGACCTTAATTTCTTAGCCCTTTTTTAAAGGCAAAAGAGCGCCAGACCTCTTAAAAGCTTAACAAAATGTTTGCAAACCAAACGAGCTTGTGTGTCCTTTTGTGGGGTGACAATAGGAGGGGTTTAAAATTTGTTTTTGCATTTCTCTTATTTTTGTTAGTATTGAATGATGTGACAGTATAGTTTTGGAAAACACTCAAAAACTGGATTGGATAAGAAACTGCGCAAAAGCAGAATCAACACTTTAAAAGTCTGGAACCAATCCATCAATTTTGCGGGCCACCAATGAGCATCCATTCCATTATTGAATACGTAAATTAAATTGCTTTTTGAATAAACAATACAATTTTGCAAGTTTTGATCTCTGAATAGATAGCCACGTCAAGAAAAAAAATTTAATCTGGTTTTTTCGTAGGCATGAAACGACATTATAAATATTCAAACACCCCAAAGTACAGCACAGAAAGAATATTTTTATGTTAGCCAAATAAATTTTCAAAATAAAACAAATGTTTGTTTGTTGCAGAAAAAACTATTCATTGAAATAAAACTTAAAATAAAAAAACAAAAAAAATTTAAATAAAAATTATTCTAAGAACCTAAATCGAATTTAATGTCGTCAATGAATCCATAAATGTTGATGCGACTGACTTACTGTTTTGGGGTGCAAGTCATTGGAACAAAGATCTTGACATTTCTGTGAGTTTTCTTTGAGCTGATATCTGGATTTGATCCACGACGAATTTGCTGCATGAACATCTTCGCAACTGAGTCCTTCTCCGAACGGCAATGAGCCTCTACGTGGATTTCTTTGGAATCTACAGCTTCACATTCGCTGGGACAGGCGTTAACGTCGATTTTTGTAAAGCAGATTTGATTACCTTCAGGTACATATTGCACACGTTTTTCTACTTCACAGGTTTTTTGGTTTGAATGAACTTGAGAATTTTTCTTTTGGTCTTTCTTCTGGTCATTATTTTCATTCGATTCGGACGATGATGATTCGGAACTTTGCCATTGTCTGTCAGATGGTCGTTTGCCTTCGAATTTGTTTCCATTTTCGAAGTTACTTACTACGTTTCCTGCTTGATGTTTGACTTCGTATGCACGAGCAGATTTTGCCCTTTGTTGAGCATTTTGCACCTTAGATTCGCAAGTCTCGTCAACTACGGCCCAAACAGGAGTATAGTGTTCTTGATTTTGGAGCACCTTTTGTTGCGGAGTGGCGATGTCATCGATTTCCTCCCCGTTGTAGTTTCCACAAAGACCAGCAACTTTATTTCTGAGTTTTGGTTCGGCATGCACTCGAAGTCGTTCCCCATCGAAATAGATCTTCACTTCAGCTCCATGCAACTCAACCTTTAAATCTTTTTCTGAAATGGCGTATATGCGGGCAACCAAACTATTATCTTCTTCTTGGCTAGATTGCTTGGTGGGAACATGGACATCAATAGCAGATTTTTGAGAAACTTCTTTTGGTTTCTCGTTGATGGTCACACGTACTGGAGCATTGGGTGTGTTGGATGGCGAAAGCTGGATGCGTTGGCCTGCGGTGACTATGAGAACTTCTCTTTGGTTGTCATTCTCGTTAGCTTGACGTACGAGAACTGAGAGTTCATCTTCAGAGGCTTTATTACGGTTGATGTGTTGGAGCACAGCATACCAACATTTACCGATTTTCTGTTTTTCAACGACAGCATTATCGAATGTCAAGATTTTGTTTTGGTCAATCACGCAGACTTGAGAGTTGCGAGTCATGGTGCGCATCATGCGCTCCTCTAGAGTCATTCCTGGGTGGACTGAAAAGAGGTAGCGGTAATCGCGTGGAGTCGGTAGGCCGGTTATATTTTGCTGGCCGCTAGGAAGCTGGATGGTCATGTTCATCAAATGTTGGCGGATATCAAAGTTGATCCTTGCATCCAATTTGCCAGGTTGTCCTTTCTTTGACTGATCTTGTTTTGTTTGGTAGTATCCCCAATGGTGTAAGACATCGTAAATCGAATGAGCAAAATTCTTAAGTTCCGTAGTTGGCTGTTCTGTGTCAACAATAACGTGGAATTGGTCAAGTATGTTGGCTTGGTATGTTGCCTTCAAACAAGCTGGCATCTGGTTGTTGCCTTCTTCGCGCATTTCACGCTCGCATTCTTGAGAAATTGGAGATCGTAGGAGTTGCTGTTGGTAGTCACTAGTTTGATCCATGATAATCTTGACGTTTATTTTGGTATTCTTTGGTTTTCCTCCTTCTCCAAGAATAACTGTCAATTTTGCGTTAGATTTTCCATTATGCTTCTGGGCTTCCAAAAAGTTAAGAGCGGGAGTGTTGGCGAAGTTTCTGACGTATGAAGCATACACCTGTTTAGCTGGGCCTGCAGAAGCTGTCTTTGCACTTCCGAAAAGAAGAACGCGTGTCTTGTCCCCTACTGAATTATCGGCTTGAGCGATGGTGCCAACGAATTTTGCTGGTTTTGACCCATCAAAGACCAAGGCGGAGTCGATAAGCGCTGCTGCAGCTTGTTTCATGTCACGAGCGGCATTCCACATCATTTCTTCGCGGCGAGATTCGCTGTTTGGTGCTATATCTGAGACAATAGCAAGATTGGATTCATCAGCAGCAGAAAGTGGTTTATCAGAACGCTTGTTGCTGGATGAGTCATTAATCTCTTCTTTGTTATTAATTTGAACTCCGAATTTCATGGCTTGGTTAGAAGAACGTTGCAAATCAAGGCTGAGTGTGAATTTGAAGTGGGCAACACCATTCTTTGGCCAAGGTCCGTTGGAAGAAATGTCGTCTTCTAGAGTAGTTGCTTTCAATTCACTGGCATCAGCAAATGGCAAGGAAGCCAGGGACATGGCAGCACGAAGCTTTGTTAAGCCAGTGTTGTCTAAGTCTTGATAGAAAGGCATTGTAAGAAGGGAAAGCAGGACATTGCCGGCAGAAGTGCTTTGCGAAGCTGGTTCAAAAGTAAAAGGCATGAACTCAAGAGGGCTAGCTACGCTTTGATCTTTGACCAAAGATTGCATTGTCAAAATAAGGCTCATTGGAAGTTTGGCGTATTGCTTAACTCCTTCGTTTTGGAGTAACCTTTCCATAGCATTAACAGCACTCTGTGGGAATTGATGCTGCATTCTGTAATGGAATGCCATACCGATAGAATCTTCACCAAATGTTTTTTCATGTCCTAAGGTAGGGCGCATTTCGATCAATTTGACTTCCTTAGCTTCGGCGACTGGGCGTAGGCTGAGTGCGTTCTTACGAGCTGTGAATGGCCAGGAGCTGAAGTGCATGAGCTTAACTTTGTTGTCGGTAGCTAATGGGGCAATCTTTCCTGACACTGCGGTGTTCTTCAAGTCTAAGTTCAAGTTAATGCTCAAAGGCATATGTACTTGCATTTTTTGGATTTGTCCAGCGACATAGCGTTGGCGTTCAAATGGTGTGATGAAACCAGCCTTTCCAATCTTTTCCATGCTAAATGTTAAACGAACCTTAGAGGTTACGTTGACGGCTTCAATTTGGAGGACATTGGACCAGTCCTGTACACCAGCAAGGCTAGGTGTTGTCTTAACCTTGACATCTCCAATGGCTTGCATCAAAATTGGTGTCTTGTAACTGTAGTAGAATGGATAACCAGTAGCCAAAGGAAAAGCGATCACAATTTGTTGATGGTCGTAGATTTTGTTTAATTGCAGCTGGTGGCCAGACATTAATTCTTGGACAATGCCAGCGAGTTGAGCAGGAGCTGATTTCAGGGTCTTTTCATCGAAAGATACGAAGTTCTTGCGGCCTAACATCTTGAAGAGCAACTGTCCTGCTACTTCTTCATTGTTATCTGTGCCAAAACTAATACCCAGTTGCTTGATGATTTTCTGTACGGAGTGCCTGGTATTTTGAGGATTAGCGTTGTTAGATTTTTCATCAGACACTAGAGCATCCCAGACATTCTGAACACTAGACAACAAACCCTGCACATCGATATCGTTCATGTTGATGCCTCCATAATTCTTCCAAGAAGTGAAGCTCGTAACCTTGGGGATTGCGCTGTCTGGTCCCATGATGTGGCTCATTTGGTATTCTTCAGACATCTGAAGGATCTCGGACACACGATCTCTGAGAGCTGTCTTCGAGTTTTGGAGACCAAAGGTGTGTGGGTTGAGGAATTGTTGAGCAGCCTTGGCGTTTGCAGCCAAGTTAGCGTTTGCATTTGAAGTTAGTTGAGCTGCGGAGTTTATAGCCGATTTCACAGTGGTTCTCACACCTGTACTGGGGTCATTGTAGGTTGACATGGCCATACGTTGAAGAATAGCAGCTGGGGGGTCAGTGCGCATTAAGAGAACCACAGCCATGCTACGAATCTCGGGCTCATCAGCTACATTGCTGTAGATCTTGAAGAGAATCTTTTGGGCAAACTTGGGGTATGTTTCCACAAGTTTGTCCATGCTTGCAACAATAGCCAAGCGTTCAAATGAAGTAGCGCGTTTCTCATCTTCTAGGTAGGGCTCAAGGATTTCAATAATCTTGGGATGGGCAACATTTCCTAAGGCACGAATGTACTTTTGACTGCGTTGTTGGTTCTTGTTGTTAAGATTTTCTGCAAGGCGTTGTCCCAACCAGGGGATGATTTCCTTAGTCACTATTTCACCGAGAGCTTTCTCAAATGACCCAAATGATTGGACAGGGTAGTAGTTGTAAGCAGCGCTTTTGTCAGAGTAGGCACGACGCAGTAAGTCAGCGTAGGTAATGAGGATTTTTGGGTATTGCATAGATTGCTTGCGGACTTGGTCATTCTTGATGATTTTTTCAAAGATTTCGCGGATTATGGGTTCGGTTGGAGTGCGTAAATTTCTGAAAGCTGTTTCCAAGAGGCTGGACGCATCATTTCCACGAATCTGTCCATTAGAAACTGACTTAACAATCCATGAGACGGCGGGATTTGTACCGGCTTGAGCAATGGCATCAAGGATTGTTTCCTCAACCAATTGCTGTTCTAGCTGTGCCTCACCCCGGCGGCGTTGGTTAAAACTGGATGAAGTTATTTGTTCAATCTGCTTGTAGTCCATGGTTTCGATAAGTTCAGCCAGTATGGTGTATTTCTCAAGGGTATCCCGGGTAGGGATTTCTCCTTGGGATTGCAATTCGGTGGCAATTTCTTCAGCTAACTTGCAACCTTCAGCAACTGCGTCAATAGCGTTGTGGAACTGGATGCTACGTCCCTTGTTTCCGATTGTGAATGGGTGTAGTGGTTGTTCTGTGGCTTCTTTAGTTGCTGGATGTGGCTGGTAATGGTGAGGATATTTGGCAGCATAGCGAGGAGAGTTGAATTCCTCAGATGATTCGGAAGAAGATGAGGACGATGACGATGACGAGGATGTCATTTGTTTTTTTGAGTTGTGCTTTTCGATGTGGTTCTCAGATCTAATGCTACGGGGATGGCGGTGGCTATGAGTTCCTTCTTCACTTGATGACGACGAGGAAGATGACGATGAAGTCGACTGTCCATTGGCACTTTTAGCGGATGTTCTTGGCTGGTTGTTCTCATCGGATGGCATATTGTACCGGTAGACTAGATTTCCAACATGGATCAAACCATCGCGCTTAACTGGTAACGAAGATTCAATGGCAGCAATCGATTCGAGCTCAAGAGCGATACGACTTACAACTTCGGCTTGTTCATCGTCATATAACATGGGACTAACAGCAACACGATTTGTAGTTTCAGCAGACTTTATTGTAAAACGATCAAGGGGACCGGCAACAACAACACGAGTAACGGAGGCTTTCTAGAACAAAAAAAAAAAAAAACAATATAGATATATTCGAAAAAGAATTGCTCAAGGACTTACGGATAAGAATTCTCCCATCTGGTTAGAGTTGGGTTTCATGTCTGATGCTCCTGAGATTCCAAAATGGTAACCTCGGCGGACATCACAGTTGCTGTAATTCACGGTCTTGACGAATTGCAAAAGGTTCTCGTCCATGTTGAGTTGTGTTTGTGGGGCCCATTGTTCAACAGGTTCGGCTTCAGTAAAAGCGGGAACTGCAGACATTTCATATAAGGTCTCGCATTCACCAGTCACTGTAGGTTCCATTGTCTTGTAGAAAGCATTAGTTGTGTCCTTGGAATCCCCTGGCAGTTGATTGTGGCGGCATTTGATGACATTTTCTCCAGTAGTGTCCACTTGGAGTTGAGAAAGGACAGCCTTAAGCTGGTTAACATCATCATTGCTCAAGGATTGATCAACATCCAATGATCGGATGACTCCATTTTTATAGTTAATTATGAACAAAGCTTCGGACTGGGGTTCGTCACTATAGTTCAGCGTTTGCTCGGGGATCTTGCTGTTCAAACCGTCCTTAAGCTCATCATGGAAATGAGCGTGACGAACTTGTGACAATTTACCACGAACTACTGATTCGGATTCAGGTTGCAGGATCAATTTTCCCTTAGAAATGATACCAACGTATTGATCCTTCCCTAAGCCGTAGCCGGCAAGGGTATTCGCAGTGAAGGCGTATTCGTATTGTTGGTTTGTCTGCCATGGCGTTGAACAGGCAGCCAGTCCCACTTTATTAATATTGCTTAGTTTAATTTAATTGTTTTCTAGAATGCTTTAAGTAGCACTTACCAATGGTTAGAAAAATCAAGGCAGTCCGCATTCCTTTTTAGAGTTTGTCGTTTGTTATGTTTGTAAATGATGATTGGTTGCTAGTAAACCAAACTGTGCCCTTCAATATTTTCGTCCGGGCTTATATACCATTTCGATTAGTGTCTGATATGCAAGATCATCGAATCTTTAATAAAAAGTGATTAGTTGTTTTGATTTTGCATAGGAATATGATAAGATAAGCAACTGGAGGTGGTTGCTATGATTTAATAGTTTTTTTTTTTTTTTTGTTAGTTGTAACTGACATGCAGCAGGGAAAGACTTGAGTTATATTTAAAAAGGGTATTACTCCCAAGTCCCAACAGCGGCATACGTTAATACGCTTCGGCCTAATTAAGGGAAAAGGTTTGTTAAAAAAACATACAATTTGTTAACCAGATAACAATTGCGTTTATTGTTACATTGTTTTTTGTAGAGAATTGTACGATCTACAAACTTTCAGAGATTACGCGAAATACAAAAATGTATGACTTTTGACCTCGGATAAAAAAACAACGCAAAAGCGGGATCGATGGGGCTTTTTACATAGTATTCGTAATAACGTTTTCAAGACCTATTCCAAAATTCAGGTTATTGGGAAGTAATGCAAACTAAAAGTGTATTTTGACTGGGCTATAAGGTCAGTAAGGTTGTCTTACACAAATGATATTTATTGACGTCGCGTCATCCTCCTTCTTAGAATTCTTTAACTATTGTCTGCATTTTCTTAATTCTTCCTAATATTCTTTACTGTCTCGCGAAACACGACATTAGTCATGTGGGAGATACAAAGTCAAAACCCTTTTGAGGAGAACGCAATTGATTCATTACTATCAGCTAATACCTACACGTGGTACAGGTCAACAGTTCAACACAATAAAAAAAAAACAATCGCAACGCGTTGCAGTTCATATCACTGAACTGGAAACGTATTTAGATAATGCAATTTAGTAGATGTTTTACAAACGGGTTCATTGTCCCACAACTATTACGAACGATTGCCTTGAAACCGACACGTTTTAACCCTGAACTTTATTGTAGTTTAGTTGGTTAAATAATATTCTGAGGATAGAATAATGAAATGTTAAATAATTTCAGCTGTGTTTTTTTTTATAATGAGCCCGCGCAAAAGGGGGTTTAGCTACCCTTATAATGTTAGTTGAACACAGCGAGGCGTTAGGAAAATAGGGAAGGATATGAAAGCAGATACCGATGCACATTTGTTTTGAAGTTCGGCAAGCCATTATGAGGGGGGGGGGGGGCAGAGAGTCTGGCAAAGCATTCCACATTCGCGTGGTACGGCTAAAGAAAGAATCTCTGTATTTGACTGGACGTCCTAAGTTGGGTTCAATGGTAAATTGATGGGCATTCCTCGCAGCGCTGTTGAATTATTTCAGGGGAGCTGGCTATTTCGCTGAAGCATTGTTTGTAGAAATGGCGACATAATAACGACAACCACGAAACACTACGGCGGTGCTCAAGAGATGTAAATGGTTTCTGTTGTAGAGTCGCCTATCATTTTTAATGCTGTTTTTTTTTTAATTCTGTACAAGAAACTCAAGTAGGTAATTGGAGCACTTTACTTGTCGACATATGGGAATTATACTCAAGTTTTGGACGAATATACGCTTTATAGAATGTAGCCAGATCAGAAGGGGTGAAGAACTTCTTGCATCTTCGAAGGAAATCTTAACACCTCGCAGCATTATTGGCGGCGTTAAATATGTTGTCATTTCACAGAAGGTGGTCAGTAATGCCGAGAACTGATAGGTGTTCAGTTTCTTCGATGCAAGTGCCCATCATGGATAGTGGCATTGGAGGTATGTTTCGCTTTAACGACAAAAGACAACATTGAGTGTTTGAAGATTTAAATTCTACGCGATTTCTTATTCCCCATTTTACAATGCTGTCAATATCAGAATTTAATGAACTGCCATTGCAGTTCTATACATCCGAAGAACATGGATGTGAGTCTTGGAAATTAATAGGAAAGCTGAGAGTACTGTCGTCTGCGAAACAATTTATTGGATTAGTTGTTTCAGATAGTAAATCGATGACAAATATTTAAAAAAAAGAGTCGGAAGCAAAACAGACCCCTGGGGCACACCAGTATTTATTTGTGAATATCAGACTTGAATCCGTTCAAGACAACTTGTATTGAGCGGTTCGAAAGGTAATTAATAATCCAACGAAAAAGAGATTCGTCGAGTCCAAATGCACGCATTTTCGATAAAAGGGCTTGATGCCAAACTCTGCCTTAGAAATTTCAAGTGCAATAATCTTACTTTCACCAAAACGATAGAGAGATTGATGAAAGAGACCAGAGGAATAGGACATATGGAAAAGCTTACACAATGGTTTTGCCAGCGTTGAAAAACTCCTCTTCAGAACAATAGCGGGGATATTATTCGGGTCAGCGGATTTGTGTACATAAATAACAAAATTTTGATATATCAGAGAAAACTTATTTGACAGATTGCGAACAACTTTAAGTTATATCAGCAGAACCAATTAAAAATGAAGTTCAAATGCATATTATATCTTAAGATTTCTAGAATAAAACAATTTATTAAAATTGTACAATTTGTTGTATAATTTAAAAAAAAATCGATTTATTTATTTAGCTTCTCATTTCTAACTTTAACTGTACCCAAATTTATTGACAGTAGGTATTTATGATACAACTTACGTCCGCTGTGGGTGATAGTTCACTGAATAAAAAATATTTTTGTTTAAAATATAAAAGTTTTTGCAATTGAATGGAAAAATATATGAAATTACCACTAAAAGAAATATTTAATTTTAAAATTTATGAAGAAAGAATGAAAATAAAACTAAAAAAAATATTTAATTTTAAATTTTATGAACAAAAGAATGAAAATAAAACAAAGAAATATTTAGTTTTTAATTTTAATGAAAATAAAAACTAAATGAAATAAATATTTTTTTATTTTATTTATTTAAATTAAAATTAAAAATTTAATTGTTCTTTTAGTTTTATTTAATTCCATTTTTCATAAAACAGCAACATGGATACAGAAACATTAAAATCAATTTTATCTTGCGACTAGTAAAACTAAGTTGCCTTTTTAAGTAGTTAACGCTGCGTAAATTAATAACCTTTGGGTTAGGAAAGAGCTAACCATTTTGGGGACCTACAGAAACCGCTTTGTTAAGCGGATATATGTTTTAATACTCTTAGTCGAACAATCTCGTTTTCCAGAGTTGGCGAACAAGGTTTGTGTCATCAAGGTTCTGTGGAATGCTTCTATTGAAATGGCCTTGTAAGCGTGTCTTAAGCTTGTAAGCAAATCGTTTCATTTTTCCTTCCATATAGTTTCTTGTCAAGTCTCTGTGTAAATCAGTGTTTCGAATGTACCATTGATCCCAACCGATTGCTTAGAAGGCTTCGTTTTTATATAATAGAAGTCTTTGCCTATAACAACCCCAAAGTTGTATTCCGAACGGTGCCGTGATATTTAGCCAAATGACATTATGCCAAAAGGTCAAATTTGGTACAGACACTTTTGAAAGTGCTTTGTTATATTGTATATTATGTATATATACTAACTAAATAAGTTTTGCAATGTCAGATAGGTACTACATAAATCCATCTACTAGATCCGTTTCAGAAATCTCTTGAACAAATAACTGCGCCTCCAGGAGCGGATTGAAGAGTCACTTACCAGAAAATAAATTTTTCACTCAAGTTTTCCGCGCCTATGTCCCGTTATTTTGAAGTCCTAGGTGAGCGGTTCTTGCACTGTCAGATAGGTATTGAATCCAGCTACCCGTACATTAGCTATCTATACATCATAAATAAGGTGAGAAAAATGGCGCTTCTTGGAGTGTAATGAGTGGTCGGTGGTAGAGGGTACTTCTTTCAAAGACAGTTCTATTTCCTATCAAGCTTAACAGTCTATTTTGTATTCTATCGAGCAGGTGTAGCGATACTTGAGAAGCACCTGCCCAGAGGTGTGAGTTATACTCAAATTTTGGGCGTATAAGCGCTTTATAAATTGTAGACATATCAGAAGGAAAAAAAAAGCGTTTTTAGTCAACGGCCTTGGCTCCGATAAACAACTCTTGTTATATGCATTTTTTGTCAAATGTTGAAAATAAACGAGTTATTTAACAATAATCAAATTACCTTAAATTTAAGATGGCGGCCAACCTTACTATTAAAAAGGAAAGAAAATCCCTATCTGCTTTTTTCTATTTTAGCTTATTTTGTAAGATGACTCTTGCTTTGTACTCAATGAATGAAAAAAAATACTACACAAAATATCCAGCCCTGCATACATAGCTAAACAATTCTTACTTTCTAACCACCGCACCGATTCAAATGAAACAAATGATGCAACAAAAAACAAGGCTGTGTTGTTTCCCGTTGTATAGGTATTTCTTTCGAACCTTGATGACCACATTTTCTTGCCTATTTCCTAATTAGTGATCTTTGAATTCGAATCTGAGTTCGACATTTTAGTCGGACACCTACGTAAATTTTCCTTTGAATTTGAGAATTAAGAATTGGAATTTCATGAATTTTAATTGCTTCTCATATGAAACAAAACATTTGTAAGCAATTATAAATAATTTTGTTTTTTTCTCGGAGAATGGAAATATCTTCTTTTAGCTGAAAAAGTTTTTTTTTTATTTTACCTAGTTTATCAAAAGAAAATCGTGCATACCTTGTTTGTTTTTAACAACAGTTCCAATTTTAGGATTTGATTTTTTCATTTCCAGGAAAAAATCCAAATTTCTCATGAAATTGATTAATTTCTTGAAATTACTCTTCCTCGTGATATTATTTTGTGGGATATTAATTTCTGATACTTAAAAAGCTCACAGGAAAAAATAGTGTTTCTAAAAACAAACAAAAAATGAAAATCCCGCCAGAATGTAGTAAAACGGAGGGATTTCGTTAAACAGGATTTGGTAAATTCATCTCTTTATGATAGAAGCCGGGTCACAAATCCTTATTCTAGACAATTGCTTAGTGGCTACATACATACAAATAACAAAATTATTTTTTTTTTCAAAATTTTTCCCCGTTTTTTTAATTAGCTTTAGAGTTTTCTCGAAAAAAACTAATTAATAAACAATAAAATTTGAAAACTAAATGTCTATCGACGAAATAAAAATATTGAAAATCGTTCGACCAGTTTTTTTTTAAAAATTCGTTCTTTAAAAAATATTTTAAATTTTATTTTAGTATGTCATTATAAGAAAATATGTAGTTTTCATCTGGGAAAGTTATTTAAAAAAAATTCAATCAACTCGTTTTCAAAATATTTCGAAACCAATTTTTTTTAGAAATTTAAAAAAAAAAATCAAAAAAAAAGGGTTTAGAAACTTGGAAATGCAATACATAAATATTAATTAAATTATAAATGACTTCCTGTGTGCAAAATTTTATTAAAATCGTCATAATGGTTCATGATTAGACCGCATATGAATAAAAACAATTCTATGAGAGGTACCGTTATAGAAAAAATTTCGAAAAAATAATTCTAACTGAAAGATGTATTGTTGTAAAAAAAACAGCACCCTGGAAGTTTTATCAAAATCGTTATAGCCGTTTTCGAAAAAATCAAACTTTTTGTTAAAGATTGTATGATTGATATGATTGACACAAACTTTATTGTGGTAAAAGCATTGTATATAAACACTATAGAACTACCATCAGGCAGCATCTAGTTTAGCGAGATACTGTCGTTATAGCGCTGCAGTAGTTCTTGATATGCCTTTGTATGGGTTTTGGAGAGTAGAAAGAAATATAGTGATGAAAGAGTAGGTTGTATGATATATTTTCAGAAACGTATGAGTTTAATGATTACAAGCATTTGCAGGAATAATGAATAATGAATACAAATGAAAGGTTCAAAAAGTGACACTAGACCATATGGTATGGCAGAGTAAGGGAAACAAAAATTAATAGATTTCCCTTTGATTTTTCGTAAACAAACCAATATTGTGCGTCTCCAATTATTTTTTGGATTTTGCATTTTTCAAGAAATTTTGTTATTTCTGTATTTTCTGTATTTCATATACCAAAATCAACTACCAATGTTGCCATATTCGGATTCGACTGTTTAAAGTTTTAATATAAATGTTGTTCAATCTCGAACGTTCGTTAAATATAAAACTGGAGCCAGTTGGTACTATGTCGTTGGTACAATAGTATTTTGGTACTAGATTTTTAGTGCTTAGTACTAGAATTTAGTACTATCGTAGTTTTGGTACTATGTTTAGTACTAGATTTAGTAATTAGTAGTGGATTTAGTACTAGATTTAGTAGTTAGTAGTATATAAAGTACTATATTTAGTAGTCAGTAGTAGATTTAGTACTATATTTAGTAGTAAGTAGTAGATTTAGTACTAGATATTGGACGTGATAAGTGAAGATACTCTAACATAAGTACAAATATCTGCAAACAATGTGTTTTATTTGTAAAATATGTAACTAGGCAGGTACTTCAACTAATTAAATTTTTTGCAGACTTACAAAAATTGATGTAATAATCAAACATTCAAAATTGTGCAAAAAAAAAAACCAAACCAAATGTCAAATTTCAACAAAAATCGTTAAAAAGGTAAATTTCATCCTGTTGCCGTATCTATAAAAAAACCCTACCAAAAACAGTGTATTTTCAAGGCAGAAATGAAAACTCCTCACATAACAAATAACACAAAAAAGACTTTATAATTTGCTTCCCTCTAACTGCTAACACTTTATATACATCTTTCCCGTTCTGTCAATTTCTAATGTTGCATATGTGTTGAATTCATCTCCCCGACTAAAAGTCTACACTGAGAAAAAGCGAGATAGCGAAACTAGATGGCGCTAGGTGAAATACCCATCTTGATAGTACTATAGATTCTATATACAATGGTAAAAGTGTAATATAACTTGTGGAACTCATTTGCGAAGTGAGTTTCTGGGTTTCAGTTTAAGCTACTTCAATTTAAGTTGGTTTGTGCATTTACTTATGTGGTGAAATAAACCTAATCAAAATTATGGTCTGTTCTTATGTGGCGATGGTGAAATACAGTTTCAACAAAATTGAGAGAGCTTTTTTTGAGCACCATAAATAAAAAAATGAGTACGACTGGGTCGCATGTACTTGCTCTTATGTGCCTTATCACATTGGGAAGCAATATTTAATTTTATTTAATAATATTTTCAACTAAGTGTCTGTAAGGCGCATTGCCTTTTAGAATGCAACATGACGTTGCACGACACTAGTTAGAAGAATTAGAAAGATAGGAACAAATTTCAGTCGGTGCAGTAGATCGAGAATTAGGTGACTATTTTCTCACTTATAACTCACGGGCGGCTCTAGCTTGCACTAGGAGTTAGAAAAATTTCTTCTCAATCTTAATATCGAACTGACGACCTCCGGGTCAGAAGCAAACATCTTTTTACTTTTAATTGATTTTTATTTTCATATTTGCTTATAACTATACTTACAGGCTAGACAAAAATCTTAAAACTAGCTAAAACTATCAACTTAATTAACTTACTGGCCCTATGCGGGCGCTCTAAATTAATCTCTAACTTAATTTTAATTGCCTTTCGGCCTAAAAATAACTTAATTATATCTTATCTATATTAGGGTTTTATTTTTTACCCAGAAAAATTAAAAAACTAGGCCATCATTATCGATCGTTTTATCACAGAAGCAAACATCTTATCTACTGCACCAATGCCGCCCGCATTGTATCTGTGACAGAAACAAATAACATCTACGTTAAGAATAAAACAGTTTGAACTTATAAAAATATCAAAACCACAATACTGAACGGTTTTTATTAAACATGGAATTTTTTTTTAATTTTGGTATGCATTTTTTTAGAATTTATTTATGTACATGAGATTATAAAATTTAAAATATTTTTTTTTGTTTAGTTTTAATTAATTTATTTAATTTAATTTTCAAAAAAAATCAAAAAAATATTTTTATTAAAAAAAAAGTTATTCAAAATGTTTATATGCAGAATTTATTTGGCTACTTAGGTCTTTTTAAATATAAAATTTGACATTAATCCAAATAGCAATAACCGAGTAAGCCAAAAATTAAAAAAAAAAACCTAATATGAAAAGTACTGTTAATAGACTCTTTCCCGTAAATTTGGTTATAATCACATAATAGCCAATACCAAAAAAATCGTTGAAACCGTTTTCGAGAAAAATAAGCTTTTCCTAAACGGTCATATGGCAGATACCGTTATTTTTAGGTCTAAAAACAAAATTTCTATTTCCCCTCTAGAGGAATGCCAAAAGAATCACATACATCAAATTTAAACATAATAGCATAAGCCATTTAGGCTGCAATTCGTTATACATACTGACAGACAGACATACAGACTTTTTTGTCGATCACTTTTTTAGATTTTTTTTTATATTCACAAATTCTAAACTTGCCTTAAAAAAAACATAAGCCCTGTTTTTCGCGAAAGCTATGGGCTGTGCAGTTGGATTTCTTTAAAAAGAAAATGGTGTACATATTGTGATGTGCCAACAAAATGATTAGATATTCGGAGGATACATCTATGTAAATTAACGACATCTGTTGGATTAATTGTGTACAACTACCAACATTTATTGTGTACAACAACCATACTCGACAAATAAAACTCAATCAAAATTCCAAAATACTACAACAAATCTCTTTATTTTATAAGACACAACGTCTTTCAGTTTAAATAACAGCAAATTTAACTTATTCCACTTATTCACAATTCAAATACGTTTTTATAATTCAACACTTTTTATTTAATCTCAATTCAATCACTTTTTACTGACGCTTATAGTTGTTAACAATTCCACTTTCGAAAATAAACTGAACTTTCAATACCATCTCCTCTTGTATTTATACAAATTTACAAGCTTCTGGAAGCTTCTGTCCGGTTCTGGCACAATCTAAGCTTTCGGTACTAATTCGAGTCTCGAACTAGTACTTCAAGTTCGATTTAGTACTCAGTCAAAACATATTGCGAATATGTAGCATACTTTTAGGGATATGGTTGTTGTACACAATAAATGGTGGTTGTTGTACACAATTAATCCAACAGATGTCGTTAATTTACATAGATGTATCCTCGCCAGTGAATGTCCATGTGGCCCGGCGATCACCAGCTTGCGCTAGTTCTCTCTCGTATCAAAAGGGTTTCTAAACAGGATAGTTTCACATTTCTGGAAGTAATTTTTTAGCTTCCAATTACTACAGTATTGTTGAATTTTATCGAAATCACGTTGCAAGAGAATTCTGATAACCTCAACTTTTGGACGTGTTCTGTACGCAATTAAATCATCGACATACGCAATTACATGAGGTAGACTCCCAATGAGATCGCTGGTGTAAATACCAAAGAGAATCGGCGAGTTCACCGCTCGCTGCTGCAGGCCGTTTTTAATATCAAACGTTGTGGTAGAAGTCACATTGCCACTCTTGACAACAAACTTTCTACCATTAAACATGTCGTAAAGCATAATATAACAGTGGTTTGCTTATGCCTTATCTGGTTAGCTTCAAATAAAGACCCTCTTACCATACGGTGTCGAAAGCCTTCCTCAAATCAACCAGACAGGCACCTGTGCATTGTTCCATTGGACAGTAGATACTAGCTTAGACGCGGGGTGAATTATGTCATGTCCCGCCTTAAAGCCGAACTGGGTGTCTGGAATTATATTTTCGTCTTCGGCTCACATTGGGACAGAGCTCTATTGAAAACTTTTTCAAATAATTTGCTGATACTCGGAAAAAAACTTATCCGGCAGTGAGCTATGTCGTATGATGAAATTGCCTCTTCTATTTGGAATGATCTATTACTAGGGCTGATTTATCCATATTAATAGCCACACTTGTAAGTGGCTGTGGAGGGCTGTCACCTTCACAGCAGCTGAACGACTTGACAAGCACTGCCCCCGCACAGGGGAAGGGATTATCAGTTTATGCATTTCAACCTTTGAGTGCCTGCCTAAAAGTAAAGTGGTCAAAAGGAACTTCACACTGTCGAACGTAGTTCATTGTCTTCGAAGTATATTCTAGAAATCGTTTAAAGAAGTTATAAAAAAACAAAGTGATATTTAAGGCCGCTATTTTAAAGCGATTTGCAGTTTATTTTTTTTTTTGATTTTCATAATTCTAGTAAAATAAAAAAAGAAACATATTTACAAGTTCTATTGTTTGACAACACAAGATCTTGGAACACTAATCTCGATGGTCTTAGTAACGGGCTTAGAACTTAAGTCTGGGTTTGATCCACGGCGAATTTGCTGAACGAACATGGTGGCAACAGAGTCCTTCTTACCTCGGCAATGAGCTGGAACCTCAATGGTGGTTAGGTCTTGACCAACGCAGCGATTTGAACAAGCATTAACCTCAACTGTTGTGAAGCAATAAGCGTTTGCTTGGGTTACGAACTGAACACGTTTTTCTACCTCGCAAGAATTGGCTGCTTCATGTTGAGGTGTTTTCTTGGAAAATTTATTTTTCGGTGACTCATTTGATTCGGACGATGATGATTCGGAACTTTGCCATTGTCTGTCAGATGGTCGTTTGCCTTCGAATTTGTTTCCATTTTCGAAGTTACTTACTACGTTTCCTGCTTGATGTTTGACTTCGTATGCACGAGCAGATTTTGCCCTTTGTTGAGCATTTTGCACCTTAGATTCGCAAGTCTCGTCAACTACGGCCCAAACAGGAGTATAGTGTTCTTGATTTTGGAGCACCTTTTGTTGCGGAGTGGCGATGTCATCGATTTCCTCCCCGTTGTAGTTTCCACAAAGACCAGCAACTTTATTTCTGAGTTTTGGTTCGGCATGCACTCGAAGTCGTTCCCCATCGAAATAGATCTTCACTTCAGCTCCATGCAACTCAACCTTTAAATCTTTTTCTGAAATGGCGTATATGCGGGCAACCAAACTATTATCTTCTTCTTGGTTAGATTGCTTGGTGGGAACATGGACATCAATAGCAGATTTTTGAGAAACTTCTTTTGGTTTCTCGTTGATGGTCACACGTACTGGAGCATTGGGTGTGTTGGATGGCGAAAGCTGGATGCGTTGGCCTGCGGTGACTATGAGAACTTCTCTTTGGTTGTCATTCTCGTTAGCTTGACGTACGAGAACTGAGAGTTCATCTTCAGAGGCTTTATTACGGTTGATGTGTTGGAGCACAGCATACCAACATTTACCGATTTTCTGTTTTTCAACGACAGCATTATCGAATGTCAAGATTTTGTTTTGGTCAATCACGCAGACTTGAGAGTTGCGAGTCATGGTGCGCATCATGCGCTCCTCTAGAGTCATTCCTGGGTGGACTGAAAAGAGGTAGCGGTAATCGCGTGGAGTCGGTAGGCCGGTTAAATTTTGCTGGCCGCTAGGAAGCTGGATGGTCATGTTCATCAAATGTTGGCGGATATCAAAGTTGATCCTTGCATCCAATTTGCCAGGTTGTCCTTTCTTTGACTGATCTTGTTTTGTTTGGTAGTATCCCCAATGGTGTAAGACATCGTAAATCGAATGAGCAAAATTCTTAAGTTCCGTAGTTGGCTGTTCTGTGTCAACAATAACGTGGAATTGGTCAAGTATGTTGGCTTGGTATGTTGCCTTCAAACAAGCTGGCATCTGGTTGTTGCCTTCTTCGCGCATTTCACGCTCGCATTCTTGAGAAATTGGAGATCGTAGGAGTTGCTGTTGGTAGTCACTAGTTTGATCCATGATAATCTTGACGTTTATTTTGGTATTCTTTGGTTTTCCTCCTTCTCCAAGAATAACTGTCAATTTTGCGTTAGATTTTCCATTATGCTTCTGGGCTTCCAAAAAGTTAAGAGCGGGAGTGTTGGCGAAGTTTCTGACGTATGAAGCATACACCTGTTTAGCTGGGCCTGCAGAAGCTGTCTTTGCACTTCCGAAAAGAAGAACGCGTGTCTTGTCCCCTACTGAATTATCGGCTTGAGCGATGGTGCCAACGAATTTTGCTGGTTTTGACCCATCAAAGACCAAGGCGGAGTCGATAAGCGCTGCTGCAGCTTGTTTCATGTCACGAGCGGCATTCCACATCATTTCTTCGCGGCGAGATTCGCTGTTTGGTGCTATATCTGAGACAATAGCAAGATTGGATTCATCAGCAGCAGAAAGTGGTTTATCAGAACGCTTGTTGCTGGATGAGTCATTAATCTCTTCTTTGTTATTAATTTGAACTCCGAATTTCATGGCTTGGTTAGAAGAACGTTGCAAATCAAGGCTGAGTGTGAATTTGAAGTGGGCAACTCCATTCTTTGGCCAAGGTCCGTTGGAAGAAATGTCGTCTTCTAGAGTAGTTGCTTTCAATTCACTGGCATCAGCAAATGGCAAGGAAGCCAGGGACATGGCAGCACGAAGCTTTGTTAAGCCAGTGTTGTCTAAGTCTTGATAGAAAGGCATTGTAAGAAGGGAAAGCAGGACATTGCCGGCAGAAGTGCTTTGCGAAGCTGGTTCAAAAGTAAAAGGCATGAACTCAAGAGGGCTAGCTACGCTTTGATCTTTGACCAAAGATTGCATTGTCAAAATAAGGCTCATTGGAAGTTTGGCGTATTGCTTAACTCCTTCGTTTTGGAGTAACCTTTCCATAGCATTAACAGCACTCTGTGGGAATTGATGCTGCATTCTGTAATGGAATGCCATACCGATAGAATCTTCACCAAATGTTTTTTCATGTCCTAAGGTAGGGCGCATTTCGATCAATTTGACTTCCTTAGCTTCGGCGACTGGGCGTAGGCTGAGTGCGTTCTTACGAGCTGTGAATGGCCAGGAGCTGAAGTGCATGAGCTTAACTTTGTTGTCGGTAGCTAATGGGGCAATCTTTCCTGACACTGCGGTGTTCTTCAAGTCTAAGTTCAAGTTAATGCTCAAAGGCATATGTACTTGCATTTTTTGGATTTGTCCAGCGACATAGCGTTGGCGTTCAAATGGTGTGATGAAACCAGCCTTTCCAATCTTTTCCATGCTAAATGTTAAACGAACCTTAGAGGTTACGTTGACGGCTTCAATTTGGAGGACATTGGACCAGTCCTGTACACCAGCAAGGCTAGGTGTTGTCTTAACCTTGACATCTCCAATGGCTTGCATCAAAATTGGTGTCTTGTAACTGTAGTAGAATGGATAACCAGTAGCCAAAGGAAAAGCGATCACAATTTGTTGATGGTCGTAGATTTTGTTTATTTGCAGCTGGTGGCCAGACATTAATTCTTGGACAATGCCAGCGAGTTGAGCAGGAGCTGATTTCAGGGTCTTTTCATCGAAAGATACGAAGTTCTTGCGGCCTAACATCTTGAAGAGCAACTGTCCTGCTACTTCTTCATTGTTATCTGTGCCAAAACTAATACCCAGTTGCTTGATGATTTTCTGTACGGAGTGCCTGGTATTTTGAGGATTAGCGTTGTTGGATTTTTCATCAGACACTAGAGCATCCCAGACATTCTGAACACTAGACAACAAACCCTGCACATCGATATCGTTCATGTTGATGCCTCCATAATTCTTCCAAGAAGTGAAGCTCGTAACCTTGGGGATTGCGCTGTCTGGTCCCATGATGTGGCTCATTTGGTATTCTTCAGACATCTGAAGGATCTCGGACACACGATCTCTGAGAGCTGTCTTCGAGTTTTGGAGACCAAAGGTGTGTGGGTTGAGGAATTGTTGAGCAGCCTTGGCGTTTGCAGCCAAGTTAGCGTTTGCATTTGAAGTTAGTTGAGCTGCGGAGTTTATAGCCGATTTCACAGTGGTTCTCACACCTGTACTGGGGTCATTGTAGGTTGACATGGCCATACGTTGAAGAATAGCAGCTGGGGGGTCAGTGCGCATTAAGAGAACCACAGCCATGCTACGAATCTCGGGCTCATCAGCTACATTGCTGTAGATCTTGAAGAGAATCTTTTGGGCAAACTTGGGGTATGTTTCCACAAGTTTGTCCATGCTTGCAACAATAGCCAAGCGTTCAAATGAAGTAGCGCGTTTCTCATCTTCTAGGTAGGGCTCAAGGATTTCAATAATCTTGGGATGGGCAACATTTCCTAAGGCACGAATGTACTTTTGACTGCGTTGTTGGTTCTTGTTGTTAAGATTTTCTGCAAGGCGTTGTCCCAACCAGGGGATGATTTCCTTAGTCACTATTTCACCGAGAGCTTTCTCAAATGACCCAAATGATTGGACAGGGTAGTAGTTGTAAGCAGCGCTTTTGTCAGAGTAGGCACGACGCAGTAAGTCAGCGTAGGTAATGAGGATTTTTGGGTATTGCATAGATTGCTTGCGGACTTGGTCATTCTTGATGATTTTTTCAAAGATTTCGCGGATTATGGGTTCGGTTGGAGTGCGTAAATTTCTGAAAGCTGTTTCCAAGAGGCTGGAGGCATCATTTCCACGAATCTGTCCATTAGAAACTGACTTAACAATCCATGAGACGGCGGGATTTGTACCGGCTTGAGCAATGGCATCAAGGATTGTTTCCTCAACCAATTGCTGTTCTAGCTGTGCCTCACCCCGGCGGCGTTGGTTAAAACTGGATGAAGTCATTTGTTCAATCTGCTTGTAGTCCATGGTTTCGATAAGTTCAGCCAGTATGGTGTATTTCTCAAGGGTATCCCGGGTAGGGATTTCTCCTTGGGATTGCAATTCGGTGGCAATTTCTTCAGCTAATTTGCGACCTTCAGCAACTGCGTCAATAGCGTTGTGGAACTGGATGCTACGTCCCTTGTTTCCGATTGTGAATGGGTGTAGTGGTTGTTCTGTGGCTTCTTTAGTTGCTGGATGTGGCTGGTAATGGTGAGGATATTTGGCAGCATAACGAGGAGAGTTGAATTCCTCAGATGATTCGGAAGAAGATGAGGACGATGACGATGACGAGGATGTCATTTGTTTTTTTGAGTTGTGCTTTTCGATGTGGTTCTCAGATCTAATGCTACGGGGATGGCGGTGGCTATGAGTTCCTTCTTCACTGGATGACGACGAGGAAGATGACGATGAAGTCGACTGTCCATTGGCACTTTTAGCGGATGTTCTTGGCTGGTTGTTCTCATCGGATGGCATATTGTACCGGTAGACTAGATTTCCAACATGGATCAAACCATCGCGCTTAACTGGTAACGAAGATTCAATGGCAGCAATCGATTCGAGCTCAAGAGCGATACGACTTACAACTTCGGCTTGTTCATCGTCATATAACATGGGACTAACAGCAACACGATTTGTAGTTTCAGCAGACTTTATTGTAAAACGATCAAGGGGACCGGCAACAACAACACGAGTAACGGAGGCTTTCTAGAACAAAAAAAAAAACAATATAGATATATTCTAAAAAGAATTGCTCAAGGACTTACGGATAAGAATTCTCCCATCTGGTTAGAGTTGGGTTTCATGTCTGATGCTCCTGAGATTCCAAAATGGTAACCTCGGCGAACATCACAGTTGCTGTAATTCACGGTCTTGACGAATTGCAAAAGGTTCTCGTCCATGTTGAGTTGTGTTTGTGGGGCCCATTGTTCAACAGGTTCGGCTTCAGTAAAAGCGGGAACTGCAGACATTTCATATAAGGTCTCGCATTCACCAGTCACTGTAGGTTCCATTGTCTTGTAGAAAGCATTAGTTGTGTCCTTGGAATCCCCTGGCAGTTGATTGTGGCGGCATTTGATGACATTTTCTCCAGTAGTGTCCACTTGGAGTTGAGAAAGGACAGCCTTAAGCTGGTTAACATCATCATTGCTCAAGGATTGATCAACATCCAATGATCGGATGACTCCATTTTTATAGTTAATTATGAACAAAGCTTCGGACTGGGGTTCGTCACTATAGTTCAGCGTTTGCTCGGGGATCTTGCTGTTCAAACCGTCCTTAAGCTCATCATGGAAATGAGCGTGACGAACTTGTGACAATTTACCACGAACTACTGATTCGGATTCAGGTTGCAGGATCAATTTTCCCTTAGAAATGATACCAACGTATTGATCCTTCCCTAAGCCGTAGCCGGCAAGGGTATTCGCAGTGAAGGCGTATTCGTATTGTTGGTTTGTCTGCCATGGCGTTGAGCAGGCAGCCAGTCCCACTTTATGAGTAGTTCTCAGTTAAATCTGATTGTTTTTTAGAAAATAACAGCTAATACTTACCAATGGTTATAAAAATTAAGGAAGTCCGCATGCCGTTTGAGAGTTTGCCGTTTGTTATGTTAGTGTAAGGTGATTGGTTGCTAAATCAAACTGTGCCCTTCGATATTTTCGTCCGGGCTTATATACCAATTTGCATACTGCCTGATTTGCAAGATCATCGAATCTTTAATCAAATCTGCTTAGTTATATTGCTTTTGCTTAGGAATATGAAATGATAAGCAAATGGAGATGGTTGCTAAGATTCAATAATTTTTTTGTTGTTAATTAGTAAAGTTGTAATAGAATGTAATTCAACAGGGCTTGAGATAGCCTTGAGATAATAAGAGGGGCATTACTCCGAATAACTAATACGATAAGGCCTTCGCGTTTTTTGAAATGCCGTCCTAGAACTGGCAGTCTGTGATTGCTTGTAATATCAAGTACAGTGCATGTGAAAGTACATGGGGTCGTTTTTTTTTCAGAAAATTTTCATTTATGGACCGACATTCACAACAGATAGCTGATGATGTAAGAAGTATCTAAAGGCTATTTGATTTGCCCCCTAGGCGGCGTTGGGTCGCTTTTTTTCGAAAAAAAATTCTTATTTATAGACCGATTTGACTCAAAATCACACCATATAATATTTAATAATAAAATAAAAATAGTAAAACGAAAGCTTTTGGCTGAAGTGGAAATATTAACGAACATTAAGTTTTCCCCAGAGCCAATACCAATGGCCACTGTCTGACCCTTATTGAAAAACATGCATTTCTATGTTATATCTGATGAGAATTGTAATTCTTATAAGACACAGGTTTGCTTGCATTTCAATATAACGATAAGTAATGACCGATTGCCCCACCTGGAATATTTTGTGATAACCTTTAAAGTTTAAACGAAGGCCAAACTCATTTATAGATTTGTCTGGTTCACTATACAACAAAGTTGCAATATGCAACTTTGTTGTATATAATTCAAAAATTACTTAAACATTTATTTCTTTGTTAAAATTGTTTATGCGAGTAGCAACTATGAGGCAAAGTTATGCATTCGTGCTGATTAAAAAAAAAAAAATTGCACGACTGGATCGCACGTACTTGCTCATATGTGCGGTCACATCGTTGAATAAAATTTGAAAAAAATCGAACAGCTGGCATAAAGATTCTTAGAAATCAGTAGGGAAACAAGGCTAGGTAAAGGTATACCTAGATATAAGCTATAAGGTACAATAATTTACTTTTTGAAATAAAATTAATTAAAATTATGTTTGGTGGATCGATAAACTCATGTTGGGGGTATTCATGGAATTTATTTAGGATATTATGTACCTACCTATATACATGACATTACGATCATAGGGAACTAAAAAAGGGATCGACAAAAAATGTCTGTCTGTCTGTCAGTATGTATAACGAGTTGCAGCCTAAACGGCTTAGGCCGTTTGGTGTGTGTGATTATTTTGGCATTGCCCAGAGGGGAAATTGAAATATATTTGTAGGCCTAAAAATAACGGTACCTGCCGCATGACCGTTTAGGAGAAGCTTACTTCGCTCGAAAACGGCTCCAACGATTTTAATGAACATTTTTGGGAATTTTTTTGTTGGAATTAGCTATCATTTGATAAGAATCAATTTACGGGAAAAGTCTTTTAACGGTACCTTTCATGTAACGGTTTTTTTAATTTTTGGCTTTCTCGGTACGGTAACGGCTCTTTGGATTTCTGTAAAATTTTATTTTATTTTATTCATTTTATTCATTCATCTGCAAATGCAAATAAGGATACCTTAAGGACGTCTGGCGAGGTGAAGGCTGAAAATAAAACGTCTGAGACACACATATGTACAATCAGGCGAATTTTTCTGATTTTTTGGTGTATCATTCATTTGGTTATACCTTAAAGAATAAAAGTTGATTTGTTTTTAGGAGCGTCTGACGGGGGAAAAGTTGAAAGTAAAACGTCTGGCACCGAGATGTTTAAAATCAGTGAGCAATTCTCTATCGTTTTTGTATGATTAGAAGTGGTTATACCTCTCACACAAAAAAAATACCGTTTTCGAACGGCCCTCTGCTGCCCCGGCTGAAAAATAACCCTGCCAGATTTGATATATTATCACGTATACCAATTTTGGTTATACCTCCACTCCCAAAATTTGCTGTCTGTCGGCTCTTAGACTATATTGTAGGTATTCGGTTATAGTTTTGTGAGAAAAATGTATAGATGATTGACTAAAATGCAGTACAGTTAGGAGAGTTTTGTTCAGTCAAAGTGAATTTACTTTTTTTTTGACTCAAAGTCGACAGCTCCAACTTTCGATTTTCAACTAGAGAGTTAATAAACTTCTGGGTTTCTAAACTTCCTGAAATAGTAGAAATTTAGGAGGAAACTTTGGGATGTGTTTAATTTTTTCTCAGGCCTTGACTGCATTATTCCTTTTTAAAAAAGAAATTAAAACTTTTTTTTTAACAAAAATGGTAAATTCTGCTATTCACAAACTAAAAACAAGAACTTTTAACATAGAAAACAATTTCCAATCATGCTTTTTTAATGGTAATGAGTAGTTTTTGATTGTTTTTTTTTTTTAGAGTATCGCAGTTTTCATTCGAATAAAACAGAACAGTTTATAAGAAAGTATTGGAAATTTTCGGGGTAATTCAAATCCAACCAACGTACGTGTTGGTCCAAAAGAAGAATTTAGAAATACCCGAATAGAATAATCATGTAACAATGTTTTTTGATCAAGAAACCAAGTTTTTTATCTTAGATTTTTATTCGCGGTCGTTTTTTTTAAGAAAATAGCAAAAAAGTGACTAAAAAATACTAAATTATCAATTTTCAGAAAAAAAAATTTTGTCAGACAATTTCTTGTTCAGATGATGATATCGAGCGTGACCTGGGCTGTTAAAGGGGTTTTTATTTTTAAGCTCTGAGCAGAGCACGGATTAGAGCCTGAGCAAATCGATTACGCTCTGAGCAGAGTATGATCAGAGCTCTCCGATCTAAAAAAAAAAACACACTTGAGCACTGAATTGTCATATTTTGTTGAATGTCAAATGAAATTAATTTGCTTACTTGTTGTTGAAGTTTTAAGCGTTTATTGAAAAGAAATTGAAAAAAAAACTGGATAAAGCAATTATTCTACGAGAAGTTTACAATTTATTTTTTGTATCCGATGAGGAAGATGATGATTTTCAAGTAAATCATTCAAGACGCATCACAAAAAATAAAAATTACGCGGAAGAAGTTGTGCCAATATTTTCCGACAGGACATTCAAGCAACATTTTAGAGTGAATCCGGATGTTTTTGATATGTTGTGGCGATTTCCCTGGCCGGGAAGCAACACCGACAGAAAAAAAGCTGATGATTACTCTCTGGTAACTCGGTAACCCAGAATGCATGAGGTAATATTGCATGTGATATATGTATTTAAATGAACATCCAATTCAACCTGTGATTTTAGATCCATTGCAGACAGATTTGGCGTTTGCATTGCAAACGTCTGTAATATTGTTATATGCATATGTAAAAGCCTCATAAAATTGAACTGAATTAAGAGGTTTATTAGATGGCCTACTCCAGAAGAAACTGCCCGAACCTCCGATCACTACATGTACATGCAGAAACATCGCTTTCGTGGTAACATTTTATTCAGTACCTTTGATTATAACTACTAACGATTAAAATTAACTAACTCCAGGAATAATAGGATCAATTGATGGGAGTCATGTATCCATTAGAGCCCCGATTATTTCGCCAAACTCCTACATCAATCGAAAAGGGGTTCATTCAGTGCTACTTCAAGGAGTGTGCAACCACAAAATGGAGTTTTTGTATTGATAGATATTCAATAGTGTTCATTCCAAATGTCGAGTGTCGATAGAGTGCGCGTTTGGTTTGCTAAAAGGTAGGTTTCGGAGATTTTTTGGTTTGAGTTCTCTGAAACCAACATCTATTGTAAAATACATTTTAGCATCATATATTTTACATAATACATGTCTAGCAAGCAATGACAGTGCAGAGGACTTTATAGTAGTCGAGGACAGCGAAAACATTGTAGATGAATGTGACGACGACACAATGGACCTACAAACTGCTCAGACCAAAAGAGAAAGTTTGATGAACTCTCCGTTTAAAAAAAATTAATTGTTCAATCAAATCAAATATACATACATAACAATAAAATAAGCTCATAGCCAACTTTTTTTCTGGGGTACTGCCTCTTGCGAGGAACTGACAAAACCTCCAAGAGTAAAATTTGTCTCGAAAAAGTGCATCTCATGTAGCCGTTCGGACTCGGCGGTAAACTGTAGGTCCCTTCCATTCTTGCAGAGTAACAACACACACACAGGAATGGTTGAGAGTATAAGTCACTAGGCCTTGGCTCCTTAAGGAGCTGTCGCGCCAATAAATTTAATTTATTTATTTTTAACAATAAAGCAATAAATTTAATTTTTGTTTAAGTTCTGAGGCACTATAAGAATGATGTTAAGAATGAATGTATGAATGAAATGAAATTCTTACAACTATTAACACTAATATACAATTTAGTACATAAATTATAAAAAAAAAACACTTCAGTATAAAAAAAAACAAAAACAATAAATTATTTCAATAAAAAAACAACAAAAATACATTTTATTATAAACAAAAACCAAAACAAAAAAATCACTTAAAAGAAAAAACTAATTACATTTTTTCGAATAGACTCAAAAATTTGGTGGTCTGTGGTCATTCTTTTCTTATGTCTTCTCTCCACCGAAGAATCCCTTCCTCTTCGCCGCTTCCTTTGGTGCTTTCTGAAGCTAACATCGGCCTCGGTTTCCGCTTCGTGTTCCAGCAGTTCTACAGCTGGTTCTTCAATTGCAATTGCAAAATTCACCCTCACTTCAGCGTCTTCGCTGGACATGACCGCTGGAGGTAACACTTCAGGCGCCCGGCAGAGTAGGTCATCCATCGCCTCAAAAAAATCCCAGGTCTTCCGGAACATGCCAGTGGTTTGGTTTTCTTCCTTTACCTTTTTAAAAGTCCTTTTGAGGCCCTTATACTTTGTATCCACCTGCTCATGCGTAAGGTTGACGCCAAAGTGGTTATTTATTTGCCGGGCGATTTCCTGGACAGCACTTTTTTTAACTCCCGTCTCCAGCCTCACACCTTAAATCCAAAAATAAAATAAAAATATTTCGACCGACGCCATATTGATGTTTGTTGAAACTCACCAAGTGGCTGAGGCTGGCCTTTGAGCCAATGAAGACTATCCCTAGGTATTTGATTCCTTGCTACTTTGATGCCGTTGCAATGGAGTCTATAATATTCTGGTTCAACATGCATTTTCCTTGGTGCCTGAACGATTTGGCACAATCTTTGGGTCTAGCTACTATTCAGTTCCTCTCCATATGCAAATCATCCAACTTACCCAAGTTCAGTCCAAACCTTGCTCCTCCTACAGCACCAGAACAGTGCGTTACCCTTTCAGCCGGTTTACCTCACTTCTCTCGCTGGGGTCGAAACACCTTTATCGGTCTGCGTGGCAATCTCTTCCTCGCAGGAAGATTCTATGAAGCTCGTTTTATTATCATTGAATTCGCTGAATGTTTATGTCACGGCTTAATTCCATATCTTCTAGATAGTGGAGCGAATCCGCGTTATAACTGCCGTGATGCGGTATAGTGGTGGTTCCAAAGTATCAAGCAATACGTCAATGAAGCACCCAAAGGCAAGGAAATATTCCGCGACAGTGTCAAAAATCTTCCCAACAGATGATTCTCCACATTGTTCTGAGGGCGAACATGATCAATTCTTATACGATGTCATGCATGAGGCATTGAATGTACACTTCCAAGGGCTGCAAAACCGCGAACGCAATGCAGGTCATGAAATCGATGCCCACATGAAAGACAAACGTTTCAATAATCAAATCGGAGTAAACTCCGATACGTGTTTGGAGGAAATGCAGCAAACTGTGGCAGCTGGATGGACAAAATGGATCATCGGAAAAGGCCAACAACAGGGGTCGACCAATAACACCACGCGATGGATCAGCAGTAGAATTAGTTGGACTTCAGATTGCAGCTTTAAAATTTATGGACCAACTGAGCAAGGAGGCATTGATTCCGCATAGAAGAAGTTGATCTATGACAACAATGATGATTCAGGTGATGCAACAGTTGCAAACGGTGCCAACTACCATCAAGGACCCGAGTAGGTGTGGCCAATTGGATATTATTAGCGAGCGAGATTAATTTTCGCCAAGAAGTGTGGAAACCTACCTAAGACTATTGTCGAAACATGGTAAGTGTTTTTTATAAGTTCCTTCAACCCCACTTGAAAGAAATTCAAACCTCCCCCCGGCGGGGACTACCTAAGTTAACAACTAAAAATGGAGCCCTTTGCCGTGATTCATGTCGGACGCAAGCTTGGAGTGTTTCCGCAATTCTAGAGGTAACCAAATCATCAATAATCATATTTAGCTGAAAGAACAATAAGAATCAATTCAGTGTTATATGTTGTTATCAAAAATATCAAAAAAACAAAAAAAAATTCTGAAGCACAAAATGAGCTCGAGAGATCCCAGTTCACACTCAAGTTGTTTAGTAATAAGAGTTGTTTTATGTAAAATGTAACACGCATCACTAATCCTTGCTTTATTTATCGTGATGATTTTTTTCTAATTTAAAGTAGATTTACAATAAAAATATATATTTTAAGTATTGGTTTCAATGCAATTTTTTTATGAGAAATAACTATCCCGGGCTAGACGCATTTCAGAGTTTTTTGGCGAATGGATTTTTTTTATCTGTTTGCATACTGGTCTCAGTCTCAGCTAGATTGCTAGGCAAATATACCCAGCCAGATTTTCAAGCCCATCATACGCCAAGCTTTTCAGCTCCTCATGCTCCTGTTAAGTTTCTTCCTCCTCGGGCTCCTACGCAATGCTCTCTAAAATGGTACCTGAAAAGTGAAATGATTTATGTATTCAGCTTTCCGTCGAAAACAATGAAAATTGTTCTCACCAGTTATGGGTGCGACAATATCTAGAGTTTGATCCGAGCTAACATTAGCGTTATCAGAAATAACGCCTTCGTTATGCCCTAAGATGTGTGAATGCAACGTGTATTTGAACTCCTGGCTATCAGAGTCGTCGTGAAGTGAAGTCCTCCTCTAGCTCTCAGTAGGCCAAACGTAATCTCCAACACATCTTGGTTGCGTCCATATGTAAGGATGTACTTAAATTCGAAGCATCTTTTAATTCTCCAAATAAAAGTTTTACCGCGTTGTTTGACTGAATTTTAGATACCTTGAAAATAAATTGAATTTCTTATTATTTATACAACCTAATATAAAGTTAGTACGTTCTTACCTTTTTGAAATGGCAATAGTGTTTTTGCCAATAACTCTCATGCTTGAAATCGTTTCGGGCATCGTGTCGAGAATCTGATTTTGCAGTTCAATTCCAAGCCCATAAGCGTGAACTCTTTCCCAGCTTTGGGAAATCGTACGTTCATCACATTAAACCATTCATCGACCTTAATAAAACGAAAAGAAAAAAAATTTAAGCAGTATTATATATGTAACTATTTCAAAAAGTTCTTACTAGCTTGAACATCAACATTCCAGTTATCCCCAAGAAGATTAAATGAAGCTGCTCTTTCGATTACTTTGGCAATGGTGTACGAAAGAGCTTAGTTGCAAGTTTCACTTTTTGCCTTTCTGCTCCGTTGATATTGATGTGGCGTTCGCTTATCTTATGTGTTATTAAATTTTAAATTTAAAAGTTTTCAAAAAAAATTGACCGGATTTCCTTTTCAAGTTCCCGCTTTTTGTCTTTTCATTCGTGGGCGAAACTATTTGATATTTTTGATTCAGGTACTCTACATCGTTAAAGACAATTTGAGCACCTCCAGCACAAGTTGGAATAGCGTTGCCTTTGTACAGTTTTGTTTCGACTTCTCAGTCGGTGTCTGCTTGTTGCAACACCAGACAATATTTTTTGTGTTTTTGGTTGGCTTGCCAGTGAGGTCCTTCACATCAGGAAGTTTGTTGATTGATTTCGGTTTGAATTTTCGCAGGATTGTACCAAGTGGCACTGGATTAGCAGTCCGGTGTTCGAGCCATTTCTTACCAACCGATGGCGATTTTTTTGCAACCGGAACACCCTAATATGTACAAAACAGAGTTTTTAAAGACTTTAAAAACAATTCAATGATAACATACCCTGATATTCCGAGGAGTTCCGTTTGTTTCCGCATTCGCATTAGATTTTGTTAAAGCTGCCGATATGTGTGATTTCAATGGTGGCACTGAGCTGATTTCGCTCAAATACTGGCTAAAATGCGCCATAACGTCATATCGTTAAGTCAGGAGCTTTGAAGATTGGAGATTTGCGAAGCCGCAACACCGTTTGGCAGAATATGCCATAATAGATCTCAGGGATTCGCACCGAATGGATTTGTTTATGTACCCAATTGATGGGTGTTGTCGCTGCAACCGGTTTCCATTCTTTCCCAGACACCTCGGAGACGTACGATGAGTTATCATCACTCTCGTCAGTTTAGTAGTTTACGTAGCAACTGCGGCGGCGACAATTGTATTGTCTGCTTGTCTTTCGGCAGGAACAACAGCCTTAACAAAAACATTACCTTCCAATAGATGTTGTTGCTCTTGTCCATTTCCATCATCAGCAAGGTGTTGTGTTTGTGGTGATGGAAACATTTTCAGTCGTTTTTTTCAGCGGGACAATAATTGTTTTGTTTTTAGATATTATTTTCGATTTTTTTAATATTTTTGTGTGGATTTGTTTTAATTGTATATGAGAAAAATTTGATTTTAGTATTTTGACTTATTTCCGCATTATTTGAGTGCGTCTTATTCGCCTTAAAGCAAAAAACTATTTTACTGACAGTTGTTGTTAACAAGAACAAAATGAAATGTCAATATAAACAAAACTGACGTCATTGTCTTTTTTGCGCGGACAATGAATGATATGCAAAAGAGAACACAAAACAAAATGAACGATAAACAAAAGAGACAACGAAAATTAAGGGTGTTGGAGGTTGGAAACATTACCTAGCTAATCCTCTTCTTTCTTCTATTATTATTTTGAAAACTTGCCTTAAAATATAGAAACTCATTTGCTCAAAATCCTACTTTATATTTTGAATCAAAGTCAAAGAAAATATGTTCAACCCACCATAATAATAATGGTCTTTATTTTACAGGATTTTTTCAATGATTGTTTTAAGCAATTAAGTAAATAATTGATAATTAAAAAATTCATTGATACGTGCGAAGCATACATAACAACCAAAAAACATACAATACACCGTTCTACATACATTTTGATTTGGGAATTTTATCATTTGGTAATTTAATTTGGCTATAATAATCTTGTGGGATACCACCTTTTATCGTAAAGATTAACCTTCACAAGCTTTAAGCTCCGTTAAGGCCGCATGGATACGAAAGTGTAAACGCGATTCGAGCGAGTAGCCAGTATACTTTTTCCTGCAAACAGTTTATATTAAATAATATGTACATGATTAAAAAAAGTTACCTTACTTAGCATCTTCTAAGGCCGCTATTGCAAGGTTACGACGTCCTTCTTCAGCATAAATCAAACCAATTTCGACAAGGGCAAAAACTACTAAATACATGTCTTCTTTAATACTGCTCTGCAGTGCCATCACAGATTCCAAACTCCTAAACCAATCAATCATTATTTCTGTAAAAAAAAAAAAAAATTGATAACGACTTACTTTAATGCCAAAAACGGATTTTTAGTTTGTCTCAAACAAGCTCCTTTTAACAATAAAATTAACGCCAGGTTATCAGAATCAAAAGGACTTGTCGCAGATTTCTCTTGGTGTTGCTTCAAATGCGACTCAATGATTTGGTAGATTCCGTCGGCTATATGAAAATGTTTACCCATGACTTTAAACGTATTCCATACGTACATGAGTTCTATTGCTGGCATTACTAGTGAGCGATTTTGTGCGAAATATCTTTCAGCCTTTTTACAAATAAACTTCTCCATAGGTAACGATTTACCGGCGATTCTTTGTTTGTACCGTGGTGCCTCGCGCATCAGGTTATCAATAGTTGTGCGTTCCGTTGGCGTTAGATCATCGATCATTAGCATTACCGCAGCCTTTTGGTACGAATAGATTGTTCGTGACCATTTACTCTTTTCTACAAGATACGTTGCATAGAGGCTTGACTCTCGCCAATCTAATTTAAGACTAAAATCAGGATGGTTGAAATACTTTCGCTAAAAAGAACTAACTCCATACCAATTTCTTACCAGTTTACCCATAACAGTTCCCAAAAGCTAAGATGATGAAACTGAGGCCAGACATTTTGAGATTTCCATGACTTTTTGTACCAATATTGTGCTTTGTCTAAATTCCCTTTCATAAATTCCAAACGTCCTTTGAAAAACAAAAACCATACACCCTCAGGGTACTGATTTAGTTGTTTGTTTAGAATTTCATCACAAAATTCTAAATCGCCTTCTTGATGACTTAAGACATAGCAAACAATTAAGTGATAACCTAGGAGGGTCATTGCGCAAAGCACTTGCCGCAAGCCAGGAAGATGGTAGCCCCTCACCAAATCATCCATTCCACTTTTCTGCAAGAACATTAACATTAATAACTGGATGAAAGATAAATTGTTTTTTAAAAGTTTTCACCTTGTTTCCAGAGAAACCTATAAATTCTAATACTTTTATCACACAGCCTGGGAGCAATGATATCATAAGGTTGAACGTACCCATGCCCATTCGTACTCCGCTCTCAAAATGTACTTTGGAGTTTTGTGAATTCCATTGTCTTTGAGTCAGAATGTTTGCACACTCCCTAAACAAATTTTAGTATTTAAATATTTCATGAGTAAATGTTTATGTACTTCTCCCTTACTTATAACTATTGAAACATTGCCTTATCTTCATACCACCTTTAACAAGACTTGTCAATGTTTCGTCTTCGATAAATGTGAGCATCGCCTTAATCAGCATTGCTTCAGCTGAACAAAGCTCAGCGTGAGCTTCCACATCTGTATATTGGCTATATATTGTCTATAAACATATAATTATTTTGTAAAATATAATATACAAAGACCGAACTGCTGCATACTTTTTTAAATTTTTTTCCTATGGATTCTGTGATTGTGTTTTTTCGTCTATGCCGACTGCACACTTCTAAGCAGATTTTTAATTCTTCAGCCGCAATGGTGATGTGTTGGTGTTCAAATGTGAGAATTGCCTCTAAGAAGGCAAACACACTATTGCCAACGGAATGGTACATACTAGTGTAAGCCCAAGGCTTCAAAAGGTTTCGTGCATCATCGAATTTGTTGTTAAAAAAATAATGTATAGCTAACTTGGCCTCTTCCAAAGCAATATCCAAATCCATTGTAGTGGACCTAATTATAATGTAGAAGAAAAGTCACCAATAGAATATGTTTAATTTGTTCGTATCAAATTTACATACATTGCATCCATACCCAACGCATCATGAAACTGTAAAATATAAAAAGAAATCTATTACAATATTGTTTTGTTATATCATTTTAATGCAAGGGTCATTGCTTGACCGTTAATTGGTATAAATTTTCATTTCAGACAAGATTCAAATATTGGGTTTTCTAATAGGGATTTGACAACTTTGAATTGAATTTGTGAACGCACCCTTTCAGTAATCATCGAACTGTCATTGTCAATTTATTCAATAAACTAAATATTTTCATCATGGTAAAGTACACGAGCGATCAACGTTCGCAAATGCGAGTGAATGAATGACAGCAACTTTAAGAGCTTTGAATTGTTGAATTTCATCGCAAAATCATCTTCAGTGACGAAGAGCTCATTTTTGACTCAATGTGTTCGTCAAGAGGCAAAATATGTGTTATTGGTCGGGTGAAAATCCACATTTGCTTCATGAATCACCACTTTATCCACAAATAAATTGCAAACTGGATGGCACGTATTTGCGCACACATCGTTTGAATAAAATTTAAAAAAATGCACGACTGGGTCGCACGAACTTGTTCTTATGCTAGATAATTGCTTAGTGGCTGGATAAATTAACAGCTCCTTAAGAAGCCAAGGCCTAGTGACTTATACTTTCAACCATTCCTGTGTGTGTGTGTGTTGTTAATCTGCAATAATGGAAGGGCCCTACAGTTAACCGCCGAGTCCGAACGGCTGGCTACATTAGATGCACTTTTTCGAGACAAATTTTACTCTCGGAGGTTTTGTCAGTTCCTCGCAAGAGGCTGGATATGTATATATATATTAAAATTAAAAAAATATTTTGTTTTCGAAAATTCTTTCATTTTTTTAATTAGTTTAAGAGTTTTCTCGGAAAAACTAAGTATGCAATAAAATTTGAAAACTAAATGTCTATCGAGGAAAAAAAATTTGAAAATCGTTCGACCAATGCTTTTACTTTTTTTCTACATAGTATGTCATTATAAGGAAATCTGTAGTTTTCATCTGGGAAAATTATGTAAAAAAAATTCAAGCAACACGTTTTCAAAATATTTGGAAAACCAAATTTTGTTTAGAAAATTTAAAAAATCGAAAAAAATGTTTTGAAAATTTTGAAATGCATTATAAATAGAGTTATAAATGACTTCCTGTGTGCAAAATTTTATTGAAATCCGGATAACGGTTTACGATAAATCCGGTTCTATAAGAGATACCGTTATAGAACAAATTTCGTAAGATTCATTCCAATTAAAGGATGTATGGTTGTAAAAAAATAGCACGGCAATGCTATAAAAGGTTAACCACTACTGCAATACTCTAGAAGGAGATAGAATAAGGATCAGTAGTGTTATAGTCGAGCTTGAGAGTAGTCATAAATAAAAGTTCTTACAACTTAACTTACATCTTGATATAATTAATAGTTTGCTCTTTATATGTGTAATATAATATATTCCTTTAAAACCCTGAAAGTTTTATCAAAATCGTTAGAGCCGTTTTCGAGAAAATCAAACTTTTTGTTAAAGATTGTATAGCAGGTACCGTTATTTTCGACCTAGAGCAAAAATAAAACACCCTCCGAGATACTACAAAATTAATACTAAATACCAAGTTTGAAGCAAATCGGCCTATCGGTTTAGGCTGTAGAGGTGAAAACAGACAGACAGACAGACGGACAGAATTTCCGGACTCACTTTTTTCGACTTCTCTATCAATAATTAAATATGACATCATGTTTGATTGTTAGAATTTTTTGTTTGCACAAATCCATAACTTGCCTTGTAACTAGTACCATAATAACAAGTTAAAAAGTTGAATGGAAATCATACTTTTTCTGTTTTTTCTTTTAAAGAAAACTCCTTTAGTCCATTTTTTCCATTTCCCAACAAATTTTATTGGACAATGGTTACGCAAAACCTGTTCTACCATTGAAGCCCAAGATTGTGCTTCAATGATCATTTTTTGATTTTTTATATTGATTACCAACTTTAAATGCAAATATCTTAAAACACAAAAAATGGACTTAGTGAGTTTTGATAGAATGGCGACGATGTAGTCGACCGGTCTAAAAAAAGAAGAAATCAACTAAAACTAACAGAATATCTTTTTGATTTTTTTCTTGAACGGTAGATAAGTATGAGTCAGCTACGCTTAAAGTAGGCTTTACATGCATCTTTATCTTCATCTGCATCGACATCTGCAAAAAAAAGATACACAAATCATACTTGTGCGATAGAGAGGGGAGACCAAAATGCAGATCATCTTCATGTATGAAGATTATAGGAAGTATGAATCTGAAGATTGCAGATTATTCATCTTCACTGAACATGTTCATCTTTATTATAGCATTTCATCTGCAACATTGTTTTATTTGTTCGAGTGACTTTGTTTGTTAGTATTTTTCAATCAATGTTAAACATCGTATTTAAAAAAATACTTAAAAAACTTAAAAATTTTGTTTCACTCAGAATTTGCGAAAATTCAAAAAGTTCCATTAAATGAAACCGTTCGGTATGTGAAGACTTGTTAAATGTGAATGGGTCGAGCACATCTCACGTTTTTGACTCTAGGACAGACACTGATGTAACAAACGAAGCCTATCGGGTTGTTGACCCCGATAGTGCAAATTACTTTCAATTTCAAAGGGTAGATGATGCTGAAGTCTTGAGTGCAATATTGAAAATAAAATCTTGCGCCATGGGATTTGACGAAATACATCCACTTTTCATAAAAATTATTCTACCCCACATTTTCAAGTCGAGTTACACACTCAAACATTCAAATACTATACTTCACTTTAATCGGAAGTACATAACATACATTGGGATGTCATTTTTTCAATACCTTCACCTAGTGACAAAGTAATGTTTTTGAAGAGTAATATTTAAAGGCTCTTTGAAATGCAGGTTTTTTTTTTTTTTTTTTTATATAATTAGCCTGCACTAAAGGGATTTTGACTACCCTTATAATGTTAATTAAACACAGCGAGGGCTTTAGGAAAATAGGGAAGGATGTGAAAGGAGGTAACGATGCACATTTGTTTTAAAGTTCTGCACTTCAAAGTGGGAGGGAAAAACAGAGTCTGGCAAGGCATTCCACATTCGCGTGGTACGACTAAAGAAAGAATCCCTGTACTTGACAGTACGTCCGAAGTTGGGCTCAAGGGTATAATGATGGGCATTCTTTGCAGTGCGAGTATTACGGTTAAAGCGTTTCAGGGGAGGAATGCAACTGGCTATTTCGCTAGAGCATTGTTTATGGAAGTAGCGATAAAATAATGAAAGGCAGGAAACATTACGTCTGTGCTCCAGAGATGTAAATGTTTCTGTTATTGTTCGATCGCCTATCATTTTTAAAGCTCTTTTTTGTATTCATTCTATCTAGAAAACTCAAGTGGGTTACAGGAGCACCTGCCCAAATGTGGGAGTTATACTTAAGTTTAGGGCGAATATATGCTTTATATACTGTAGCCAGATCAGACGGGATGAAGAACTTCTTGCATCTTTTAAGGAAACCTAAACAACTCGCAGTATTCTTTGCGATGTCAAATATGTGGTCATTCCACAGAAGGTGGTCTGTAATGCACATACCGAGAACTGAGAGGTGTTCTGTTTCTTCAATGCAAGTGCCGCTCATGGATAGTGGCATTGGAGGTATGTTTTGCTTTAACGACAAAAGACAACATTGAGTTTTAGAAACAATAAATTCTACGCGGTTTCTTATTTCCCATTGTACAATGCTGTCAAGATCAGTTCCACATCCGAAGAAAGAGGATGTGAATCTGGAAACGAATACGAGAAGCTGAGAGTACTGTCGTCTGCGAAACAATTGATAGGATTAGTTATCTCAGATAATAAGTCGTTGATAAATATAAGGAAGAGAGTCGGAGACAAATTAGAGCCCTGGGGCACGCCAGCGTTTATTTTGTGAGAATCAGACTTGAATCCGTCCAATACAACTTGTATTGAGCGTTTCGAAAGGTAATTACTAATCCAACGAAGAAGAGATTCGTCGAGTCCAATTGCACGCATTTTCGATAAAAGAGCTTGATGCCAAACTCTATCAAATGCCTTAGAAATATCAAGTGCAATAATTTTGCTTTCCCCAAAACGATGGAGAGATTGGTTCCACTTTTCGGTGAGATATACCATCAAGTCACCAGTGGACCTGTTGCTACGAAAGCCGTACTGCCGGTCATTAAGAAGCTTTCGGTCCTCAAGATATTTCTTAAGCTGAAAATTAATCAACGTTTCCATGTCCTTGGAAAGAAGGGACGTAAGAGTAATTTGTCGATAGTTTGAGGGAGAAGGCTGGACAAATGCTGTTTTCCATCCACTCGGAAAGAGACCAGAGGAATAGGACAGATGGAAAAGCTTACGCAATGGTTTTGCACTCCAAGTTGGTTGAGGTCGTCCTCCACTTGAGCGCGCCACCTAAGGCGAGGTCTTCCTTGACTGCGTCTACCCTCTGGGATGGAATCGAAGATCCTGCGAGCCGGAGCATTGTTGTCCATTCGCTCTACATGACCTAGCCATCTTAAACGTGATATGCGTAGTTTTTTGACCAGGTCAATGTCGCTGTACAGCTCGTATAGTTCATGGTTGAACCTTCTCCTCCAAAGCCCGTTAACGCAGATAGGGCCAAAAATCCTCCGAAGAATCTTACGCTCGAAACGACTAAGGATATCTTCATCCGCTTTAGATAGAGTCCATGCCTCGGCGCCATAGAGCAGGACTGGGATGATTAGGGTCTTATACAGAGTCTCCTTTGTCTTTCGAGAGAGGGCTTTGCTACTCAATTGCCTTCCTAGCCCATAGAAACAGCGATTGGCAAGAGTAATTCTTCGCTTTATTTCTGACGAGATGTTGTTGTCATATGTTATAGCGGATCCGAGGTACACAAAGTCCCTAACTACCTCAAAGTTGTACCTGTCTATTGTGATGTTTTGTCCAATCCGCCGGTGTTGTGTGTCCCTTTTTGTGGACAGCAGGTACTTCGTTTCGGCCTCATTGACTGCTAGTCCCATCTTAGCCGCTTCAGCTTCAATGCTAGCAAACGTTCCAGTGACAGCTCGCCGAGTCCTGCCAATGATGTCTATGTCGTCAGCGTATGCTAGCAATTGCACAGAATTGAAAAAAAAATTGTCCCACTACAATTGACTTGCGAGTTTCTTATTAATTTTTTCAAGTATTAAGTTGAAGAAATCGCACGATAGCGCATCACCTTGTCGGAATCCTTTTTTGACGTCAAAAGCTTCTGTGAGGTCATTACCAACCTTGACGTAGCAGCGAGAGTTCTCCATCGTCATCCTGCACAGTCGGACGAGTTTTGTGGGGATGCCAAAACCTGACATGGCTCTGTATAGCTCGTCTCTATAAATGCTATCGTACGCGGCCTTAAAATCGATAAAGAGGTGGTGGGTATCGATTTGGAATTCTTGGGTCGTTCCCAGGATCTGCCGTAGCGTGAACATTTGATTGATTGTGAACTTTCCTGGTCTGAAACCACACTGATAGGGGCCAATCAGGTTGCTGAAACAAAGACAGCACACCTAACGAAATTTTCAATCAAAAATTTCTCAGGACAATATCGAAATTCAAACTACAAGGATCCAAAATAACACACAATACATCATTTGCATCAGTTCTGGAAAACGGCTCGCTAATTTGCATCGGACAATTAGATAACAAAGAACTATAAACGCATGCATAGCAAACATTAAATACGAAAAATTTGTCGTAGTCAAAGATAGTCTTTCAGTGATCCAGGCTTTAAGAAAACCAAACCACACCACAATAATTATCTCGCAAATCCGTGATCTTATCATAGGAAATGAACTTGCTGATTGTGAGTCAACCCAGGCCTACCGTAACCTAATTACCAATTTGGCCCGATCACTAGACGCGACCTTCTCCGCGATGTTAAACAAAAACTAAGACAAAACTCTCTGATTTAATGGAACAGCTACACTCATCACTACTGTGACATCAATCAGAACAAGATCCAACCAATCTTCCCAACAACAACAAAAAAACCAATGAACACCTGTTTTATAAGAATGCGCCTTGGCCATACGGCCTGCACCCATCAACAACTTCTTCGAAAAGAAAGCCACCCAATTTGCCCATCTTGCCACTCAAACTGCGCAGCTCCCAACTCGAATCACCAACAAGGATCAGCTTTTATCGAAGCCTAATATAAGTAAATGTAATATTTATATAAACATCAGAGCCGAAAGCCCCAGTACCTAGTGCTCGCCTATATTAACTTTGTAATTTTTAATTATAAGTTAATAAATTATAATAATAATAATAATACATATTCCAAAGCCCGTAGACGCTCCCCCACCGTTGAACAAGTATACTTAACATACACTTTTTTCATTCCTACCACCTAACCTTTAAAATACAATAGGTCCCAACGACGCTCGAGTAAATCCCCATTTAGCATCGTAGGCTTCCCTACTATAAGTAACAATATAAGTTTGAGTTTGAAAAAATCGAACAATACAAACACTGTTCACCCATGGTACAAGAAAGAGCTTACGGACTCTTCGTAATACAAGAGCATGGAAAGCATGGAAGGTTTATCTTAAAACTCTTTCTCCAACGGATTACTCTCACTATGCAAACACTTTTCACGATTTTAATACTCTGTCAAGTATTTCATATACTAGCTACATAAATGATATGGGTTTTACTTTAAAGGATGACCCTATGAGATTTTGGAAGCTTGTTAATTTAAAGAAAAAGTCTGATGGCTTTCCGGCTATCTTCGCGTATAATAACATTCAGATAGAAGAAACTGTCCATATTTCTAACGCCTTTGTAGCAAATTTTCGTGATTTCTTTTTTATAGAACCAATGGATGTTGATGACATTTTTTTCACAATGTACATACCTCTTCTCAAACTAGCTGTAATCATATTGCAGAGTACAGTGCTTGAGCTGGCCAACGATCTTAAATGTATGGTCGTAGCAAAACAGTTAAGTGGATTAGAAGCAACAGACAGAAGATATTTATAAAAATGAGGAAAAGAGTCGGAGACAGAACGGAGCCCTGGGGCACACCAGCATTTAATTTGTAGGAATCAGAGTTAATACAACTTGTATTGAACGGTCCAGAAGATAGCCCTTCTAATCCAACGAACATCGATCCCAAAAGCACGCATTTTCGATAAGAGAGCTTCATGCCAAACTCTATCAAATGCCTTGGAGATATCAAGAGCAATAATCTTACTTTCACCAAAGCGATGTAAAGATTTGTTCCACTGTTCGGTGAGATATGCCATCAGATCACCAGTGGAACGGTTGCTGCGGAAGCCATACTGACGGTCATGGAGACGCTTTCGATCCTTCAGATATTCCTTAAGCTGACGGTTAATCAGTGTTTCCATGACCTTAGAAAGAAGGGATGTCAGTGCTATGGGTCGGTAGGAGAAGGGGGAGGATGGGTCACCTTTATTAGGACAGGCTGGACAAATGCTGTTTTCCATCTACTAGGAAAGATCCAGAAGAGTAGGAGCGATGGAAAAGCTTACGCAGTGGCTTTACCAGTGTGGAAGAACACCTCTTCAGAAGAATCGGGGGTATACCGTCCGGGCCAGCGGATTTGTGCATATCGAGATCTTTGAGAACTCTTGCGGAAAAAAAATGTCCCATGGAAAAATTTACATTCTCAAGTACAGGAGGGGCAACGTTGCTGATAGGCAGCGAAATGGGCGGCGAGCAAGTCTGCCTTCTCTGAAGAGTAAACAATTGGTTTGTTGTTGTCGATGAGCGTTGGAACCGAAGATGTCGAGGATTTTTTAATATTTTTTACTGCCTTTGGGACACTACAGAATTTTTTGCTGAATTTTTGGTCATGCAAAAATTTTTTTCTTTCAATAACAGAGTTGCATAAGTTCCTTTCTTGTTCGTGCTTTTCCGATTTACCTCTGTAGGGTTGGCTTTGTTAGATTGGAAACTTAGTTCTTTGAGCCTGATAGCTTCTTTACACTCAAAATTAAACCAGGACTTTTCTTTAGGATTGATGCTTTTTACTCTGTTAGGAATAAAAGCACGCATCCCTAGAAGAATCACATCAGCACTGGCATCAATGTCACTATCGAGGAAGCATAGTGACCAGTTAAAGTTACGGATTATTCAGGCCGTCCCAGTTGGCCAAACGGTTCTGGTGGGAAGTTTTTCTTTAACTGGATGGGTGGAGGATGAGAAATTAGCTGAAATTACACAGTGGTCCGGAGTGCCAAATGGAGAAGTTACACTAATGGTATATTTATCAGGGTGAGAAGTAAGAAACAAGTCAAAAGTATGGGCGGCTTGTCCAGCAACATCCGGTATACGCGTTGGCATATCGATCAGGTAGGTAAGGTGGTGAAATCTGGCAAAGAGCTCGGGTGGAGTCTGACCAGAATAGCGGAGCCAATTGGAATTGTGTACATTGAAATCGCCCGCAATAACGATTTCAGTGCGAGGACAAAGGGAAACAATTTCCGAAATGGAATCAGACAGCGCATCAAACTCGTTACATGTCGAATTACTGTCGAGATTTGGAATCCTGTAAATAGAACAATAATGAATGACATGCTTGCGGACAGCGAATTTGAGCCACAAGAAGTTAAAGTCCGTGTTGAAACATTGCTCGTATTGGGGAAGGCTCTGGCAAGCAATATCATTCCTAACATAGACCACGAGACCATGACTCCACACACGAGAGAACTTATTCCCAATAAAAATCTCTAGTTCGTTCAGTGTTTCACGATGTTTTTCAATCTCCCCAGGTTTGTCTGTTGTTCGCTCATGTTCGGCAAACTAGAAACTGAAATCACTAGGCAACCCGACATGTGCTAATCAAGAGACGACTGGTTACAAACTGATTTCTGTAAATCGCAAACGAGTTTTCAACCAGTAGCGTCGCGTCGTGTGCATCATCCCATTTGATTACACAGGATATGAACTAGTTGAAAATTCGCATCGCTGATCAATTTTTTTTCGAGTTGCTCCATGTGCATTGGGCCTAAGAATGCTTATACAGCAATGGTTGTAAACATGTCACTAGACCATGGCTTCTTAAGGAGCTGTCGCGCCAACAAATTAATGTTTTCATCTATTCAACACCTAATAATATCTTTTTTCGATTCCAATTCCAACCCAACTAACTTTGCAATGAACACAATTATATAAGATAGACCATCATTATTTTGTTAAATGATTTCCGTTTTTAATTTAAAATTGTGTTTCGTTCGGGTAGCTAGTTTATCATTTAGTCTCTTGCTTAGCTTTGCTATCGCTTTTGAAACATACATACATATGTATGTAACGACAAATTTCGAAGTCTCTTGTCGAGATTGCAGAAGCATCATTAAGCGCCCGCAATTAAAAATTACAGGGAACAAACGTTTCACGACTCAATAAACTTGATAATGAGACAAGAGTTGGTTTCATATAGATTGATACCAATGATCGAACCGTGCATTAATATACAATTAAATTTCCATTTGAATGCTAATCAACGTTCAAATGTCAGCCTTTATCTTGTCATACAAGAAATACTGGTTTCCAGTTCAAATCAGGGTTAAAACTTAAACTAATAATTTTTAAATATGTTTAATAGCTAACTGTTCAATATTATATACCTAAATAGTTTTTATATGAAGCATGAAATTACGGTTATATCAGGCGAGTCGTTATCTATTTTGTTTTGCCTAACTTACAAACGCACTTACCTCGTCATCGTTGTCATCGGTGTTTGTTTTATTTCCATTGCTGCTGGAGCTGGGCGAACACGAAGCTGTAATGTTAGTCGCAGGCGATGTTTCAGTTGATGACAATGATGGGGCAATAGTTGTTTTTGCCAAGGACAAGTTTGAGGATAGGTGAGCTGAAGGTTTTTCCTCACCAGCTACCGCATGAGATGACATTTTTGAAATTCCGTCGCGGATACAGCCGCCACACAACGCCAATTCTTTATTTAATGTCTGCTATTGATTTTTACAGGGTTTTTTTGTTTTTTTTTTTCTACTGACACAAGTTAGACTTGGACTTTCTGTAAGCAACAAATTTTCTTATCGAGAATTAGCGAAACGTCTTAAGTACTTTGGTTACAAACTTAGGAGGAATGATAACAGACTGGCAGAATCGTGTTTTTAACTTTGTATTGCAGGTGAAAAATAAATAAGGGAATGCGAATTATCACAGTTTAATACACCGGACACCGGAGACGTTTTATGTTTATTATTTTAAAAAGCAATTTCTTTCTTTTTTTGTTAAATCATGGCAGGGTAACGATAACGACTGGCTGACACATTCGCCGCGCCGACTAGGGTTTGCAAATTATAAATTAATCAGAAAAGTATGTAACTAAAACACAACAAAAAAAAACAACATTCAAGAGAACAGTTGTTGTAGAAATGCATGATTTCCATGAAAAATGTCAATAAACGGATTGGACAAGAACACGAGTTGTTGACTATTGAGAATTGAGTAGAGTTTGAGTCACATTTCACAATTCACATACGAGAATCGAGACTCGAGAGTGAAAGTCTGAAAGTGCATGAAAAGAGAAAATAGGTATGTTCACACAACAGCATAATAGAAGGAAACAAGACAGCGCATTCCCTCATTTTGACGTCATCAGTGACGCAAATTAACCAAATTAAATTCCATTTTTGGGAAGTAGAGTAAAGGGGCCGACAGATAAAATCCGTTTCGTCCGTTGCGGCAAGGAATACGTGACATTGCCGCATGCGATGAAAAGAGGTAACCAAATGAATCCGTTGAATTATTTTAAATAAACTAGCGATGGGTCAGCTAAGAATGTTAGTAAGATTTGGTTATTGGTAAGGAGGATACAACATATTAAAATTGTTCTTGTTCGATAGAGAGGGGAGATCAAAATATAGCGATATTAATGCATGAAGATTATAGAAAATACGTGAATGTGGATTTATGTACATATTCGTTTTCTAACAAATGGCAGAGAATATTTTTTTGCTACTTTGGTAATTTTGTATTTTGATAGTAATTGTAATTTAAGAAAAAGAAGAATAATTTTTGTATCTAGATCACTTTGGAATTCTTGGTTTTTAGCTAGATTTACACTGGTTTGCATTAAAATATATAACGTTTCCAAAATATCCGAAGTTTGCAGTTTATTTGGATTTTGTTTTAGTTTTGAAAAGTTTTCATTGTATATGTATATATTCTATAGTACTATCAATATAGGTGTTTCACCTAGCGCCATCTAGTTTCGCTATTTCGCATTGTAGACTTTTAGTCGGGGAGATGTATTCAACGAATATGCAATGTTAGAAAGAGACAGAACGGGAAAGATGTAACGGGTGATTTTTTTGAGGTTAGGATTTTCATGCATTAGTATTTGACAGATCACGCGGGATTTCAGACATGGTGTCAAAGAGAAAGATGCTCAGTATGCTTTGACATTTCATCACCAACTACTGTTTCACCTAGCGCCATCTAGTTTCGCTATTTCGCATTGTAGACTTTTAGTCGGGGAGATGTATTCAACGAATATGCAATGTTAGAAAGAGACAGAACGGGAAAGATGTAACGGGTGATTTTTTTGAGGTTAGGATTTTCATGCATTAGTATTTGACAGATCACGCGGGATTTCAGACATGGTGTCAAAGAGAAAGATGCTCAGTATACTTTGACATTTCATCATGAATAGACTTACTAACGAGCAACGCTTGCAAATCATTGAATTTTATTACCAAAATCAGTGTTCGGTTCATTCACCCTAACGTTGCGTCCAACAGCATCTTTGAAAAAATACGGTCCAATGATTCCACCAGCGTAAAAACCACACCAAACAGTGCATTTTTCGGGATGCATGGGCAGTTCTTGAACGGCTTCTGGTTGCTCTTCACTCCAAATGCGGCAATTTTGCTTATTTACGTAGCCATTCAACCAGAAATGAGCCTCATCGCTGAACAAAATTTGTCGATAAAAAAGCGGATTTTCTGCCAACTTTTCTAGGGCCCATTCACTGAAAATTCGACGTTGTGGCAGATCGTTAAAAATCGTTAGTAAGTCTATTCATGATGAAATGTCAAAGCATACTGAGCATCTTTCTTTTTGACACCATGTCTGAAATCCCGCGTGATCTGTCAAATACTAATGCATGAAAATCCTAACCTCAAAAAAATCACCCGTTATTTAAAGTGTCAGCAGACAGAAGAAAACAAACCATCGACACTTTTTCGTGTTATTTTTAAATCATTTGCGTATCGCTGAAATCTGGTATTGAGGGATGACGAAATATTCACACAGAGAAGGAGTGCAAAATGGTTGACATTGCATTAAGCGCCTTAAGGGAAAAGATTTTTATTTTTTTGCCAAGGAAAATCTGAAAAATGCAAACAAAAAGATAAAATTAAATTCTTACATACCTTCTCAACATTTTGCAATATTGTAAAATGGAGTATTTGCAAAATAAATTTTTAAGTTTGTTCATTTTACACAATAAACGTGACATATGTACCATATAAAAAAAAACACTTTATATAGTCTTTCAATATTGAATTAAAAAAAATAAGGGATCGACCAAAAACTTCTTAATAAAAAAGTCCTTATTACGGGCGCCCTATTTATTGAAAAATAATGCGCTCATGATTTTACTCTGTCATTAGACAAAAAAGAAATAATGAATGTTTTTTTTCTTATGCAGCTTCGCTAGCAATATACATCTGTAACTCTATGTATGAACGCAACTCGTATTCTGTACTCTTCTTGATTGCTGGTTAGCAAATATATGGTTACCATGTTTGATTATTATATCAATTTTTTTAGTCTGCAAAAACTTAATTTGAGTTGAAGTACCTACCTAGTTACTTATTTTATAAATAAAATACATTGTTTGCAGATGTTTGTACCTATGTTATTGCTTTTCAGTATCTTCAAAAAATGGTTAACATTTTTCGAGCTGTAAAATAGAAATTTGAAAAATAAAAAAATATTCTCGTTTTTTAATATTTTTGAAAAAAAAAATTCACGGAAACATAGACCGCTCCCTTTTGCGGTCGTAAGCTGTAAAATGCCGTTTTGAATAAACATTAACTTTTACTATTCTTTCATCCAATAGTAATAATAAAAGGAACCGTTTAAATAAAAAAAAATCAATTCCTTATTACGTTCGAAATTGAACAATATACATTAAAACTGTAAAATATCAAATCCGAATATCACAAAATTAGTATGCGATTTCGGTATAAGCTACAGAAATAACAACATTTCTTGAAAAATGCAAAATCCAAAAAATAATTGAAGGCGCAGAATCATGGATTGTTTACGAAAAATCAAAGGGAAATCAACTAATTTTTGTTTTCCTTACTCTACTATAGTATGGTAGAGTGTCACTTTTTGAACCTTTCACTCGTATTTATTATTCATTATTCCTGCAAATGCTTGTAATCGTTCTAACTTATTCGTTTCTGAAAATATAACATTTAACCTACTCTTTCATCATTATATTTCATTCTACTCTCGAAAACCCATACAAAAGGCGTTTTTCTTTATTCACTTAGAAAAGGTATCTGAACAGAGTCTAAGCATTCTGATCATACTCTGATAATTCTCTGAACCGAGTGTGATCTGAGCTCTCAGATATAATTTTAAAATACGTTCTAGCACTTGGCTGTCACAAATCGACACTTCTCATATGGCTTGTTCACAGGCGGCAATATTATGCACATAATACTATTGTCTCTTTCGTTTTGGCATCTATTTTTCGAAGAGTGGTGTAAGCAATATGCATGGGATAGAGTGAAATAGCCTACAACTCTTAAGTGACGTTAATATGGTTCAGCATTTTCTCAGAATGCGCATACAGCCTTCTCAGAGCACGCTCTGATCATTTTTTGAACGAAAAAAGAAATACAATTTTTTTTTGACAACTCAGATTTTGCTCTAAACGAATAAAGAAAAAACGCCTAAATGCATATCAAGAACTACTGTAGCGCTATTACGGTAGTATCTCGCTAAGCTAGATGCTGCCTGATGGTAGTACTATAGATTTCATATACAATGCAATTTTGTAATATAAACCATTTAAATGCAGTGTTTTTCTTTATTTAATTTATAGAATTAATTGAGTGTCGATCTAAAGCTCACCGGGGATAGTCGCTTTTGGCGGTGGTGCGCATCGTATGTTTATCGTATGATGATGATGCATAGCTGAATATTATGTGATCTGTTTTATTGATATATTCTTGAATAAATTTTTTGTATGTAAACTATCTTAAGGGCATAACACCATAGTTTGCTATTACGGAAATTAACTGGGACTTAGTCCTCGCAGTTCGACTTAAATCGGAGTTGTGTTTTGTGTTTTTTGTATTATTTAAATGGTAGGTAATTTTCTTGTCGTATACTCTAACATTCGTGGCTTAAGAAATAATTACTTTCACATGTACGTCTACACTGTGCAACACAGGCCAGCTGTTTTGGCATTAAATGAAACTCAAGTTAGAGCAAATACTGATTTATCAGAATTTGCTCTACATTGATATACATAAGTGCCATTACTTTTCTCCCATCATGGTCTCGTCGCTTATGTTAGGAATGATTTTGCTTGCCAGAGCCTTCCCCAATACGGTCAATGCTACAACACGGACTTTAATTTCTTGTGGCTCAAATTCACTGTCCCTAAACATGTCATTCTATATTGTTTCATTTACAGGAGCCCAAATCTCGACAGTAAATCGACTTTTAACGAGTTTGATGCGTTGTCCGATTCCATTTCGAAAATCGTTTCCCATGATGAGCCTACACTAATACCGGTTGTTGGTGGGCAAGCCGCCCATACTCTTGACTTGTTTCTTACTTCGCACCCTGATAAATATACCGTTAGTGTAACTTCTCCATTTGGAACTTCAGATCATTGTGTCATTTCAGATAATTTCTCGTCCCCCACTCATCCAGTTAAAGAAAAACTCCCCACCAGGACCGTTTGGCAATACTAGAAAGCCAACTGGGACGGCCTGAATAATTTCATCCGTAATTTTAACTGGTCACTATGCTTCCTCGATAGTGACATTGATGCTAGTGCTGAAATGATCACAAATGTGATTTTTCTTGGGATGCGTGCTTTTAGTCCTAACAGAGTAAAAAGTAAAAAAAAAGTCCTGGTTTAATTTTGAGTGTAAAGAAGCTATCAGGCTAAAAGACGTAAGTTTCAGATCTTATAAAGCCAACCCTACAGAGGAAAATCGGATAAAGCACAAACAAGCAAGGACAACCTGCAACTCCGTCACTGAACGAACCACGTTTTTGCATGACCAAAAATTACGGCAAAATTGCAATGTCCCAAAAGCAGTAACATTTTTTGGTCATTTGTAAGAAATATTAAAAAATATTAAAATCTTCGATTCCAAGGCTCATAACAAACCAATTGTTTACTCTTCAGAGAAGGCAAACTTGCTCGCCGCCCATTTTGCTGCCAGCTCCACGCTGCCTATCAGCAACGTTGCCCCTCCTGTACTTGAGAATGCAAATTTTTCCATGGGACATTTTTTTCCCGCAAGAATTCTCAAAGATCTCGATATGCACAAATCCGCTGGCCCGGATGGTATACCCCCGATTCTTCTGAAGAGGTGTTCTTCCACACTGGCAAAGCCACTGCTTAGCTTTTCCATCGCTCCTACTCTTCTGGAATCTTTCCTAGAAGATGGAAAACAGCATTTGTCCAGCTTGTCCTAATAAAGGTGACCCATCCTCCCCCTCCCCCAACCGATCCATAACACTAACATCCCTTCTTTCTAAGGTCATGGAAACGCTGATTTACCGTCAGCTTAAGGAATATCTCGAAGATCGAAAGCTTCTCCATGACCGTCAGTATGGCTTCCGCAGCAACCGTTCCACTGGTGATCTGATGGCATATCTCACTGGACAGTGGAACAAATCTTTACATCGCTTTAGTGAAGTAAGATTATTGCTCTTGATATCTCCAAGGCATTTGATAGATTTTGGCATGAAGCGCTCTTTTCGAAAATGCGTGCTTTGGAATCGATGATACTCTTGTTCATTGGATTAGAAGCTATATTCTGGACCGTTCAATACAAGTTGTATTGGACGGATTCAAATCTAATTCTCACAAAGTAAATGCTGGTGTACCCCAGGGCTCGTTTCTGTCTCCGACTCTTTTCCTCATTTTTATACATGATCTTTTGTCTGTAAGTTCTAATCCACTTAACTGTTTTGCTGAGGACTCTACCCTCAGCTTTTCATATTCGTTCGATAATTCACGTTCTTTGCCTTCGGACGTACAATTGCCACGGTATTGTATGTCAAGTCCATTAAACTGCAATTTATACAGCATTGTCAAATGGGATAATAGGAATCGTGTTGAGTTTAATGCTTCGAAAACTCAATGCTGTCTTCTGTCGTTAAAGCTAAACATACCCCCAATGCCATTGTAAATGAATGGCACTTACATCAAAGAAACTGAAAAGCTCTCAGTACTCGGTATGTGTGTCAACAACGACCTACGTTGGAACGACCATATATTTGAGATTGCTAAGAATGCTGCTAAGTACTTAGATTTTCTGTATCGGTGTAAAAAGTATTTTCCTCCTTCTGATCTGGCCCTTAACTCGAGTATAACTCCCACCTCTGGGCAGGTGCTTCACAAACATCGCTTCACTTGCTTGATAGAATACAAAATCGAGCGTTAAGATTGATAGAAAATAGAACTGCCGCTGAAACAATTGCCCCACTCGGACACCAACGCAATGTTTCATGTCTTTCCTTATTTTATCGTTTCTTTTACAAAAAATGTTCACACGAAGTAGCCAGTTGCAGTCCTCCCCTTAAAAGTTTCTCCCGTAATACTCGTCTCGCAAGGAATGCTCATCAGTTCACCCTTTAGTCCGATTTCGGACGTACCGTGAAATATACAAATTCTTTTTTTAGCCGAACAACACGAATTTGAATAGTTTACCCGGCGAGATTTTCCCTTGCCATTTTGATCGGCTAACATTCAAAACCAATGTTAATCAACATACCTATCTTCCCAGTGTGTTCTACATTAAAATTGAAACAAATTGTCCCTTGTGCGCGCGTTAATTATAAAAAAGAAAAACTAACACAACATTTGAATTATCGGCTATAGTCTGCCCGACATTGCATAAATTCTTATATAAAAAAAATGTCCCGTCTTCACAAGGTTTGTGTCTATTACAGTATGAAACTCCGGAATATGAAATCTATTACATTTTTATGGCACCAAACCTAGGGAAATGGCGGCGATCAGGAATAAATGTATACAAGCTCTATTTAACCTCCAAGCGCGTTTAGCAAAGTTACATAAATGTTATAAATAATATTTTCCCGTTTTGAGCCATTATAAAGAGTGCATAACGTTATAAGTACTATTCACATGAGAGCGACCAACGACCAACGAATAAACGAACATTTGTCCTCCTTGACTTTTCTTTCACATGGCATTTTCTTATTTTTAGCTATCAACCACAGAGGAAACAGACACAGAGATGGTTTTGAGGTTATTCGCGAACGAACAATTTGTTCGTCGAAGTGTGGATCGTATGTGGAACGCGAATAGAGTTTGGCAGTTCATAGCAATCAGATTGCAATTCGCGACGAACATTTTGTTTTCTCAAATTTATCATATCTTAGAAAATAAAATGCAAATTTAAGTATCTAAATATTAACTAAAATTATATTTCCATCATTTGGCATTGAGTTTGTGAAGAATTCAGGTTTACAAGTTTTATTTATTCGTCTTTAGTGGTAAATAGTCCTATTCACTCACAGCACACATAACTAAGGTAATATTATGCCCAGGTTGTCAAAATATAATCTGTCACTAAAAGTTAAAAATGGTGCTTTTCAGAGACCTACATCAAAAAAATATATGAACAAAACTGCACACCTCACGTTTGTTTCATATTTTTCTTGTTGTTTAAAAAGCTTATTTATAAATTAATTACCACAAACACTTAAAAATATATTTTTCAGAACAAATAAACAAACTAATGAGATTGCAAAAATAAAATCTCTAATAATAGTAACTTATGTTTGTGTACTGTGTATACACTCTCTTTAATTCGTTTATAAATACCGCTGTCGGTTTATATACAATGGTTCCAGGGTAGACTCTTCTCTCGTCTCTACTGTATTTTATCTAAAAAAAAACTGACTATAAACAGAACTTTTGTATTTTTATAGGAAGAACGGTTTGTGTATGTGATCGGTATTACTCGTTTGAATTAGATTCTCGCCGCTAGGTGTCACTCACCTATTTCAAACATTAATTTTTTTAATTATCCTTATCTTTTCTTTTAATAAGCCTGATTTGGAAAAGAGTTTTAGGTAAGATACCGATAAACCTTAACCTTTATTTCACAGGTAACGATGTTTTTTTAGTGCTGTTATTAATGGCTCATGTCACGGTAATGTAAAAAATGCACGCAAAACGCAAGTTTCAGCGAAAAGGAAAGAATGCAGAATACACAGATAAGGGCAGCAAGTTTGACAGCAGAATTTACAGCAACAAAGGCTGTTAAAAGGCATGTGTTTTACGTTTGCAACCAGAAAGCACTTTTAAAAATTACGAATTGTTAGACACAAACAAAATAATTATACCTATTTGTCATGTAAATTATATAATTGACTTTGCCGTGCCAATGCAAGAATGAAAGTTGTGATATTTTTTAGGCAGTAGACAAAAACAATGACACCGTGACAGGTTATCATTGACAAATTGCTGTGACCGTGTGATAGCCGTGACACGTAGCCTGTCGTTGCAAGGACTGTGTCCCAACCGTGACAGGGCAGGAATTTCTGCTATGTCATTATTTGTCATGGTTGGGCGTTCGGAGTTGAACACCCTTTTATTCAATAACTTTGGTGGTGCTACCGGATTTGCAATTTCGTATACCCAAAATAGATGATAAACAAAAAAATTTATTCCAAAGAAATTTGCAAAATGTTTACAAAATCAAGAAAAAAATATGTATACCAGTAAAAAAAGCATGTTTGTGAATTGTTTTTTTTAAGCTTGTTTCTAGAATTATTATTTTCAAACGACGTGACACGTGAAACGTCAAAGTTTAAAGGCCTCGTCAAACAGAGCGTTGTAGTATAAAGTAATACATATCGCATGTCACAAAGAGCGTCGAGTTCAATGCGGCGCCAAAACGCGGCGTTGAGATTATTTTGACGCGGCGTTTTAATGTTTTAATAATGATGTAACGCTTTTTATATAGAGAATCCCCAGCGAAAATTGATGATACTTGGTTGTTGCGAGGGAAGAGTTTGAGCCGTTATTGAGAGGTTAAAGTCTGAAAAGTAAAGGTGCCAACACACCTTTAACTTAGTAAGCTTCAACCAGAGAAAATGGAACTCACTATGATACCTTTTGGGTATTATAGATGAGTTAAGTAACAAGTTGAACAAAAAGGAAATGACGGAAAACTTGCCGAGGGCGACATGCCCCCTTTGAGTTGGGTTTATAAACTCATGGTTTGGTTTGCCTAACATTAAAGTGCAGCTTAGCTGGGCGGGGTGATGGTGAAGATTCAGTGACATTTCTCAACACTGTTTTCGAATCCATCACTCTAAACTAGGATTGGAGGTTCCCGGATGACGATTGTGGTAAGTCAGACCTCAAGATTCCTTTGAAGCTAGGCCATACCCATGGCTGAATAAATGTTGGGTACCGCGGGTTATCAGGAGAGCCCAGTTGATTACGTGAGCAATGCTCGGTAGCAACTGCCTGATATTTGGGAAGGATTCGCGGGAGCATATGGTTTGTCACAAGATGACTTACTAGAGGTGCATGATAGGCCTCGCTCCTAAGCAAGGGGAATAACCATGACCACAACATAATTATTATATTGCTACTAGAGTGGTTTGGGGAGCCATCATATTTATATGATGATACGTAATTAGAGTGGACTGAAGGCACCACTTTAAGAGTGACTGGGAACCACTCTAGGGATTTGGTCAATGCTGATTTTGACTCCAGATGGGTAGGCCCATCGCCAGATTAAGCCTTAATAGGCAGGTGCTGGCGTAAAGCTTATCTCAATCTGTCCAATACATAAGTTGATCATAATAGCCTTAAGAAAACATAAGCTTTTTTTGACATTACGTACGCTTTGTGGCGCGCATCAGAATCGTTCAATTTTTCAATAATGATTATTAGGTTCAGTTGCCAGCTGCGCCAGAGCCCATTCAGCGAACACACGTCGTTGTCTATGGTCGTTTACCTTGAGCTCCTGGGTCAGTTGAATTTCGTACGACTGCAGCTCAAGACGCAAAATTCGGCAAGTTGTGTTCTGCGAGTTCTTGTGAGCGACGCAAAATCAACTGACTCGGATTCTCATACACACTATCACGGCCAGAACGTTGCCGGAACAGAACATCCATTTAATTATTTGCACGTGTTGTTGAACGCTATATCCGGTCATGGTGATTTGGCAAAGCAGATTCCAAAGTGTGCCCAATCCTTGGCAATGAGAAAACTATCTTCCTTAGTGATGCCATTAAATCTGAAGTAGGTTTAACAAAAAAGAGTAACTCCACCTCCATATAGCGGCATTGATGACGCAATTAATATGGCAGCCAATTTTTTTGACAAGATTCTACATTTTTCTATATAACTCGAGTTTGGATTTTTATATTTATCTACATATATTGTTAGTGATTATTTCCAACGGTATATTTGACAACATCATTTAGGGTCATAATACCGTAAATATTCGAAACTTTGCTAAGCATCTTGGTTTTTTAAGACATTTTGCTAAATAACTTCGAATCCCCCGATTCTTCTGAAGAGGTGTTCTTCCACACCGGCAAAGCCACTGCGTAAGCTTTTCCATCGCTCCTACTCTTCTGGAATCTTTCCTAAAAGATTGAAAACAGCATTTGTCCAGCCTGTTCCTAAGAAAGGTGACCCATCCTCCCCCTCCTCCTACTGATCCATAGCACTAACATCCCTTCTTTCTAAGGTTATGGAAACGCTAATTAACCGTCAGCTTAAGGAATATCTCGAAGATCGAAAGCTTCTCCATGACCGTCAGTATGGCTTCCGCAGCAACCGTTCCACTGGCTATCTGATGGCATATCTCACCGAACAATGGAACAAATCTTTACATCGCTTTGGTGAAAGTAAGATTATTGCTCTTGATATCTCCAAGGCATTTGATAGAGTTTGGCTGAAACTCTTTTATCAAAAATTCCTGCTTTTGGGATCGATGATACTCTTGTTCGTTGGATTAGAAGCTATCTTCTGGACCGTTCTATACAAGTTGTATTGTACTGATTCAAGTCTAATTCCTACAAAATAAATGCTGGTGTGCCCTAGGGCTCCGTTCTGTCTCCGACTCTCTTTCTCATTTTTATAAATGTTCTCCTCTGAAACTTCTAATACACTAAACTGCTTCGCTGATGACAGTACACTCAGCTTTTCATATTCATTTTTGGAGTCACAACCGCGGTCTTCGGATGTGGATCTTCAACGGCAACATTTGATAAGCTCTTTAAATTTTGATTTTGACGGCATCATCAAATTGGGAATAAGAAATCGTGTAGAATTTAGTGCGTCTGAAACACAATGCTGTCATCTGCCTCTTAAACGAAATACACACCCCTTGCCATTATCCATGAGTGGTACTTACATTATGGAAGCTGATCATCTTGAAACTCGCGGTATGAACACCAGTCACCTCTTGTGGAATGATCATATTTATGATGTTGCCAAAAATGCCGCAAGATGTTTGGGCATTATATGGGAATATAACTCCCATATCTGGGCGGGTGCTCCATCAACTCACTTGAGTCTTTTCGATGGTATTCAAAGAAAAGCTTTCAAGTTGATTGGAGATGATATCATCATGAATGTTTCATGTCTCTCTCTTTTATACCGTTATTTCTACGGTCAATGTTCTAGAGAAATAGCCAGTTGCATTCCTCCCCTTAAACAGTTTTACCGTATTACTCGCGCTTCCAGGAATGCCCACCAATTTACCCTTGAACCCAATTTCGGTCGTACAGTCAAGTACAGAGATTCGTTCTTCAGCCGTACAACTCGAATGTGGAATCTTTTGCCTAACTCTGTTTTCCCTTCCCATTATGATGTTCAGAAGTTTAAAACCAATGTGCATCGGCAACTCCTATTAAACTCTCTCCTTCTTTGCCTGTGACGCCACTATCTGATTTTTATTCATAGGGACGTGTGCATACTCTTTTATTTCTGTGTATCTGTTTTTTTATGACTGCCAAATTTATTGGAAAATGGAAAGTAAGTGCGTTCAGGTTGAGTAGATTTCGAGTAGATTAACTGCAGGCAGGAACACAATACAAAAAAGCAGAGGGAGACGCAAACGCAGACGTATCGCATGTCAAATGAAAACTTACGTACCTAATTAAAAGTGCCTACAATGGAGTCGTACGCATTTTTGACATTTACTTGTCATTTATGACAGCAAACAGAATTTTTTCTGTGTTTACTTTGATAATATAAAACGGAAAATATCATATAATTTATTTTAAATTAAAATGCATTATGATGGAGATTATATTAGTTTTTAGATGGCTGAAGGATGAATCGGATGCAATCATAGGCACCCGCAGGAAATTTCTAGGAGGGGCAGATGTTTGTTTGTATTAAAATTTTACCACAAGCTAAAATTGAGAATAGGCCCGAGAAAATGAGAATAAATAACGAAATTGATGGAGCGGTAGAAATACACTTGATGATACAAACAGGGTTACCATCTTTGATCTTGTTTGTTACGCTCTTACGCCTACAATTCCCAACCGATAATCGTTAAAAAGGGTGTTTGTTTTAGACGTGCGGTTTTCAATCTGGCAGTAAATTTTTCGGAGTTGGTATTTTTGACAGCTGTCACTTGATTTATGCTCCCTTTGGTTTGCCATTTCATAACGAATAGACTTACTCCTGAACAAAGTTTGCAAATCGTGCAAATTTATTACCAAAATAATGGTTCGTTTCGGTGGAGCAAAGTATCGAAGAAGCCATCGCGCGCATCAATTCGAGCTGTTCCCATTCACTTTATGGAAGATTTTGCGGAAGGATCTTGGTTTGCGGGATTACAAAATCCATCAAGCGCGAGTTAAGCATCCGTAGCATTATATATTGAGAAAAGAGATAACATTATTTGTATTCAATGATATCTATAGTCTCTAGTACAGTCTTGCACACAACGCTACACCATGTATGTAACAGAGATATTGTTTGTATACAATGTTGCATGATGATTGATAAGGAAGGATATAAATCCGACTGTATGATGAGTGGATCGGCAGTCTTAAAGTAACTATATAGTAGCCTTAAGCTGCTTTTAAGATTAATGTAAAATATTAGAAATAAAGGACATAGTTCCAAAAAATATTCTTTAAATTTGAAAAGTACAAAACAAATGTTTTAATTCGCGTCGCACGTTCGGTGAATGGGCCCAAAACGAGATGGCCACTGATACCGACTTTCACAAGAAAATTTTGTTCAGCGATGAAGCTCACTTTTGGTTGAATGGGTACGTTAATAAGCAAAATTGTCGTATTTAGAATGATCATAATCCACAAGGTTACATCCTTCTTAAAAACGTCACTGTTTGGTGTGGTCTATAGGCAGAGGGAATCATTGGTCCACATTTGTTCAAAAATAAAGCCGGCCATAATGTTACAGCCAATGGGGAACGCTATAGAGCCATGATTAATGACTTTTCCGTGCTTGAATTGGAGGATGTTGATGTGGACGATATTTGGTTCCATGCCATACAGCCAACGATACAATCAATTTATTGAAGGAAACTTTTGGTGAGCGCATTATCTCGCGTCGTGGGCCTGTGGCGTGGCCTCCGAGATCGTGCGACTTAACACCGCTGGACTCTTTTTTGTGGGGTTTTGTGAAGTCGCTTGTCTACGCAGATAAAACTGAGACGATTGACGACCTGGAAGAGAATATTCGGCGCGTTATTGCTGACATACGGCCTGAATGGCTGCAAAAAGTGGTCGAAAATAGGGCCTCTCAGCTGGAATTTATTTGAGCCAGCCACTTGCCCGAAATCATTTTCAAAAAAACCCTTTTCTTTATAATGAAGCTTAATACTTGGCCATAACATTAAATTATAAGCGTTTTATTTCTTCTTGAAAACCACACGTCTAAGAAAAATACCGTTTATATACCACACATTCCTAGGAGTACAGAAAAAGACATAAGGCACAAAACACAAAGTAAAAACATTTAAAATAAAAAAAAAAATATTCTTTTATATATATATATATATTTATATTAATTTTCGGACCATTTTTTTTTTATTTTTTTATTTTTTTTTCATTTTCTGCACACACTACACATAAACTATGTTATAATTTATATATATATTTTTCATAATAATGTTAATGCATACTTATAATTAATATTAATATAATATTTACTCATCATAGAATTTTGTCCACTTTTACTTTTTCGGGGAAAAAAATATTTATTATAGATATTTTTTTGTTTTTTTATTCCCAAATTATTATAAAATAAAAGTTTTTTTTTTAATTTTTTTACACTGCATTTTTTTAATTTTTTTTATTTAATAACAGTGCATGTGTATGCAGTGTTATTAAATTAAAATATAGATGTATACATTAATATGCTTCTGCATTTAACTAACTCTAGTTTCTAATTATATATTTTTTTCTTAGTTTTATTGTTTTTTTTTTTAACTTCAGCTTTACTTTAAAAAAGTTGTATAATGTAAGCCATATTAAATATTATTTTTTGTTATATAAAGTTTCATTTAAACACTGTTTATGGGACGTTTTTCATATCTCATTTTTTATGTAGAGGGGGCGTTGGGCTATGGTAGAGGTTTTTTCAGTTTCTTTTGCTTGGAGTTTTCTTACGATAAATTTTTTCTTTTTTGTTAATTTTTTTTTTAAAGAGATCTTATATAATTAATTATAAATGTTAACAATTCTCTTTGTTAAACTTCACAAAATTATAGATTTTTGCTTACGTTGTTTTTGAATTACATACATGTACGTCTGTATATATTTATTTGCTTCTTTGTTTTCATTATTATTGCTTCAAGTTGCTTTTATTATTTTATAAAATTATTATTTTGTTTGTTGCTTTTAACGCGTTGTTTGAGATTTTAATTTTATAAAATTTATATTTGTGTAGGAAAAACACATACATATGCACATTTAACTACCCAATATGCGATAAATCCTGAGCTTTTCAAAAATCCTATTTAAAATATAATTTCTTTTTAATACTTTCTAAAGCTCACTGGAGTTAAGCTTATAAAATTTACATCGAACACAGGGTGAATGGGAAAAAAATTATTGGGGGATTGGGGGATATTTAATAACCATGTTTTTTTTTTTTTTTTTAATCGAATCTGTTTAATTATGTTATTGAACATGGAAAAAGCAGGAAAACTTCAAGAATTGTTGGCTTAAAAATAGAACTAGGTATTCCGTTTTTGTTGAAGAGGAGACGACATAGAAAATTGGACATTCTGTGCACTGGCATGAAAAAAAAGACCTTAAAATCTCTCGGAACGAAAAAAAAAACAACAAATAATTCGGGGTTTATTTTTCCATTTCTCTGCCTTTTATTAATAACTTGGGGAAAGAAATTCAAAACCGAACAATCTGTCCATAGGAAAACCTTCAGCTTAAGTCGTTGAATAAAATTTGAAAAAAAAAAATATAAAAAAAACCCGATTTTGAAACACAAATCGGGATTTCAAATCGCGCTTACAATATTGCTTGTCATTTATTGCTCATCTTCTTATAACATGCACACTTAGTCCAAATAACAATTTGCTGAAAAACACGTAATTTTTAAAAATAGAAATTGCTGTAAGAAAATATGAACACAAGAAAAAAATATTTACATATATATTTTTTTTTTTTATATATTTTAAGACACAACTCATTATTTTATTTTATTTTATTCTATATACTTAATTTAAGCTTAATTTTTGTACACATAATTTAGTTATAGTAATGTTATGTAATTATATTGTGTGCTTTTTACAGTAATGTTAATAATTAAAAAAATCATACAAAAATGGCAAAGTATAATTTAAATTTTAATAAATTGTTATATTTTTGCATAAATGATTATTTTAAATAAAAAGGGCCAACTATCTTACCCAAAAAAATGGATAAAACCAAGCTATTTGGGTTTCGGGTTATAAGCTTGGATATTTTTTGTTTGTTTTTTCATTTTTATCTGATTAATTTTGAAAAAAAAATAGGGCAGCCCTCTTAATTGAAAAAAAAAACATTTGGCTTAGTACTAGCAAAAGACTTAGATAGTTGTTATTAATTCGTTTCATTTTTTTTTTTAACTTAACACCTAATTTAAGCTAAGCAATTTTTAATGATTTTTTTTTTAATACCAATACAATATATTTATGTGTTATATACAAATCTATGTATATAAATAACAATTTTTTATTTAAAACAACTAAAAATGGGGCGGTGGAGGAAGCAAGAATAAAGCGATTTAAGTTCCAAATTAGCCCTTTTAAAACTTAGGCAAACATAATTAAAAACACGGTGTTATTTTTTTTTTATTATTTATGTATATGCTTATATACATAAACATGTATGTTTCTATTCCTATATATATTTTCTTTAAATTCGTTTCTTAAAAATTTAGTTTCTTGTTATCTTACACACTCTTATTTTATGGTGCCTCCTCGTGTGGATGCTGTTGCTGATCATTATGATGTATTGTATGATGAAGCAAAGCAGGTGTTGTGGTGGGATGGTGTTGTTGCTGCGCGTGGTGTAAGGATTGTTGTAGAAGATGATGATGATGCTGCTGTTGCTGGGCCAGATGGTGTTGCTGTTGTTGTTGTTGTTGTTGTTGCTGCTGGTGCTGGTGTAGATGATGGTGGTGTTGGTTGCTATTTGTAAGACCTAATGGTGGGGTTGAGGGCGCTGCCGTCGTTTGATGAGGTGAACCAGTATTGATGTTGTTTGTGGTTGTTGTACTGTGAGGTGATCCGGGGGTAGCAATTGGGCTTACCTGCGATAGAATTTGTGGGGGTAGCCCGAAGAGCGCGGATCACTGGAGCCGTGGCCAATAATTGGCCCCAAGATCGGCGCCTTGCGTCGGAATTTGTACAGGGACTGAAACTCCGGCTGAGATGACACCTAAGAAAAGAGAGGGATGAAAGGGGTCTTCATGATTTTATAAAATGCTTCTTTTGTTATCTTAGAAATGTTCAATAAGCGCTTAACTCCCATCATGGGAGGGAGATATATTACTGTCTATATTAAAAAAAGGGGGTTAACATTGTTGGGATGTATTTGGGGTTTCAATTAAAACTGTAATTTAGTAATGTATCTACATTCGTCACGGAAATTATATTTTTTCTTATAATTTTGATGAAAAAGGAGTTAGCAATGTACATTTGGTTTAAAATTGTTTATTTCAAAATGGGAGGCAAGGAATTTTGCATTCGGCTAGTGCTTCTAAAGAAAGAATCTCTGTCTTTGACTGTATGAGTAAATACGTCCGAAGTTAGGCTTAAAGGTAAACTTATTAGCATTTTTTAAAGAAATATAGATAAAATCATGAAAAGTAAGAAACAATACGACTCATGAGATGTGTTAATGTTTCTGTTATTGTCCGGTTTTTTATAACTCATTTAAAAATATTTTTTGAATTTCGTTCAGGAAACTCAAGTGGATTATGGGTGCACCTGCCCAAGTGTGAGAATTATACTCAGACAATATTTAATTATGCCTCAGAAGATGGTCCTTAATGCAAATTTTGAGAACTGAGGGGTGTTGAGTTTCTTCGGTGCATGAGCAACTCATAGTTACATAAGAGGTAAGCTACGCTTTAACGACAATAAAATAACAATGCGTTTTTGAAGCATTATATTGCGATTTCATATTACCCATATTGGGCGATACTATTAAGATCAGAATTTAATGAACTAATCCAACGCTACCGTTTCAGTTCCACATGCGAAGAACATTGAACTTGGTGGCAAACTCTATGGAAAGAATGGAATCATAATTTCGCCAAAACAATGTAGAGATAGATTCCACTTTTAGGTCGTTAATCATACATTATATACCATCAGATCCCAGTTGGACCTATTGCTGGAAAAAAGCCGTACTGCCGGAGAGAAATGCTTTCAGTCTACCTGAAAAACACTTAGGAATCTTTTTTTCTCCATCCTAAAGGAAAAAGAAGTTGGCCAACTACTGATTGTCCGGCAATAACGCGTTCCTATCTTTTTTTTACGTGATAACGTCTTATAAATTGATGACAGGCTACACGTACGAAATAACATGACTCATGCTAATAAGACTCATGACTGATGCTAACCGCGATAATGTGGTTCTTTCGACCAAAATCGATTGCAAGCACCAGGCGAACATGAAAAAGAACAGGCGCAAATTCCCAAAATAATTCCACTCAAATTCAAAAAGAACAAACAGAGAAAAAGAAATAAAAAATAGGCGGAGTTTTGGTAAAGTAGAAAGTAGATGTAATAATGGGGTGTGTGTGTGTGGATTTAACAAGAGGGTTTGTGGGTGTAAATATGTTGGTGTTGCTGCTATCAATGTTTTCTTATGACATCATCACGTAAAATTATCTTCCGCAAACCGACTTTACAGACAACCAACTCTTTTTTTATTTTGATATTTTTTGCTTAATTTTATATTTTTAATAATAAATACTTACCAGTACTACTCGCACCAGAGCCACTACCATATGCCGAATGTTGTGGGGGTGGCTGTTGATGGGCTGCTGCTGGATTACAGGGTGTTCGTGAATGGGCTGCATAGGGTGAGCCTAACGAGAGCGGATCATGAAACATATAAGGGTAGCTATCTCTCTGTTGAAGACATGAAGTTGTCATCGAACCAAGCGAAGAAGTCATAGAACTGGAATAAAATATAAATTTTGTGAACATCAGATATAAGTCATTGTTTAAAGGCATTAATAAAAACTGTTTAAGAAAAATATATTTTGAATTAAGGCTTAAGTTAAATTTGGAAATGTTAATGAAGAATCATTTAAGAATAACTGTTAAGACTGGATCGCACGTATTTTTAAACCATGATTAATCATATCGTGGAAAGAAATGGAAACAGTTTCGGAGAAAGTCAACGCCATACAAATTGCACATTGGAATGTTTTAAGCTCAACATCTTTATTTTTTTTTTACCGAAACATGACAAGGACATTTTTCTCCATCGTCCATCCTAACTTGTCTTAACTTATATATTAAAAATGAATGTAACTTTGTTTGTTTGTAATGCTTTCACCCGTGAAGTAATCAGCCGATCATTCTGAAATTTTGTACGCACATCGCTAAAGCGTCTCAAAAAAGTGCATCTCATGTAGCCGTTCGGACACGGCGGCAAAATGGAGGTCCCTTCCATTTTTGCAAATTTTTAACATTCGTTTTATTTTCTAATACTTTTTGATTATACGTAAAAGCTTAAAGGCTCTTAATTGATTACAGAAATGAAAAAAATATTTTACAAAACATTAAACTACATATTTATGTTTCAAATATAGTAAAAAGATCACTTGTTACAATCTAAAAATTCGCCATTCATGAGTTAAAAATTTTCAACAATTAACAACTTATATTTTTAACAATTGTTGTTTTGTGGTACAAAAAGCCATAATTCATCAAATTTCCCACTTGTAAGAGTTGATGATAAATATAGTAAAGAACACTGTTAACTTATATTTTTGTTGTACAGAAAATATTGTTAATTGTTAAAATTAACTTATTAAACTATACTTGTTGTTTTGTGGTACAGGCCCCAGATCAGCCAGAGCCATTAGTTTGCTTACTATTGTGTGTCATTTGTAGCTTCCTTAGTTTTGCTTTTCGTTTCAATGAAATCTATAAAAGATCTTCCATGACCCCTTCTCCCCCCCCCCCTCCACCAAAACTACGTTACTGCTAAGAGAAGAAGGCTTTCGGAGTAATTTTGCTTTAATTTTTGTTTAAACAACGGGTTTTTCGTATTTTTTATAATTAAAATTACTCCGACTGCCTACTTTTGTTATATAATTGTAATTAAAAAAAAAAAAAAAAAAAACATTCACATGGCAATAATTTTTTGTTGGCTGAAGACTTTCTTAGGTAGATACTTCTTTTAAAATCAGTCAAAATTAAAACTAAGAAAAATTGAATAAAATCCTTTAGCAGGTATAAATTACATTTCAAATTTGCTTCCACAATTCAATTGCGATCCAATCATGCAATTTATTTCTATCTGCTTGTTTTAAATTTTTTCCAAATGACTTACCTATAATTCTCCGCCATTGTTGCAATGGGCTGAGGAATTGATGAATACATGGAATTGAAACCTGAATTTAATGGCAAACGAGGTGCAACGGCTTGCAAAAGTGGACTTGCTGAATTCGGATGCCCACTAGGATTACCATCTGAGGCTGTACCACCAGTCCCATTGCTGCTGGCGCCCCCCGCACCTCCGCCTCCACCCCCATTCGTATTCTCACCAACATTGTTATTTGATCCGTTGTTGGCTGCCGCTCCACCACTAGAACCTCCTGTATTGCCACTGTTGGCACTTCCACCAGTGCCAGTTCCACTTGATCCATTGCCACTTGAAACATGATCCACGGAACGACGTTGGGTGCGCAGTTTCTCCTCTCGCCGCCATTTAGCGCGCCGGTTGGAAAACCAAACCTGTTGATAAAAAAAAAAAACAAAAATAAAAGCAAAAACCACGTTTTATTAAAATTTAAAAAAAATACACACACATAAACAATCAAATGTAACAATCAAAAAACCTGCGTTTCAAAAAAAAAAATAAAGAGAAAGAAAAACTTAATGACAAATCATTGCGCCCCTTGTAGCGCTAGCAAGTGTCAAGCATCGTTTTATTGTTTATTGCATCCTGTTATAAGGGAAAACAATTTGCACTCGAAAGCAATAAAATCCAAAGAAGGCCCATCGAGGGCCTCTCCATCATCCAAAATCATAAGCACTTAGCGGATGTCAACCCTTCCTCTACATTTTTCTAGCGCAATGGATGCTTGCCATGTCTTTTTTTTTTTTTTTTTTGATTTTTCATCCTTGCAACACTATCATGCAGTCATATTCAATGTAAGGGACATTCAAAAATATCCGTGGGCGATAGAAAGGGTCCCAACAACCAAAACATAGCGAATACGGTCTACTTGTGTCATAAGGACAAGTGGAATCGATACATTCGACCCTTTCAGCATCCCAGTGCCGGATTCCCAGATTTTTCGAAATCGAGATAGAATCAGTGAAAAATTTTGAAAGAAAGCTTGGTTCTTTGAAATAATAAAATCTAGCTTTTAGTGCGGTATTACACTTAGACGTTCTGTAGTCCGCGTGTTTCGTTTATTTTCTTTTTAATCCTTGTCCCGTCCATCGTGCGGTATTACACTTAGATGTTTTTTCTCATTTTTGCATCGCCTGTTTTTGACAGCTCTCTTTCATTGTTTCTATCTGACCATAAAAGCAATGGCTGCGTTCACATTTTGTGTTCTTTCTATCGTTGTTGTAATAAGCATGATTAATATAGAAATAGAAACAAAGGGAAAATCAAAAGTATCTTTAAATTTGTTGGATACTTTTCTCTTTTAAAGGAACATGTGATGAACAGTTAACTATGGTTTGCTTCTGCTTCGAATTTAAGGTAACCTATTTGGTAAGATTTGTACGCTCACAAAAAATTGGATTTTTGGTATCCGAAATGCAAATTTAGTAAAACTGTGAACTCATCCAATGCCAAGGAATAAAGAAGACGACAAAAGGAGTGTCAAAAACATTTGACAATTTGAAATATATCTATTTCATTTACTGTCTCTTTCGCACTCGTCAGGTTAAAAGTTTACAGGGCGTATGTTATTATAACAAGGTATGTTATCTCATAGAAATTGAGAAAAAAATAGAAGCTTACATGGTATCTATTATGCTGTGCAAATTGTTGGATTAACACGGGTAAATTAGTTGCTTATCAACAAGGTTATGAATTGATTTAACAAAATATCTCGTTAAACCTACATGATATGTTGTATAATAAAGTCTATAGTTCCTTCAATTCACACTTTACCTGATGGAAAATCAATGAATTAATCGATTAACACAAGATCATCGTGTTCCTTTACAACATTTACACTATTGCAGTGTAGGTATAAAAATTTATCTATTATTTTGAATTCGAATACAGCAAAAGACCTTAAATCGCGAAGAAATAGTGACAGGACACATAAAAAGTAAGTATAGTAAGGCCCAACAATGAATGAATTGATACACACTACCAAGCTTATGTTATAGGAGAAATGATAACTCAACATGCTTTTTTAAATGTAACTGAATTCATGTCACCTCTTCTTCATATTCACCAGCTTCCTAATAACTTAAAAGTAGTGTGGTTAAATTCAGTACACTGAGTAAACTGTTGTATTATAAATTGAAATTGTGTTCTAATGAAAAGTTAAAACAATTTATGTATAACTTTAACATGAACACTAGTGTCAATTTGACAAAGGGTCATGTTATTTCAACAGGTGAGCGTTTTTAATTTAATAGTGGATCATGTTATTTTTTTGGAAATCGCGTGTAAATTCAACACCAAAACTTGTGTAAATTTAACAATGGGTCATGCAGTTTTAACAGGGTAGCATTTTTTATTTAGTAGTGGATCATGTTGATTAATTGGAAGTCCCGTGTGAATTCATCATGAACGCTAGTACTTATTTGACAATTGGTCATGTATATTTCAAAGGAGAGCATTGCTCATTCTACAGTGGATCAATTTGACAAAGGGTCATGTAGATTTTACACGACAGCATTGTAAATTTCACATTGAATCATGTTGATTTATCAGCGGTTTCGTGTTGGTTTGACATGGCTTACAGTTTTAATTGAACAGTGTATTCATGTTATCTTAGCACTTTTTAATGTAAATAAAACCTATCATGCCAAAATCTTGTATCTTGTAAATAATAAAACCATCAATCCGTTTGATAAATGCTTAGTTTTTGGTTGATTTAGTACTGTTTTTTCTCTGGGTTCACCTGGACATTGTAGGTTTATTTTCCGCACTAAGCTGCATTTGTCAACTCTTTGGCAAATCACTGATTTAAAATAATATGATCGCTTGAAAAAAAATGCTCTGACCCAAAAAATATGACAGAATAGCAAAGAAAAGGCCTTCGAACACCCTAGTATGGGCCTGGATGTCAGGATACAAATTGTTATTTCACACTTAAGAAAAAAACATCTTATTCCTTAGCGAGCTGCAACTACGATTCTGATGGACTCGACAATTCAATCTATGGTAATAATAATAATAAGTGTGTGTCAAGTGTTTGTTCCCCCGTGATATAGAGGGCATACAGCACAGTACAGTGGCGGTGGGTTAAAACGACATCAGTGACATTATAAAATCTTATGACGATGTTAGTATAATAGTAATAATTTTGTATTCCCACCCCTTCAACAGAATTCAGGTCCAACACACCCAACTGTGTTCATAATGGGCTGTGTTTGTTGTCATAGGACTTTAAGTCCTATGTTTTATGCTTTATTGCAAATTCAAGCACTTTGATGATTTATGAAGATGTTCCTTCCGTTTTTGGAAACAATAGTGTAGAGATGAGTTTTATACTTCGAATGCATTACTAGGGGTGGATATGGGATCAGGGGATGTAGTAGCATATTTTTTTGTCACAAATCGTTCTTGTTTACTGGCACTTGTTGTGTTTGCTGATTCCTAATTAATAGCAAGTCCTTTGGAAATATTTGTTCAAGTTAAGTTTAGTTGTTTTTTTAAATCTTATGTTGAGTTGACATTTGCATTTAGGGTTAAAACGCGTTTTTATTTGCGTTTTAGGTACATAACGGCCAAGTTTAGGATTTTTGCATATGCGAAGAAAATTGACATAAGAATCAAATATGACATTACGAGGATATCTATATGTTCTTCCACACTGGCAAAGCCACTAAGCTTTTTGATCGCTCCTACTCTACTGGAATCTTTCCTAGAAGATGGAAAACAGCATTTGTTCATCCTCCCCCTCCACCTGCCGACCCATAGCACTAACATACCTTCTTTCTAAGGTCATAGAAACGCAGATTAACCGTCAGCTTAAGGAATATCTCGAAGATCGAAAGATTCTCCATGACTTCCGCAGCAACCGTTCCACCGAACAGTGGATCAAATCTTTACATCGCTTTGGTGAAAGTAAGATTATTGCTCTTGATATCTCCAAGGCATTTGATAGAGTTTGGCATGAAGCTCTCTTATCGAAAATACGTGCTTTTAGGATCGATGATACTCTTGTTCGTTGGATTAGAAGCTATCTTCTGGACCGTTCAATACAAGTTTTATTGCACGGATTCAAGTCTGATTCCCAAAAAATAAATGCTGGTGTGCCCCAGGGCTCTGTTCTGTCTCCGACTCTTTTCCTCATTTTTATAAATGATCTTCTGTCTGTTACTTCTAATCCAATTAAATGTTTTGCTGATAACTTTACCCTCAGCTTTTCATATTCGTTCAATAATTCACGTCCTTCGCCTTCAGACGTACAATTGCAACGGTACCGTATGTCAAGCTCATTAAACTCCGATTTATACAGCATTGTCAAATGGGGTAATAGGAATCGTGTGGGGTTTAATGCTTCGATAACTCAATGCTGTCTTCTGTCGTTAAAGCTAAACTTACCCCCAATGCCATATTGTCCCTGAATGGCACTTACATAGAAGAAACCGAAAAGCTCTCAGTACTCGGTATGTGTCAACGACGACCTTCGTTGGAACGACCAAATATTTGAGATCGCTAAGTATGCTGCTAAGTGCTTAGGTTTTCTGTATCGGTGTAAGAAGTATTTTACCCAATCTGATCTGGCTACAATCTATAAAGCGTTTATACGCCCTAAACTCGAGTATAACTCCCACCTCTATGGGCAGGTGCTTCACAAACATCGCTTCACCTGCTTGATAGAATACAAAATCGAGCGTTAAGATTGATAGAAACACCTTTGGAACACCGACGCAATGTTTCATTTTGTCGGTTCTTTTATAAAAAAAAATTCACTCGAAGTAGCCAGCTTAAAAGTTTCTGCCGTAATACTTGTCTCGCTAGGAAGGCTTATCAGTTCACCCTTGAACCCAATTTCGAACGTACCGTGAAATATAAGGATTCTTTTTCTAGCCGAACAACACGAACGTTAACGCCACGCCGGGTTAAATGTATAGTATGACCGAGCAACCCCCCGGAGGGTTTAGATAGTTGACAAATTAAATATAAAAAAGCAACAAATATGGAAAAAATCCAAGTTAAATAGTTATAAAAAATGCAAAAAAAAATTGAAAACAATTAAACTAAAATTAATTCTTCATAAAAAAAAAAAAAAAAAAAAATACAGTGACGCAACCGAAGAACAAAAACCAAATGAAAAACAAACCTGAATACGTGCCTCTGGTAAACCGATTTTTTCAGCTAATCTCTCCCTTGCAAACACATCAGGATAATGGGTCCTTTCAAACTCTGCAAATAAACAACAAACATATTTTAAATACCAACAAAAATAAATCTATCTTAAAGGTTGATTTGTTTGAAATTTTGCACATTAAGGCGGATTTCCTTATTACCAAGCAACTTACCTTTTTCTAAACTATCAATCTGCTCATTGGTAAATGAAGTTCGGTTGCGCTGCAGTTTTCTTTTCAAGCGTAAACGCATTTGCGAGTCTTCATCCCCCGATGAATTGTGATCCGAATTCCCATCAGACGTACTCTCGTGCGAGTTCGGATGTGAGACGTCACCCGTAAAGATATCTGTAAAGCCAGGCAAAAGTACAAAATGTTAGAAAAAAAAAAACAAAATAGATAGAAAGACACAAAATATGAATACCAAATTTATAAAGGGTGTTGCTATCGCGACAACAGGAGGGTGTTAAGTGGAGAACACCCTTCAATCAATCTTTATCCTGACACTTGATTGCTCTTTAATTTCTGGGATAAGAAAAGATAATCTTGTATAGATACGTTTGGGAAGTTTGGAGAAACGAGAATGTATCCTTGGAGATAAGAGCTGCTCGTTTCCAGCTCACGTTGATAGGTGATAATATCTAATTGGCATTTAATTGGACCATTTATTTTGCGCTTGGATGATTTAATTGATATATTTTTAAATATTTTTTTTGTGAAATTGGATACATTTTCTCAAAGTTCACTGCTCGAAAAATTTCCAAACGATTTCGTAATTAACTTAAAAAAAAAACTTATAAAGGCATCCTACCTATTCATGTTTTTCGTGCCTTCTCCGGTTATAAGAGAAGTCGTCTGTCAACAAATTAGCTTAGGTCCTTTACAACAACGACAACCAATGAATAGAACGGACTAACTTAACAATATCAAATGACGATGATGGCGCGGCGGCGGCGGTGGCGGTGATGACAGTGACAGCAATTGTTAGGCGACGGAGGGAGGACGTTGGACCTTATTGTTTTACAAGAATTGACAATGCCTCGTGCTTCTGGGCATAGATTGAGATATGGCTAGACCTTGAATATGGCGAGTCTGATGGTGCTCGGCAGGCTGCAAGTCCAAGTTTAAGTTGGGGTATATTGTTGCTTCTACCCAAAAGATTGCGTCGCGTTTTGTTTTTTATTTTTTTTTGTTTGTTGTTTAATGTAATTTGACCTTAAATTAAGTTTGCTTTTGGTTTGGCCTTTTTAGCCTAAAGGTGTTACGAAGAAGCAGCAAAATGAGAGTTACTGCGGCCGACGACGACAGACGTCTTTATCGCTGTTTCAAAGGTGTAGGTATTTCTACATACCTCCTATATTGTTGTATGTATTGCTATAGTTGTGGGTCATTAACAAACACGTGGCAATTGTCTCTTCAGTCTAAACGATCTAGTATTATTCTAGATGATTGATACCCTACGGGGGCATTGGGATGGCCCGAGATGAAAAGGATGTGTCTACTGAAGTCTTATAGATGAACACTTCAAATCTATCGGCCGTGCAGATTGTATTACGTTTTGTAGCCGGTGTTGTGTTCGCGCAGGTGACAAGTTCATGGAGCTGACTTTAAATTAAAGGCAGTATGCCATCAAGTCGAGATTAGTTTTTTTTTTTACCGATTGCTGATGTTAAACGATTTTAGCTGACAGCGAAAGTCAACGTCGACATGAAAAAAAAAACTAGGAATATGTTCTGTCTTATTTTTCATATTAAGTTTGATAATAAAATTGTTTTATTGAAAAAAATTAGAAATAAAATAAATGGTATTTTTTTTAGACGTGTGGTTTTCAATTTTGTTTTTTTCGGAGTTGGTCTTTTTGACAGCTGGCACTTGATTTATGCTCAGTTTGGCTTGCCATTTCACAATGAATAGATTTACTTCTGAACAACAATTGCAAATTGTGTAAATTCATTACCAATATAATGGTTCGGTTCGAAGGAGACCCAAATGAGTGCATCCGCCATCGCGCGCAACAATTGGAGCTCTGCCCATCCACTTTATGAAAGATTTTCTGGAAGAATCTTGGTTTGCGGGCCTACAAAATTTAACTCTTGCAAGAATTGAAGCCGAACGACCATTAAGTGCGTCACACGTTCGGTGAATGGGCCCAAAACGAAATGGCCATCGATCCTAATTTTCACAAAATTGGGAAAATTGGGCCTCTCAGCTTGAATTTATTGTTATTCGAGTCAGCAACGGCGGCAACTTGTTGCCGAATACATTGTGGCAAACCCTTATCTTTATAACAAAGCTAAATTCTTGGCCATAACATTAAATTATATGCGTTTTATTTCTTCTTAAAAACCACATGTCTAAAAAAAACACCATTTAGTTTAAAACATCAATTTGTAAAAGTTATAATGAAATGAAAAAATAAAATACAATTAGTTCTCTGTAATACTTATATCAAAATTACGTTGTGTGGTACATTAAACGATTATTGGCCAGAGCTATTAGTCCAGTCGACCAGGAGCATATAACACAATACATAAAGTGCTTGTTGAAAAAGTGAAATTCAACAACTTCTTAAAATTATTGTAAAACAGAATAATAAGTCTAAGAGAACTATAACAATTGTTTCGGCTTTTTTCAACAAGTGGGAAATTTGGCAATTTCATATTTTTTTTAACTGGAAACAACAAGTGTTAAAAAAAAGTGTTGGTTGTGTGTAAAGTCGGTTTACGGACAAAAGTTTTACGTGATAACGTCATAAGAAAACATTGATGGCAGCAACACCAACATACAACCCGTTAATTCACACCCACACCCCAATATCTACATTTACTTTCTACTTTAACAAAACGCCGCCTATTTTTTATTTCTTTTTCTCTTCTTCTTCCTTTTGAATTTGAGTGGAATTATACAGAAATGTGCGCCTGTTCTTTTTTCATGTTCGCCTGGTTCTTGCGATCTCTATCGCAGTTAGCATAAATCATGAGTTTTATCAGCATGAGTCATGTTATTTCGTACGTGCAGACTGTCATCGATTTTTAAGACGTCATCACGTCAAAAGAGCAAAACTTGTTGAATTGTTGATAAATTTCAACCGACGCGTCGGGGACTTGTTGGACAAAAGGTTTAAATTTCCATCAACGCTTACTTTCCATGCTCTGCTGGTGGACATATTATTCTCGCTGTGAATATGAGTTAACTGATAAGCACCGTTTCTATGTGTAATAGAAATAGGCAAAGGTGCAAGGACGGGGGTAATATAGGTTAACCTTCGGGCATTCTTCTTATGTATAAAGTCAAATATAATATCTAATGGTCTATACAGATTTCCTCTGTCTTTCGTAGCTCAGACGAAAAAATAAATTACAAATTAAAACAACCGACGTAACTGGAAAATCAGTCGCAAAAACAACTATGAATTGAATATTATTTAAAGTGGTGCGCCTACATAAAACGTCTTTCCTTCCACGAGTCACAAACCTTACTGTATTGATATTGATAACAGTGAAAACTTAAGCTGAACTCAGCTTGAACCAAATTACTTGGCCAACAAGAGAACCAAAAATGCTGCGCAAGAGATTTAAAGAGTACAATGCCAGAGATGAAATACCTTTTTTGAAAAATGATTATAAGTTATGATCATCATCGCTGGAACTTGATTGTGTGTATCTTTCAAAATTCATGAGATGAACAGAGAAATTTGAAGAGAGCTGCGCAGTAGAATGGCCAAGTGAATTGTTTCAAGCTATATGCCTTTAAGTGCTTATTAATATACCTGATTATTATAAAAGTTAAATAGAACTTTTATTTATCTATTTAGCTTAATAACAGGCTTTACAACTAAAAACTATCTATCTAGCTTAATCAATTTTTTTTTATTATTTAGTTTTTTTTTGTTAAAATAATTTAAAAACTACACTAAAACTTAGCTTAAAGTGGACTTAAGGTTTGAGAGGTATTAAACAGGTAATTTCTGATATTGATTTTTCTGCTTAGCATTCGAGACATGTTTTCGAAGTGACCGTTATAGTTGGTTCTATGACGAGAGAGATAAAATAAGGGAATTGAACAGAGATAGCAGGTACTTGTGTTAAGACTAACTTCAAGCAAGAGAGTTGAGGAATCGATGTTACCTATTAGTAATTGATGGACGAAAAGGATGTCAGCTACTTGTCGTCGTTCTGACAGAGATTGTAGGGTGGGCTGATTAGATCTAAGGGGAAAATGGTAAGGGGAAATTAAGGGCTATCATGCCAGGGAAGCCCACGCAAATTAAACTCTTGACAAAAGCCTAATGAAGCCTAGGATACTACTATTGGCTTTATCACAAAGGTCACGCATGGAGTCAACAATGGGAATTGGTTCGTTCAGGATTTAGTACATTTCATGGGATGAAAATGTATTTTTTTTAACATTTGCTAATATTTAATTCTAGAAATTTTTGGCTCCACCAAACGCTGTATCTAATTAGGTGGTTTTGAAAAAGATCAAAATCCAAGGGTGAAAAAATGTCTTTAAAGAAATAGAGGAAATTCCAAAATAAGGTCAACACCATCATCGTTAGAACGAAAATCAGTGATCCAAGTTGGCTACCTGAAGGTACTCCAGATGAGGGAAAAATGGGTTCAGAGCTAGAACATCGAAAAAAAAACTATAATATATTCGGTTTTCAAGGTAAGATGTCAACCAACGTATGAATCTAGGTGGGAATCCTAAAGCTCTGAATTTAAATTATTGTGATGTGGCAACAAAATGTTTAGATATTCGGAGATTACATTTTGTTTGCAACTTAACGACATCTGCAGGATACATTGTGTACAAAAACAATTTTTAGCATGTATTTTGTACAACAACCATGCTCCTAAAAGTAGGCTACATATGTGCAATATGTTTTGACTGAGTACTAATTCGATAGTACAAACAACCGAAAGCTTAGATTGTACCAGAACCAGACGGAAGCTTCCACAAGTTTGTAAATATGTATAAATACACGAGTAGATGGCATTGAGAGTTTAGTTTATTTTCAAAAGTGGAATTATTCTTAACAACTGGAAGCGTTGTGATGGAATTGAGATTAAATAAAAAGTGTTGAATGTATAAAAACGTATTTGAATCGTGAATAAGTGGAATAAGTTAAATTTGCTGTTATTTAAACTGAAAGACGTTGTGTTTCATAAAATAAAGATATTTGTTCTATTATTTTTGAAATTGGATTGAGTTTTATTTGTCGAACCCCAGTATAAAAACCTGTTGAATTCCTTTCTAAAGTCCAACACCCACTTTCTTATAATTTTCGAGAGCTGATAACACCCTTGAGACAAATTCAATTAAGTTAGTTGTTGTGGATCTACCTTTAAAGAAAACCATGATTAATCGTAATGCCTGCGGGTTAGCAAGCAAAACACCTCATCGAATGCAGCCCTGCTGCAGTAGTTATACAAGTTTTGCCAATTTGGAAAATAAAACTAATTAAAAATGTTATTTTTTAACTAATAACTAATAACTCCTAAAAAGGAAAAGCAAGCTTTAGTATAAGAAGCTTGATTTCAAACCCCATGCAGCAACAGCATATTATATCTTACACGCCCAACCAACAATTTTATTCCGACCAAAACTACAAATTTCCGGTCTTTTCTATTAAACAGATAAACGGATATCGTCCGAGGAGTCCTATAATTTGCTGCTTGAAAAAAACTCATGCTCCGGATGTGAAAAATAAAAGAGATACTTTCCGGTAGTAGAAAGTCTTTTCATTTGTCAACAGAAAAAGGACATCACTCACAATACATATACATTAAAGGACATGAATGGCAATGACAACAAAAGGATGAAAAAAAAGATTTTCTTTTTTTGCAACCCATCCTACAGTAGCACCCCCCCCCCCCCCCACACTCTCAAACATAACCAATAGATATCCATTTTTTCGGCTTCAATTTGGGCTGACGTTATTAGAATACCACACATGGTAGTATTTGTTAATGTTTGCTTATAAAACTGGCAACAACAATTTTCCATCCCATTTCCCCCCTTCCGCTTAACGACCAACACTGTGGCATGTATCCCCCAGCGAACTTCAAACGACCTATGATGGACGGATGGCCGATGGATAAACGAAATGAATGGAAGTTGAAGGGTGTGGTATGCTTGCACACAACAAATTAGTTAATAGAAAGACCATTTCTACATTGCCTGCCTACGCATTATCCACTTTCTTTTAGGGTATCCTCCCTTTTTCCTGAATTGGTTCTTAACACACCGAGGGAGCGACCCAAGACCACCTTAACCACTTGTACATATCTACATATGTTCGGGCTCTGAAACGGGCATACATTTACAATTCTTTTGCGCTCGACAACACCCCCCCATTGATTGGGTGGGAGTGACAGGCGCTGACTAAGCGAATTATAGCGAAAGAACACTCTTCTACACTTCTCGCCTACACAAACCCATCGAAAACGTGTAAACAAAAATGGTTATGTCATTTAGCCGCTGGCATTAATTAGTTGCAAGTTGACGTTTGTGACAAGACAGGGAATATTAATGATGGCAAAACATTTGATTAAGATGGAATAGCTGTGGTCCTTAAAGTGAAATAAGTTGGTAATCAAAAGGAGTATTTTATTTATATTTCTTGATATGAAGACTGAGTTGCTCCAACATGGGTGTCACTTGTCTAAAATGAGTTCAGGTTGAGTCATAGCGGGGTTGTCGGAATTAAGAAGAAAATTAATTATCTACTAGCTTACCCACCCGGCGTTGATTGTGTATACAAATTACAAATTACGTCAAAATCGGTCCATAAATAATAATTTTCAAACAAAAAACATCCCAGCGCCACCTAGTGGGTAATTTAAATAGCCTAAGTTACTCTCTAGGACATCAGCAATCTGCGATTCAAAGTCCCGTTAATATCGGTGCAGCCGATCCCAAGATTACCCGGAACAAACAGAAATGAGACAGACAGAAACATTTTTTTTTAAATTGTGTTTTTGTCATAAGTAGGTACTGCAATAAAAAAAAAATAAACGGCGAGTCGAAGAACTGTACAGCGATACATAGTCAAAAAAAGATTAAAATTCCATCCACTTATTCCCATTAGTGTTACCGTGTTTAAAAAAGGTGTTCTGGTGCCCAAAATCCAGTAAGAAGTCATCAATCTATTGGAATGACAACAATTGAAACCGAAATAACAAGAAGAATATGGAACATGAAAGAAGGTACAAACTAAAATCGACCATCGTTCCCTAAGAGCGGTACTTTTCTAGATCCATTGGTGTAAAGTTCAAGGCTGACATGACATCGTGCAGATTCTGCAACCCATAAGAGCCCGTGTAATTTTTTTGCCTGCACGAAATTATTTGCACATCTGTTTTGACCGTAACTCTGGCTCTGTGGGTCGAGACTCGAGAGACAAGAGTGACCATTATGTGATGTTGCGTTTTATTTATTGGTCAAGTCGAGAAGATGATATCGGCCAAATGGGCGCCACCACAACTGATTGCCATACGGGCTCGTTTTATGGCATTTTTCATTACTTCGGCGAGAATTCGGGCGACAGAATGTTGTCCTTGAGGGCTTCTAGGGTCTCGGCCTTGTTGGCGTAAGCACGGGACTTCAAAAAACCTCACAAAAAAACCTCTGGAACGGTTAAATCGGGCGATCTTGCGGGCCAGTGCAAATCGCCAAAACGAGAGATGAGGCGACCCGGGAACGCCGACTTCAGAATATTGGTTGTGGCTCGTGCAGTGTGTGCCGTAGCTTCGTCCTGTTGGAACCACATGTGCTCCAGTCCTAATTGCGGCAGAAAAAACTCGGTTAACATGGCCCTATAGCGCCACTGTTGTCGTTTGACCAGAGGCGTCCTCGAAAAAAAATGTCCCGATGACTCCTCCAGCGTGAACAGCGCACCATGCAGTAACATTGAGCGGGTGTAATGGCTCCTCGTGCATTACTTGTGGATTTTCAATGCCCCGGAAGCGATAGTTTTTGCTTCTTCACGTACCCGCTCATTATGATTTTGGTCGAAAAATCGTCCACTTAGTCCTCAAGATTGAGGATGGCTTAGGCGTAGGTGACACACGTTAGGCGGTCGACAGGCAGCAGCTGATGCACGGACTGGAATTTGTGGAACATACGCAGGTCTTTGGCCAAAATTCGCCTTTGGGACGACCGGCTGATGGCTAATTGCGAGGCACGGCGTCTGGTCGATGTTTCCGGCAACACCTCAACATCCTCGTCAACAACGGCGATATTCTCGGCACAACGGGCGCTCTGGGGCCGGCCACTCTTGGAAACGTCTCGTGTGGTCCCAAACTCTTCAAGGTTGGTGGCCAAACGGCGCAGTGTTTGCGCAGTCGGTGTCGGACGGCCGTGGAATCGGTGACGGAATTCGCGCTGCGCCAACACTACAGACGAATTGTTATGCAAAAAAAATAAACACAATTATTCCGCGCTCTTGGGGAGTGTATCGTCCCATGGCTTGTTCACTTGTATTCTACATCTGCCTATTCCACAAATGTCAAAACAGATTTGACATTGGCGGCCATTTGCAAAAATAAGAGCATCATCCAATAGGGTGATCTCCTTTGGCCCACCTTGTATATCCTTACAAGTAAATTTTGTTTTCTTTTTGTTGATGGTGACGCTAAATTAACGTCTTCGAACGTGCCAAGTTTTTGTTGATATCTCGCGAACGGTAACTTTTTTGAAAAAAAATATTAAGACTAAATTTGTAGAAAATTTAATTTCCTACAAGTTTTGCCTTTATTAATTTTGTCAGCAATCTAAAATAAGAAAGTTATTGGCCGGAATAAAATGTTTTTAAAATTCAAAATGGCGGCTGAAGTTCCAGCACGACTTTTCGACTACTAATGACCCGAGCCGCCAACGAACTGCAAAAGAATATTGTACGAATTAATTTTTTTCATTTTAAATCATTTTTAAGAAATTTTTACCTCCCGCCTAAAAGGGGGGTTATTGACCACCCTCTCATAGTAAATATACCTACTTGTATTTAGTCCTTCTATTAATTCGTAGCGCCAAAGTTATCCTACTCTACACGAAATGTGAAAAATAAGTTTTTTCAGAAGTTTTTATACGTAATTGAAGAATTAAAAAAAAGAGCAGACTTTTATCTTTGAAAAAACACATGGCACATTGTTGTTTGTATAATACTTTTGTTTTTTAATATAAATTTTTTTCTAATACAAGTGCTAAGTGCCCGCTTAAACAGGGGTGATAGACCTCCTTTAATAGTAAAAAAATGTTTGTATTTAGTCCCTCTGAAAGAATCTGTTATTCATTTGCGGCGTCAGAGTTATTGTACTCTCCCCAGATAAAAAAAAAAATTTATTAAAACAAAATTTTATTTTTAAAAATCAAGATTTTTAAAAATTACTCAAAGTTCTAATATTTTTTTTTAGTTGGTATCCTTGATTTGTTTTTAATTTTTGAAAAAAGTTTGTTTCTTCTTAAGAAATAAAAACTACCTTACGTTCTTTTTTCAAGCACATTGTATAGGTACGCCTACGTAACGTCTCGGGTTCTCCAGTAAATATTTGTATCTCCTTTCGGTGTTTCTTTGGTTCCAACCGTCGAATGCATCTAAAAGTATGCAACTACATACATAAAGTTTCCAAGATTTTCTGTAATGTGAATATTTGGTCGAATGCGGACTTTCCTGGCCTAAAATGGCGCTGATGTGAACCTGACAGGATGTTGACGAATGACTTTAGCCGCTCACACACTGCAGCAGAAAAGAATTTGAGAAGACCGATGCCCCTGTTGGCGGCGCATTTCAGAGGGGTCGGGCAATAAATGCTAAGATTTCATTAATCGGTTTACTTTTTAATCATACTTCTCACCAAGTCATCGCCTCATCATCGAGTAAGTCGGTTCATTTATTTTCCCACATCACCAGAGATTAAAATTGATTATTTTCATATTTTAATAAGCTTAAATATACAAATGGAAAAGATTTTTTTTTTAATTATTCAAGCACATTATGTACCTATTTTTATCGATTTTATGAACAAGTATCTACAATAAATACAGAGAACTCCGTGGCAATGTATATACATACTTATATATTAAAAACCTCAAGTGTTCCTCCATCACAAATTTGGTATATACGCACATATTTACTTTTATTTCATAAAAAAAAACTGGGAGATGCAACTGGACACCGAAAAAAATAAAAAAAAAAAATATTTGTATAGAGAACCTTTTGAATGCAAAAATATTGCAAGTTATTCTATACATGAATGCACAACACGCTTGAGTTGATATTTAATGCTCAAAAATCAGTGCATCGCAGTCGTCTCTTCTAGGCATGCAGATGTAATCCAAGAATTAACAGTGTAAACGCAATCAAATTACAGAAGCCAACACAAAATTGATCCTTTCGAGGAGGATAAATCAAATTGAGAATGAGTGTCTTTCGAAAGGATAAAGGACGCCGAATTTATCAGTTAATTACTTATGCAAATGCAATTTATTTCATTATTGCCGTAATAGACTGACTATCCCCATCAACATTCATATCCTAGTACTCCTCGCCAATTGTCATCGAACTAGCAATATGTCTATGATGAATGAAATGAACGATAGGGTGAACATTTGGGATCTGTATCTATTTATTCATGTTTTACAAATTAGAATCTGCAATTTGAATATTGTATCCATATTATAATGACTTGATATCGGCCAATTCGCAACGACTTAGATGACCAAGGTTGGGTGAAAGGAGCCGACGATTGTTATGAAACATGATGTTTAATTAATACATATGTATGGAAGTACTTCTTTCGTCTAAAATTGAATTAAATTTGTAGTTTTGGAAATTCCCCAAAAGGAAATAACACGGTGAATGTTGTCCTCCAAGTTGTCAATGGTTTGGGGCTTATCGGCGTAGACTTAGCGACTTCACAGATCTCCACAGAAAATAGTCAAGCGGCGTTAAATCTTGGAGGCCAATTCACAGATCCGTAACGTGAAATTATGCTGTTACCAAACGTTTCCTTCAATAAATCAATTATGGCACGAGCTGCGTAACCTGCTGCGCTGTCTTGTTGAAACCACAGCTCCTGCACATCATGGTTGTTTAATTGATGAACGAAAAAGTCAGTAATCGTTGCTCTATAGCGGTCACCATTGACTGTAACCTTCTGGCCAGCATAGTTTTTAAAGAAGTACGGACCAATTATTCCACAAAACCATAAAGCACACCAAACAGTCAGTTTTTGTGGATGTAACGGTGTCTCAACGTACATTTGAGGATTATCATCACTCCAAATATGTTTATTGACGTATCCATACAATCAAAAGTGGGTTTCATCGCTAAACAAAATTCGCTTATCTTGTTTTTTGCCCAATTCACTGACTTGCACGACGTGTATTTAATAACCAAAATCTTTTCGTAAAATCTTCCATAAAGTGGATGGACACATATCCAATTCCTGTGCATGATGGCTGGCGATAGACTGATTCGGGTCTTCCTCTAAGCAACGCTCTTCAGCAGCAATTAATTCTTCTGTACGCGGTCTCTGTGCGTGCGTATTATCATTAAGAGTAAACGTGGTGCAAAAACGTTCCATAGTTAATCGAATTAATTGCTCTGATGGACGATTATGTTGACCGTAAAATGGACGTAGTGCACGATACGTATTTTGAACAGAACCATGATTTTCAAAATAAATTTGCACAATTTGGAAGCATTATTCAGGCGTCAATCTATTCACATTGAAATGCCAAAATAAATTAAAAATAAATCACTTGACAGCTGACAAAATGGTCGCCAGTTAAAATAGTGTTGCCAACTTAAGGTTCTATACCTCTAAAAAAAACACCCTTTACATCCTTGCCTTAAACAGTTAACGCTATCAACTGCGGAAATTCCTCGTGTAAATGGAATGATTAAAGAAAGAAGCAGTACCGCGGAAAAGAAGGTGGCTATGAGTGGGATTCGAACCCAAGATAATTCGCTAAGCAGTCCGACACACTTACCACTAAGCCAAGGGGCACTACAAGATTTCATCTATTGCCTGAAAATTTTTGACGGTCAGTACAGCAATAGCTTTTGGACACTCACTCATAGCTCACATCGAAAATCTGATTATCGTTTAAGCATATAGTTTAAGCTATACCAACAGGTTTCCATCTCTTGAATAAGCCGAAGCTCGAAATTTGAAGGTAAGTTTGAATTATTGAAACTATCGATAGTCGTTCGATTGTTTTTTAAACTATCGATTCACTCGATATTTTGTACTATCTATAATATCGATAAACTGTTCGATGTTTTGCTTATTTGTGGCATCAGCTCGACCAATAAAACAATTAGTAGTTTTGTAGGTGCTTCCACGCTTCCAGCAACTATTCTTCTCTACTAGTTCTTACAAACAGCTGGCTTCAGAAGACTCTTTTAAATTTTTAAACTCACTGCTCTGTAGCAATTTCTTGAACTAAATCAGGTACCTGGACTTCGTCAACAATATTCATACAAAAGTTCATAGAACTAGCGGTATTTGGCTGCTACTTTTTTCCGCAGGATGCGAAAATTATTTTCTCTCTCACGAGCTCTCTCTTCTGCGAATTTTTACGAATTTTTGATGTACGGGAACAGGAATCGGCAGAAATTCATGAATATTCGTACGAATGCGCAGATTGGGAACACAATTATTATATCTAAAGTCTTTTCAACAAAAAATTGTCAGTAAAGTGAAGATAGGACGTTTGCCTCTCAGTCTGGTTGCATTGAATTGCATATTTCTGTTTCAAATAAAAGCTCTAACAGGGTTTATGTACTTATAATTTTAAATCGTCGCAAATGGGAGAGCAGATTATAATACAATACATTACTATTAATTTAAAAAAAATATGCATTAACGTTTTATTAAAAAAAAAACATTTGCACTTCAGAGTTTAAAACAATTTAAACCAATATCAGTTCACTGTATTTAATAATACTATATATATTTATTTTTATGTATTCAGCAATTACCACATCACTCTTATTTAAACACAATTACAACGTAAAAATAATTTTCCGTATTAATATAATCACGTAATTTGTAAACTTCGAGAAAATAAGTTCTTTCTTCTTAAGAACCAAAAGCCAACAAAATTTAACAGCATTTTAACGATTTTCGAACTATTACTAAATTTGTTATCAAAAGCTCCAAAACCTAAAGCTCAAAATGCACAATATGATAAAAACCATTGGAAAAGCTATATAGTAGTGTTTTCAACGGCAAAGGTAACCCTGTTGGTGCAATACCTTTTTCAAATTCACACAGAAATGGTAGGTAGAAGTAAGTAAACGATCAGTATTCGTTATTCTATGGTGGAATTTTTTTTTTTAAAGAGATAGACAGAATTCATGTACGTTTTCAAATGTCAGATGCCACTTGACAGCTCACTGACAGATAATATATCCACAGAGCTCAAATGGATAGGCAATGAAGACGTTGATAGTGATGATTGATCAACATAATTAATATAGAAATAATGTTAAAAGTTAAGCTATTTTTCACATTTTAAGAAACTTTGTCCAAATTTGATCGGCAGTATCTCCGTTAATATTAGGCCTGGTTCATCTACCAAATTTTAGGAAATTGTGTGTTCTTAAACTTTGTAAAGCAATGTGTTTAGGAGATATAAGGAAAAACTAAAAAAATCTGAAAATGTTGGTGTTTTTGAAGCCTCCCCCCCCCCCCCCTAAAGTTACCAAAGTGTAATTATCCCAATAAAATTCCATTTACATACCTTCCAAAAAAATACTACATAACTACTGGTCTATAAAATCAATTCATTGAATTAAAATGTTGTTATAGATTTTTGAAGGAGGCGAAGGGGCGTGGTTGTGAGTTTTTTGTTTTTGTAATTCAAAACTACTAACGACCTTTTTGGCTTTGTTTACTGGACTAATATTCAAAAAGACCAAAAGCCTGGGCCCAACTTCATGACCTTGGAAGACGACATTTGTTGTAGGTTATAGGGAAAAGACTATTTTATTTATGTATGTTTATAACTATCAGAACTAGCATTCCTATAAATTTCAGCTTTGCGGGAATGAATTTTGTTTGCAAGTTTTTTCGCGGGTGTTTTTTATGGGTGGAAAAAGTATTTTGTTGGGGAATACAGGTGGAAGTATTAATTTTTAAATTTCTTATATTTCAAATATTGCGTAGAAAAGATGTTTACTAAAAAAATTAAACAAATAATTGCTGCTATAAGGCTTTCCACGAAAAGTCAATGCAAACAGCTTTTGTAAGGCTTAATTAATTTGCTAAATATTAAGAGTCTTATATATAAGTTCTTATAAATAAAATCAGTTGTAAATAAAATAAGTAAGTTACAATTGAATACTGTAAAACAGAAAAGAAGTGCTAACAGAAATTATTTCTTAAGTTCAAAGAAATGAAATCAAATATTAACGTGAAGTATATAATTTCCAAGAATTAACCATTGAATTTATTTTTCTCAAATGATAATTTAGCCTGATTAACAAAACCCAATTGTTTCGTTTTTTTAAGTATTAAATTGTATAATGAGCTAATATGTTTATAAACCCAGAAAGCTTCACAATTCAAACTTTGACAATTAAAAAAATAGCTGCTATAAGGCCTTTAAAAGTTAGTTTGGAAAGCTCTATACAAGGCTTGTAGATTAAGGTTAAAATGGTCTGTATAAGGCCTTCCTTACTAAAAATTAAAATGCAAATAACTTGTGTAAGGCTTGCTTAAAAAGGCATTATACAAACTAAAATAATATTTGTTTTGTCGATGTTTGATGTTAATTTTCCCAACCGTGAATTGGTGTAGATGTAGAGTACTGGAGTGTTACGAGAAGGACTCGAGTTCGAAACTCAGGTAAATAAACACTTTTATAATTAAAATAAAATGTCAATCGTTACAGTATGCAGTAGAAAATTCAGTTTGGCAACTTGCTCGAGGAGATATATAGCTAAAAAACGCAATGCAAATAATGTGATAAAAACTCAACACTTTAAAACAAAACAAAAATAATGCTTTTTTGTGCTAAAAAAAATATTTTTTTACCTCAAAAACAAAATATTGTAGGCTAGCAAGTATTTAGTTTTTGTTATTAACATAAGGCATGATATTAGCAAAAGCTCTCATTAAATGGCTTGTGTAAGGGTTTTTATAACATCCAAGGCAGGTTATAAGCAATGTCATTGAAAGGCTTGTGTAAGGCCTTTTTATTACATCCAGAGCAGGCTATCAGCATTTAGCTGTCACAAAATTGCTTCCTTAGACAAGCTTATAAGATTTCATGAAAAGCTATTTTCTGTTATAAGGCCATTCAACAAAAGTCTTATAGCAGTTAAATATCTTGTGTAATGTGCGCCAAAATAACTTGTATAATGCCTTTTAATGTTACTATAGCAGTCAGAAAATAACTTGTTTAGAACCTTATACAAGTTAAATTGTTAGTTGGACTGTAACCTCCCGTTGTAAGGGCGCGATGGAAAACGTTTATATTTTTATTACTTATCACACACATAATTCATACAAATAAATTAAGCTTACGAAAATGAGACTGAAATTTCTGTCGCTGCCTCCCTTACTATAAAAACAATATTATCTGTAAAATTCGATTAAATTGACATTCTGGAAGTGAAGAGATGGATGTATCTATTGGTCTGAGTATAAGTTTATGCCCCTGTAATGGAATCAATAAGCTATTGAACAATAAGGCAGTGTAATTTATGTTAATAAATGAACAAGCCATCTAAGGGTATTTTACTTATCCATATCTATGTCTCCATATGAACAATTGTGTATCTTTTTGCAGGACCAAAGAGCGCTTATCTACCTCCCACTACTGCATCAAAAACACTATAGTTTTCAATTGCGTGCGGCTTTATCGACATAATCCTAAATATGGGAACCAAAGGAGTGTGTAATTATTTGTTGTTGTCATTATTGATGTAATAATTAGGAGTGCATGATATATGGCACTTAATCCATCAGATAACATTAAGAACAGGTATTTAAGGATGAATTATATAGAGTAACAAGAAAAAATTAATTGCAGATCTTCTCCGTCTAAGGGGAGGGTAAGGGGAGGCATAAGGCAGTTTTCATTAGAATATTTTTTAATAGCGTTCTTGAGTTTGTAGATACGTATCCTTCCAAGTCAAAGTAAGTTTACTAATACAATTGATTAGCTGTGTTCAATAAGGTGCAAATGTTTTGTTATTTCGTAACTAATCTTTTCATCATATGAAATGCGCATTTAGATTATGATAGGCAATTGACCTAATCCCGGTTGGAATACAATGTTAGTTACACGTTCGATGTGAAAGAAGCGGAGATCGGTCGGGAAGATCACCGCGGTCCATGAAAGGATACAACAGCAACAGAAGCAGTCGATCGCTCACCGTGCACAAGAACTCGGCTTTCGCAGACTTCAACTTAGCAAATTTTTGGTCGAAGCTTGAGGCTACACCCGTAAAAGACCAAACTGAACCAAGGAGCTTAAATGATGTAGTTTGTTTTTGCTGACTAGAAGCTTTGGAGCATTTGGAAGACGACCCAAATTGTAGCCTTAGCGACGAGGCGAATTTTCAGACGAATGGCTGTGTTAACAAGCAAAATTGCCGTATATTTTGGGACGACACCAAATCCACACGAGGCTCTCGAGGATATAATGCATCCGTTCAATATTGACGAGTGGACACATTCACTATTGTTTTTTTATGTGGAAGTCCCATGTTGAAATTGTTGTTTCTGAGTTCTGAGTATCTGACTCAGTTTGTTGATGGACCTACAAGAAGGAGAGTAGGTACCACATGTTGCAGGCCACCCCAGACTGCCAACACTCTTAATTTATTTATCACTTTTCATCTTGAAATATGGGTGTGGTTCGACATCCTGCTTTTTATAATCCTGGTTTGTATCCCGCTTTTCTAAAAATCCACCTTTTTGCAATCCCGTGTCTTATTATCCCGCTTTTGCTATCAAAACTAGTTGTTTTATTTGAAAAAAGTAAAGAAGCTAATTACCGCTGTCAGTCGCATTAATATCCCTTCGGCAAACTTACCATCAAGTACAGATATTCTTTTTTTAGTCGTACTGCACGAATGTGGAATTCCCAACCCAACTTTATTTTTCCTTCCCATTTAAATTTCCAACCATTTAAGCATCTTCTACTCAATCCTTCCTCTGTTTCCGTACTGGTTAAGGTTAAGGCTTAAACTATGGAGGCTAGTCATAACGCTTTGAGTGCGCCATAAATAAAGGGTGTTTTTTTTAGACGTGTGGTTTTCAAGAAAAAATAAAACGAATATAATTAAAGTTATGGCCAAGAATTTCGGTTTATTATAAAGATAAGAAATAACTTCGTGCACGAATAAATTCCAGCCGAGAGGCCCAATTTTCCCAATTTTATGAAAATCGGGATCGGTGGAAATCTGGTTTTGGCCAATTTACCGAAAGTGCGAAGCGCTTGATGGTCGTTCGGTTGCCCGCAAACCAAGATCCTTTCGCAAAATCTTCCATAAAGTGGATGGCGGATGGACTCATTTTGGTAATAAATTTGCACGATTTGCAAACGTTGTTTAGGAGTAAGTCTATTCATTATGAAATGGCAAACCAAATTGAGTATAAATCAAGTGACAGCTGTCAAAAAGACCAACTCCGAAAAAATATTGCCAGATTGAAAACCACACGTCTAAAAAAAAAACACCCTTTATAAAATAAAATCTAATAAAATAGTTTCTAACTTGACCTGCCATTGATAAAAATAAAATTAAGTTAGTTCTCAAGAGCAAACATAAAGGCCTTAATAAAAGTTTTTCCTAAGTTGCAGGTGAACTTAACGAAAGAAATTATTAGCTTTCTCTTTAAGTCGCTTCTTCGGGATGTTTAATAAGATACATAAAACAATTTAAAATAAATCAAACTCACCACGTTTTTGTAATTCATCCCTGCTAATCTGCCCTGTTAAATTGGTAGCTGCTGGTGTTGGCGGCAGGGCCAAATGTGCTGGAGGTGCGTTGCTAGGATACCACGCCCATCCACCCGATTGCCCATTGAACATACGCAGCTTTTCGTACACCGATTCGTTTTGTTGTTGGGCTTGTTGTTCTTTTTGTGAGGCCAAATTTCTTAAAACTCGATTGATTGATGAAACCTATAATTAAAAAAAAAAAAAAATTGAAGAATTCAACATATTTGAATGACATTTGTACGCTAAGTTAGTTTCAATACACAAAAACCCTTCCCATTTAAGAATCAAACATTATCCAACAAATGGTTTTTTCTTTTAATATTCGCATTGCCAGAAAACACTTGAAATTGCTGATTTTTCATTACGGCGAGTTTTTCCTTTGATGTTGGAAAAATTCACAAAATTCGAGGATTGACACGTGTAAGGTGTCGGCTTAAGTGTGGAATTTGTGGCGTATGGCATCTAAACCACTCTCAAGTACTTCACAATATTCCTTGCACACTAAAATGGGGATGAAGCATTCTTCCTTTTTCAACTTCATTCTTATACATACATACTTATGTGTAAATATGTATTCCTATATCCAGAGAGATAGTTGAAAACTACATATGCAGCATTTTATATTGAGAAATCTGAGACCATATAGTTAACCACTAACTTACCCACCCAGCGTTGCTCGGGTGGCGCCACATAGTAATCAAAATAGCCTTAGTTACTTCTACAAAATAAGCTATCTGCTTGTAAAACGACCCAGCGGCACCAACGGGTGATTAAAGTAGTCATAGTTAAACCTTACATCAGCTATCTGCCTGTGAAATTCCCGTCAAAATCGGAGAATAAATAAGAATAAAAAAAAAAACGCCTCCATCGCCACCTAGGGGTAATTAAAATAGCTTTACTTACTCCTTACAATATCAGCTTTCTGTCTGTGAAAATCCCGTCTAAATCGGTCCATAAATAAAAGTTAAAAAAAACACCCCAGTGCCACCTAGACGGTAATTTTAATAGCCTAAGTTACTCCCTAGAACATCAGCAATCTGCCTGTGAAAAATCGGTGCAGCCGTTCTCGAGATTACCCGGAACAAACGGACAGAAAGACATACAGACAGAGAGTCTTTTAAACAGCTGTTATTTTGATATTAAAAACAGATTTACTTACTTAGGGGGCGCTACAGTTCGGGACGAACCTGTGTCTCAACCAACATGCCTCTCCAGCCAGCTCAGTCATTGGCTAGCTGCCTCCAATTTCGCACTCCAAGTTGTTTGAGGTCGTCCTCCACCTTAGAGCGCCACCTAAGGCGAGTTCAATGTATACATAGATTTATTTATTGGGAGGATACCTAAGCGAGATCCGAAATGCTTACCAGGCGGGATTTGATATGGTATGCCATGGGTTGATTTTGTTCTTGTTTTGAGATATTTAAATGCAGACGATCATCAACATATACGAAATGTATAGTTGGCCTACCCTACAACTATAGCATATTCAATATTTCAAGAAGGAGTTATACTGGGAGTGGACGGCTACAATCGCAAGAAATTTCCAGATCCTTTTCAGATCGAGTCTCTAATAACCAGCAGGATAGCCGATAAGGAGGGCGGGGAAAGACCGGGTGGATTACCCCGTCTGTCAGTGCAGAATGATGATCGCAAACGCACACTGTTCCAACAAGGTCGATAAAAAATTCACCGATACCTTCGATGTCAAAAAAAGATTTATACAACGCGATCATTCGACCTCTTCAACATCATATCATTCTTGAAAAAATAGTAAATTGAATCAATACTTCGGCCTGGAAAATACTCGATTCTAGACGATACATTAAAGGAAGTTACTGTCTGAAAGCAATTCTGCAATAGCATGAAGTAGCAACCGATTAATTTCTTTTGAACCGGAATCGTTTGCGTGGAAGTACCTCTGGTAGTACCCCGTGGCTTAGTGGTTAGTGTACCGCTCATTGCCACCTTCTTTTCACGGTACTGCCTCTTGCGAGGAACTGAAACTGAATGAAAAATGTCCTGTTTCCCGCCCATATTACACAGTTCGCCGAGCAAGGAAAAATCACCGCGGCGGGGAATGAAGTTAAGATTACGAAGTTCACCTCGTAGTCTAAATATCACTGATAAATGATCCGTCCTGGTGTAGTCATCACGGAAGTAGTTGTTTTGTTTTAGGTTGTGGTTCAATTTACTATACAACATTCCGCTTTAGCTGCAAACTTCAATCTAAAGCAATCATCTATGACAGAAATCAACTGATACAAAGCAGGCTGCCACATTGTTTCCTCGTCCGTCGCAAGTTCAATATTAGCTTCTTCAACTAATTATTTCCACTCTTTAAACCAACTTGATCTGCTGTTAATAGCTTGAAGTGTTGCTTTCTTAGGAAGACGCTCATCAGACATATTTATTACATTACATATATGTTGTCAACTTTCAAAGTCTTAATAAAAAGCGGAGAAATACCGGTTTGCAGCTTAGGCATATATAGTTCGGAGCATTAGGTGGTAGTCGGAAAATCCTTTTGATATAAAATCGGAGGAGTTTCTCAGCAGTTTCATATTTCTTACTACCCCAAATTTGAGCTGCATATTTATACTATATACGTTTATGCATCTTTTTAGAGGGCTTTTGTGAGTATGGAGATGGAAGCAGCGAAGATCGGTTTAGCACTAGAAGAACAGACTCCAGACTCAGGTGGCACACACCAGTTGAAGAGGACCTTAACAAAACTTGCGGCTAGGGACTGAGCTGGCAGAAGAAGCTTGTTGGTTGAATTAAGGCCCAGGTCTACGGTTTACGCCGAATTTTTGCACCAATTAAAGAATTTAATTGTTTCAATGAATAATTTTTTTTTAACTACGGTTATTTGCCTTTATTAATGAAAGAAATTTATTGACCTCATGAATTAATCGTTAATTAACAAATCCGTTTACCACCCAATCACCAAATGAAAAAATTCACCGAATCAATTAAAAAGTTTATTGAAAAACAAATATTTCTACGTTATTCAATGAAAAAGGGTTTCGTTAATTCAACGATAAAATTGTCGCTTAACTAATAAACTTTTCGTAATTGAATGAAGAAGTTTCATTTAAACATTAAAAAAGTTGTTGAGGAACGAAAATGTTTAGTTGATTCAACTAACTCAACATTAATGAACTAAATCGTTAAATTAACGAAAATTTAATTGTTTAATATGAAATGCTTTTCATTGAGCCAACGAAGATATTAATTGGCTGAATTTTAATAAATAAATAGTTGTGTTAATGAAAGAATTTGGTTCATTGTATATGGATGGGAAAAAATAAGCGCTTTCTTGAATTCCTGTGGTAAAATTACCTGGTTCATGATGTTATTTAATATAACCGTTAATTTATTGGTCAACTCTTCCGAGCCATATTTGTAGTTCCACTATAACGATACCTAAACAGTTCATCAATTACTTCGTCAGTCTAACAGTCAAAGAGGTCCTCGGGGCGTATTACCTCAAAATGAGAGCCGATAAGGTTAAACTTTTCTACTCATCTATACATCTATTGGATCCACTTTGGCTATTAATTTCTGAGAAAACATGGGTATTTTCTGCTTCGGAAAACATTACGTGGTTTGTATTTATTTGTTTTGGGACGTGTTCCAGTTATAGTTATCTTTCTTCTTCTTCTTCTTCTTAGGTGGCGCTGCAGTCCGGGGTGGACCTGGGCCTCAACCAACAAATTCTCCAGCCAGCTCGGTCCCTTGCTAGCTGTCTCCAGTTTCGCACGTGGAGTCGGTTGAGGTCATCTTCCACTTGTGCGGGCCACCTGAGTATCGGTCTTCCTCTACTGCGCCGTTCCTCTGTGGTGGATTCGAAGATTTTTCGGGCCGGAGCATTGATGTCCATCCGCTCTATATGACCCAGCCAGAATTTTTACTCTTTTGACTAGGTCTGTGTCGCTGTACAGCCGATAAAGTTCTTCATTGTATCTTCTTCTCCACTCTCCGTTTATGCATTTGGGACCAAAAATCACCCGGAGAATCTTTCTCTCGAAACATCATCCGCTTTTGACAGCGTCCATGTGTCTGCACTATAGAGCAGGACTGGGATGATGAGGATCTTATAAAGGGTCAGTTTAGTTGCCCGAGAGAGGGCTTTGCTACTCAATTGTCTTCTAAGCCCGAAGAAGCAGCGATTGGCAAGAGTTATTTTTCGTTTGATTTCAGCTCTGATGTTGTGGTCTGAGTTAATAGCGGAGCGCAGGTAGACAAAGTCCCTAACTACCTCCAAGTTATAGCTGTCTATGATGATGTTTTGTCCAAGATGTCGATGTTGGGTGTCTATTCTTGATGACAGCATATACTTGGTTTGGCCCTCACAATACTCCCAAAGCGATACTGACATCAGTCATCATAGTTATCTTTATAAACATTTATTCCAGGTCTACGTAATATATAACAGATCTATGTAACGGGTGATTTTTTTGAGGTTAGGATTTTCATGCATTAGTATTTGACAGATCACGCGGGATTTCAGACATAGTGTCAAAGAGAAAGATGCTCAGTATGCTTTGACATTTCATCATGAATAGACTTACTAACGAACAACGCTTGCAAATCATTGAATTTTATTACCAAAATCAGTGTTCGGTTCGAAATGTGACAAATTTACGAAAATGACAAATTTTGTTCAGCGATGAGGCTCATTTCTGGTTGAATGGCTACGTAAATAAGCAAAATTGCCGCATTTGGAGTGAAGAGCAACCAGAAGCCGTTCAAGAACTGCCCATGCATCCCGAAAAATGCACTGTTTGGTGTGGTTCATTGGACCGTATTTTTTCAAAGATGCTGTTGGACGCAACGTTACGGTGAATGGCGATCGCTATCGTTCGATGCTAACAAACTTTTTGTTGCCAAAAATGGAAGAACTGAACTTGGTTGACATGTGGTTTCAACAAGATGGCGCTACATGCCACACAGCTCGCGATTCTATGGCCATTTTGAGGGAAAACTTCGGAGAACAATTCATCTCAAGAAATGGACCGGTAAGTTGGCCACCAAGATCATGCGATTTGACGCCTTTAGATTATTTTTTGTGGGGCTACGTCAAGTCTAAAGTCTACAGAAATAAGCCAGCAACTATTTCAGCTTTGGAAGACAACATTTCCGAAGAAATTCGGGCTATTCCGGCCGAAATGCTCGAAAAAGTTGCCCAAAATTGGACTTTCCGAATGGACCACCTAAGACGCAGCCGCGGTCAACATTTAAATAAAATTATCTTCAAAAAGTAAATGTCATGGACCAATCTAACGTTTCAAATAAAGAACCGATGAGATTTTGCATTTCGCGTTTTTTTTTTTAAAAAAGTTCTCAAGCTCTTAAAAAATCACCCGTTAGTAAATAAATGTAAAATGTAAAAAGTAAAAGAATAGATATATCTTACATAGAGCTTAGAAATTCTTTTTGCGACTAATTCAATATGATTCATGGAAGATTCAAAATCATTTTCAAAACTTTGTTTTGGGCTATTTAAGGCTTTCGAATATGACTTACTGCACATTTCCCCAAGCCGGCGACCCGTTAAACATGATTCCTTGAAAGACTGGTTATATATCATAATTTTATTTACATTACTTAGTTTTGATTTACGATTGATAAATGGGTAAAGAACTTTGATTGTCGTTCCAAATTTCTTAACAATTTCTCGAATGTGCAATCCGAAAGTCAGAGATATTTAGCATTCGACCGCCAATGTATGCTAGTACCACTTATTAAGAGATCATTGCTGGGCAAGAAACAAGCTTTTCTTTTTCTTGTGAAAAAAACAGCCTGAGTCTTCGAAGAATTTATTTTAATTTTCCAATCATTGCAATAGCTTTATACTACATTCAATTCAACTAAGGAACCAACTGAATTTGAAGAGTAGATACATGTATCATCCGCAAAATTTGCTTTTTCACAGTTTGCTAAATAAGGAAAGTCATATGTGAAAATATTATACAATATTGGAGCGAGTACCGACCCTTGAGGAACACCCGCATTGACATCATAATTTTCAGAAAACAAGTTGTTGATAGAAACTCTAAATTTTCTATTCATCAAAAAAGACTGTATAATTTTTATGAGGTACAATGGAAATCCTAGCCTTAAAAGCTGTCATAAAGTGTCGAACCCTTTTTCTATATCAATAAGTTTTACCTTCTTTAAAATTATTTTTTATGTGATTTGTAATTCGATTCACTTGATGAACTGAGCTGTGGAAGGCTCTAAATCCAAACTGTTATCAAATCTGTCCACATGTGATACTGTTATACTTTTTATAATTTGCTCGAAACATTTACTTATGGAACTTAGCAAACTGCAAGGCATATTTCCGGGTTTACCAGGTTTCAAAAGAGGTATACCTAATCTTTGCGCCTGTAGGTACTTTATTCCTGACTTTGGAAGATTAATAAGATACAGGTTCTTAATACCATCAAATCCCGCTGGTTTTCTAGTTCTTAAGTCTGTGAGAAAGGCTTTGAGATCTTCAAACGAAATCTCATCATGAAGCATATCGAAGCTCGAGGAGTTTATAAAATTAACCGAGTCTGTCACTGATGACTCAATAAAGTTGTTTCTAGTGACATTCCCAATAACCAAATGGCTATTGGAAAATGAGTGTGCGAGAGTGTTAGCTTTTTCAGCACTTGTGGGAGCCATTGCGTGCGTTACCCATTTTCAAAGCTGGAATAATTGTGGTTTTCTTTTTAATAATTTTAATTATATTCCAAAAGAGTTTACTTCCTTTACTCATACAATGGAGTTTTTTTTGTCCCAAACTCGGTTTCTAAGAGTAAAAACTAGATCTTTTTTTATATTTTTCAATATCTTAACTTCAGGGAGATAAAAAGGGTCCCTTGTTCTTATCCACCTTCTTCGGTGGCTGTTACGTATTTTGGTGAGTTGAACGAATGATTCCCTATATAGACACCTTCAACATTAACAAATTTGAACGAAAGATTTGCAAAATCAGCCTAGGACAATTGGCCAAGCTATTTGCATTTCCATATCCTTGTGTTTCATAGCGAACTATTCTTTAAAAAAAAAATGTTTAACTTAAACAAAAAAAAAGAACACAGAAACCAAAAATATTCCCCAAGTGCAATCTAGAAACGAAAAATATTATATATAATATACATTCACATATAAAATTAGAATTTTTTCTGTTTAATGTTAATAAAAGCACCCAACGCTCCTCCTGTTCATGAGTTTTTGAACAAAGTCTATAGGAAGAACAATATTGTTTAGTACGAACAAAAATTGTGTACAAAATGGCATCGTTATATAGGAACAAAACCAGCGCAATCTTTCAGCATTTTGCGTATTTTTTTTTCTTTTCTTTAAAGGAACTGAAGGAAAAAAGAAAAATAAATTACGCGAATAAAACAAAGGAAAGAAAAAAAAAATATATATATTTAAATGAGTACAGATCTTTATTATGGAGATGGAACACAAGCAAATTTATCCATGCGAACGTTTCTCATTTCAGATATTTTTTTTTCTACTCTTAATATATCTCGGATGAAAAAATTCACAGAAAAACGAACAGAATCAAGTACTCAACGCTATGTATACATATGTATGTAGGTAGGTACGTGCACGGTACGTTGGAATTATGTACTTGTTTGTGGGTGGGAGGGGTATTTCTATATGGAACTTAAATTTAATGGATTTTTAATGGGGGAAGCTTAAATCCTACAAATTTGTGGAGGAATCATGAAATGCATTTATGAGACTGCTTACATGTTTATTTATCTTTTTGGTTAATTATGATTAAAAATGGATGTTTGTTTAAAAAAAAAAAAAACATTTATTAGAATTGAAATGGGTTTTGATGTTAAGGACGTAAAACGCCCAAACTGAAACTTTTTTCATTATTTATATAATTTTCTTTGAGAGTTAAAAAGTACACATGGATATTTGTTTGAAACGTTTGTAGATCTAAATAAGAAAAGAAAACCATAATGGGCATTCAATTCTATACATTCGTGTTGTGCGGATACAAAGTGAATCTCTTTATTTGACGATTCGTCCGACATTGGGGTGAGGGAGAAGCTAAATATAGACAAAATAGACGTGGTGAAAAAACGTTAACATATTCGAAGATCAAAGGACACCTAAACACTTCGCAGAATTTTTCCCGATGTATGTTGCCATTCCAGAATTGAGAGACGTTCGGTTTCTTCGATTACAATTGAACTCATAGATAATGCGGTATGGTTCGCTTTAAGGAAAAAGACACTTTTCTTATACAACTCTGGACAATGTTGTTATAAGATCAAAAGTCAATGAATATTATCATTCGCTGTTCTAAGAACATGGATGAGAGCCTATGGAAGCAAATATGAAAAGCTGAGCAAAACAATTTGTGGAATTTTCTGTTTCAGTTATTATATACTTATATCGGGTTTTCTAATAGGGGCTTGACAACTTTGAATTTAATTTGTGTACGCACCCTTTCACTAATCATCGAACTGTTATTGTCTGCAAATTATACAAATTTCCTACCGAAATTCGGAGTCGGTATGACCGCAACTTTAAGAGCGATGAATTGTTGAATTTCATCGCAAAATCATCTTCAGTGACTCAGCTCATTTTTGGCTTATGTCAATAAGCAAAATATGCGTTATTGGTCGGGTGAAAATCCACATTTGCTTCATGAATCACCACTTCATCCACAAAAAAATAACTGTTTGGTGCGGTTTGCATGCCGGCGGCGTTATTGGGCCATATTTTTTCGTCGACGATAACGATCGTCACGTTATCGAGTTCATTATACAGCTTACTTGCTGCACCTAAATCAGTTGAATTAATGTCATCAAGGTAAATAAGTGAAGAAGTTAGGGAAGCTTCTTGATGAGATCCATCTTCAGAAAGAACCCATTCAATATGAGGAAGATTGATGTCACATAGAAGCAGAAATCAAAAACGTAATCTAAGACCATAGAAAGCTCGTCGATGTAGACCCAAGCAGAACTTTTGGGAGGAATATACGCATTTAGCAAATAAACTATCTTAGATTGTGTAAATCGAAAGACTAAAAGGCATCATTTTATTTCTAACTGCGGTTAAAACACCATTATCATTATTTCTATCAGGATGACAATTTTTTCTATAAACTAAGAACTATTGAAAAGCTTGAATTCAGCCAGGTTTCTGTTAAAACAAAGATTTCATGCGGAAAAACTTGGAGAGTTAGAAAAAATTTGCGGCGTTTTACTGCGAACAGCGAAGCTCTCCTTCATTTTGGTAGAACTTTGCCTTTTCTTTCAGAAATAATAGCAGAAGTATCGTTGAAGACGAGCGTAGAAGAAAATAACGACGAAAAATTCCGTTAAAAAGTTCTTACTGCCTCTGGGACATTCCATTATTTTTAACTGAATTTTGTGTTTTCATGTACATGTGCGTTAGGAATTCTCTTGCACCTGAACAAGTCCGGAAACAAATCTTTCCCATGAAATGGTTAACTTTCTCAAATACAGGAGCAACAATGATGTTTATACTGGCAGCGTTTAACCAGCGGAAAAAATAGCTGAGATTACATAAAAATTCTCTAATGAGCTTTTTATCCCATTATCGTTGAAGATGAGCATAGAAACAGAAAGCCACCACTCAATTTTAAGTTTTTTGTGAAACGAATAGATTTGTTATTTGTTTTGCGTTGAGTGCGTGAATGGATGACTCAAGTATAAATGAGAACGATGGGCGTAAACCGAAATTATTAAATAAATAAATTTAAACTATACAAAGTTTTTTGACGTGATAACGTCTTATAAATCGATGAGAGGCTACACATACGAAATAACATGACTCTGATACTGTGGTTCTTTCAACCAAAATCTATCGCAAGCACCAGGCGAACATGAAAAAGAACAGGCGAAAATTGCCAAAATAATTCCACTCGAATTCAAAAAGTACAAGAAAAGAAAAAGAACTAAAAAAATAGGCGGAGTTTTGTTTAAGTAGAAAATAGATGTAGATATTGGGGTGTGAGTTAACGAGCTTGTGTTGCTGCCATCAATGTTTTCTTATGACGTTATCACGAAAAATTATCGTCGTTAAACTGACTTTATAGACAACCAACTCTTTTTTTATTTTAATCATTTTCACAACTTTTTGTTTGGTTTTTTATATAAAATCGGCGACGCGTTTCGGAAATATTATTCCATCTTCAGGCGCGATATATGAATTCTCTGTTTTGGTCCCCAAGTTGCATCTTCACAATGTTTTCATTGTCAACTGCTAAGTCCAATTGAGCTACCGCGACCAAATGTCGATTTCTGATGGGAGTTAAAAGCTATTTTATTTAAAATTTCCTTTGGCAGTTTATCAGTAAGTAGCAACTAAGACCACAATTTAAATAATTTTTTTTTATCTACAATTTCCGGGTTGGCTGCACTTGACCATCTAACGTGTTTATGGTCTAATGTAGAGTGAATCGCGAGTTTGTTAGGTATATGCAAAGCGATTATTGTTGTGACACTTGTTGGCCAAGTAAAGATCCACACTCTTCTCTCATATGTAGATGAGCTTTTTTAAAGGAACTACCCGGAAACCACCCGTCATTTCAACCTTTTCTTAATGACTTTTCAACCCCCTACCTAGTCATAAGGATTATACTTAACAAACTTTAACAAGACAATCTAATTACGAAATCAACCCCACCCAATATAGACCAACAAGCCCCTAAACATGTTTCAATTTCGTATCTATAATTCTAACCAAATTCGATGCCCAAAAGTTGTTTTCGTCTTCATAGTCTGGAAAGATTTCATCATCCCAAAAGGGCGGATGGGTTGATCTATTTATCGCAAATGAAGTTTGAATTGATTTGTATATGTTTTGTTGTTGTTGTTCATCTTATTTTCGCTGTTCAGTTTGTTAGGCAACTAAATAGCATAACCGCACACAATGCCACAGAATTTATTCACCCAATCAACCAACAAACCGTGTTAAGATAAAAGCAAAATCCATCGGATCTTTGCGTTGAAATTCAATCATTATTATCGTCGTGCACCAAATTCAGTTTGTTCCTAAAGCCATTGTATATGGCAACGTGCTGCGTTACCCTCTGTCACTCTATATATGTAGCTTGGTAGTTTTGAGATTTTTGTGTGCCCAGAAAATTGGCCATATGTTATGCAATGTTATATTTGCTTTGTGTATATTTTTGGGACTTGTATATTGACCTAACCAATGTACAACCCCTCCGTTTATGTAGAATGCGATTCGATCAATCGTTCCCTGTGATGATGATGATGATTTTATCTAACAGAATTAAGGTCCTTTATGAACCCCTTTTACGTTGCCTTCGCCACTTTAGAAAACGAGCGCGAAGTAAAGAGTCTTCGTTCGGCTCTGGAATCTGGACTGTCGGTTGGGTTTTTTTTTGGAAACCTTTGAGCATGTAACAATTTGCTTAGCTAAATAATTGTTATAAGAAACAATTTGTTCGACGAACTTAATCAAATAAATGTAATTTTGTAACAATGAATACACATAAATAGAGTGCGTGAGGTTTTGGCTGCTGGGTTAAAAGGACCCCTTCCTATGTTTGTCTTTTGTATGTACTGTGTATACTTATACATGACGGCTGTAAGTTTTTCTAGATTTTGATTATGATAAGCAAAATTAATGGAAATACTGTTTCACAAGGACACAATGATCCGTTTGGCTGTAGTTAAAGTCATAGTAGTTAAGTTTTTTTTTTTTCACGATGACACAATATTTAATGGTTTGTGATTATAAAATGGCTCGACAATCGCTTGAGGTCGTTTATTTTTTTTTTGTCTCGAAAAGTAATAATATGAAGATGAATTTTGAATTTTAGAGATTATTCTTCAAAATCCGATAAATATCGGTCTTGAGAAAGGCTTGATTACAAATTTATTTTGACAAGCGTGTACAGGCGATGGCTCATCAGCTAATTTTTTTTCAATCTATACATCTATACACATACATACATAAAATGAAGTTTCTGTTTTTAATACCAAAATAACAACTTTATACAAGATGCATATGAAAGTATACAATTTTTACAATTTTTGTCTGTCTGTCTGGCTCTATGTCTGTTTGTTCCGGCTGATCTCGGGAACGGCTTCACCGATTTCAACGTGACTTTCACTGGCAGATTTCTGATATTCTAGGGAGTAAAATAGGCTATTTAAATTACCCACTAGGTGGCACTGGGGTGATATTTTTTTTTTTTTTTTTGAAAAATTCTTATTTATGGACCGATTTTGACGAAATTTTCACAGGCAGGCACAGAAAGCTGATATTGTAAGGATTAAGTACGACTATTTCAATTGCCCCAAGGTGGCGCTGAAGTCGTTATTTTTTGAAAATTCTTATTCATGCCCTGATTTTGACCTGACTTTCACAGGCGGGTAGCTGATGTTGTAAGGTGTAACTATAAAGCTGTTTTAATCACCCGTTGTGCCACTGGGCTCAGATAGCTTTTTTTTGTAAGAAGTAACTAAGGCTGTTTTGATTATTAAGTGGCGCCACGCCAGGTGCATTTTTTCGAAAATATATGGTATACCCGAGCAAAGCCGGGCAGGTAAGCTAGTCTTCTAATAAAAATTAATATAAGAAGAGCCTGGATACCAAACATATTTAAAAAATATTTAAAGGAAACTTTCCATTCATTTTTCAAAACTGGTAGTTGAGTACCTACCTAATTGGCATTTAAGAAACATTTATGCAGTTAAAGCCATCATTCGGGCCATAATTATAGCCGCAACATTTGTAGTCGATAGATACTGTAAATTGTAAATTGTAGTTTTTTTTTCATGAACTAGATCAACAAACAGTGGTCGATCAGGGGGGGGGGGGGCAAGTGGGTCATCCAAAACTAGCAAAAAATAATTAAAAAATATCCAAAAATGAGGAAAATAAATTGCACGACTGGATCGCACGTACTTGCTCATATGTGCGGTCACATCGTCGAATAAAATTTAAATAAAATGCACGACTGGGTCGCATGAACTAGTTCTTATGCTAGATAATTGCTTAGTGGCTGCATATGTATTTATATAAAGGGTGTTTTTTTAAGACGTGTGGTTTTCAAGAAGAAATATAACGCATATAGTTTAATGTTATGGCCAAGAATTTAGCTTTATTATAAAGATAAGGGTTTGCATTATGTTCTAAAAATGATTTCGGGGAAGTGGCTGCCGTGGCTGGCTCGAATAAATTCCAGCCGAGGCCCAATTTTGCCAGTTATGTGAAAATCGGGATCGGTGGCCATTTCGTTTTGGACCCATTCACCGAACGTGTGACGCGCTTGATGGGCGTTCGGCTTCAATTCTTGAAGGAGTTGGATTTTGTAAGCCTGCAGACCAAGATCCTTCCGCGCGCGATGGCGGATGGACTCATTTGGGTCTTCTTCGATACTCTGCTCCATCGAAACGAACTATTATTTTGGTAATAAATTTGCAAAATTTGCAAACTTTGTTCAGGAGTAAGTCTATTCATTATGAAATCGCAGACCAAACTGAGCATAAATCAAGAGACAGCTGTCAAAAAGACCAACTCCGAAAAAGTATTGCAATCTGGCAGACATCTATTAAAATAAAAAAAATATTGTTTTTCTATAAAATTCTTTATTTTTTTTTAAATTAGTTTCAGAGTTTTCTTGGAAAAAATAAGTATGCAATAAAATTTGAAAACTAAATGTCTTTTGAAGAAAAAAAAATTGAAAATCGTTGGACCAGTTTTTTTTAAAAAGTCGTTTTTTTGAAAAACTTTTCGATAAAATATTTTAAATTTTTTTCTAGTATGCTATTATAAGGAAATCTGTAGCTTTCATTTGGGAAAATTATTTGAAAAAAAATTCATTCCACCCATTTTCAAAATATTTCGAAAACCATTTTTTTTTTAAATTAAAAAATCGAAAAAGAAGTTGTTGAAAATTCTGAAATGCGATATTAATTGAATTATAAATGACTTCCTGTGTGCAAAATTTTATGGAAATCGGAACAATAGTTTACGATAAAACCGCATTTGAAAAATCCGGTTGTATGAGAGGTACCGTTATAGAACAAATTTCGAAAAATTCATTCGAACTGAAAGATGTATTATTATAAAAAACAAGCACCCTGATGGTTTTATCAAAATCGTTAAAGCCGTTTTCGAGAAAATCTAACTTTTTGTTCAAAATTGTATGGCAGATACCGTTATTTTTCGACCTAGAGCAAAAATAAAAAACCTTCACCGAGATACTACCTAACAAATACTAAATACCAAGTTTGAAGCAAACCGGCCCATCCGTTTAGGCTGTAGAGGCGCGAACAGACAGACAGACAGACAGACGGACGGAATTTCCGGATCCACTTTTTTCAACTTCCCTAATATCGTAATGTCATGTTTGATTGTTAGAATTTTTTTTGCACGAATCCATAACTTGCATTTTAGTACCTAAATCGCAAGTAAAAAGGTCATATGAGTCCAACAAAATAATCGCACCCAGGCTAGGCTGTGCAAGATAATTTTTTGCACAAGCACTCAATAATTTTCAGAGGAGAAAATCTCAAAATAATAAACTCAATCTAGAATTCCTTTGGAACAATTTGAGTGAAACGTGCAGATTTTAATCTTGCACGTATGAGATATTCGACTCAGAATTGGTTTGAATAGAATATAGTGTGTTAAATACATGTTCGATGCCAGAGAAGAAAAAAAAAATAAAAAAAAAGAATTCTTTATACATAGATGTTTGGATGAATATGAACAAAAAATTTACAAATAAAAGTGCGTGTCCGTGCCCGTGCATTATTGGCTCTGTGCACTTGTTTTTGTGAAGTAACGGGTGATTTTTTTGCGGTTAGGATTTTCATGCATTAGTATTTGACAGATCACGCGGGATTTCAGACATGGTGTCAAAGACAAAGATGCTCAGTATGCTTTGACATTTCATCATCAATAGACTTACAACGTCGAATTTTCAGTGAATGGGCCCTAGAAAAGTTGGCAGAAAATCCGCTTTTTTATCGACAAATTTTGTTCAGCGATGAGGCTCATTTCTGGTTGAATGGCTACGTAAATAAGCAAAATTGCCGCATTTGAAGTGAAGAGCAACCAGAAGCCGTTCAAGAACTGCCCATGCATCCCGAAAAATGCACTGTTTGGTGTGGTTTGTACGCTGGTGGAATCATTGGACCGTATTTTTTCAAAGATGCTGTTGGACGCAACGTTACGGTGAATGGCGATCGCTATCGTTCGATGCTAACAAACTTTTTGTTGCAAAAATGGAAGAACTGAACTTGGTTGACATGTGGTTTCAACAAGATGGCGCTACATGCCACACAGCTCGCGATTCTATGGCCATTTTGAGGGAAAACTTCGGAGAACAATTCATCTCAAGAAATGGACCGGTAAGTTGGCCACCAAGATCATGCGATTTGACGCCTTTAGATTATTTTTTGTGGGGCTACGTCAAGTCTAAAGTCTACAGAAATAAGCCAGCAACTATTCCAGCTTTGGAAGACAACATTTCCGAAGAAATTCGGGCTATTCCGGCCGAAATGCTCGAAAAAGTTGCCCAAAATTGGACTTTCCGAATGGACCACCTAAGACGCAGCCGCGGTCAACATTTAAATGAAATTATCTTCAAAAAGTAAATGTCATGGACCAATCTAAAATCAATCAAATAAAGAACCGATGAGATTTTGCAAATTTTATGCGTTTTTTTAAAAAAAAGAGTTCTAACCTCAAAAAAATCACCCGTTATATAGGTATATTGCACGATTGGATGGATCGTATTTGGACTTTTGTGCGGCGACATGGTCGACTACAATTTGAAATATGGATTTCAACAAGGCAGCCATTTCAAAGGTTTTATTTAATTTTCCTGATTTTTTAGTGAAAACATTTAAACGCTATTTTGTTTCGTTTTTGTTCAGTTTAAAAAAAAAAAAACGTTTTTTTAACGACTTTTTTATCAAATAAAAACATGAATGCACTTAAGCACATACACGACTTACCTTAAAAAAATCGTTTAGCCCTTTTCGAAAACAACGTTTAAAAAATTATTTAAAATACCTAAAAAACTGTGTTCTAAAATATTTCAATGTCAAATATCTTTGGCTATCACTTCTTCCTGAGTAAAAAAAACTGTCCTATAGGAGGTACCGTTTTTAGGCCATCTTCTTAAGTTTTTTTTTTAAATAACCCACACCTACAATTAATAGTTAATAGTACACCGATTTCACTTCCTTTTCTTTAACTTTTTTTTTATAATTAACGCGCGCACAAGGGACTATTTTGTTTCCCTTTTAATGTAGAGCACACTGCGCGGGCGTTTAGAAGGTAGGGAGGGGAAAGATAGGAGGTGTCGATTGCAGATCAAAATGGCAAGGGAAAATCTCGCCAAAAAAAACTTACAGTTTTATGGCAGGCACCCTTTATATTTGAGCTAAACAAATTGAGAAAATACTCTGTAGAATGTTAAAATTACCTTATGTTCTAATTTTGAAGACGACAGACAGACAGACAGAATGTTGTCATTAACTCAAATACGTTTTTCTGTTATCGTAATGTCATGTTTGTTTGTTATCTCATTTCTTATTATTTTGTATTTAGTTCAAGCCTATAGAAGATCTTCTTCCACATTTTAAACTCAAAAATCAGTAACAATAGCGCCAGGAGAACGTAGTTTTTTCTAAGCTCAAAAATAATAAAAAAAAATTGCTTAGTGCAACCATGACATATTAAAGATTGGTAGGTTTGTCTTCTTTTTAACGCTAAATGCCAATAGAAAGGGAGTTCTTAAAGTCTTTAAAATATGATGACCTTGTAAGAGAATTAGCTGAGCTACGCCATAAAAGTTTGTTTGCTGAGTTGATGTTTCTTCTCTAGACATGTTTTTACTTCATTTTAATACCTATCTATACATATATTTTTTTTTTAAATATGTATTGATTTTGAGCGCTAAAATCAGAGCTTGCACAGGGCGCTTCTTTGGCTAGGACCGGCGCTGCCTACCATTCTATATACATTCTCTATAGTACTCTCTCTTTGTATAAACAACTCTCTAGGAGAAATTCTTCTAAAAAAAATTAAAAGGCACGACTGGGTCGCACGTACTTGCTCCTATGTGCTAGTCCTTTTTAAGTGCAAGCGTCTTTTTGACAAAAATTTAGTTTTAATGTTTTATTTGACGTGCAACTTCTTTAGAATTGTTGGGGTTTGAAGCTCGAACGAACATGCGTCACGTTTGTTTAGCTTTTGCAGTTTTTTACTGTATTACAGTGATGGAAATCGACTATTTTCGATTGTACTGAACGATGACATAAAATAGTACTGAAATTGACCAAATTGTACTGGGCTCTTTTAAATTGATATGTAAGCAAACACAAATTCAAAAATAACATTTTTTATAAAAAAGAACAAAAAAAAAAAAAAACAATTAATTTATTAACATAAAAAAAATTGATTATGTTTTTAAATCAAAATAACAGCTTTTATACAAAGAGGCATACACAATTTTTAATTTTTTTTTGTCTGTTTGTTTGTTCGGGCTACTTTCGGGAACGGCTGTACCGATTTTGACGAGACTTTTACTGACAGATAGCTGATGTTCTAGGAAGTAACTTAGGGATCAAGATGGGGTCCTTTTTTTCGAAAATTTTTATTTATAGACCGATTTTGACGGGACTTTCACAAGCAGATAGTTAATATTGTAAGAAATAGTTAAGGCTATTTTTTTAATAACTAATAACAATTTTGACATGGCTTTCGCAGACATATAGCTGATGTTGTAAGGAGTAACTAAAGCTATTTAATGTACATATTTTCATATCAACAATATTACATTTTGTTTGTGTACTGACACGATTACGTTGATAGTGTTTAGTTACTGTTGGAACCGATTTGTGACGCTGTTTTCGGGTATCAAGAAAATGTATGATGGTGTGTTAGTTAGTTTGTTAGATTCTTTTTTATGCAGACAAAAATAACACAAATTTATTTAAAACCCCTTTATGTGTATTATATCTTATACTTATCTCGAAGGTCTTTCCGCAGAAAAAAGTACGAATTACTCCCTGTGGAAGGCTATTAAAGGTGTTAAAAAATCCAAGTTACAATTAGCACCAATTCGAACAAACAATGGAGACTGGGCTAAAACACAAAGAAAAGGCAGATCTGTTTGCCGATCACCTCGAAGAAACTTTCAAACCCTTTGTCGATGAGGAGTTGTTGAATGAACCCGTTTGTACTCATTGGACCTTGGAAAACTTCCGAATTCGAAATGTCACATTTTCAGAACTTTTCGACGCATAAGAAAGCAACAAGGCTTGCATACGTTCCACGGCAATGGAAAGTGGCCGAAATCATAATGGTCCCAAAACCAGGGAAAACTCTTAATGAAAAGAAGTCTTACAGACCAATATTGTATTAAATTTCTAAGTTATTCCAGAAATTATTACTTAAGCGCCTACTTCCAATTGTAGAAGACAAACGGCTTATTCCCGAACACCAATTCGGTTTTAGAAATTACCACTCAACAATTGATCAAGTATACAGATATAACAAATGAAATTGAAAAATCCCCAGAGGGGAGAAAGATATGCCCAAGCGTGCTTCTTGATGTTTCCCAAGCTTTCGATAAGCTTAAGATTTAAATTAAGACAGGTTTTTCCGAAACAAATATATTATATTCTGGAATCCTATCTGGAAAATAGACTTTTCAGAGTGACACAAGGTACTGAATATTCATGATTTAAAGAATTAAGCGTTCTTGGCCCAGTGTTATTCGTTGTTTATACTCGAGATATACCCCCAAGAAGAAGACGTCACGATAGCAACATTTGCTGATGATACGTCCATAATTGCATCATCCAGCTCAATTGAAAGAGCAACCGAAAAGCTACAGAAAACTCTTGACAAAATAACAAACTGGACGAAGAAATGGCGCATTGTTCTAAACGAGTCCAAATCAACACATGTGAACTTTACTTACTCGGTTCAAATACCGTATGCTAACGAAGCAAAGTATCTAGGCATGACTCTTGATGCTAAGCTTACATGGAAGACGCACGTTAAAAAGAAAAGAGAAGAACTCGATATTAGGTTACGAGAACTAAACTGGCTAATTGGAAAATATTCCAATCTAAGTACTTATAACAAACTGCTTATCTACAAGCAAGTGCTAAAACCTGTGTGGACTTACGGAATACAACTTTGGGGTTGTGCCAAACTAAGCCATATACAAACACTGCAAACATTCTAAAACAAAGTCCTCAGAGCAATTATTGGTGCTCCATGGTACATACAATCTTGTACGCCGACTTCGGAGAACGAGACCGTTCGACCTAGTGTAGCAAGACATAACAATAACCGTGTGATTATGCGGTATTGCAGGTCCCCTCGGTGGAGAGCTCCCTACCAAACGTGATTAATAAAAATGATAAGGCAACTTAGAGCATTTGTTCTAAAGGTGTTTTTTTTAGTGAGTAAGAATCTCACACTACCATAGGTACGGGCCTATGGTGTCTTTGAAGATTTTGTCATCTTTCGCCGTAGAAAAAAAAAACATTTTTATTGACAAGATTTGTATTATTTATAAGACTGTGCCAAAATTATTTTTTGATGTGATTTTTGGTTTCTATCAACGTTTTTTTCTTTCAACGTTGGTTGGAGAATGAGGAATACAGAAAGCACCTTGAATAATTCGATGAATATTTTGAAAGATAATTGTACTGAAAATGGCAAAGATGTACTTTTGTACTGACGATATCAAATTGTACTGAATTCAGTACAATAGTAAGCCTTTTTCCAACTGTGGTGTATTACCTTTCCACTTGTTGTTTACTGTTTATAACATAATTGGATTTTTGTCAGCTTAATTTTCATTTTGGTATGGAAAAATTTGAACAACTGGCATAAAGATTCGTGGGAATCAGCAGTAGGGCAATAATGCTAGCTATAGATACCTATATAGGCCCCAATAAGAATAATTTACTTTTTGCAATCAAATTAATTAAAATAGCTTAATCATGTTTGATGGATCGATAAACGCATGGTGGGGGTAGGTATTAATGGAATTTACTAAGGATATTAGGTACCTCTACATCTACATATAATAAGGTTGGAAGGAAGTTGGGTACTAAAATTAAGATACACATTCCAACTACTCTTAAGTGAGTGGGTATAGAGACAATATTAAAAGTTAACACAGTGGTTTTGTTTATTTATAGGCAGGTGTAAACTTTTGTTTTCTCGATTGAAATTTTTGCATTCAGTAGTAATCGAATAGTTTTTTTATTTTGATTGATGATAAAATGCTTTAAAATACGAAGGTATGTATGTAGGTTATCACCTTCTTTTATTTGTCTAATGGCTTGGGCTTAGCCGAGCAATATGAAATAAAATTTTGGGGAAAAAGGTTTATGAAATCAAAAAAACACTAAACATAACGTTTTTTAGAAAAAATGTTGTAAACCATCTTATTTCTTTTGCTGTTTTCTATTTTATGAATTTTTCATTACAAGTTTTTTCAAAAAAAATGTTTTTTTGAAAAACTTTTCGAAAACATATTTAAAATTTATTTTTGGGGTATGTCAATTTAAAGAAATCTATAGTTTATACTAGGAGAAAAAATAAAAAAAAAGTCTATAGATCCGTTTTCAAAATATTCAAAAAACAAAATATTTTTTTTTTTTTTAAATATTAAAAATTAACAAAAAATGTTTTTGAAAATTTTAATAAGCAATATTTTTTAGATCGTAAAACACTACATATTTTGAAAATTTCATCAAAATCCGTCAATAAGTTAACGAGAAAGTCTGATTTAAAAAAAACCGGTCATATGGGAGGTACCATTATAAAACCGGGCACTCTTTGCTCATTTTCAAAAAATGGCGCAATTATGCCTCTGGACCAAAATCCGCACCAAACAGTAACTCGTTTTGGGTGTATCGGCTTTTCAATGTATGCGTGCGGGTTTTCTGTGCCCCAAATGCGACAATTTTGCTTGTTTACATACCCGCCAAGATCAAAATGAGCTTCATCTGAAAAGATGATCGATCGCAGGCACTAATGTCGCAATATTTCCCAGCGTTGTTCAAGCGTATACACAACCATATTCGTTCAGCGGAAGGATAAAACTAATTATCTGTCAAATCAGACATGGGCTAAGTGTTACCATTCACGAAATAAGCAGTAGTTGAAAAAAAAACGTTAGATGGCGGACCCTTTAGAATCCTAAGTACATGTACATTATACATTAGGGCCATTTTAATTTTCCTCCAAGTTCAGGCAAGCCTGTAAGGACTTAAAGAAGCTGGAAGATAAGTGTGGTGTCTGAAGATAAGGCCCAAGTTGAACTAAGATCTCCTCAATTAATCCAAATTAATCTTCACAGATAAAACCTTTAAAAAAAAAGGATTATGATAAAAATCTTTTCAACTTAATAATAAGCCAGATTCAATAAAAAAAGAAACATTAAATGCCATTAAAACACTTTTATTTAGGATTAAGACACAAGATGCTCAAGATGGTGAAACCTTTCGAAAGAGGAACCAGAATATTCCCCCATTTTTTGTACAAAACCACACTAATAATAATAACTTGAAAACTACACTCAAGTTGTTGATTCTTCCTGGCTTCTATTGTGTGCTCTCAATTCAACGCTTATCTTAAAAAGCTTTTTTTTTCCAGAACTGCAAACAGGGATTGCTGGGCTTGTACTCCAGAATCATGAGGTATAATGGCGCATAATATCTACATGTTTATACATAAGGCTAAAATAACAATACCCTAAGGGTGAATTTTTAATTTTTCAAAATTTTTTTTTTTTTTTTTGGTTCTAATAAATGCGAGTTGAATAATAACAATTCGAAATGCCTATGTGCAAGCTGGCTGGTACAGATAGATATATGTACCTAAAATGTTAATGGGAGGGGGTATGTATGTATCTATGATGATTGTATAGGGTGTAGACTCTAGGGTGTATTGTCCCTATGCGGCTGGATGATGGTGCAAGTTCTGGGAGTTGGGTTTTGTTGTTGTTGATTTTAGTTTTTTTTGAGTTGCTGTATGCAGAATGCTTTCATAAGTGTGCGAGGGTTTGAACGTGTAGAAGTTATTTTTTTTTTTTTTTTTTGTTATACTGTGTAGATTAAGGGTAGGTGTGGAATCGAAATAGTATAGCTCTAAGGGTAGGTTAACACATATTTTTGTTTCTTATGCTGCATGTATGTACGTATAATGTATTGGAGTGGAGCGACTTTTCCATCATGTCGGAGAATACCATTTTTATCATTGGTTCATTGTGTGTGGCCAATCATGTGTAAGTCGTAAAAAAAATTAAAGACAGGGATGCTAAGCTGGCAGAGCGGACAAAACGTGTAAGATACCAACATGGAAATATGCCTGACCTTAAGCTGGCTGGACCTGGCATAAAAAAGCCGTGTATCTCTAGGTTTATCTTAAAATTGAAATCAGTGAACGCATTTGAGATGAATTTGCGATGATTGTGTTTAAATTATTTAAAACAAGTCTAACAATGACACTTTAGCAACAAAATTTGACATAACAACAATAGTCAACCTACTCCCTACAGCGTGAGTAAAAGCCGGAATCCACTTTTTAAAAAGGGTATAAAGTGGATTTATTCGATTCAGAATTATATTATAATCATCACTGCTATCGCAACTACTATGGCATTATAAATACACTTAATACGACCGAAAACAAATTTGTAAAAGAAACTTACACACGTCTTCGCCCGCGTTAAAATATATCAAAACTAAACGGAAATTTGTGAATATTTTTCATTGGTGCAACAGAAACATACAAGAAACTTGAAAGCTCACAGTTTTTTTTAATTGTCCTTCTGAATTTATTTATCGGGATTTTAATCGAATCAATCAGAATGATCTATCTAGAGATGCCGCAAGTATTCCATGGTATATTTGCTGGAACGTGGCTGCAGTTCAATGATAAAATTGAAATTTTCAAATCCATGATTCAGGGCTTCTTTAATCGGCATGTTCCTTTAAGAACTAAAAAAAATTAAAGATTCCAAACAAATAGAGGATCTTATAAAAATAAGAGATTCGTTGGCGCCGAAGTCGTAGTAGAGTCAATTGGCAAATTTACACAAACTTGAGAAACAAAATAACTGCTGAGGTAAGAAAAGCAAAAGCCATCTACTTGTCAACAAAACTCAAGCCCAACCAATGTGTTTAATTATTTAGATGATGATGAATTTCACTCCAGCTCTTTTGAATTTCATTGCGTCTCTGAATATGAAGCTTTAGTTGCAATTAAACATGTTAAATCCAATGCAGTAGGTTGTGATGGGGTATCTTTAAAATGTATCAAAATGATTTTGCCTCACATTTATTATACTTTTACCCACATTATAAACTGTTGTATAATTAGATCAGAGTTTCCAGCAATTTGGAAATTTGTTAAAGTGATTCCGATTCCGAAAAAAGTGTGAAGTCCCTCAAGGGTCCATATTAGGTATACTACTTGTTTCCCTCTTCATTAATGATCTACCTGGCATTTGTCAAGATGTCACAATGCATCTTTACGCTGATGATGCCCAAATTAAATTCTCAAGACCTATTGGTCTTATGGCAAGAATAAATGAAGATTTAGAGCGAATATATCACTGGGCCTGTGTTAATAAGTTAAAATAAAATCCAATCAAATCTAATCGACGCATCTAGCATACGAGCCCTTTTTTTTAAATAATAACACTATACCATAAACTTTCCTGCGAAAATCACATAAACTTGGTTGTTAAACGAATCTTTGGTGGACTGCGTCAGCTTTACATCTCTTCTAATGTCATTCCGGTCATAACTAAATTACGACTAGTGAGATCGCTTTTTGTACCTCTTATTAATTACTTCTCAGTCGTGTATTCTAATCTCGATACAGTTTTATTTTGAAAGTTAGAACTGGCATTTAACTCTACAATACGTTTTATTTATGAACTTCGTAAATTTTACCACATCTCGAAATTTTCTTCTAATATAACTGGATGTACTCTTAGACAACATATAAACACAATGAACTGCAACCCGCTTACCTGTTTGAGAAAATAATCTTCGCTAACTCTGCTTGAACTCAAAATATAATTCTTCTTCGCCTTAATTATTTATTGTTTCTTTTACAAAAAATGTTCACTCGAAGTAGCCAGTTGCAGTCCTCCCCTTAAAAGTTTCTCCCGTAATACTCGTCTCGCAATCAATGCTCATCAGTTTACCCTTGAGGCCTATTTCAGACGTTCCGTGAAATATAGGGATTCTTTTTTTAGCCGAACAACACGAATTTGAAATAGTTTACCCGGCGAGATTTTCCCATGCCATTTTGATCTGCAAACATTCAAAACCAATGTTAATCGACACCTCCTATCTCTCCCCTCCCTATCATCCTAATGATCGCGCAGTGTGTTCTACATTAAAAGGTTAACAAATAGTCCCTTGTGCGCGCGTTAATTATAAAAAAAAAAAAAACTAGTTTTGGTGTAACAGAAAATGGATTTTGTACAAATCTCACTTGTAAAATGAAATGTAACGATTTTCTGACAATTTTTGTGAAAAGTCACTTGTATGCACAATTTTCTTTGTTGGTGAAATAGGACCTAAAAGCCCATAACAGAAATAGCTATAAAAAAAGCTAATTGTATCTTACATTGAAAATAATAGCCTCCTTAAGCCTTTTCAATCGGGATTCCGTAAGCAGCTGTAATACAGCGTTGCTAAAAATATCAGACGGCATTATACTGGGACCATTGCTATTCTCGCTCTTAACTAACGGGCACAGAAAACCCGCACGCATACATTGAAAAGCCGATACACCCAAAACGAGTCACTGTTTGGTGCGGATTTTGGTCCAGAGGCATAATTGGGCCATTTTTCGAAAATGAGCAAAGAGTGGCCGTTACAGTCAATGGCGATCGTTATCGGGCCATGTTGAACGAATTTTTGTTCACAAAAATTGAAGAAGAGGATATTGGCAACATTTGGTTTCAACAAGACGGCGCTACGTGCCACACAGCCGAAGCTACACTCGATGTTGATGAAGCATTTTCAAAAAAAAAAAAGAAAGTTATTTGGCTGACACGTTATTAATGTTTTCAAAATCTCTAAATTGTACTCGAGAATTTTCTTGGGTACTTGTTTGAAAATCATAGGTCAGAATAATAAGATCATGTCTTGAGAAAACTGGAGCTTCGAGTTGGTCGTATAAAAGTACCCGATCCATTTCACTAATAATGCACTAGATGAATAGACATATTGACTAAATGTAAATCGTAAGATCTCATGTTTTCACTTAATCTCTAATCAATTAAGGTTACAGTTGAAGTCACCGCAAATAATTATGTTTGAAGAACTAACCGTAGTTTCTTCAATAACCCTATAAACTTCCTCCAAATCAATATATCTATTAGGCCTGTAGATAGTTCCCAAGAGAAGATTACCATCACTGCCTTTAATCTCCAAAAACAAGTACTCACAAGAAGATCCCGGTGATGAGTAGTAAGACACCTCATCCTCGATTGCACATGTCTGATCGAAAAATATGTTGCATCTTTAACATTTGTAGAGAACCATGTTTCAGATACACAGATCGCGTCCATTTTGGAATTTTCAAAGAGGCATCTAAATTCATCAATCTTTATCAATAAACTCTGAGCATTGATGTGTGCTATTTTAAAACCTGCGTGTTGATTGCATAAAACTTTTATCATAGTTCGCAGTATAACATCACTGGTGTATCCTATGGAACCCACAAAATTTTCACTCAACTCTGAAACGAGTGATTAACAGGCAAGATCGAAATTACATACACACAATATGAAGAAGATTATAAATATAATGAAAAAAAAACGTTGGTGAAAATAGTAAATAAAAGAGAAAATTTTGAAAGGAAAAGAGAATAATAATAGTAATAAGGATAGTATTAGTAATAATATTATTTATTTATATATTTTTTTTTAATTATTTATAGATTTATTTATTTATTTATTTTTATTTATATATTCATTATTTATTTCTTATTACTAACACATGTAAGCATTCGTCTACTAAAAATTATCTAATTTTTTAGCCACTTAGTTAAAATATTATTATTTTTGCATATACACATTTATTTATAATTTAATTAACTTATTTATTTTTATTATTTGATTGTTTTCAATATTCATATATTGTGAATATTAATAATTAATAACTGTAGGTATGCGTATATTATTATTATTCTGATAAAGTTTTTTTTTCGTATTTTCCTTTAAACAAATGTTGTAATTACATTTAAATCGCTCAAATAAAATGGTAGATATCTCAAAAGAAAGACGACAATGGTAAAATCTCTGAATTGTAAAACGTACGGTCATGGGCTCTTTATAAATTATTACGAAATAAAATCTATATGTCTATCTATAATTGCAGTAATTTTCCAGCAGTCGCATGTTAAACAACAACATAGTTCCTTTTTGTAAGAAAGTCTGTAATCTAGAAGTCATCATCAACAGCGAGTTATCAGCCACTGATCATATAAATTCGTTTATAGGTAAAGTTTTACGAAGGCCACCGTAAACCGAGTAGCACACAACAACTTTGGTCTAGCAGTATAGCTATACTCTTTTTTCTTCTCTACAATCACTTTGCGGCTTGTAATATAAATTTAATAAAAATCAATGAATTGCGCGTTATAAACAATATTTTTAACTAAACTAAACTAAACTACCTAACCCAGCAGACACGTTTTCCTCGACCTACATATAACTAGAACAAAAATTATCCAATCGAAATGTTCAACCTCATCCTTTTATGCGAGTAAATATTTGTGCCCAAAATGAAAACAAATATACCTATAAGCAGTAAGGTACCTTGCCACAAGTTTGTCAATGCTGTACGCATTGTCTTCAATTCCTTTTAAATCTGAGTATATTAAAAAAAAAAAAAAAGATCCGACTTCCAAAGATCCACTCCTAATCATTCCCAAAACGAAGGAAAAAATAGTAAGGATTATCCATGCGGCGAGATACGTTATCTTGAAAATGGAAGGCTGGTTCACTCGGTAATATGCGGACCAAAGTATCATCTAGAGCTATAGCATTTGTATCCATTATACACAAATACAATCAGCGAAGGCGAAGGGGGCTTGTTTTAAGTGCCCTCTATATAGACAATGCGAATCATGAGCCTTACAGTTGCACGGCAAGAGGGATCAATATAATTCGTTAGTTTTGTTTTCCAACAAAGAGAGTGCTTCCTCTGGACTCTAGAGGGCCAATGTCTTTAAATTTAAAGTAGTTCAGTTGTTACAATAGAGCTAGTTTGGTAGAGAGGACATGCAATGATTTAGGTCAGCTTAGACTATTTTTCCATTTGCCGCTAATAAGGATTAGAATTTTACATTTTGGTTTTACGGTGCAGATATGGATTTGTAGGTGTGCGGCTGGCACTAAGAATATCTGCCTTTTGTATTTGGCGATAACAATGTAAAAAGGATACCTTCCTTGTTAATTAGGTAGATTTCGGGAACGAGCGATTTTTGTTCGGATAATTAAAAATAAGGAAAAACTAACAAACATGACTAGAAATTTAATTCATTCTGTTGCCATCCGCAAATCCATTTAAAAATTATTTAAAAAAAAAGACAAAAATTACACTACTGGATTGGTCGAATTTAGTGAGTTTTCATTATTGTTGTTATACTGCATTTTGTAGTAAATGTGTTTGATTTTCTTGCAAACCGAAGGCTCAGATTTTGAAAAGCAACTTTGACAAAAAACTGAAAATTTAACTATTCGAACCATATTATGTTAACTTATCTTAGCTGTCGCTACACTCCGGGTGGACCTGGGCCACCCAGTTCGGCCAGTTCGGCCCCTAACAATCTGCCTCCAGTTTCGCACATGAAGTCGGTTGAGGTCCTCTTCCACTTTGTGTGTCTTCCTCTACTACGCCGCCGTCCCTATGGGGTGGAATCGAACATTTTCCGAGCCGGAGCATTGATGTCTATGCGCTCTATTTGACCCAGTAATCTGAGACGTTGAAATTTTACTCTTTTGACTGAGTCTGTGTCGCTGTACAGCCGGTACAGTTCTTCATTGTATCTTCTTCTCCACTCACCGTTAATGCATACGGGACCAAAAATCACCTGGAGAATCTTTTTCTCGAAGCAGCTTAAAGCGTCCTCATCCGTTTTTGACAGTGTCCGCACCATATACAGCAAGACTGGGATGATGAGGGTCTTATAAAGAGAAAATTTAGTTGCCCGAGAGAGGCTTTGCTGACTCAAATGCCTTCTAAGCCCCAAGAAGCAGCAATTTGCAATTATTCTTCGTTTGATCTTAGCGCTGGTGCTGTTGTCTGAGTTAATGGCGAACAAAGTCCCTAACTACCTCAAAGTTATAACTGTCTATGGTGATGTTTTGACCAAGACGTCGATGTTGGAAGTCGACAGCATATATACTTGGTTTTGCCCTCATTGACTGCTAAGCCAATCTTTGCTGTGTCCTTCCGATTATGTCAATATCGTCGTCGTATGTGAGTAATTGGACGGACTTTTGAAAGATCGTGCCTCTGGTGTTGGGCATGACAGCGCATCACCTTGTTTGACTTCAAAGTTGTCGGTGAGGTCTTTACCGACTTTGACGGAACAGCGGGCGTTTTCCATCGTCAATTTACACAGACGGAGGAGTTTGGCAGGGATGTATAAACTGCACATTGCTCTATATAACTCGTCTCTATAAATGCTGTCGTACGCGGCTTTGAAATCGATGAAAAGGTGGTGGGTATCGATTTGAAGTTCTTGAGTTTTTTCCAAGATCAGACGTAATGTGAATGTGACTTTTCTGGCCTAAAACCGCACTGATATGGACCTATCAGGTTGTTGACGAATGGCTTTAGGCGTTCACACAATACAGCAGAAAAGATCTTTTAGGCGATGTTGAGGAGACTCCTTTTTTAAGAATCGGGCAAATTATGCTGAGATTTCGTTCATCGGGCATGCTTTCTTCTAACCATATCTTACTTATGAGTTCGTACATACTCAAAGCCAAGTCATCGCCTCCAGCTTAAAAGCTAGATCTAGCAGCTCGGCAGCTAGGCCATCTGCTCATTCAGTGGCTTTGTTGCTCTTAAGCTTAGATATAGCTATCTTTACTTCATCCAGATGTGGTAGCCGCAATTGTTGGTCTACTTCGCCCAGATTAGATGGACCATTCTACCTTACAGCGGATTTCGTTTCGTCATCGCCGTTATACAGTCTGCAGAAATGGTTTTTCCATATTCTCAGCATCGACTGCGATTCCATCCACTACAACGTTGATCGTCTGTAGCTTTGACAGTTTCTTTTTACCTTTTGGTAAACTATTATGAATCCTTAGTCATCGACGAAGCATTTTTATTTTCAATTTTTTTTTTTTTTTTTTTTTTGAAAACTGCTGAAAAATGTTTTGAGAGTATTTAAATTTTCAAAATTACATTTTACACGTATTGAGCATTTTCCCGATTGACTTTTTTTTTAACAATTGAATGGTATATATATACATATATAATTTTTAATTTTAAATACTTAATTTTAATAAATAAATAAATATTTTCAGTTTTGAAAAGGAGACAAAATTTTTTTCTGACATATGGGTCTAAAATGCTGCACTGGGTCGTCCCTCACAAGATAACAGAACAGGGCTGCGTTATGCTCCACACAAAACCAACATAAAATGCTTAAAAGCCCCTTAAGCAATTAATTGGCAACGAATCAGAATAAATATAGAAAATATGGAAAATAAATATTAAATAATTTCGTTTGTTCACGAGTACAGTCAACTTAAACTCTTCCACTATTTTTTATAAATAAACATCCGTCAGTTGCACTTTTCAATCAAAAGTGTTTCTTGAAACGAAAGAGTTGATCTCCAAACTTGATTTTTTTTTAGAGTTACATATTTTTAAGTAAACGGGTTTTCCTACTCATAAATTAATGCTTTCTAAATAATACAGGAAAATAAATAAAATATTTACTACACAAACTGTTGGTTATATATATAATACTTACGCTTGGTATATTATCGCTGTTGCAGACCTGCTCTGACAGCAATCTATCACGAATTTCCCATGCAAAAATACTCGGGCACTCGCGTTTGTAATCGGCGATTTTTTGTACAACCGGTGTTGTTGCAACACGTGGCTTCGAACCGCCAATTGCTCGTGGTTTAATTGATCCCGTTTCGTAGTATCTGGAATTAGAGGCAACAACAAAAATAAAAAAAAAATTAAAAAATAGCATTTTAGAAACGGTTTATGATTTATTTTATAAGCTTAGTCTGAGTGATTTCGGCTTTTTTAGCAAAATTTTTATGTTTTAAGAAACTAAACTAAGTTAACTAGTGAATGGTTTCGATCTACATATACGACACTAAAGGATTTCCAATAGGATAAAACATTTATAAAAAAAAATGGAAGGAGTCAACAAGCTGTACAAGATTCTTCCATCCAGATCAAGCAGGTGGCTCAGGGTAGTTAGAGCATTAATTTCAAGAAGTCGATAATAATATGCGAGTGGCTACGGAAATCCACCTTGAAGCAGAAGTGGTGGAAAAATAAAGCTGAGCATCGCAAAAAGTCCTGCTTTACGCACTTCAACCTTAACAAAGGGTTGATGCATTCCTCCGATTATCGCGGTATTGCTATTTTAAATATTGGCAGAATCTGCTAAGTCTCTTCAACTTATAATCAGCAAATTGGGTGTTGTTATCCGTGCAACATGAATGCCAAGCCGATTTGAATAAGTCAAAAACTATGTTCTTCCGGATTAATGCAGGATAGTTAGCGGCGAACGAAAGGTGGCATTATGGAGCAGACCAAAAAGAAACTGGACGGAGTCGGAGTACCTCAGTAGCACAGTAATAAAGTGAAATAAAAGGCTTGAACCCAGCTATAAATTTTTTTTGTATGTGTAATTAACGCGCGTCCATGGGACTATTTGTTTCCCTTTTAATGTATATAAGTACACTGCGCAAGAAGGTGTCGATTAATATTGGATTTTATGGCTTGTAAATCAAAATGGCAAGCGACAATCTCGCCGGGTAAACTATTTTAAATTCGTGTTGTTCGGCTAAAAAAAGAATCCCTATATTTCACGGTACTTCCGAAATTGGGCTCAATGGTGAACTGATAAGCGCATTCATTGCGTGACGAGTATTACGGGGGAACCTTTTAAGGGAAGGAAATATATGGTCGTTCCAATGGAGGTCTACATTGAAACACATACCGAGTACTGAAAGCTTTTCGGTTTCTTCCATGCAAGTGTCATTCATAGAAAATGGCATTGCGCTGTTGCTCCACAAGCAATATTTGAGGCAATGGCAATAGCAACAGGGAGGGCAGCTTCCAATCTAGATGGGCTTTTTAATCCCGGCAATTTCAATTGTTTGTTCGCTTGTTTTTAAATAATATAACGTCAGCCATTTTGAAAAGAGACATTTGAGAGAATATTGCCTTTGCGATTGACAAAGCAATAATTGCCTTCCATCTACCCTGCAATATTGCCATTGTCATTAGCCATCGCGTTAAACGTTTCAAGGTCATACATATTAATGCTCAAAAATTGATCCTGAAAACTGATGAAATCAGATGCATGTTTGAAAATTCTGAAATTGACACGATTTGTGTTTGGGAGATATGGTTTTCTAAGGACATCCAAGACGCTAGATACTCACTAAATGGTTATAATTTAAATACACTGTTTAATATTAACGTGACATGGTCAAAGTTTAGTGACAGAATTAAAATTCTTTAAATCTTATGACTAAACGATCAAGCCTATCGACGCTGGATAATCTTCGGGTAGAGGACCTTCATAGAGAGTATAAGGTTTTGAGAAATAATGTCGTCCTAGAAGTACGAGCTGCTTCTTCTTTTTAAACCGACTCAATTTGAGTTCTGATGGTCGAAAGCTCTGGAAAAACCTCCGAAAACCTGGGATTGGGAAACAACGACAAAATGTTCAAAAAGATGTTGACAGAAACGAGCTAAATCGTAAATTTTTGGTCAAACCTAAATTGTATGTCGGTCAATACAGGTTCAAGTGAAAATGTGCTTATTGATAGTATGCCCTCGCCCTTACATGAGACTCTTTCAAATTTTAGTTTTTCATGTGTCAGTAGTCTTGAAGTTTTAGAAAGTTTCCTTTCAATCAAATCAAATCCATTTATGTTAAAAGTTTGCGTAATAATCTGCTATCATTAATACAGTCAGGCTTGAGAATAAAAGAGCTGAACTTGACATGTTTTTAGATTTCTCTATAGCCTTTGATACGGTAGTTCATTCCTTGCTTTTAAATAAGCTACAACAAGGATTTAATTTATCTCCAGATGCAATAAAATTGCTTCGGTCTTTTCTTAGCAATAGGCTACAAAGCAAAGTATTTGGATAATAGTCTCTCTGAGTTCCTTCAAATAGTTCGAGGTGTCCCTCAAGGTTCTATTTTATCGCCTCTGTTATTTTCATTGTATATTAACGAAATTGAGTGTGTGATTCCTGAGACATCAAAACATTTTTATGCAGATGACATACAAATTTTTTAGGCCTCTTGGCCTAATTATTGAAAACCGTGTCTACACTATCAATCTAGACCTTGAACGGATCTTCAAATAGGCAACTAATAACGGTTTGTCACCTAAAAAAAAAAAGAAATCGAAAGACGAAGGAAAGGAACCATGTTGATTAATTTGACATTATGAAAGAATTCAATACACCTCAGATATTTCTGTTAGGTTTTCAGCAAGGTTTCGTTTGATACAGTGGCAAGCGTTTGGAAATAAGTAACAATAACTCCGATTATAAAAAAAATTAATTGGAAAAACAGCTTAAAAAAACCTATCCGGCTTTGGAAAAATGTTATTGGCACAGTTTGGCAAAGAGTATGAACAAGAATATCCTTTATCCAGCTCTAAGTACAAAGTTTTCAAGGCTCAAGTGTCATCAGTCCTCTGCATCGTGTGGCAATAATAAGCACAGGATTTCAATTGAACTTAGTGGATTTAATAGTATTTGTAAAAGTATACAAGTTTTAATTTTTTTTGGTTCAAGATTTATCGGGTTTTCCAATAGGACCTTGACAACTTTGAATTTAATTTGTGAACGCACCCTTTCACTTATCTTCGAACTATCATTGTCAATTTATTCAGTAAACTCAAAGTTTTCATTATGGTAAAGTATACGAGCAAGCAACGTCTGCAAATTATAAAAATTTTCTACCGAAATTCAGAGTCGGTAACCGCAACTTTAAGAGCGTTGAATTTATTGTTGAATTTCATCGCGAAATCATCTTCAGTGACGAAGCTCATTTTTGACTCAATGGGTTCGTCGATAAGCAAAATATGCGTTATTGGTCGGGATGAAAATCCACATTTGCTTCATGAATCACCACTTCATCCACAAAAAATAACTGCGGTTTGCATGCCGGCGGCGTTGTTGGGCCATATTTTTTCGTCGACGATAACAATCAATCGTCACGTTACTGTGAATGGCGGATTGCGTTCATATTTTGTGAAGGATTTTATTTTTTAGACATGTGGTTTTCAATCTGGCAGTACTTTTTTGGAGTTGGTCTTTTTGACAGCTGTCACTTGATTTATGCTTGGTTTGGCTCGCCATTTTATAATAAATAGACTTACTCTTTAACAACGTTTACAAATCGTGCAAATTTAATACCAAAATAATGGTTCGATTCGCGCAACGTATCGCGCGCTGCTTTCAATATTTGGTCGACATAATCGCACCACGTTTACTCTAGTGGATAACGCGCATCCTTAGAGACGCCATACAATTCGCTACTGTGGAGCAGAGTATCGAAGAAGACCCGAATGAGTCCATCCGCCATTGCGCTCAACAATTGGAGCTGTGCCCATACTCCTCGTGCAAGAATTGAAGCCTAGCGACCATCAATCGCGTCGCACGTTTGGTGAATGGGCCCAAAACAAGATCCCGATTTTAACAAGAAATTTTTTTCAGCGATGAAGCTCCTTTTGGTTGAATGGGTTTGGTATGTTAATAAGCAAAATTGTCGTATTTAGAGTGATCATAACCCACAAGCCATTGTTGAGACGCCGTTACATTCTCAAAAAGTCACTGTTTGGTGTGGTCTATGGGCAGAGGGATATATGTATAAATATTTCTTCAAAAATGAAGCCGGCCATAATGTTACAGTCAATAGGGAACGCTATAGAGCCATGATTAATCACTTTTTCGTGCCTGAATCGGATGATGTTAATGTGAACGACATTTAGTTCCAACAAGACGGTGCTACATGCCATATAGCCAACGAAACAATCAATTTATTGAAGGAAACTTTTGGTGAGCGCATTATCTCGCGTCGTGGGCCTGTGGCGTGGCCTCCAAGATCATGCGATTTAACACCGCCGGACTATTTTTTGTGAGGAAGTCGCTTGCCTACGCAGATAAGCCTGAGACGATTGACGCCTTGGCAGAGAATATTCGGCGCGTTATTGCTGAAAAACCGCCCCGATTGCTGCAAAAAGTGGTCAAAAATTGGGCCTCTCGGCTGGAATTTATTCGAGCCAGTCACTTGCCCGAAATCATTTTCAAAAAAAAAAAAAAAAATGGCAAACCCTTATCTTTATAATAAAGCTAAATTCTTGGACATAACATTAAACCACACATTTAAAAAAAAAACACCATTTATTAATAAATAAACATAATAATTGAATGCGGTACGCAGAATAAAGCATATCCCAACACTCACTGACAGTTTTTTTTTCTGAAAAAAATCTAAGCCAAAATCAATCGCTGCCTAAAACCAAATGTCATTGGTATTTGTATCTAGTATTCCTGGTCGATAAGGATAACTTTTTTCTGGAAAAACTAAAAAGAACACCTGGCAGAAACCCCACATACGTACAAATTCCGATTAAAAACATGGGCTGGCTATAAATAAGTCAATTATTCAGAATTTATCCTACATTTCTGTTAAAAAGAAACATCTTTGTTTTTTGTTTTTATTTAAATGTCTGAGCAAAATCAGAAATTACTTCAACACTCGCATAACATTTAGATGTTAAAAATAGTTTTGTCAAAGTTCTTGACTTTATTTTTGTCGAAAGACTTTGTTTTTTTTTTCTCGGAATATCAGCAAATAACATTGGCAAAAAAAAAAAAAAAAAAAAAACAGTAAGTATTGAGGAGGAGCCGCATGATAGAAACAGTTTGAGTTTTTTAAATATATGTTTTCCCGACGGGCGACGGTAAGACACAAAATATAGAATTAATAGAAAACATTCGAAATGAAGATTTGGTGACTTTTGTTGCGTTAAATTTTAAATTTAAAATTTCAAAATTAAAAGCGGAAGCAGAAAAAGCAGATGATATAGATAAACAGGCAAATAAAAAGGAATGTTAGAAGACATTAAATTAAGGGGGGAAATCAGAATTTAAGCAAAATCTTATGATAAGTAAAATTCTGAAGTTCCTTTGCACAATTTGCCCACAATAGTGACGATCTTAAGGATATACAAAAAAAAAGAAGAACTGTGATTAACATATGTACATACAACATGCAATTGATTTTTTTTTTAGAATGAAATGTTTTGGTAGGAGCAACACAACGAATAGAAATTCCGAGTAAAAAACTATCACTTTCTGCAGTGAAGCATTATTGCCGCCCGCTTTTCAAGAAATGCATTCAGAGGGTCCACTGATTTACACAATCAATAACTTATCATTGAGCCAATATGGAGTGAATGGTTTTTTTTTTTTTTTTAATTATTCTAGCAGCGATTATTGCATAAAGCATTTCATATTTCAATAGTCATTCTTAACTTATTTATAAATTTCTTGTTGCTTATTTTTATTTTTCATTGTAATCTTTAAAATTTAATGAAACAACGACATTTCTGAGTTTTTAAAGGATTTTCGTTTTGTGTTTTATTTTTCGGTTAAAAAAATCATCTTCTTCTCTGAACCACGCTGCCAAAATCTAGAAATCAGTGTGAGTGTGAAAAGTTAAATATTTAGTATTCATTAACAAAAGAATAACAAATTGGCCAAAATGGCGGGATATGGAATAAAAATAGGTACTTTAAGAAAAGCTCTATACAGTTAACATCACTGAAAACCTGATAGTGTTAAAAAAACCGTCAAGAAGCAATATTTTGGTTTATCATGAAAAAAGGCGGCCTGAACAGAGCGCTCTCGGTAAAAAAAAATCTCCAGAAAAGCTTGCCGACAGAAGAAAAATTATATTTCCTGATGTTCACCATTCCGTCGTTGGTTTAAAGGAGGCAAAGGAACCTAACACTTATGCGTGAAACAGATTGAATCAGCAACAGCAACAGCACCAGCAACAGCGGCCGCCATTAATTTAGAACCAATGTATTTCAATGGCTCAAATTAGATTAGACCAGCACCAGCAACGTCACCAGCGTCGTTAGACCAAAGTCCTAAATTTGCTGTTGCTGTTCCATTGCTACTAACTTTGAGCAAGTGAAATTCAGGGGCAAAAGAAAACTTCGTATACTTTTTTTATGACACAAAGTGTCAAACAGAAGTAAGAAGACGATGCTGGTGCTGGTGGCAATGTGTTTTAATTTCTTTTGCTGGTCAGCGTGCTGTTTGCTGTTGCTATAGTTCAATCTGTTCCGCGCTTTACTCATCTTCGCTGAAGCACTGACTCTTACAACATTTTACAACACCAACTCGATAATGGACATATCTATCGATCGAATAAGAATAAATAAATATCACCAACATATGACTGGAAGTTTTTTTTCCAAGTGTGTAAGTCAGATCCAAAGAATGCCCAGAAATTATAAGGGCCGTTTTGTTCACTGGCCAACTTGGGAGTTGATTTCAACTCGAGAGATAAAAGGCAAGTCGAAAATTTGTTTTGTTCACCATTTAAACTCTTTCGACAAATTCCCTGGGATATTTGTGACAGATGACACATTGGTTTTTTGTTGGGCCTTGTTTACATGATTCCTATTTTCAATTTTTTTATTTGACAAAAATGGTAAGGGGTGTAGAAAAGTAACAGGAATGAAGTAACAAATAAAGGAGTGAAAAATTAGGTTTGAGCTTTGACGTTTCTCGTTTGAGAAAGAAAATGCAATACAAAGACTGAAAATGAACTTTTAAAAATTGAAAACAAATCCCAATCATATTTTTGGTGGTAATTGTTGAATTCAATTCAACATAAAATTCCTTAAATTAATAAAAAAAAATTATATTCCGCAGATACGAGTTTCTTCTGCTAGCGATTAAGTTTTACTGTTCAGAAATACCTATTTTATTTAATTTTAATTTCACATTTAAATAACTTAAAATAAATTATTTTTAGTTTCAGTTTGAATGGCAATTTGATTGCTTTTTAGATTTTTGAAATCTTCTTTTTATGGTCTAAACTTCCGCTTCAAATTTACATTTATACCTAATAAGTTTTTTAAATTTTAAAGCAAAAGGCAAAAGTGATATGATTCAAAAAAAGAAAAAAGGCGCGAGTACAAAAAGTAGATGAAACAGATGAACAATAGTTCGCCGGGCTCTAGTTGTCAATTTCATGATTTTAGTGAAGCCAAGTTCGCTTACAGTAATGACATTTATATACATTCTCTATAGTACTTTCATGGATGTCATTTTGCCTCTTGTCATCTTCTCGGTTGTGCAGTTACTAACCCTTAACAGTGAAGACGAGAACATTTACCGGTATTTAATACACTTTTTATCTGTTCTTGTTCGATATTCACACCAACTGGCGACTTCAGCGCCACTCATTGCGGCTTGTGCCGCAACTTAAAAAGATCCTTCATGGGATCCAATGGCAATAAATAGTTTTTGATTGATTTTTTTTAAGAGTTTCGCAGTTTTCATTCGAATGAAACAGCACAGTTTATATGAAATTATTGAAAATATTCGGGGTAATCCAAATCAGTGTAAACACTAACGTGACTAATGAAGAAACAACCGAAAAGAAGAATTATGTAAACAAGGTCTTAGTGTGAAAGAAGATTTTTAATTACAGGAATTCTCTATGTTTCGAAAAAGAATTCTGTACGCTTGTGCACGAGCCTTAAGGATTAACTAAACGAACAGAACTTTAAAAAAAAAACAAGAGCTAACTCATGTTGTCTCTCTTTAATGTCAAATAAGATAAGAAAAAGAAAAGCTTCCACCGACAGCTTTTAATTGGATTTGGATTTGCAAGCTGGTTGCAACTACATACTAGAATTAAATTAAATTAAAAGTAAAGTACAAATTATATTGATCTTATATACTTAAGAAAATATTCAAGAAAACATTGTAAGTAACATTAAAATTTAGAAATAGTTAGGTACTAATAATTGAAAATAAATTTACCTATGCAGGTACCTATAGAAATTCTGTCACCAAAATGTGCCGTTATTTTTAACGAATGTACGTTTTCTTGCTGTTTATCTTGCCACAAAGTACTGGGTGAGGACAAATTTACAGCTTCGGTTACCGGTTGTTGCTAAGCCGCAACACACCTTTCTAGTGTGAAACTAAAAGCTCTGAAATATTTGAAAATAAGACTACACACAAACTTAGCCTAAATCAAATAAGAATAAAATTCCCTTAAAGTTCTCACTTTCAAATTTGATATTAACTAGTACAGCGTTTGTGTTTGTAATTAAGGACAATTTATTGCAGAACTAAACATTTTAAGTTCTGGGAAATTCAAACAATCAAAAACTATTCATTACCATTAAAAAACATGATTGGGAATTTTTTTCAATTTTAAAAGTTTGTGAATAGCATTTTCTTTTCAAACGAGGAACGTCAAAAATCAATCGTAAAAAATCTTAAATTTTTCATTCCTCCTACTATCTTACACCCTTTTTCATTTTTTGTTAAAAAAAGAATTAAAAAACAATTGAAAAAGGAATAATGTAGTCAAGGCCTAAGAAAAAATTAAACAAATCGCAAATTTTCCTCCTCAACTCCTATTATTTCGTTGAGTTTAGAAATCCAGAAGTTTATTAACTCTCGAGTTAAAAAACCGAGAGCTGAAACTGTCAACTTCGAGTGAAAAAAAGCAAATTCACAATTTGATTGAACAAAACGGCCCTAAATATCTTAGCGGATCTATGTCAGCTTACATCTGTGCTACATCCGAGATTATAACGGAAACGGAAAAATAATGCCTTCTGTCTAGTTTGCCTAAGGACTTTTAATAATTTATTATTAAAGTTCAAAAGTTGGTTTCCATATTTTCAAACAAACTCATGCAAAACAAAAAAATAAGTTCTCATCAAATTGTCCAATAGTTTTATGTAAGACCAATTAAATATCAATTTAATGTGAACTAAAAATTAAAAAAAAAAACAGAAAACATGTGCGATCAACTTTTCACTTTTCTGGTTGAATTTTCTCATGTTAGAATAATACCGTCGGCCGGCGGCTATAACTGTTGAATAATGAATTTCAACTCAACGGCAAATATTAAGAGGGGAAAACGAATACTTATGCTTATGCTTATGTCCTGCTTCTTGGACAATTTATCTAAGCTAGATTAAAAACACGGTGTTATTTTTGTATACCATGTACATATATATATAACAATATAAACACTAATACCCAAACAGGGCACTAACGATGCAATGGAATTACCTACTGTTGACAACAACTTACAATTATTTAAACAAATAGACAACTACTAGATGCATTTTTTTTTTTTTTTCAAATTTAATACTAAATTAACTCACCTGCCTAATATTTTGCTAACACATCCATTAGATACTTGTAATATGCGTGATATATCACATGGTCGCGCTCCTGAGTGGGCAAGTTCGACAATTTTCTGTCGCGTTGAATCAGGTAGGGGGCGTCCATTAACATAGACACCCCCCAGCTGGTTAATACCACTGTGGCCAGCTGTTGAACAACCAAAAAGTGCACTTTGACTAACCGATGTCGCATGGCCATGCATTATGTGCTCTGTAGTTAGCATCATATTTAGATAAAAGTTATTTATTTTGTACGGTAGGTTTTATTTTAAACAGATATATATTATTTTGTATGTTTTTTTTTTATTTAACAGCACATTTTATATTTGATTGGATTTTTTATTTTATTATTTCATGTGAACAACCGAGAAAAGGAAAACAATTTACACACAGAATTTTGTTAGTTTCATTATTATTTAGCACACATAAAATTATCCACTCGGAGGCAATTGGTTTGTATCAGGGAAAAAAAATTAAAACTCAAAGACTGTACCAAACCAAAAAAACACTTAAAAATAGAATTTTCTATGTGAAGCAAAATGGTAAACAAACGGATTTTGTTGTTTAATTATTTTAAATACAAAACTATTTTATCTAAGAATTGCTTTTGCATTTATCTTTAAGATGGCAGTGTTTGTGCTGCTTTTTGCAAATCTTTCGCAGTTGATTGAACTTGCTGTCAGCGAAGCATTGAGGCCTCTCTTTAGATTAGATACTTAACGTCGCGTGAATAATTTCATCCATCCGAATCCACATTTCAAACACATAGATACAAATGATGGCGACACGAGACACGACCAAACAGTTTTGTGTATTTAGTACTTTTTTCAATACTATTTTGTAATATCAACATGATTGGAATGGAATGACAAGGAAGAAAAAAACCGTCCGTCCGTCTTGCTAGCGTTCTGTGGTGTGTAGTGTGTGCTGAGAGAAAACGGTGGATGCTTATAAAATTTCAAAACTAAATGAATATTGCAGAGATTCAACCAACCATTACGCATTATATTTTTACGGTCTAACCCCCTTAGGTGTGTGTGTGTGTGTGTTGTGTATTTGCGAGCATGTTTGGTGGTTACGTTTGGAAGTGTGAGGGTATGCGTGTTTTGGCGGGGTAGTGTGTAGTTAGTGTGTTCCACCCTTCAATGCACACGAGCGAGTACGAGTATTGAAGGGACGAGCAGGACGTCGACGAAACGACACAGAGAAATGTGTTGTTTGGAATACATCGCCGCACAGAGAGCACCCTCTGACAGAATGTTTAAGGGCGGGGTGGATAGCGCCCTTTTGTTTGTCAGAGCATGAGTTAGTGTCGGTGGGTGCGCCGGGTTCGGAAGGGTTGCATTTGCGGATAGGAATTCTTTTTCTTCTTCTCTCTAGAGTAAAAATATCCATGTTTTTTGTTTTTGTAGTAAAGAGGCAGTTGGTTGTGTTGTATTTTGAATAAGAGTGCGAGAGCAGGATAGTAGTAGGCAGTTGTTCTGGTTTTGATTCGGTCCGCTATGACTGGAGGAGTTTTATTTTGCTCACTGAATTTAATAAGACAAATGTTGGCGTGTGGCGTGTTGAACAGGTGTACTTTTCAGTCATTAAAATTCCGAGAAACTGATCGAATGGTACATACCTCTTAAGTAAGGGAATCAGACTAAAAATGTGGGAAGAATTTCATCGATTTTTGTGATGTTCATAATGATGTCGGTTGTTTGATAGTGTTGTGGGAGCATAACTGCATTATGCACATATCCTACAGCCGATTGTGGCATAATTGGCGTGAAAATGTGATGTTTGATGGAATAAAATAAAATACCTACATTAGAAATACACAATAACACTTGCTTTTAAAGTTTAGATGAACATATGTTTTGACACTCAATTTACGAATTTTTGGCACCTTTTGTCCTGATTTGTATTGATAAAATGCCTTCACTATTCTTTGGAAAGTCCATTAATAATCTTATACGAATTCCTATCGATTGAATTTAAAAAAGATGAACTGGTCTATGTTTTGGGGGACATTTCAGGGATTAATTTAGATGGACTGGCGACTTTATGATACGTTCTGGCATCGACTGTGGGAGCATACTTTTTATCCCAGCGAATTATTTAAGGACCTTAATGTCCCGACATACAATTACATGGACTTTCGATTCAATTTCTAAAAAAATAATACCGCAATTCCTTCCTCACCTCTACCTACCTATATGTTAATATCAAAAAATGTTCAATAATATGCATTTAGATTAAAATTATTAAAAATAGGGAGGATAAGCAACAACTAGCTTAAAAAGGAAACCGAGTAATTATATTTGATTTTAAATTCTTATTTAAATCCCGTTATGATAACAATTTTCGATGTTTACAACGATAAACTGAACATTTCCAAGATGCTTTCATTATCTCAATGCAACTTAATACTTACTGAAACTTACTTGAGACAAATAGTTAGATAATGATGTAAGATCCTTATTATAATTTCCTGAATCACATAGTTACTGAGAATTGTACCTTTCTCATTCTAAATCGTTGCCAGCTTCCTAATATTTAGCATACCTTTGGTTATTCTTCGGCACTTTTATTTGTATCATATTTAACTTACCTTATGTGGCGTTACAGTCCAGAGTGGATCTGGGAATCAACCAATACAAATCTCCAAACACCTCGTTCCTTAGATAGCTGCCTCCAATTTTGCACATGAACATAGTCCAGGTCCCTTTAACTTGTGTGTGCCTCCTAAATTTTGGTGTTCCTATACTACGCCCCGCACCGTCCCTCCATTGTGAAATCGCGGATTTTCTGGGCCAGAGCATTGGTATCAATCCGCCCTATACGACCCAGCCATCTAAAAGTTAGAACCTTGCAGTTTTGGCCAGCTCTGTCGTCTGTCTGGCTTTTAGTTTAGATCAGTTCTTCGTTGTATTTCCTTTTCCACTCGCTGTCTATGCGACAAAATTAAAGAAAAAAAATAATAAAAAAAACACGGTTAACATCCCAATGTGTTCTTCCGATTTGTCACTATAATCGGCAAATGCGAGATATAGTTCTGCAATTTTCCTTCAAGTATGATGCTGAACAAGTCGCATTACAGTGCATTATCTTGCCTAAATCCATTTTTGACTTAAAAAGTGTTAGTCTTTACTGACCAGTTTCCCATCGTCATTTTGGACAGGCGGACGAGTTTGACTGCACATAACTCAGTATATGCTGTCATATGCGGCTTGAAAATCGAAAAAAATGTGGTGGATATCGATGTGAATTCCTGATTTGGTCGATGGTGGACCTTTCTAGCCTGAAACCGTACGAGTTAGTGCATACTTCTAACCTAGTCATAGCCTGCAGTTTGCTACTATGTTCTACCTATTGACTGTCTGCAAGCCTTTGTTCGAATTTTGATGTAGTTTTGACAGTTACTAGCTACTTTTTGGAAAATAATATCGAAGTTGCTTCCTACAGTAACAGCTCGCCATTTCAACAATCGCTGGCTTTTCAACCTCACTTATATTCCTTCTGAGAAGCCGCTGGTTCTCTTTTCTATTACTGTACCACCAAAGGTACCGTCTCTTCCTTGGGCATATTTTGTGTTTTTCATCTTCCTTTTGCCCGGCCCATCACATCGCATTTCCAGGGCCTCTGTTTTTCCGTTGCGCAGATCAGAAGTCCATTGACCTTATTTTGTGTTTGCAAGGGTCGTCTTCAGGACCAGGTCCTTAATATAACTCCAAGGACAAGCAGCCAGATTAACCGCTCCTTATAGGCCTGAGTAGACCTATAATTTAGTGCACTGAAATAAGCTTTGATTTTGTTATGAAAGTTTTCACCTCAAATCTTTCGTTTGTTAGTAGGGTGATATGGCACACATTTTTCTGTTTCTTTATATAACTTAAAAAAAAAGAAAAGATTTTTATTTCAAACCAAAATAACTTTATTATAAAACTAGTTAGTAAACAAATATTAAAAACATATTTTTAATTCATAGCCAAATAAATGAATTTTTTTTTCAAAAATAAAAAAACATTACAAAAATAACGACAAACGGCACCACACATTTTCTTGTTATTTCTTAGCTTTTTAGCGTCTGGATCTTTAAGGCGTCTTTTAAGGATGGTAAAAGGAGTTGAAAAGTGCTTCGAAGATGGTTTTAAGGATATTTTATTTGCATGAACAGCTTCAACGACTGCCATAAGTTGGTATTATGTTCATTTGGCACGATTTGCTGTGATTTTTTTTTCAATAATTATCTGTATTTCTGAAAAAAAATTGTTAAATCAACAAAAACATAAAAAAACATTCCTGAAATTTAAGTCAATAACTAAGAAAAAAGAAAAAAAAAAAGGATAAAAAAGAAAAAGCGGGAGAAATGGCACCGGTGCCATATCTCTCGATCTACTGAGGTGCCATATCACCTTTTTCACCAATACGCAAGCTCAGTTATAGCAGTAAACAAACACAAACAAACACTATTATTTCTTTTCGTTATTCTTGAAATAAACACCTGGGGCCTATACGACGAAACAACAATTTAACATATAAAGTGACGTTTGTTAAAAGTGTAGATTTCAAAAGTTAAGTTAATTTATGTTATGTACCACGAAACAATTTCGTTAAATTTGTTAAAATTAAAATTTCCCTAAGATTTGTTAAGTTAGTTTAGCGAGTGATTTTTGTTTATCCTCTGTTGTATCCGTTGCTGGTTCTCTCATTATACCCTCGAATCGGTCGGTGCTGGAGTAGTTGCTGGATTTCCAAGTTGGGGTGGTCCTCCAAGTTCCTTAAAATATTTTTGGAGATCTGTGTCATGAACTGATTTATTGGGATCAGTTTGGTGTCTTCATATGGGGGTTTCGGTGTAGACCTGAACAGATACGGAGGATCTATCTATCTATCAAAAATTTCGATCTTCTTCATATATGTTGGTGATATGGTGAACCAAATAGGACGGATCAGCTGTTTATAGATGAGGATCTTAGTATTTGTGCTCTTAAGCATAAATGAAGCGTGCTTGTTGAATTTGAAGCGGTTAGTGAAATTCACTCTAAGGTATTTTGATGTTGTTTTTGTACTTATCACTGTGTTGTCGGGTAGCTTGATACTGATATTACCACAGCGTGATGCAAAACCTCTTCCACCTCTTGTTGCTGTTGTAAGGGTTCTGAAGCAGATAAGCTCGCTCTTATCGCTATTTATCTTTAGTCCTAATTTAAGGTGTTTAACAAGTGATTTTGTCAGAGGTTGACGTTTAAAATGCGCTGAATAGTAAGGGCACAGCGCACAGGTTAAATAACTGTTTTATAAAAATTTAAATGCCATTTTATTGCTTTAAGAAATTTGAAAAATTGTGATTTTTTTTTCAAAATCGTAGGAACGGTTTTCTTAACAACTTTTATTTTTCAAACCTAAGCACAAAAATTAACCTACATTCATAGACAAAATTAAAAAAACATTAACCTACCCGTTTTCAAAATATTGATTTTTCAAAAAAAAGTTAAAAAAAAAAATACAAACAAAACATTTTATAATTAAATTACTTAGCCTGAATAAATCTTCCTAAATATCAATTTTGATTGTAATCGGATAACCAGTCGAAAAAAAAACGGTCCTATGGGAGGTATGATCCACACCTACAAAATTAAACAGATTTTTTTAATAAAAAATTCTCGAAACCGTTTCCGAGAAAAATAAGCTTTTACTTAAGGGTTTGAGCTAAAAAAAAATAAAATAAAAAAAAGTCTTCTATAGACTAGAATATAAACATAATAATAAAAATATAATTTTATGATCATTTTGTGAATATTACAGGCACAATTCAAGGCACTGCAATAAATATTAACTCCGCTTGCCAATGCGACAATGACTTTATTTTAAACACGATCCAAAGGCAAAGTTTTTAATATCTTGTCCTATGTCATATTTTTAATTTAAGTATTCAAAAAGGTATCTTTCCTGATTTATTGAAAGAGGCTGTCGTTATCCCATTACACATAAAAGGTGATCCTATGTGTTTAAACAATTATCGACTTATCTCTTTTTTATCAGTTTTTGCAAAGGCCTTTGAGAAAGGCGTCAAATATAGAATATTGTCATTCCTGGATAAAATGAATTATTTTTGTAATTCTCAGTTTGGTTTTCGAAATGCCAGGTCTACCGAGGATGCATTATTAAAATTGTGTAGTGTGATCTATAGTAGTCTTAATGAATCTGACATACCAAGCAACCCTATTTATCGACCTCACCAAAGCCTTTGGCATGGTAAATGAATCATGAAATTTTGTTATCTGAGTTGTTTAATATTGGTTTCAGAGAATTAAGGTCAATAATATACTGAGTGCTAAGAAATTGATTAATATAGGTGTTGCACAAGGCTCTATTTTAGGACCAATCTTGTTGTTATTTTTTGTTAATTCTCTTTTCTTACAACCTTTAGGGTAAAATGTCTGTGATTCTTCCAATACATAAAAAAGGTCCAATAGAAATAGTAAAAAAATACAGAGGAGTATCTTTTAAGAATACTATTGCAAAAATATTCTGTGGAGTTTTGGTAAATAGATTGGAAAAATGGATCGAGCAGAAAAATCTTCTAACTGACCTGCAGGCTGGATTTAGAAAGAATTATTCAACTGTAGATCAAATATTTACTCTCACATCTATTATCAAAGAGTTTCATGCCCGGAATAAAAAAGTTTACTCTTTTTTTGTTGACTTCAAAACGGCTTTTGACCTTGTTTACAGAAATGTCCTTTTTACTTGCGATTTATAGGGACTATAAGGCAAGTTATGCATTCGTAAAAAAAAAAAAAAAAATTCTAACAATCAAACCTGATATTACGATGATAAAAAAGTCAAAAAAAGTGGGTCCGGAAATTCCGTCCGTCCGTCTGTCTGTCTGTCTGTCTGTCTGTCTGTCTGTCTGTCTGTCTGTCCGTATCGATATCTACAGCCTAAACGGTTGGGCCGATTTGATTCAAACTTGGTATATAGTATTTTTAGAGTGCTATACCTGACAGTTTTTGGAATTGGCATTCTAGCTCCAAAACTAACGGTACCTGCCATATAACTTTTATTAAAAAACTTATTTTTCTCGAAAACGGCTCCTACGATTTTGATTAAACTTTCAGAATGATGTTTTCTGTGCAAAATCTATCTTTAAATTTTAATGGATTTTTCAGAAAAAGTTTTATAACGGTACCTCCCATATGACCGGTTTTTTAAAATCAGACTTTCTCGTTAACTAATTGACGGATTTTGATGAAATTTTCAAAATATGTAGTGTTTTATGATTTATATAATATTGTGTATCAAAATTTTTGAAAAACATTTTTTTTTAAATTTTAATAATTTTTTTAAAAAAATATTTTGTTTTTTGAATATTTTGAAAACGGATCTATAGATTTTTTTTTAAATTTTTCTCCTAGTATAAACTATAGATTTATTAAAATTGACATACTAAAAAAAATTTTAAAATATGTTTTCGAAAAGTTTTTCAATAATAACATTTTTTTGAAAAAACTGGTCGAACGATTTTGAAATGAAAAATTCTTAAAATAGAAAACAGCAAAAGAAATAAGATGTCTTACAACATTCTTTCCAAAAAACGTAATGAATAGTGTTTTTTTGATTTCATAAAAATTTTTCCCCAACATTTTATTTCATATTGCTCGGCTAAGCCCTAGCCAAGCCATTAGTCAAATAAAAGAAAGTGACAACCTACATTACATACATACTTACGTATTTTAAAGTATTTTTCATCATCATAAAAGCACAGAATAAATAAGGAAGCCTTTGATAAACACACAAAAACAACTAACAAATAAAAAAAACTATTCGATTTACTACTGAATGCAAAAATTTCAATCGAGAAAACAAAAGTTTACACCTTCCTATAAACAAACAAAACCACTGTGTTAACTTTTAATATTGTCTCTATACCTACTGGCTTAACAGTAGTTGGAACACGTATCTTAATTTTAGTACCTACCTTCCTTCCAACCTTATTATAGGTACCTAAATCCTTTATAAATTCCATTGGTCCCATATTGGGACGTATAAAGGTCCCTTTACCTAGTATTATTGCCATACTGCTGATTCCGACGAATCTTTATGCCAGTTGTTCAAATTTTTCCATACCAAAATGAAAATTTAACTGAAAAAAGTCCTTTGTATCTTTCTATTAGCAAATTATATTATAAACAGTAAGCAGCAAGTGGAAAGATAATACTACACTAAAAAACTGCAAAAGCTAACAATCCTATATATTTATGTGTTTATCCCTTTGTCGTGACGCATGTTCGTTCGAGCTTCACCCCAAAACGATTCTAAGGAAGTTGCACGTCATACAAAAAATATTAAAATAAAATCTTTGTCAAAAAGACGCCTGCACTTAAAAAGGATTAGCACATAAGAGCAAGTACGTGCGACCCAGTCGTGCCTTTTATTTTATAAACTGTCTTAACTTGGCATGTCTTCAAAAGTTATTAAGGTAATCAAAGAAATGTACACGCATACCAATGTAGCAGTTTGGGATGGTAAAACCTATTCAGAATGGTTTGAAACAGACACAGGTGTGAAACAAGGTTTTCTGCTCAGTGCGTTAATGTTCTCCCTGTTTATAAACGACGTAGTAGATGATCATCCAAAGGGAGTAAGAATAATACCACAATCAAAGTATTGTTATATGCAGATGATCTCGTCATACTTTCAGAATCTCCGGAACTTATGCAATTGATGATCAATCGTCTGTCATGCTATTGTAAAAGATGGGGACTGAAAATCAATACAGATAAATCGAAAATGATGGTTTTTGCACAATCTCCAAGAAAACACAATGAAAGACAATGGAACTACAATGGTCATCCTCTTCAAACAGTTAAAGCGATAAAATATTTGGGAGTTATTCTGAATCCAACATTGAATTTCAGTAAACATCTTACCAAAAAGGCAAAAAGCTCTCAAAGGAAAAATGTGTTTTCTAATAATAGAGTCGCTCTATCGGCAAAATGAAACATTTTTAACGCAGTTGTTAAATCAACTCTCTGCTTTGCCTCTCAGGTTTGGGGTTCTTATGAGTATGAGTTCTTGCAGAGTAACAACACACACACAGGAATGGTTGAGAGTATAAGTCACTAGGCCTTGGCTCCTTAAGGAGCTGTCGCGCCAATAAATTTATTTATTTTTTTTATGAGTATGAAGAAATTGAAAAGTTCCAAAGGAATTTCATTAAAAAACTGTTTAATCTTCCACTGAATACACCCAGCTAAACTACGTAATAACTAGAAACAGGACTACCAAAACTATTAACAGACACACTTCTCCATTTGGCACTTCAGACCATTGTATCATTTCAGCAAATTTCTCATCCTCCACCCATCCAGTTTAAGAAAAACTTCCCACCAGGACCGTTTGGCTATACGAGAAAGCCAACTGGGACGGCTTGAATATTTTTTTCCGAAACTTTAACTGGTCACTATGCTCCCTCGATAGTGACATTGATGCCAGTGCTGAAATGATCACAAATGTGATTCTTCTAGGGATGCGTGCTTTTATTCCTAACAGAATAAAAAGCATCAAGCCTAAAGAAAAGTCCTGGTTTAATTCTGAGTGTAAAGAAGCTATCAGGCTCAAAGAAGTAAGTTTCCGATCCTACAAAGCCAACCCTACAGAGGAAAATCGGAAAAAGCACACACAAGCAAGAAACTCATGCAACTCCGTTATTGAAAGAACCAAATTTTTTTTTGCATGACCAAAAATTACGGCAAAAAATTCTGCAGTATCCCAAAGGCAGTAAAAATGTTTGGTCATTTGTAAAAAATATAAAAAACTCCTCAACATCTTCGGTTCCAACGCTCATTGACAATAACAAACCAATTGTTTACTCTTCAGAGAAGGCAAACTTGCTCGCCGCCCATTTCGCTACCAGCTCCACGCTGCCGCATAGCAACGTTGCCCCTCCTGTACTTGAGAATGTAAATTTTTCCATGGGACAGATTTTTTTCCGCACTCGTACAGTAGCAAGAGTTCTCAAAGATCTCGATATACACAAATCCGCTGGCCCAGATGGTATACCCCCGATTCTTCTGAAGAGGTGTTCTTCCACACTGGCAAAGCCACTGCGTAAGCTTTTCCATCGCTCCTACTCTTCTGGAATCTTTCTTAGAAGATGGAAAACAGCATTTGTCCAGCCTGTCCCTAAGAAAGGTGACCCATCCTCCCCCTCCTCCTACCGACCCATAGCACTGACATCCCTTCTTTCTAAGGTCATGGAAACACTGATTAACCGTCAGCTTAAGGAATATCTCGAAGATCGAAAGCTTCCCCATGACCGTCAGTATGGCTTCCGCAGCAACCGTTCCACTGGTGATCTGATGGCATATCTCACCGAACAGTGGAACAAATCTTTACATCGCTTTGGTGAAAGTAAGATTATTGCACTTGATATCTCCAAGGCATTTGATAGAGTTTGGCATGAAGCTCTTTTATCGAAAATGCGTGCTTTTGGGATCGATAATACTCTTGTTCGTTGGATTAGAAGCTATCTTCGGGACCGTTCAATACAAGTTGTATTGGACGGATTCAAGTCTGATTCCCATAAAATAAATGCTGGTGTGCCCCAGGGCTCTGTCCTGTCTCCGACTCTTTTCCTCATTTTTTATAAATGATCTTCTGCCTGTTACTTCTAATCCACTTAACTGTTTTGCTGACGACTCTACCCTCAGCTTTTCATATTCGTTCGATAATTCACGTGCTTAACTTTTGGACGTACAAATGCAACGGTGCCGTATGTCAAGCTCATTAAACTCCGATTTATACAGCATTGTCATATGGGGTAATAAGAATCGTGTGGAGTTTCGACACTTGTTTTGAACAACAGAAGTGTTTCATTCACTTTCTTAAATTTTAAAGATTCTATAGCTGTTGCCTATTTTACTACTATTAGTTGTTATAACGGGTCCGCCAAATAACTTTCTTTTTTTTGAAAATGCCTTATCAACATCGAGTGTAGCTTCGGCTGTGTGGCACGTAGCGCCGTCTGGTTGAAACTAAATGTTGCCAATATCCTCCTCTTCAATTTTTTTGAACAAAAATTCGTTCAACATGGCCCGAAAACGATCGCCCAATTATGCCTCTGGACCAAAATCCGCACCAAAAAGTGACTCGTTTTGGGTGTATCGGCTTTTCAATGTATGCGTGCGGGTTTTTTGTGCCCCACATGCGACAATTTGCCTTGTTTACATACCCGCCAAGATCAAAATGAGCTTCATCTGAAAAGATGATTTTTTTGGCAAAATCGGCATCTTCTCTGAGTGGATCGCAGGCAGTAATGTCGCAATGTTTTCCAGCGTAAACACAACCATATTCGTTTAGCGGAAGGATAAAACTAATTATCTGTTAAATCAGACATGAGCTAAATGTTCACGAAATAAATACTAAGTAGTTGAAAAAAAAAACGTTAGATGGCGGACCCTTTATCTTTAAGTTTTTTTTATGGTAAATGAAATAAAGTAAAGTAATACATTTTTTTTTCATTATTCTTATTATAAGAATACATTTATATAAATAACACACGCTCATACAACAATAGTTTTGAATAGTGATAAATGACACTCTATAAATATTATCAAACTATGTGGTGTACAATTAAATAGTAAGGTTGACATAAGTTAAACATAAAGAAAATGTGAGAAAACAAAAAACAAAAATTAATACAAAAATCAAAAAAATAAACAAATAAATATTAAAAACAAACTGATATTGAAAAGCTTACAGGACACAATGTAACAGTTTCTAAAGTGACTCGTTCTGAAAGATGGAACGAAAACATAGTTTCCAAAGTTGCTTCTCAAAGTAAGAACTTCAGAGTTTGGCCTCTGCAAATATCCACAACTCACTCACATCTGTACTGATAGACGGACAGACAGACAGAATTTTGCCAGCAACTCAAATATGTTTTTGTCTACCAACCTAATGCCATGTTTAATTGTTATCACAAAATTTTAAATCTGCACTTGCATTATAGTACCTAAAATAATCGCAAGTAAAAAATTAAAAATATCATCAAAGCAACTAACAAAAAAGAAGTGAAATCCCACCAAAAACATTTTCATTTTCCTTGGCTACAAGAACTATTGTAACGGGTGGGCCAAAAGAAATCACCCTATTGGAAGATGCTTTCATTTTTGCAAATGGCCGCCAATGTCAAATCTGATGCAGAATACAAGTGAACAAGCCATGAAGCGATATTCTGAAGGCGGCGTTCCCCTTTGCACTGGCCCGCAAGATCACCCGATTCAATCGTTTCAGACTTTTTTTGTGGGATTTAAAGTCCCGTGTTTACGTGAACAAGACAACATTCGACACATGTGCGAGAATCTGTCGCCCGAAGTTCTCGCTGGAGTGATGAAAAATGCCATAAATCAAGCAATCTATTGTGACGGCGCCCATTTGGCCGATATCATCTTCTCGACTTGACCAATTCAATTCCAAAGGTTCACATAAACATAATCAAAAAACAGTTTTTCATTTAGTAAAAAAAGAGAGCCAAATAACATCGGATGGATGACTTCTTTTGGCCCACCCTGTATAACAGAAAAGTAATGAATGAATGAGTGAATACATTTTTCATTTGGCGAAATGGTCAAGCCACATATTTTGATCAGGGTGTAGAGTTTATGACGTTAGGCCTTGTAGAGTTAGAAGTTTACTTTTTTAAACGATCAGAATTTTTGTAATGCTTTCAGTACTTGCCTCGTAAGTCTTGCTTTGTAACGGGTGATTTAAAAAAAAAAAAACGCATAAAATTTGCAAAATCTCATCGGTTCTTTATTTGAAACGTTAGATTGGTCCATGGCATTTACTTTTTGAAGATAATTTCATTTAAATGTTGACCGCGGCTGCGTCTTAGGTGGTCCATTCGGAAAGTCCAATTTTGCAATTATGCACTTCAAATGCGGCAATTTTGCTTATTTACGTAGCCATTCAACCAGAAAAATGAGCCTCATCGCTGAACAAAATTTGTCGATAAAAAGCGCGAAACACATTTCGAACCGAACACTGATTTTGGTAATAAAATTCAATGATTTTCAAGCGTTGCTCGTTAGTAAGTCTATTCATGATAAAATGTCAAAGCATACTGAGCATCTTTCTCTTTGACACCATGTCTGAAATCCCGCGTGATCTGTCGAATACTAATGCATGAAAATCCTAACCTCAAAAAAATCACCCATTACAATGCGAGTCATATGAGACCATATATTTGGCAACATTTTACATGAAAATGTTTTTGGTGGGATTTATTATTCACAAACTTATCAAAGTGTGGCGTTAGGCTGAAAACACATCGGAACAGTGGAAACACGCCTACCGACACAACTCATTAAAACAAAAAAAGTTAATAAATATAAAAAAAAAAATCCTTTTTTCGAACATATAAACAAAATGCATTTTCTAAGCGTAGTAGCACACAGCCGGGTATCTGCTAATTAATAGAATAAATCTGAATGAATATGGATTTGTCTATACTTAAAGATGTTTTAAAAAAAAAATATGCTCAAGCATCGTGCTATCCTAGAGAGAAACAATCTCAAATCAAAGCCAAAATATCCAAATATAATCTCGAACAATGCTCTTATATAGGTACCTATATCTTTTACCAAGACCCTTTCCAGAAGTTTTTATATCCTTAATCTCTGCATTAAACCGCAGAGATACCAATTTACAAAAAATGAATGAAATCAACGCATTCACAATGCATTACAGTATCATCTCGATATAAGCCTTTGCAATAGCACAATTCGTCCTTCATTCGTTCCCTCTTCCGATTGGCATGATCCTTGCACATTTCCAACAGCCGTGACCCAAATCCTTTTGTTGTGTGAAATATTGTCTGTCTATTTTTTTTTTTTTTTTTTTTTTAGTGTAGGTATAACGCGCCCTTGTCAAGTACCCTACCATGATTTTTCTTTCTTCGTTTAATCCCTATTCCTACCACGCAGAGTATTCTTTCATGTTATTCAGGGCTTGCGTACCTAGATTTTTGGGCTTATATATTTTTTTTTCTATGGCAATCAGATAGATATAAGTTTACATATAACCGTTAATTGATTTTTTGATTCAACCGAATAGTAAATAATTTCAAATCAAAAGAATCACTCGACCTCAAACCGAGCTAAAAGGTTCCCATTGGTATACGTCACTTTTATTTTTATTTATTTATGACTTTGCGTGTAATGTAAAATTATATTATCCTGTCCAGGATAAGATTTTATAAATAAAGAAATCAATTAATGATAACCAAACTTTTGGATGAATGATTTTGAAGAAAAAACCAAATACAAATTGCGGTTTATAATTGTTGTTGTTCTTGCCTGGTCTGGCTAGAGCCTTTTAATAGAGAATTTTATTAAAAAAAAGAGTTGATGGAAATAATAATGGTAATGCAAAATAGCTGTATACATATTTATTACGCCATTTATAAACAGGATTTTATTTTTCGAAATATAACCTTGATAGGAGTCACTTTATTTATTTATTTATTTATCATTTTTCGACATATTTATATCTTTTACATATATTTGACATTAATTTACATTTCAAAGATAATCAGAGAAATTAAACTTACATTAATACAGGTATGCTACGACACTAAACTCAAAACAGTAGTTTTGAAAAGATCTCTGCTAAAAGACAAGTCAATATTTTGATAAATTGAATTAAACTCAGAGGTGGATCGTGAAATTGGATCGGGTCTACCGTAGTTCGTAAAAGAACGGGGAACAAAAAAGAGTGTCTGCCTCATCCTTAGTTGGTTGCCTTGAGGGAGCATACAAAGAAAAAAGAGAGAGAAGTTTAGAACAATCAATACGATCACAAAAAGTATCTCTAGCAAACATTCTTAGATAATACCTCCCCTTGGCTTCAAGAGACCTTAAGTCACTATAACTAGGCAAGATATTGTCAACCCAATTAGGCTTTCCTCTATATTTTTTTCTGAACAGATTCAATACGATTTATACCCATTTTTTAAGATCATCTGCAAAGAGCAAACAGTCAGAATTCCGAATTCTAGGTGGAAGATCATTTATAAATTAAATGAAGAGGAGAGGTCCTAAATGGCTGCCCTGAGGAACGCCTGATTGATTGAGATACCACTGTTCCAATTTTACATTTTGCTTTTGAAAGCTAGAATGAAAATCTAAGCATTTAAATTTCATTAGCAGAATATCATGTTGAACTCTATCAAATTCTTTAGGGAAATCTGTATAAATAGCATCAACCTGGTTTCCACGTTCAATACCTTTAATGCAGAAATTCGCAAACAAGGCTTGATTTGTTATTGTTGATCTACCACTAACGAGACCATGTTGATCTACTGAGATACTAGAGCTTACCTCGTCATCCTAGAGCTTCATCCCAATTTATCGTGTCACTTGCAGCACATGACAAATTATTCTATTCTGTTTGAACCATTATACAATATTTTTACAAAAGCAAACTTGCAATATAATTTAATGTGGCGATTTTAACTACAAACGCCTAGATCTCGACACAATGGATTTGGGTCCGGTAAACATCTTTTCGAATCATTTTACAATTTACAATTATCAATGCAATTTTTGTGTCTGATATAATTGTAAACCAAATTTTGCTTTACAAGTCAACTTGCTGCATCTAGTTTTTCTATAGGTAGACATGATCTACTTTTTAAATATTTGTATTATTTAAATCAAAACTCGCCAAAGAAAATTACTCAGATTTCTCCCGGAGAAACGGTGTATTTTTTCACAAATTCGTGCAGTCGTTAAGGCATGGAAGCATATCAAACAAACTTCAAGCCTGTCCCACAGGAACCGTGCCTTTTTTTTCTGGATAATAAGTAGCCTATGTCTCAATCCAGCACATTATCCATCTACCTGCCAAATTTCATCCAAATCCGTTGAGCCTTAGCGGCGTGTTTGGGGAACAAACATCCAAACATCCAAACATACAAAAATTCACATCTATGCATCAATACACATAAATAAAAATGAAGTATCTGTTTTTAATATCAAAATAACAGCTTTTTACTAGATGCATATGAAAATATATACAATACTTATAACAACAACACAATTTTTAAAATTTTTGCCTGTTTGTTCCGGCTAATCTCGGGAACGGCTGCACCGATTTTGATGGGGTTTTCATCATGGCAGATTGCTGATGTTCTAGGGACTAACTTAGGCTATTTAAATTACCCACTAGGTGGCGCTGGGGTGTTTTTTTTAAATTCTTTTTTATGAACTGATATCGACGGGATTTTCACAGGCAGACAGCTGTTATTGTAAGAATTAAATAAGGCTGTTTTTTATAATCCCTAAGTGGCGCTGGATGCCTTTTTTTGAAAGTTCTTATTTATGCGCCGATTTTGACGGGACTTTCACAGGCAGCTAGCTGATGTGTTGAGGTGTAACTTAGGCCATTTTAATCACCGATTGGTGCTGCTGGGGTCGTTTCACAAGCTTATTTTTTAAGAAGTACCTTGGGCTATATTGATTACTAGGTGGCGCCACGCCACCTATTTCGTGGTTAAGATCACGTTTTGAGATTCCCGTTATTTAAGCTATATCCATTTATTGGATGTACTTTGCCATTGTTTGGTTTGGTGGCCTGCCCTTGACAAGGCAACCAATCTCAAATATATGACAAAAGTTCAAAGACTAGCGTCCGTTCGTACTACAAGTGCTACAAGTGAACTACTTCAACTGCAGCTTTAGAAAAAATCCTCTCATTAGCCCCAATAGACCTTTTCATAAAGGAGCTGACGGCCAAAAGTGCCTTAAGATTAAGCCATTCAAACAACTGGAATAAGGGCCAGTATGGTCTGATAGCCAAACCGACTATACTGTACCGAACTTTGATCTTAACACGGTGGCACTAACAGACTTTCCTACAAAAGAATGCTGGAGGGAAAACCGGGTCATATAAATAAAAATCATATCTCGGTTCTAAAACGGAAGCAGGGGTGGGATCTGGTATCTTCTCGATAAAAACTTCAGGTTTTTCAAGCAGAAGTGCCCGTAGTAGGCGAAGCCGCAAAACAACTTTTATTTTTTAACCCGGAGAACAAAAACATTGACATTTTCATAGACAGCCAAGCGGCAATCAGGGACAGTTCGACAGATGTGGCAATAATCTGCGGCAAATTAAAATTTTTGCCTGTTTGTTCCGGCTAATCTCGGGAACGGCTGCACCGATTTTGATGGGGTTTTCATCATGGCAGATTGCTGATGTTCTAGGGACTAACTTAGGCTATTTAAATTACCCACTAGGTGGCGCTGGGGTGTTTTTTTTTAATTCTTTTTTATGAACTGATATCGACGGGATTTTCACAGGCAGACAGCTGTTATTGTAAGAATTAAATAAGGCTGTTTTTTATAATCCCTAATTGGCGCTGGATGCCTTTTTTTGAAAGTTCTTATTTATGCGCCGATTTTGACGGGACTTTCACAGGCAGCTAGCTGATGTGTTGAGGTGTAACTTAGGCCATTTTAATCACCGATTGGTGCTGCTGGGGTCGTTTCACAAGCTTATTTTTTAAGAAGTACCTTGGGCTATATTGATTACTAGGTGGCGCCACGCCACCTATTTCGTGGTTAAGATCACGTTTTGAGATTCCCGTTATTTAAGCTATATCCATTTATTGGATGTACTTTGCCATTGTTTGGTTTGGTGGCCTGCCCTTGACAAGGCAACCAATCTCAAATATATGACAAAAGTTCAAAGACTAGCGTCCGTTCGTACTAGAAGTGCTACAAGTGAACTACTTCAACTGCAGCTCTAGAAAAAATCCTCTCATTAGCCCCAATAGACCTTTTCATAAAGGAGCTGACGGCCAAAAGTGCCTTAAGATTAAGCCATTCAAACAACTGGAATAAGGGCCAGTATGGTCTGATAGCCAAACCGACTATACTGTACCGAACTTTGATCTTAACACGGTGGCACTAACAGACTTTCCTACAAAAGAATGCTGGAGGGAAAACCGGGTCATATAAATAAAAATCATATCTCGGTTCTAAAACGGAAGCAGGGGTGGGATCTGGTATCTTCTCGATAAAAACTTCAGGTTTTTTCAAGCAGAAGTGCCCGTAGTAGGCGAAGCCGCAAAACAACTTTTATTTTTTAACCTGGAGAACAAAAACATTGACATTTTCATAGACAGCCAAGCGGCAATTAGGGACAGATCGACAGATGTGGCAATAATCTGCGGCAAATAAGTGAAACAGACCTGGTTACCCTCCGATGGGTTCCCGGAAACGAAAAGGCTGACGAATTGGCCAGAAACGCTTCATTAGGCCAAACCATACCCTGGCTACTTGAACCATTAAAAAATAAGAAAAAAAAGAATTCACGAAAATTTTCTCAAAACCGCAAACAAGAGATGATCACTGTCGGGTCTTAAGAAGTCTTTGGCCAAACATCTTAAAGAAAAAATACAGAATACATTCAAAAGCTAGGTATATCTCAACTGTCCCTTTTGGTTGGTGTCCTTACAGGTCACAATTTAATGAGGGCCCCCATATGAGTATAGAATGGGCCTTAGCACATCTAACTAATGCAGAGGATGTCAAGACGTTGATGCAGAAGAGAGCTCATACCACTTCCTTTGTAAATGCTCCAGCCTAGCTCAGACCAGGAAAACAGCCATCGGAGAATGTTTTTTCGGCGATTTGGGCAACGTTTCAAAAAAGCCACTTTAAAACATTCTGAAGTTCATCAAAATCTCAAAATGGTTTAAGGAGGCACCCTATAACTAAAAGTGAGATGATTTGATTATCGAATCAACCCAACCAAGACAGCATTCGATGAAATAACAAAAGTTGTCGATAAAATTAATACTAAATTTCTTAAAAAATAAATGAATAAATTTAATTGGCCCGACAGCCCCTTAAGGAGCCAAGGCCTAGTGACTTATACTCTCAACCATTCCTGTGTATATGTTGTTAATCTGCAAGAATGGAAGGGACCTACAGTTTACCGCTGAGTCCGAACGACTACATGAGATGCACTTTTTAGAGACAAATTTTACTCTTGAAGGTTTTGTCAGTTCACCGCAAGAGGCAGTACCCCGGAAAAGAAGGTGGCTATGAGCTGGATTCGAACCCAGGCTCATTCGCTTAGCAGTCCGACACATTAACCACTAAGCCATGGGGCACTACAAAATTTCTTACTTAACATAATTTTTTCAAAGCGTTTGATACAATCAACGGTCAACCATTCCATTCTTTGTACAAAGCAAGCTGTAGCTTTTCAATAAAAAAAAAAAACTTATTTGAAAGCTACTCTGTACTTCAACCACAGCGAAACAACCAAATAATGCCTTCTTCTTCTGAAAACCACCTAAGGCAGCGATACTCAACCTGCGGCCTGCTAAGTTTTTACTGTGGCCCACTTGGTATAGATACATAAAATCTGATCCAAAAACAGAAGAACAAAAAATAAATAACCAAAACTTTTAAAATACTGAGTTCCACACATTTGCTGAACAATGTAGAGACCTGGACTATGCCAAGCCAGGATTAAAATTAAAATTGCGTTCGCAATGACCGGAGGTAAACATTGTTAACAAATGAAAAGAAACACCTCGAATTTGATGTTGCAGAAAAAATCATCGTGAAAGAAATTGATCAAAATTATTTTTAAAACAAATAAAATAAAAAAAATATTAACAACATCGCAGATTCCGCGGTTTGACGGGAGTCGTGTTTATTGTTTTTTTTTTTTCGAAAATACGAAAGCTTATCCAAATCGTGCATATAAACGTAGTAAATCTATATAAATTAAATTAAATAAATAAACAAAAATTTAAATTTCTGCGTTTTTAAAACTTAAGTCAACCAAAATTTATTTTTAACTAGCTTCTACCCGCGACTACCCGAAAAAAAACATTTAACTAAATCTCTGTATCTAAATCTCTATATCTTTATTTCTCCATATTTTTTTTTTAGTGTAGTGAATCCTGTAACTCTTCCGTCAACAAAACTTCTCAAATTCGTGCAGTGGTTAAGGCATGGAGCATATTTAACAACCTTGCAGACATGCAGTATTTCACATTTAAGTCTCTCCCACAGAACCCGTGCATTCTGTCTGGATAAAAGTAGCCTATGTCTCAATACAGCACATTATTCACCTACCTACCAAATTTAATCCAAATCCGTTAAGCCGTTGAGGCGTGATTATGGAACAAACATCCAAGCATCCAAACATCCAAACATACAAACATTCACATAGAATACAACTTCACTAAAACAATGATTCCGATTTGTAAAGCGCAAAAGCAATAATCTCCGACTAAAATAGCAAAAACCCGTTACAATGGAGAAAAAACCTTAACGAAAACAAATAAAGTGCACGACTGGGTCGCACGAACTTGCTCTAATGTGCAACAGTGGTCTTGGGGCTTGAGATTTTTGAAAAAAAGGAGCTAAAAAGTTATTTGAAATTTTGTCAATCACTTGAAAATCACTAGTTAAAACATTTTTTTGGAAAACCTGAAGTTAGCCACTTAATTTCTTTTACAGTTTGGAATATCAAGGAAACATTTTTTCAGTTTTCTTTTCCAAAAAAGTTTTTTTTTTAACTTTTCAAAAACAAAAAATTTTAAAATTTTAAACCAACCGTTTTCGAAAAAAACTCAAACAAAAATTCTTTCATTTTTTTAATAAGTTTAAGATTTTTCTCGAAAAAAACTAAGCATGCAATAAAATTTGAAAACTAAATGTCTATCGAGGAAAAAAAAATATTGAAAATCGTACGACCAGTTTTTTTAAAAAGTCGTTTTTTTTTTTAACTTTTTTGAACAATATTTTAAATATTTTTTAAGAATGTCATTATAAGAAATTCTGTAGTTTTCATCTGGGAAAATTATTTAAAAAAAATCAATCAACCCGTTTTCAAAAAATTTGTTTTTTAGAAAATTTAAAAAATTGAAAAAAAAGTTTTTTTTTTCAAAATTTTAAAATGCAATATTAATTGAATTATAAATGACTTCCTGTGGTTATAAATCGAAATAATGGTTTACGATAAAACCGAATTTCAAAAAACCGGTTCTATTTACCGCTTTAGAACCAATTTGGAAAAAAATTATTCTAACTGAAAGATATATTGTTGTAAAAAAATAGCACCCTGAAAGTTTAACAAAATCTTTTGTATGGCAGGTACAGTTATTTTTCGACCTAGAGCAAAAATGAAAAACATTCCCCGAGATGCTACCTAATTAATACTAAATACCAAGTTTCAAGCAAATCGGCCCATCCGTTTAGGCTATGGAGGCGCGAACAGACAGACAGACAGACGGACGGAATTTCCGGACCCAATTTTTTTCAATTTTCAAATTATCGTAATGTCATGTTGGATTGTTAGAATTTTTTATTTTTGCACGAATCCATAACTTGCATTATAGTGGGTAAAAATAAGTACAAAAAAAACCTGCTGCTATTCAAACGAAAACAAAAAACAATAGTAAATCACAATGAAGCCTCTTCCAAAAATAAGCGAAAATATTTCTTATAAGTACCCGTGCAATAATACTGCAATTTTCATTTTTAATTTTTAATTTTCTGTATTTCGGTCAACGGTCTTTTTTTTTTTTTTGATTGATGAGAAATGGACCTCTTCATTGCGCTTGATTATATTTAAGTCGAACTTCAATTGCCCGCCATATATAAAAAAAAAAAAAAAATCGTTAAAGAAAATATTTCGATCTCTACCGCAGGAGACTATGTCCAAATAAAGTGAATCCTGCTACTGAAACCTTCCATTCACCCAACTTCACAAATTCATGCATTCCTTGGGACACGAAAGCATAACAAACAAAGCTTCAGTCATACATCATTACATTATTTCACATATAAGCCTCTCCCACAGGATAAAAAGTAGCCTATGTCTTAATCCAGCTCATTACACATTTACAAACCAAATTTCATCGAAATCCGTTAAGCCGTTATTAGGGAACAAACATCCAAACATTTATAATAAATATATACAGGATTAGGAAATAAAAAAAATCAATAAATTACAATTTGTTTTAATTAAAAATCTTTTAAAAATACAAAATTTACACAGTTTTAATAATAAAAATAGCAAAGTTTTTTCGGAATAAATTCCATCATCAGTAGAGTCAGAGGTACATCGGTTAAAAACACATAAAAATGACTTAAGTCAGCCAAAACATATTCGTGGCCCCTATGAAAAAAGGTCGAGTATCGCCGTCCTAAAAACATGTTTATTTCTAAAATTATTTCAGTAACTAAAACTCACCATCCCAAAGCTATCTATATGCAAAACAAATATTTTTTTTTAATAGGGAGTACACTGCCATCAACAAATGAACCCAATCATGTCAACAATCTTATTTTGATTGCAAGGATCTAACCGAACATATTGCAGTCTTTAAATATCAGATGTCAACCCTCCCCGACGTGTGTCTGATGTTTTATTTACACAATCCTCAATAGAATTTCAATAGATGGCTCATTTGCGACACTGTCAACACAAACAATTTCTATTTCTATTATTATGTTTCCCGTACCTATTGATTTTTAATGCGACATCTTTGCCCATTTCTAGATATACTTTTATTATTTATGTGCAATAAGGACCTGGAAGGCATTTCCTGGATAGCCTTTCCTTCTAAGATAGATTATTTCAAACGGTTTTACTTGATTGTGTCTCAAAGAGTGCATCCATCCAGGGCATTCCAACACATGCTAAGGTCGTCGCCGACGAATTGACGAATTGATTTTAAAAAGCTTTTTGTTATAGTTTTTTTTTTTTTTTTTTTTTGTAAGAGGGGTGTAGCATTGAAGGATATCATCATTATCATCATTTGCAATAACAAAAGAAGCAGCATGGGATAAATATTCCCGCTGGGATGTTTTTGTGTGTTTAGTGGACGATGACAAGGCAAGGACGCAGGGCGATAGCGCAGGAGTCAACTAGTGCGTGACCAAGTAAAGCGACCGCATTGAAAGTCAAACGGAACTAAAGACTTGAACTTCCTAATATTTATTATGCAGGACATGTAAGGCTATTATATTGGGGTCTAGAGCCATTTAACCTTTTGTTTGGATGTTTGTATGTTCAACAATAATTTATCTCTTAATGTACATCGGTTTTTTTTTTTTTGTTACGAAGGATGCAACAACGTGTCGTTTAAGAAATGTAATAAAACATTACTTTTAACATCAACACATGTCTTATGACAGAAACCTTATTCACCGCAGATTAACATGCAACATGTGCCTCAGGTTTAAAATGGCCAATAGCTACATACGAGTATACTACCAAAGAGAAGAATATTTGAGTTACTGGCAAAATTGTGCCTGTCTGTCTGTACGTTTGTATTTTGGACTACAGCTTCACATGGTTAGGCCAATCGTCTTCACATTTATTTATTTATTTATCTACGATTTATAATAATCTTCATACATATTTCCTAATAACTACAAATAACGGGTGATTTTTTTGAGGTTAGGATTTTCATGCATTAGTATTTGACAGATCACGCGGGATTTCAGACATGGTGTCAAAGAGAAAGATGCTCAGTATGCTTTGACATTTTATCATGAATAGACTTACTAACAAGCAACGCTTGCAAATCATTGAATTTTATTACCAAAATCAGTGTTCGGTTCATTCACCGTAACGTTGCGTCCAACAGCATCTTTGAAAAAATACGGTCCAATGATTCCACCAGCGTACAAACCACACCAAACAGTGCATTTTTCGGGATGCATGGGCAGTTCTTGAACGGCTTCTGGTTGCTCTTCACTCCAAATGCGGCAATTTTGCTTATTTACGTAGCCATTCAACCAGAAATGAGTCCATCGCTGAACAAAATTTGTCGATAAAAAAGCGGATTTTCTGCCAACTTTCCTAGGGCCCATTCACTGAAAATTCGACGTTGTGGCAGATCGTTAAAAGTCGTTAGTAAGTCTATTTGTGATGAAATGTCAAAGCATACTGAGCATCTTTTTCTTTGACACCATGTCTGAAATCCCGCGTGATCTGTCAAATACTAATGCATGAAAATCCTAACCCCAAAAAAATCACCCGTTACATTTATGTGTTAAGAATGTTCAAAGGGTAGATACAAGCACCTGCAAATCACCCTGTGTCCGCGAATGAGCTTAATTAAAAAGTTATCTTTCCTGTCTACATTGGCCCCGTTGTTTAGAACCTCGTTAGATTAATAGTGCTTGTACTCCGACTATGGTGTTCCATAAGTCCAAGACAAGTGCGAAGACACAGTCTCTCAAACACCCGAATCTTTTTCCATAAGAGATGGTACAACATTGAACCACACAGGGCATCGTAGGCAATCATCGGCCTGATGAGGGCCTTGTAGCAAATCATTTTCACCCTGCTATCAAGGCGGATGCTATTAAACAACCGTCTTGACAGGGCAAAAGCTCCAGACCAGGCACCCGTGCATTGCTTCTTAGCATTGTTCCATTGGACACCAGATACTAGCTTAGACGCGGCAGCCTTAAAACAATTTCCTCCCTAAAAATCCGAGGATGGCACTTAGAGTTTGTAAATTGTTACCCCACCACCCCTCGAACTCACAATTTCTTGGTTGTCAAGAACCCATCTTATTAACTTTTATATTTGTTAATTTTAATTAAATTTAAATCCCTCTATAGTTAATTTAAGTTTATACATACATAAGACACATATTAATCAGTTAATATTATACCTACTTACATACTAACACGTGACCCGTCCACTATAAATGATAAGCCTAGTTCTTAGATTGAAGCTTGATCTGTGTCAGCGTGTCTGAAAATCTGATATTTAACAAAAAAATAAAAAAAAAAAAATATTTCCACGTAGATCCGAAGGAACCAGGCTGTCACAGTGTTACAAGGGGCAAGAAAACAATTTTTTTCTGGACAAAAGAGAATGCGACAAAAAGCGGTAAGGATTATCCCTGAAAATCGGAGGCGATGTTCAAAACAGACTTAAAAAAAAGTATCTAGATACAGAATATTTATAAAAAAAAAAAAAAACATATAAGACATAGCTAGACGACCGACGACGCTAATACCAATAAAGTAAATCTGCCGCCAACATATTTCTGCCTACTGCTGCCGCATCGCTGACAGCTCAGATGGAAACGATGATACGGATAATGACGATGAGGATGATGAAGATGAATATTGTAAAAAAAAAAAAACCAAGAAGATAATTTCTAAAGGAACCAGGACTCGGAGTCCTATCAATACGAAAAGAAAACAAAAAGATATTAATTCACTGAACCGCAAGGTATGGGAACACTTACATAAAGAACACACTGGGTCCTTTCCCAACAATAAAATGTTAGAAAATAAAATCTCAAGATTCAGTTTAATTGCAAGGGTAAACATCTCAGTATATACTTTTAGACATTCCATCAGGCATCAATGAAGACTGGGCCAAACTAATGAATACCCTGTCGAGTATACTTAAAAAAAAATTCAGCAACTATTTTCTCAGCTCCGAGATTCACATAACAATAACCATTAGGATTTCTTAAAACTGTGCGCACCCCTTTTGCATGAATTAAAAAAAAAAAAAAAATGATTAAATGATTCCGGAAAAATCTGTTTATCAGCCAATGTTCATCATTTTCATATTTCCGGAATGACATGCTGCGCGAAATATGTTGGCTACTTTATTGATACAAAAAATAATTGCATTTTAAGAATTCGAAGGATTCGACAATCTTCCGGTTTGGAGTGTGTGCAGACTTTAAGACCAATATATAGTTCCAGGGGGAAAGCTGTATTCTTTGGACAAATTCATATTCCAGCTGCAAATCTTTATTGGATGCATAATGGTCGCAGGATCAAAAACGTGTCATTTATGCACAACAAAGAAAATAAATATAAGCGTGTCCGTTTTAGAGTGAAAATAAAGTTTTAACGGGATATTCGAAATAATAAACATACTATCTAGATTGAAAGAACTATTAACATATATATTTGAAAAAGACGTGTCAAGGACTCACAAGCACATCGTGGCAGAGATTTATATTCCATAGTTGATAAAAGGCTTTTTTTCTTTTGGTGGTGCTACCGCCCCATTTATTAGATTAACACAAGGTTAACTTGAACTTAACTAAACTTAAAAAAAAAAACAAATTAAACTAACTTTTTTTTTTTTTTTTTTTATAATTAACGCGCGCACAAGGGACTATTTGTTTCCCTTTTAATGTAACACACTGCGCGGGCATTAGGAAGATAGGGAGGGGAGAGATAGGAGGTGTCGATTAACATTGGTTTTGAATGTTTGCAGATCAAAATGGCAAGGGAAAATCCCACCGGGTAAACTATTCCAAATTCGTGTGGTTCGGCTAAAAAAAGAATCCCTATATTTCACGGTACGTCCGAAATTGGGCTCAAGGGTGAACTGATGAGCATTCCTTGCGAGACGAGTATAACGGGCGAAACTTTTAAGGGGAGGAATGCAACTGGCTACTTCGAAGGAACATTTTTTGTAAAAGAAACGATAAAATAAGAAAAGACATGAAACATTGCGTCGGTGTTCGAGAGGGGCAATTGTTTCAGCGGCAGTTCCATTTCCTATCAATCTTAACGCTCGATTTTGTATTCTATCAAGCAGGTGAAGCGATGTTTGCGAAGCACCTGCCCAGAGGTGGGAGTTATACTCGAGTTAAGGGCCAGATCAGAAGGAGGAAAATACTTCTTACACGGATACAGAAAACCTAAGCACTTAGCAGCATTCTTAGCGATTTCAAATATATGGTCGTTCCAACGGAGGTCGTCGTTGACACACATACCGAGTGCTGAGAGCTTTTCGGTTTCTTCGATGCAAATAATGCCATTCAAGGACAATGGCATTGGGAGTATGTTTAGACAGAAGACAGCATTGAGTTTTCGAAGCACGATTCCTATTACCCCATTTGACAATGCTGTATAAATCGGAGTTTAATGAGCTTGACATACGGCACCGTTGCACGTCCGAAGGCGAAGGACGTGAATTATCGAACGAATATGAAAATCTGAGGGTAGAGTCGTCAGCAAAACAGTTTAGTGGATTAGAAGTAACAGACAGAAGATCATTTATAAAAATGAGGAAAAGAGTCGGAGACAGAACAGAGCCCTGGGGCACACCAGCATTTATTTTATGGGAATCAGACTAGAATCCGTCCAATACAACTTGTATTGAACGGTCCAGAAGATAGCTTCTAATCCAACGAACAAGAGTATCATCGATCCCAAAAGCACGCATTTTCGATAAGAGAGCTTCATGCCAAACTCTATCAAGTGCAATAATCTTACTTTCTCCAAAGCGATGTAAGGATATGTTCCACTGTTCGGTGAGATATGCCATCAGAACACCAGTGAAACGATTGTGGCGGAAGCCATACTGACGGTCATGGCTTTCGGTCTCCATTTGTGTATATCGAGATCTTTGAGAACTCTTGCTACTGTACGAGTGCGGAAAAAATCTGTCCCATGGAAAAATTTACGTTCTCAAGTACAGGAGGGGCGGCGTAGGGCTGCAAGCACGTTTGCCTTCTCTGAAGAGTAGACAGTAGGTTTGTCATTAGCGATGAACGTTGGAACCGAAGATGTTGAGGAATTTTTAATATTTTTTACAAATGACCAAAAATTTGTACTGCCTTTGGGACATTGCAGAATTTTTTGCCGATATTTTTGGTCATGCAAAAATTTGGTTCGTTCAATAACTGGGTTGCAGGAGTTCTGTACTTTTTTTTTTTTTATAATTAACGCGCGCACAAGGGATTATGTGTTTCCCTTTTAATGTAGAACACACTGCGCGGGCATTACGAAGATAAAACCAAGGGAAGAGTTCGCTTTTGCAATAATTTGGTCGATGTGGGAGCGGAAATTAAGTTCTTTATCGCAATAGATACCTAGATCACGAATGGAAGATACTACAGGAACAGCCACGTCACAAAAGTCGTACATTCGAGGGGGAAGTGGTAGACGCTTCCGTGAGAAAGTCATAAATTGACACTTGCTAACATTAAGTTCAAGGAAATTTTTATGACACCAAGTAAGAAGGAATTTAAATCATGTTGAAGTAGCGGAGGGTCAAAAGGTGTAGTAATTACTTTCGTTATTTTTATGTCATCTGCATAGATAAAAAGGTCCACATCATTTATGGCAAAAAGAAACAAGAGTGGGCCAAGATGGCTGCCCTGAGGAACGCCGGAGGTAGCAGAAATTGGAATTGATGAAGAACCTCTGAAAACTACCTATAAAAACGGTCTTTCAAATAGGATTTCACCCATTGGATGAATAGTGGTATAAAACCAAAAGCTCTTAACTTAAAAAAAATAATATCGTGAGAAATTTTATTAAACGCGGACAGTTTAGCTATAGGACGGTAAGTAGAAATTTCGTTTTTACTACCTTTCTTGTGAATTGAAAATATAAAAGAATTTTTCTATTATGCAGGAAAAACTGCTTGAGTGAGCGAGAGTTGAAAAAGTTGAGAAGTATGTGAACTGTTAGCCAGATAACAGAAATAATCAAAATCGGGTTCAATTGGATCGTCGTTATATGAAAGACTAAACAAATTTGCAAAAAAGGTTAGCGATAACGTGGGAATCAGATGAAGAAGTGTCAAGAAAATTAAAAGAAAGTGGAAGGCCGTCGGATTTTCTCTTAATGTTTATAAACTGCTAGAATCGTTTAGGTTCAGAAAGGAAAAAAGCCAGACCCAAAAACACGATCACAGAAGAGGAAGGGTGGCGTCACGCTTGTCGTTGCACGGCTATGCTCGACGGATTTGGGTAGGTTCTTACCGCTTCCACTATTCTCACCTGTTCAACAAACAAAATTACCGTCCCAAAGTGAGACAAAAAATAAGGAAAGGAAAAGGAAGGATGAGGAGAAGAACAACTCTACTCTAAAAGGATAATGACATGGTTACACAAACGCAGGGACCTTGACGATATCCAAATGAAAACGTAAGCAAGTATAGTGCATGTAAAATTAATAACTTACCTAACTAAACCTACAGAAAAAAATATTTTTCGTAGACTTACGAAAAACGTAACGTTGAATCAACGAAAAATTCATTGGCACAACGAAGAACTTATAATACAAAATATTCGTTGCTTAATAAATGTTTCATTGAATCAATGAATGTGATGTGACTATGTTCATACTAACGAAAAATTTCATAATTTAATGAACAATTTTCATAGAATAATGTTTGTTGCTTGTTCGTTTAGTGTTGTGAATTCTGTTTGAAAATCTATTAATCAATGCATAGTTTTGTTGTATAATGAAATCTTTTCGTTATTTAATGTAAAAAAGGTAAATCAAAGAAAATCTTGCATTAATATATAAAAGTTGCACCATAAAGAAAGAAAAGTATAAAATAAAAAAAAAATCAGGTGCATTGTTTGGAAAATGCTTTCTTTAAAAAATCGTTTTAAAGAAAATTGTTCTAGTATGATAACAAAATTCTAATTGAAGGTAAATTAATTTTCTTTACCCAATAACTCATTAAAGAGTACCATATTAAATAAATTGCACGTACTTGCTCATATGTGCGGTCACATCGTCGAATAAAATCATGAGTCGCACGAACTTGTTAGTATGCCAGATAATTGCTTAGTGGCTGCATTGTATATGTATGTATGTATGTATTTTATAACTAAAATAAAAAAAATATTTTTTTTCGCAAAACAACTAAGGGATGAAATCGCGGCTAATGGACTTCATATCTCGAACTCTTTTGCTACACGTTTTGGACCTAACCCTACTCTGAGTCTCCTTGACCTCATGATTGACATTTCGAACACGTTATTCGACAAGACCAATTATCATTGGAAGGTATATCCGACCACGACCTGATTTATTGTACATACGATATTAACTTTCCCCGTGTGTTAACCCCTTTGTCATTTCAGTTCAGAAACTTTAAGGCTATAAATAACATTGCATTCCAAGGCGATGCAATTAACTGCCCCTGGAATTTATGTCATAGATTCTCGGATTCAAATGACAAAGTTGATTATTTCCAATCATTGGTATTTGAATTGTTCGATAAACATGTTTCTCTTAAAACTATTTCTGTACGAAGCAAAAGTTGTCCGTGGTTTACATCTGATGTACACAGATCGATAAAAAATCGAAGAAAATCGTATGGAAGCTTAACCTCTCAAATGCCAATTGGGAACTATTCTGCCGTTCCCGTAATGAAGCAACGTTTATAACTCGTATAGGTAAAAAATGCTATTTTATGTCGAAAACTGTGGAGTAATTTACGTTCTACGATTCCAAATCGCTAAGAAAGAGGCAACTCTAAATTTTCTTGATCCCAATGAACTAAACCACACTTTCGTTTTGAGTGACGTCCAAGAATTTAACTTTGTCCCCAACAACGAAATGTTTTTTGAATCTCCATCGGTTTTTGAGTTGTATCAGAATATGATATCCTGGAAAGCATTCGTTCCATCAAATCTGATGCTCGTGGAGAAGATGGTGTTCTAATTAGTTTTTTGAAAAAGATTCTGCCACATATCTTCAATACCCTGACACACTTGGGCTAATTTTTGTATAGCATCTTCATTGTTTCCTGAGAGCTGGAAGAAAGCTAAGGTCATCCCTGTGGCTAAAAAACCGAGTGCTAGCTCTAGCTTAGTCTTCCGACCCATTAGTATTCTTCCTTGTCTTTCAAAGGCCTTTGAGAATATTCTAGCATCACAGATATCCAGTCACTTTACTAGATTTAATTTACTGGCCCCGGTGCAATCTGGTTTCCGTGAAAAGCATAGCTGTCAAACTGCCATGATAAAGGTCCATGACGATATAAGGATTCAATATGATGTGACTGTTCTCTGTTTACTGGATTTCTCGAAGGCTTTTGATAGAGTTACCCATGATATACTTTGCAAAAAGCTGGAATACTACTTTGGTTTTTATGAGAGAGCAGTGCAACTTATTAGGAATTATCTTTGTAGCCGTAGCCAAAAAGTTAATATTGGTCAGATTCAATCTCGGTCTTTGAATTTGCAAATGGGTGTACCTCAAGGTTCTATTCTTTGACCGATTTTTTTTTATTTTCGAAATGTGCTCTTGCATCTTTATGCGGATGATGTACAATTGTATATATCAATTGGCTTGCAAGAAGACTTGGGGCGTGTAGAGTTAATGAGGATCTCACTGCAATTTCCATTTGGTCGCTTAATAATGGTCTTACACTTAAGCCTGCAAAGTCTCAACTTATTGCAATTTCCAAGTCTCTGCCTCCAATTTTCCTCTCACAATCCCAGCTTAGTTTTGTGGACACTGTAACCAGTCTTGGTATCAAGGTAAATAAATCGCTCTCTGCTGAAAATCATACCAACTATATAATTAGAAGAATTTACACTGGCCTGCGTAAGCTTTGGCTATTTTCTGCCATAACTCCAGTGAACTCCAAACTACTATTTTCTAATTTATTTTATGTAAAAATTGTCAAATAATGTAATTTTTTAGTTATTTTTAATAATTATTAGTTAAGTCAAAATATAAATATTTATTATACCCAATGTTAGGTACTATAAAAAACCTATGTCTTACTTGTACATTTGTATCTTAATAAATTGAATTGAATTAAAAAAAATTCATTGAAAAAAAAAAATGTTTTTCTAATATGTCATTATAAGGAAATCTGTAGTTTTCATCTGGGAAAATTATTGAAAAAAAATTCAATCTACCCGTTTTCCAAACATTGGGAAAACCATTTTTTTAAAAAATCAAAAAAAAAAAGATTTGAAAATTTTGAAATGCAATATTAATTGAATTATAAATGAAATCGGGATATTGGTTTACGATATAACCGCATTTGAAAAAACCGGTTCTATGAGAGGTACCGTTATAGAACACATTTAAAAAAAATCATTCTAATTGAAGATGTATTGTTGTACAAAAATAGCAACCTGAAAGTTTTATTAACATCGTTTGAGTGGTTTTCAAGAAAATCAAACATTTTGTAAAAAAAAAAAATTGTATGGCAGGTACCGTTATTTTTCGACCTAGAGCAAAAATGAAAAAAACGCCACTACACACTACCAAATAAATACTAAATACCAAGTTTGAAGCAAATCGGCGTATCTGCTTAGGCTGTAGAGGTGCGAACAGACAGACCCACTTTTTTCGAATTCTCTAATATCGTAATGTCATGTTTGATTGTTAGAATTAACTTGCCTTATAGTACCTATAAACGCAAGTCAAAAATAAGCATTATTTAGTGGCACGTACTACCTCGTATGTTTATATGTGCCGATCACCTTGTAAGCCAAGATCTTTGACAGAAACAAGAAATATAAACATTCGAAGTAAAACACAATCCGAACTTATAAAAACTGTCAAAACCACGGTTTTTACTAAGAATAGACAAAGCCATCACATGTATGAATATGAATATGAATTTATGAAAAAAGTATTTCGAAAATTGTAGGACTTGTTTCGTAAAAAAATGCTCAAAACCGATCTACAGAATACAACTGTAAGTTAGATAGAGGCTAAAACCAGATAAGCCATGTATGTCGTTTTAAAGGTAATGAACAGATCTTTGAAACGCCTGAAGAAGATTTTTTATTTTTCATATAATTCTTTTGAATAATCCGGCTTTGGAAATTTTAATTTTTTTATTATTATGTATTTTATTAAATACATTACAAATACCACATAACTTAACATAACAACATAACATAAACCTCTTAAGCCTTTAACCAATGTCCAGAATTTTTTGTTATTTCAACAATGCACTGTCACCTTTGATTTTAACATGAATAAATCTCCACTGAAATATGTCCTTAACAATACCCTACTACCTATGGTCATAATTAATTACCATCTGTTACACCTATCCATCTTGGTCTCTTTGTTTGGATTCCAGTTTTGCTTTAGTTTTAAAATAAGTTGATTTTTTATCTTTTTTGGAAAAAAAAAACAATAATTTTGTGTTAGCCCATCGGCCCAAGGTCTTGCCCTCACTCTTCGTCTAGAAATTAAAGAAACATTCCTGCACATCTCTACCAAAATGTGACGAACTATTCCAAACCAGAAATGCTTACTTTCCCTTAATAGAAAGACACATCCATATTAAATCTAATCCCTATCCCAATCAGGAAGGATTCTACCATCAGGCAGCAAAATCGCTAGATACATCTAATATTTCTTGCAATGCACCATGCGTGCCACACTATCGTTCCACATGAAAGCAATTCGGACAACAACACTCATATAATTAAGACATTCTCCTCAATGACACAATCCTTCGAGAACATAAGATAAAATCGGAAGCAATGCCAATATTGCCAAATTAAAATTACACGGATTAACATTCTTCCAAAGTGTAGTCTTGTTGCTTTGATGTTGCTCATCGGCGCGCCGAATTGCTGTTATGTGCACAACAACGTCCACGTTTCGTTTTTTTAACTTCCTATTTATTTTATTTTCGTCCAGTACTGTGATTTAAAACGGGCACGACTGGGTCGCACGTACTTGCTCTTATGTCCACAATGCACATACTTGTTCTTAAAAAAGAAAGAAGTTATGTTTAGAAAAATCATATTGGTAAATATAGAAGATATTTTGAAAATTGTTGCAAGCTTCACACTAATGCCATGTTTAATTGTCATCACAATAATTTCATTCAAATTCACGAACCCATAACGTGCCCTTACATTTTCTCTATCGCAAGTAAAAAAAAAAGGGAGAGAATGAAATAAAGTTAACGATATTCGGTTGCGGAAGATCCTTGAGACCTGTGTGATGCAAATTACCTCATATGGCAATTTGCCATCGTTATGCCTCGCATAACGAATTTCACCTTTAAAAGTGCACTAAATAGAGATTTAAACGCCTGTGATACGAATCGACAACGTTCGCCAATTAAGCCTTTCATCCCCCGACAATGCAGGTTGTTTTGTTGCTACTGCTCTGCTCATGCTGCTGCCGCTTATGAAGGGTGAAGGATATAAAATATCCGAAAAACGTGTTCGGCGCCACGCACCAAACTCTGGTAAAACCAAGAATTTTGCACTGATTCATTGCGCGTCGAACGGATGGTAGTCAGTATAACACGCAAAGAAAAATACTTAACTATCTTCGTTGTGCGACACCAACCCCCCGTCCTTATGCCAGCCGCCGCTGCCGTTGCCGTACGTCGTCATTCGTCCTCCTGAAAGAACTAGGACTCCCGTTAGTCAAATATTTGATATTTCTCTGTGGAAATTCTCATTATCCTTTTTTTGTCGATTACTTCTGTGGGAGGGTGGTTGTTGGGTTAACTGTTCCTGTGGTGGTCCTGGTTGTTCAGATGGTGATGGCAGTAGCAGCAGTCTACACCTAAAACGTTGCTGTTCATTTCGTTTCCGTTCGCCACCCTTTTGCACATGATGCTCATGCTGCTATAGTTCAGCTTCAGCCTGGGCTGGGCTCGGCTCTTGCTGCTGTTGCTTTCCTATAGCTAGAAAAGAAGGAGTACACATTATTCGTGAAGGGCGCGTGTGCTGTACAAGGACTTTATACACACAAACACATATGAATGTTTTGCAATGGCTCCTATAGTCTACACTCTACAGTCATAATAAAGTCGACGGGCAGTTTCAAAATATCGATCGATATTAACGATTTCAAGGAAACACGAAGTTTGAAAGCGTTTTATAGCAAACTTATTATAAATGTCTGCTTAGCTGAATAAAACGATGCCGGTCTATTCATTCTGTACACTTGAGCGAATGACACGTGGCCAAGTCATCGTTCAATTTTTTTTTTTAATTTCCTAGTCTTAAAAAGGACGACAACTCATCGACGACGGACGAACTGCCTTAAGTACTATATATTTATATTGATGTAAAGGTGGAGATTTTTAGTGGGCAAATTAACGGTAAAGAGACTATATTGCTTATAGTGTCCTCGTGTCAACTACATCAATTTAATTATGATATCATCTCTGATGCAAGGATTTATATGGAAAGGGCAGTGCCGCATATAATATAGGTTGACGGATGATACAGTCTGGAATTGTATTTATGAAGGGAGAGATGCGTGTTTCAAAAATTGTTACGGACATAGAATTCAAGTAGGCATGATTACACATCATACTTTAGGGGAAATATCCAAATGGCTTTTGTTTTTTTTTTATTTTTTATTGTTTATTTGAGGATAAATTTTGTTTTAAGTTCAACTATATTATTTAAAATCCATTCATGCCATTCTTTAATCGCACAATACGAATGTGAACTGGACTTTTTTCAGTTATTGTTTTAGTCCAGACCTGTGCTTATAAAATGTTATGTTGCCAAACCCCTTGAGTTTGTGATACATATGTGTATTTCGATATCAGGTAACATTAGGTAGGTTGAAATTTTATTTTTAGGTCTAAAAATAATGGTACCTGCCATATGACCGTTTAGGAAAAGCTTATTTTCTTCGAAAGGCTCCAACGATTTTGATGAACATTTTTGAGAATTTTGTTTGTTGGTATTGGCTATCATCTGATTATAGCCAAATTTACATGAAGAGTCTATTAATGGTACTTTTCATATACCTAACCGTGCCCCGTGGCTTAGTGGTTAGTGTGTCGGACTACTAAGCGAAAGAACCTGGGTTCAAATCCAGCTCGTAGGGGTACTGCCTCTTGCGAGGAACTGACAAAACCTCCAAGAGTAAAATTTGTCTCGAAAAAGTGCATCTCATGTAGCCGTTCGGACTCGGCGGTAAACTGTAGGTCCCTTCCATTCTTGCAGATTAACAACACACACACAGGAATGGTTGAGAGTATAAGTCACTAGGCCTTGGCTCCTTAAGGAGCTGTCGCGCCAATAAATTTATTTATTTATTTAACCGTTTTTTTTTTTTAATTTTTGGCTTTCTCCTCGGTAACGGCTTTTTGGATTTCTATCAAATTTTATACTTGAGAAGACCAAAGTAGCCCAATAAATTCTGCATATCAACATTTTAATCTAATTAAAATTAATTTTAGAATTTTTTTTTTGGAAAAATTGATATTTTTAAAACTAATCAAATAAAATTATTTTAAGTTTTATAATCACATGTATATTAATAAACTCTAAAAAACTGCGTGGAGCTGGCAGCTAAATGGGCGGCGAGCAAGTTTGCCTTCTCTGAAAAGTAGACAACAGGTTTTTCATTAGCGATGAGCGTTGGAACCGAAGATGTTGAGAAGTTTTTAATATTTTTTTTACAAATGACCAACAATTTTTACTGCCTTTGGGACATTGCAGAATTTTTTGCCCTAAATTTTGGTCATCCAAAAATTTGGTTCTTTCAATAACGGAGTTGCATAGTTCCTTGCTTGTTTGTGCTTTTTCCGATTTTCCACCGTAGGGTTTTGGCTTTGTAAGATCTTTGTAAGATACTTCCTTGAGTCTGAGACACTCAGAGTTAAACCAGAACTTTTTTTTAGGCTTGATGGTTTTTACTCTGTTAGGAATAAGAGCACGCATCCCTAGAAGAATCACATTTGTGATCATTTCAGCACTGGCATCAATGTCGCTATGGAGAAAGCATAGTGACCAGTTAAAGTTTCGGAAAAAAATATTCAGGCCGTCCCAGTTGGCTTTCTTGTATTGCCAAACGGTCCTGGTGGGAAGTTTTTTTTTTAACTGGATGGGTGGAGGACGAGAAATTTGCTGAAATGACATATTGGTCCGAAGTGCCAAATGAAGAAGTTACACTAATGGTATATTTATCAGGGTGAGAAGTAAGAAACAAGTCAAGAGTATGGGCGGCTTGTCCAACAACATCCGGTTTACGCGTTGGCACATCGATCTGTTGGGTAAGGTGATGTAACCCGGCAAGGAACTCGACATACCTTCCTTCGGGTGTTGTTTGTCCAGAATAGCACAGCCAATTGGAATTGTGTACATTGAAATCGCCCGCAATGACGATTTCAGTGCGAGGACAAAGGGAAACAATTTTCGAGATGGAATCAGACAGCGCATCAAACTCATTACAAGTCGAATAACTCTCGAGATTTGGACTCCTGTAAATAAAACAATAATGAATGACATGCTTGCGGACAGCGAATTTGAGCCACAAGAAGTTAAAGTCCGTATTAGAACATTGCCCAAATTGGGGAAGGCTTTGGCAAGCAATATCATTCCTAACATAGACCACGAGACAGTGATGGCAAAAGAGTAATGGCACCAAGCTTTACCCATGTAGAGCAAATTCTGATAAATCAGTTCTTACTCCAACCTGAGTTTGATTGCAACATGTTGATGTCTTAAACTCGTAATTAAATAAATTCAAACTGTTTAAGCCACATAGTGCTTCTAAAACAGCAGACAGACAGACAGACAGACTGAGAGATAGAAAGAATGTTTCCACTGACATCTATCGCCGTAATGCCACGTTCGATTGCTATCCCGATTTCTGTAATATGTGCACCAATCCGAAACTTACCCACAATCGCAAATAAAAATCAAGTGTTTTTAATATCTTTGTCTCTACCTGGTGGCTCACAGTTTTTTACAAAACTAGTCATCTTTGTATGCATTTTGAGCAAACACTTGGCCAAAGAAAGGACACCATCAACCAGGTTTTTTTTCCAAAATCATTCATCCACTTTAAAATAAATATCACCCTATTTTGTGTTCTTTTTTTCCCAACAAATAACAGTGCAACAACCAGTTGGGAGGATAATTATGTATATTAAGTAGTGTATTCTCCTTGTTTCTTCACCCAGCATAAGGTTTGCCCTATCGAAACCCACTTTTTGCCTTCCCACCTCATATAATATTCTCTTGGTCGCATAAATTCGAGCGACGGGATGCATACGCATTTGAGTGGTTTAATTAAGTGGCGATCCTGAGTTGTCTCCAGCTGTGCTGCATCAAAACTGAATAACATACAAAAGGACCAGCGGATGAAGCAAACACCAAGCAACCAACCTTGAAAAAAAATCAAATAAATGGATTATGGAACGTTATCTGCGCTCAGGGTTCAATTAAGTTTAAATTTTTCGACTGACTAACCATAAGAGAGGTTTGACTTTTTTTTTTGAAAATCTGTCAGGATTTGTTTGATTTGATATATTTTTTTTTTTACTTTACCATTTTGCTTGTTACATAGGATTTATTAAATTTAGTTTCAACAAAATAAACGTTTGACTTATGATATAATAATTGGGTTATACCTGCATGCGGCATTTTCCAAAACGTATCAATACCATCCCGCGTTAACGGGTGCTGCAAGCCGGCCGATCCAATCAGTTTGATATTTTTAATTTATCTTTTAATTTAAAATTTAATAATAATCTGATATTTATTAGAATAACATTGATTTAGTAAAAAATATTCAAAAGGATTTTAACTATATTTTTTTGTAAAAATATGTATTTTACTCTTTTTTGGTTATTGCGCGTGTGAGAAGAAAAATATATAATAAATTTAATTTACGCTCGATAAAAAATGCAATGCACAGTTAAAACACACGTCAAAAATCACGACACAAGAGGTGGTACAGTTGTTTAGGGGCATCAACTTCCTGAAAATAAAAAAAAAATTGAAAAGATTACTGAAAATATTTTTAAATAAGACAACATGTGATAATAACACTTGAAAAGTCAAAAAAGTAAATAAACATCACAGATGTAACCAAATTTAATGTCAGGGACTCCGAAACTGAATTTCCTAAAATTATATATATATACGAGTATAAATATAAGTACATAAGAGAATCAATCAAGAATCCTTTTTATACATATTATAAATGTGAATGTTTGTACGTTTGGAAGTTTTGATGTTTGTTCCCCAATCAGGCCTCAACGACTTAACGGATTTGAATGAAATTTTGGTAAGTAGATGGATAATGTGCTGGATTGAGACATAGGCTACTTTTTATCCAGAAAAAAAATTCACGGTTCCTGTGGGAGAGGCTTAGATGCGAATTACTGCATTGATGGAAGTTTGTTTGATATGCTTGTATGCCTTAACGACTGAAGGATTTTTTAAACTTTACTTGATGGAAGAGTTACAGGATTGACTATTCCTCAAGGAAATATGGAGATATAATTGTATAGAGATATAGAAATATAGAGAAATAGAGATATGGAGATATAGAGATTAAGAGATACAGAAACATAAAGATATAGAGATACAGAGATAATGAGACATAGAAAAATAGAGATATAGAATATAAGTATAGGTATAGAAATATAAAAATAAAGAGATATAGAGATATAGAGATATGTACAAAGATTTAGAGACATAGAGACATAGAGATACACAGATTTAGATATAGAGATAGAGAAATATATAGAATAGAGGAATAGAGGAATAGAGATATAAAGAGATATGGAGATATAGAGATATACAGATTTAGAGATAAAGAGAAATAGAGGTATAGAGATATAGAGATGTAGAGATATAGAAATAATATAGGGAAATCTATAGAGATATAGAGATTCATAGATATAGAGACATAGAGATATAGAAATATGGAGATATGTAAAATCGTATACAGGAAAAAAGTAGTGTTCCTACGAGAGAGGCTTAAAGATGAAATACTTCAATGCTGGCGACTCATTTGATATGAATTTGAATTTGTGAAAAAAATGCACCATGTCTGCGGGAGTAATTTTCTTTGGCGAGTTTTGATTTAAATAATAAAAAATAATTTAGTCTAATATCCGAGCTCGCGGGTATAAGCTAGTGTCATAATAAAAAATGAAATTTTGGAAAAACTCTACTGTATCTTCTGTAATCGAAAAACCTTCTGGTAGTAAAGTCGGGATTCTCTAAAGGCTTTATAAAAAATTACGCTCTCTATGCTATTGCAGGCAGGTTTTAAGACTATTTCATCACCAACCCAGTTGTAAAGATCTGATCAGTTTATTGTTGATTTGCTAAGCTTGAAAATATATATTGATAACAAGCTATCCGTTCTTGAAGGCTAGGAGAGAATGCCTTTTTCAATGAACAAACAATGTAAAATCATGCCGCCATGTTTAACCAGCTTGGCAGGTATGCCATTAGCTCCTGAGGCCTTGTCCATTTTTGAGCCGATTATTCGTTTTGGACCTCTCGATGGTTGGAGATGCGGCATTAGGTTTTTCTTTTGGAATGATTCAATCTCCATTTCTTTCCAGAATCGAGAAACGAGTGACGGAAATGTAACCATACCCACATTATTAAAATTTGAGAATGTTTCAGGCAACTGGGTAACCAGTCGTAATTTATCGATCATCGATGATTTCAAATGTGAAACATGATTTACAAGGGTTAACCCTGAATTCAGATCTCTTTGATATTTATTTTGAAAAAAATCACCGCATGTTTTTAATTTCACTATTATCCATTTTTATTTTATTTTTTATTTTTGATGGCCAAGAATAACGAATAGAAATTTAATTTTTGAATTATTATCGGCTTTAAACCTATCCTTGTAAAATGGATTTCTTCATAGATAGAATAGCGATACTAAAATGTTTGTTTCAGATCCACCCTCTCCAATCCATTTTAGCTACCTCCAGGGTCACCCAAGGCAGCCAAATAGGTCCTAACCTTTTTTATACTATTAACGATATTGAAATTGTCATCAAGTCGTCAACGGCCTTGGCTCCGATAAAGCATCGCTTCCCGTGAGATCAGCGAAATCAAGCATCGTTGCGCGTGATTAGTGGAAAGATGGTGGATCGTCCGAAAAACCAACTGCGTGCTGTTGACATGTGTTATGTGTTTTCTGTTTTTCCGTCCTCTTTCTATCTTCTGTTCTGTCCTGTATCAATGTCGTCTTGTGTGTTGTTTTTGTAATTGTCTCTGCTTCGTAGATTTATCTACGGAGCAGATCAATATGTAATGTAATGTAAATTGTCATCAAACATTCCCACATCTTTCTCTACGCCGATGATACTAAGTTCTTCAAAGCAAATTCTTCGACAATTGACTATTCTCTTAATTAACTAAGTATATCTCGATAGTTTGTCAGTCTGGAATCGCAATACTCCTTAGAGCTAAATATTGCCAAACATTTCACGCAAGCGTTTAAAATCTTCTTCCTATATTTACATTTTTGATTTTTCCATAATCAACCAATACCTAACGTGGATTCGATTCACGACCTTGGTATATTATGTGACCAAGAGTTCAACTTCTTGGAACATTTCGATAATATCATGTTTAATGCCAACACGGTGCTTGGCTTTGTGGAACCTTGGCCAAAAGAATGGACGCCCGCTCCTCGCTTCTTCTTTATGCCTGCCTACCCACTGCACCTCTTATGGCTCAAAAACGACCCTTTTACTCGTATGCTGCAGAGGAATAATTCAAATGAAAACTGTTTCGTCTTCATCCTACGGATTCACCGGATTTAAGTTAGCATAGTTTCATAGTTTTAAGTCAGTTCAAGATATAAAGCTTGCATTAAGCTTGTATTAAGCCACCCATCAAAATTTAGTAATAATATAAATAAATTGCACTACTATGGATCGGACGTACTTGCTCTAATTTTGGGTCCCATAGTGTGGAATAAAACTTGATAAATATTAAAGATCTTCAAATTTTTTGTTCGATTTTTGTGACTTTTTATTGTTGAAAAATTAAAAATTATCAGCGAAAAAAAAATAAACGCCATTTTATTTCTTTAAAAAGTGTGTATAAAAAAAATAGTTTAAAAACAAAATTAAAAAAAAAATTCTCCTCCCCATTTTCAAAATATCGTTGTTGTTTATAATTATTGTTTTAAATTATTAGAAAAAGAAAAAAAAGTTTTTTTGGTTGTAATCAGTTAACCGGTTCTCGAGAAGGTCGAATAAAAATAAAACGTTTTAAGTGCAACATCTTATTTTTTTTTTCATCAAAACAACGCTTATCTAGAATAGCACACTGATTTTTTTTCCTAAAAATTCTTTGAGCTGTTTTCGAGAAAAATAAGCTTTTACATAACGGTTATACATATACCAACTAACAATTTAACGTGTTTAAGGTTCTAAGCAAGCAATTTTCTGACTGCTATAGTAACATTAATATATACAAGTTATTTTGGCGCACATTACGCAAGCTATTTAACTGCTATAAGACTTTTGTTGAATGGCCTTGTAACAGATAATAGCTTTTCATGAAATCTTATAAGCTTGTCTAAAGCAAGAAATTTTGTGACAGCTAAATAGCTTGCTCTGGATGTTATAAAAAGGCCTTACCCAAGCCATTTAATGACAGCTTTTGCTAATATCATGTCTTATGTTAATATAAAGGCTAGCTTCTAGTATTTACTAGGCTTCAATATTTTATTTTTAAGAATTTGTGTAAAATAAATTGCATTATATTTTGTAAACTGACTTTTATGCTGCATACTGTAACAATTGAAATTTTATTTTAATTATAAAAGTGAAAAGTGGTTATTTACCTGAGTTTCGAACTCGATTCCTTCTCGTAACACTATACTATACCTCTAAATCAATTCGCGGTTGGAAAATTTAATATCAAACATCGACAAAACAAATATTATTTTAGTTTGTGTAAGGCCTTTATAGGCAAGCCTTACACAAGTGGTTTGAATTATAGTTTGTAGCTAACATCTTCGGAATGCCTTTTATAGAGCTTTCCAAACTAACTTTTAAAGGCCTTATAGAAGGTATTTTTGTAATTGTTAAAGTTTGAATTGTGTGGCTTTCTATAAAGATTGCAACATATTAGCTCATTATATAATCTATACTTAAAAAAAAAAACGAAAACGGTTTTATAAATCAAGTTAAATTGCAAAGGTTAAATCCTTCACGTAAGCATTTGATTTCAAATCTGTGAACTTAACACTTCTTTTCTGTTTTACAATACTCAGTTGTAACTCTCTTTTCTTATTTACAACTGATTTTATTTATGAGAACTTATTTATAAGACTCTTTGTATTAGCAAATTAATTAGATTTACATAGGCAAACCTTACAAAAGCTGTTTGCATTGACTTGTCGTGGAAAGCCTTATAGCAGCTATTATTTGTTTAATTTTCAGTAAATACCTTCGGAAGGACTTATACAAGCTTTGTATAGAGGTCACCAGACTAACTTTTTAAGGCCTTATAAAAGCTATTTTTTTAATTATCAAAAGTTTTAATTGTGTGGTTTGCGAAAGTTTGCCCTAAACAAGCTCTATGCAAGCAATTGCTCGCCAAATTCTAAAAATTGAACTTTATACAAGCTAAATTGTTAGTTGGAATGAGAGGTACCGTACATGTGTGAGCTAAAAAAATATTAAAAAAGTCCTCTGTAGAATGTCAAAATAACCCTTTATACTAAATTTGAAGACGATTGGCCCAACCGTTTAGGCTGCAGTCCAAAATACATCCGTACAGACAGACAGACAAGCGGACAGAATTTTGCCAGTAACTCGAATATGTTTCTCTATCATCGTAATGTCATGTTTGATTGTTATCTCAAATTTTTTCATCTGCACGAATCCAACTTGCATTATAGTACCTACAAGGTGGGCCAAAAGAAGTCATCCGATGTTGTTTGGCTCTCATTTTTTCTAAATGTAAAACTTCGATTCTGTTTCTTGATTATGTTTATTTGAACCTTTAGAATTTTATTGGTCAAGTCGAGAAGATGATATCGGCCAAATAGGCGCCGTAACAATTGATTGCCATACGGGCTCGTTTTATGGCATTTTTCATCACTCTTTAGTGTCTTCATCGTCATAGTTTTCATTCTTTTGTTTTTTTTTTTAATACACAGACGAAACTTCATTCGAAGTGTCATTTTCTTGTTTAATTTTTTTTTTATTTTTTATTTAAAAAATTCCCATGAGGAAGGCAGCAACCCCTGCCGAAACGTCGGGAAAAGCAAATGTAACAAAGTTGTTTCATTGCAAAAACTACAGTGACCAAAAAGCACGGAAAGAACCTTTCCAAACACAAATTAATAACTCCAAATTGGTCAATGAAATATTCTTGAGCATTTTTCATCACTTTGGCGAGAACTTCGGGCGACAGATTCTCGCACTCGTTTCGAATGTTTGCCCTTGAGGGCTTCTAGGGTCTCGGGACTTCAAAAAACCCCACAAAAAAAGTCCGGAACGGTTAAATCGGACGATCTTACGGGCCAGTGCAAATCGCCAAAACGAGAGATGAGGCGACCTGGGAACGTCGCCTTCAGAATATCGGTTGTGGCTCGCGCAGTGTGTGCCGTAGCTCCGTCCTGTTGGAACCACGGCATAAAAAACTCGGTTAGCATGGCCCTATAGCGCGCACCTTCCATTGTTGCCCGATGACTCTTCCAAAGTGAACAGCGTACCATGCAGTAACTTTGAGCGGATGTAATGGCTCCTCATGCATTACACGTGGATTTTCTGTGCCCCAGAAGCGATAGTTTTGCATGTTCACGTACCCGCTCATCGCTCATTATGATTTTGGTCGAAAAATCGTCCACTTCGTCCTAGAGATTGAGGATGGCTTGGGCGTAGATTACACGCGTTTGGCGGTCGACAGGCAGCAGCTGATGCACGGACTTTGACCAAAATTCGCCTTAGGAATGACCGGCTGATGGCTAATTGCAAGGACGGCGTCTGGTCGATGTTTCGGGCGACAGCTCGACATCCTCGTCAACAGCGGCGATATTCTCGGCACAACGGACGTTTAGGGGCCGGCCATTCCGTCTCGTGTGGTCCCATACTCTTCAAGGTTGGTGGCCAAACGGCGCAGTGTTTGCGCATTCGGTGTCGGACGGCCGTGGAATCGGCGACGGAATTCGCGCTGCGCCAACACTACAGACCAATTGTTACGCAAAAAAATAGACACGATTATTCCGCGTTCTTGGGGAATGTATCGCTCCATGGCTTGTTCACTTGTATCCTACATCTGTCTAGTCCACAAATATCAAAACAGTTTTGACATTGGCGGCCATTTGCAAAAATAAGAGCATCATCCAACAGGGTGATTTCTTTTGGCCCACCCTGTAGAATCGCAAGTAAAGACAGCTATTGTCTCCCGAATGGAGGACAGTTGTTCGTATCTATCCAACTTCAAAATTTAGCTGGGATTTTAGCATACGTAGGGATAAAACTTAGCTTGTCCCGAACTGCATACCTAGGAAAATTATATCTTTTTCTGTGTCTTCATTTTAGGATGTAGAGATCTGGTAACCCTAACTTAAACGCCGCACCACTTCGAAGTTCAGCATCGGAACACACATTCCAACGCTGTTGCATTTAAAAGCGATGTTTTAAACAGAACTACAAGTATTTTACTACCAACGAAGAAAATGAATCTACTAATGTCCAGCAAGTGAGATTTGAACCCGTCAATGAGTCAGGAAATACATGATATAATATCTTACTTGGGAACATCATATCATCCTAATAACCAATAAATCTGTTGTTTTTTTTTCAAAATCCAAACCAACTCTAGAACAATCCACTCTTACTTGGTGCTTGACGCCTCTCTTCATAAGGCTCCTTTTATTTATTGTTTACTTTTTCAAAAAGCTTCCTGAAGTTTCTTTTTTGCCCAACACAATAGTTAAGCTGTCATTATTGATAGGTACTCTTCATAATTGTATTACGAAAAATAAAACACACATAAGCATCTGAAAACTCCTTTCGTCCTTCTTCTAATCGTTTGGATAACAAAACACACAAAAGTTATGTCAATATCCGCACTCACGACTCTGAGGGAAAAATTAATTTCAATTCGCATTTCATGGATGCCAATTTGTATAGATACTATACCGCACTCACACTTCCAAGTTGAAACTTTGCCAAAACGAATCAACTGCAAATGTTTCAATTCAAAAGAATTGTAAACACTATGACGTTTTACAAAAGGGGACTAAGAACAGCACAGGAACAACAACAGCAAACCGTTGAGGAAAAAAAAAGCAATTTAGCTTCAATTATAAATGGTTTATTGTATCGGTCGGCTTTGGGGCGCTGAAGGACCAAAAACAAAACATAAAACCAACTCTCGAGAAGGATCCGGATTCTGGCGAAGTCAAGTGCACATTTGTACCGCTTTAAGTTGTTTTAGCTGTCATCGGCATCTGTCGTGACGACGCGAATAGGATACTTCAAGAAATATTATATACGGATCAGTAAATGCTGCGAACTTTGGGCTTTGGGGAATGACAAAAGGGTGCTTGAGCGTGAGAGTTGCAACTCTTGGTTTGTCCTGTATCTATAAACCTATCTATGTCGAAGTACCTGGTTTCATGATTTTATGAAAAGCCTATTTCAAGTTTAAACGCAATTTCCGGAATGAAAACAGGCAAAAGTATTATTTTTTCAACATAATATAGAATCCAAAATCCGAAAAACGATTTGAATGATTTTTCTAGGAGGAATCTGTTTGCTATCCGATGTCTAGAACCGGAGTTATGATCAAAAATGTCAATGTTTTAGTCCCAACTAGTATTATAAAGAGGAAAGATTTGATTGTTTGTTTGCATTGAATAGGCTCCGAAACTACTGAACCGATTTGAAAAATTCTTTCACTGTTGCGAAGCTACACTAAACACTATCCCCGGGTGACATAGGCTATATTATATTTTCAAAAAAAAAAAAAATTAGGGATCCTTATTAAAACTCCAATGAACAAATGTAAAGGAATTAATTAATTGAGAACGACTGTGCCAATTTGGCTCAAACTTTTATTTTCCAGTTGTTCGTAATTGCCCAGGAGAAGGTTCTTGCAAAAGAAAATTTTGAGAAAGCCATCCATCCGGAAAGGTCGGGGAATTGGAAAAATCGAAAAATTGATAGTTTACCCGAGCAACGCCGGGGGGATCAGCTAGTATACTATATTCTAGAACTCTACGAGGAAAATAGACATTTTCGAGTTCTTAGCTTTTTACTGGCAAAAGTCTTTTTTCTAAATTGTATTATTAAGAATTAAAAGAAATAATGCCGAAAGTTGTTCGAACTTAATAGTTGAAATAAACCACAAGAAGAAGACGTGGTAACAGCTACATTTACTGATGTTGCTCGCATAAATCGGTTCATCAATGAAGAGAACAACCGAAAGCTACAATATTAAACTGAGAATAACGTGACATTGAATTACGAGAATTACATATACTTAGTCCAGGAAATTTAGACGTAAATTTCTCTAAAGTTCAAAGTGTCAAAGGGTGTTTTTTTATGGGGGGGGGGGGGGAGTTAGGGTGCAGTACGAAGTCCACATAAAATAATAATGTCAGCGATGAAATTTAGCAAAAATTATTGAATTGCAATGGCAATGAAGACTCTAGACAGTGTATGGGAATTAAACAAGTATAAGCGTGGTTTTTGAGGAGGGGTCAGGGGGTATCGAAAACCGAAAAATTATGTTGAGGCAAACATAGGCATATAGCACATCATCTAAGGGTAATTTTTAGTGCTGGATCTAATAAAAGAAAAACTAAAATATTATACACAAGTTTTATATTTTTTTTTACGTTTTTTTTACAATTATTCTTAACAATTTTTATTTCCAATTTTTTTTTATAATTAACATCAATTTTAATTGAAAATATATTTTGAATCCAGAATAGTAATAGGTAAATAATAATGTATAGCAGTTGTACCAGAATTTAGGAATATGTTGTCTGGTACAGGCATCGTACTGGGTTTCTCCGTAATATTTAAGGTGAATTTGATGAAATGGAGCTAGTTTAATTTAATTTTAATTTAATTTTGGTGGGGGCAGCACCCCCATTTATTTGGCTTATTTCAAGCTACAAAACTAATTAAATCTAAATGGGAAGGTTGGGACAGTTATTGAGGCGTAACATTAGATTCGGTGTACTAATATTTAGGTCAAAATATTCAGCAATCGAATTTACACTTCGCAGCATACGTGTAAGAGGTTCATTGGAGCCATAGGAGGTACGGTGAGAGGGTATATAGAAAAGTCTAGAATTTCTGAGATTGCGGGGGTTAGTGTTGAAGAAAATGGAATTATATAATGAAGGGCAGTCAACGGAACCAGAAAAAAGTCGGTGAATGAAAAGAATATCGGCAACGAATCTTTGTTCTTCTAGAGTTTTCAGATTAATAAGTTGGAGACGGGCATGATTTGGAGGTAGAATAAAAGGATCTTGCCATTGAATGCCGCGAAGAGCGAAAAGAAGAAATCGTTTTTGAATGCTTTCTATTCTGGAAATATGAACGTGGTGGTATGGGCACCAAACTTGAGAAGCATATTCAAGGAGAGGTCTAACGAGTGTTATATATAGGGAACGAGTCAAATAAGGGTTGCAGAATTCTTTAGACCATCGTTTTACGAAACCTAGAGTTGAATTAGCCTTCTGTATTATTTCATAGATGTGTAATCGGAAACTAAGCTCAAGATCACAAAAGACACCGAGATCTCGGATCGAATCAACAACGATGGGAATGGATTGATTGGAGAGAACATATTGACGGGGAGGTAAAACTATGCGTTTACGTGAAAAAGTAATCGATTGGCATTTTTCCACGTTCAATTCCAGGCAATTTTTGTTACACCAAATTGAAAAGCAATCAAGATCTAATTGAATAAGGTTTGAATCATTTACTGAAGATATGTATGATATATATCTTTCCCCTCCCTATCTTCCTAATTCCCGCGCAGTGTGTAACATAAAAAGGGAAACAAGTAGTTTCTTGTGTGCGCGTTAATTATATATATAAAAAAAAATATATATAATGAGATATTGGAATGCTTTATTATCAATTCGATGTCATTAATGGTAAGGATGAAAAGGAGAGGGCCTAAGTGACTTCCTTGAGGGACACCGGAAGTGGCGAGAAGTAGGCTGAAACGCATACTGTGGGAACGATTTCTGAGGCAAGAAGATATCCATTTCAAGGAGATAGGTTCAAAGCCAAGGCTTTACTAAAGTCAGTGGAAATAACATCGATTTCCATCCCTTCTTCTAGTGATGGGAGAGCAAAGGAAACAAATTCAATAAGGTTAGTGGTAGTGGATCTTCATTTGAGGAAGTCATGTTGTCTAGGAGATATAAGCGACTTACAACGAAAACTTATTAGTTCGTTTATGAGGCATTCAAATATTTTGGGGATACAGGAAAGTATGGCAATGGGGCGATAATTCTTAGCGTTATTTTTCGCGCCTTTTTTGTGAATCGGTGTAACGAATGAAGTTTTCCATATTTCTGGGAATACGCCAAGAGAAAATTCTTCACATAGTTGACTTAACTTATTTTCAACAAGATTCTTATCGATTGTGAGAGGGAAAAAAGGGCCAATTGAAAAATTCGGTAAGTGCTTAAAATAAGCTTCGTCTGGTTGAAAATCATCATTGGTAAAGGATTGCTAGAAAGATGAGGCAAACAACTCTGATATATATTGAGGATCATTTGAGGTTTCACTGTCGAGAAAAAGAGAGGAAGGATATTTTTTTAAAAATGTCTTGGGATCGTTAATGAGGTTCGTTTAAGTTTCAACTAGATAACGCTGATAAAGGCTATAATACAGTTTATTAAATTGAAGATAAGCTCCGAGATAATTAGAATAATCGGTGGTGGAATGAAATAATTGTTGTTTCACGTGTAAAACGTCACTTTCATACGGGTGACATTGAAAAGATGGAACGTGGAATCCATACTTTAATTGATTCCAGCCATGAAAGGTATAATGGAAAGCACTTTTAAAAAGAAATTATCTTTTGCCGCTTACCAACAGTGTCGCAAAGGAATACACGCACATTTAGTATTGTTGTGGCCAAGAAACATCCCTTAGCCTACCTCGAGTGTAAACACGATCAAGTGGAGGATTTTCATTTGGAAAAGCTTGCATTTTTTGAGTTTAGAAGGCCTCTGTGTGACCTATATTGCCTGTATCAACCATTTCATTTAAAAACTTTATAATGGCCAAGCATTCCTTAATATCGACTCTAAAAAACATGAAGAAGAGACCAACGATAATAAGGATCCATCATTTATTCTAAGGCAGCCAGCAGAGTCAGATTTGGAAGACGATGTAAATCTATCGTGCTTATCTCAACAATTAAGAACCATTGAGTCGGATTACGATGATAAAAATGACACCCTAGGGCAATCAAACTAATGAAAAATAAAAAAAAAAAATAAAAAAAAAAAAAAAAAAATACAAAACTGAAAATTACCAAAAAAAAATAATAAAAAATAAAAAAAAACAATTAGATATAGCATCTTGGTTTTTCTTTTATTATATTCAGCGTTAAAAATTACCCTGAAATGATGTGCCATACGCCTATGTTTGCCTCAACATAATTTTTCGATTTAGAATACCCCCTGACCCTGCCCCTTCTCAAAACATGCTCTTAACTCTTCATTATCATGGCAAATCAATCTTTTACACAGTTTCATCATAGGCATTATTATTTTATGTTATTTTTATATATTAAACCGGGACTTCATTCTCCCCCCCCCCCCCCCCGCCCTCCCCCTCAACAACGACCAATTTTCTTAAATTGTATTCTACAATGTGACCGCACATATGTATGAGCAAGTACCTGGGATCCAGTCGTGCAATTTATTTTTAATACGGATGTTAATTCTATAGAGTCGCCAAATTTCTTGAATGAAAATCACACCCCACGGCTCGACCCCTCGGTACGCCCTGAGTACAACTCATTATGAACGGTTCGATACGTGATTTTTCATTTAGCGAAGGAGACAACAATTGATTCATAAAGCAAGCTGCCAGAATCTCACTCACCCTGAAACGATGTAAAGATTTGGTCCACCTATTCGGTGGAGCTGTATATTGCCGGTAATTAAGAAGCTTTCGTTCCTCTTGAGATGATAAATTAAACTGTGTTTCTATGACCTTGGAAAGAAGGCACATATAGCTTGAACCAAATCACTTGGCCAACAGTCGGTTGCGCAGACAGAGGACTAAGAGAACAACAAATGTTGGGCAAGAGTTTTAATGAGTACAATGCCAGAGATGATATACTTTTTTTTTTGAAAACATGACATAATGAAAGTCCATCGCTGGAACTTGATTGTGTGTATCTTTCGAAATTCATGAGATGAACAGAGAAATTTGAAGAGAGCTGCGCAGTAGAATGGCAAGCTATACGAGCAATATGTTTGTCGTTTGAGAAGTGGAGGATTCACCTTATTTTTTTTTGGTAATATGGCAAACAAATGCATTTTTTCATCTGCTGGGAGCGATCCCTGAAGAGAATGATAGGCTTACGCAAGCAGTGGCTATATTCCACATAATTTTTGTTGGTTTTTGATCAAGTTGAAAATTGGCAGACCTAGTATGAGCTGTTGAACTTTTTCCGGTTTTCCTCAAACAACTCTGCCCATTCCTAGAATTTAACAGTTTTAAAACTACCAAAGTGCCCATTGGCGGTGTCTTTTACCTTCTTAAGATTAAAATCAGCTAAGGGACTAAAATAAAATTAAGACATTTAAACAAAGTCCACCGATACAGTTATCGTTATCCTTATATTTGGATTTAAATGGGAACTCGCTTCTGCCTATTATAATATTCTTCCAGCTAACTTAAGAATCTTCACAGAGGGACAGGCACAAAACCGCATGATCTCAAAATGTTGCTTTGCTTTCATTTGGAATTATTAATAGTCACTTCTCTCCAAAAAAAGGGACACAGTTTATTTTTTTTTTTTCAAAATTGTCTGCATATTATTTGGAAGGGGCTCCTAATAAGGATAATCCCTTGCCGGCACGCGCACCTGCGATCATTTCCATCTCAATATCAGTATCTTATTGTTTCTGTTTGCCAGGTCAAGTTTCGTTTATTGTTTTGCCTTTAAGTTCAAGTGGATTTTGTGATGCTCATTATGGCCGTATGTGAACTAATTTGTGGCTCAAGCCTCTTGAATATAATTTCATAGAAAATGTTGCTGCTACAAAGATGTCCAGATTTAAAAAATGTTTATTTTGGAATGGTTCACGTACTCTAAAGTTGATTAGGAAGGCCACGGAAACGTTCTGTCGAAATGATCCATGTGCATAGAAATAATGCCACCTCGAGAAGTATAGTGTTTAGCTTCGTGCCACAACAGAAAAGATACTTCCCCGGCTGACATCCTAAGAAAGAAAGTTATAATATTACTCATTTTGAATAACCAATCTTGGTAGCTTCCATTATAATCCGAATCCCTAAACAGATGACGGGGGCATTGTTAATTCTATAAATATCCTGTTTGTTTTTGAAGTTGATCCATGATCCTTTAAGAGAATCTCTGAATTATGTTGGCATATTGGAATTATTAAATTAATTATGACAAAATTAGTTCATCATGCTTGTCACGTTTTGAAATATTACAAAAGCCGCCTGATCTTAACTGGGATAATATGATGGATGGAGTAATTCTTTTGTACAGGACTTCTTTCAAGAAGAGTGTTATCGTCTGTCGTTGATTCTCAAAAATTTATTTTATGAAAATTGTCCCTGAAGCGTTATATACATAATAAAGCATATGGCGCAAAATTATAGACAACCTATTTTTAATACATTAACTTCACACTACTTAAAATGCTTAGTTCTGCACTAAGTGAATCTGTCCAATACAACTTATATTGAACGGTCCAGAAGATAGCTTCTAATCCAACGAACAAGAGTATTATCGATCCCAAAAGCACGCATTTTCGATAAGACAGCTTCATGCCAAACTCTATCAAATGCCTGGAGATATCAAGAGCATGCAAAAGCGATGTAAAGATTTGATCCACTGTTCGGTGAGATATGCTATCAGATCTCCAGTGGAACGGTTGCTGCGGAAGGCATACCGACGGTCATGGAGAAGCTTTCGATCTTCAAGATATTCCTTAAGCTGACGGTTAATCAGCGTTTCCATGACCTTAGAAAGAAGGGATTTTAGTGCTATGGGTCGGTAGGAGGAGGGAGAGGATGAGTCACCTTTCTTAGGGACAAGCTGGACAAATGCTGTTTCCCATCTTCTAGGAAAGATTCCAGAAGAGTAGGAGCCATGGAAGAACTTACGCAGTGGCTTTGCAAGTGGGGAAGAACACTTGTTCAGAGAGATCGGGGGTAAACCATCCGGGCCAGCGGATTTGTGTATATCAAGATCTTTGAGAACTCTTGCTACTGTACGAGTGCGAAAAAAAATATGTCCCATGAAAAAATTTACATTCTCAACTACAGGAGGGGCAACGTTGCTGTGAGGCAGCGTGGAGCTGGCCGGGAAATGGGCGGCGAGCAAGTTTGCCTTCTCTGAAAAGTAAACAATAGGTTTTTCATTAGCGATGAGCGTTGGAACCGAAGATGTTGAGAAGTTTTTAATATTTTTTTACAAATGACCAACAATTTTTACTGCTTTTGGGACATTGCAGACTTTTTGCCTAAATCTCATCCAAAAATTTGGTTCTCTCAATAACGGAGTTGCTTGTTTGGGTTTTTTCCGATTTTCCTCTGTAGGGTTGGCTTTGTAAGATCTTTGTAAGATACTTCCTTGAGTCTGAGCCACTCAGAGTTAAACCAGAACTTTTTTTTAGGGTTGATGGTTTTTACTCTGTTGGGAATAAAAGCAAACCCGTTACAAGTCGAATAATTGCCGAGATTTGGACCCCTGTAAATAGGTAAAACAATAATGAATAACATGCCTGCGGACAGTGAATTAGAGCCACAAGAAGTTAAAATCCGTGTTGGAACATTGCCCATATTGGGGAAGGCACTGACAAGCAATATTATTCCTAACATAAACGACGAGACCATGATGGGAAAAAAGAAGTGGCACCAAGCTATATCCATTTAGAGCAAATTCTGATAAATCAGTATTTACTCCAAATCTGAGTCTCACTTAGTGCCAAAATAGCTGGCCTTTAGTGTACAGTATAGGTGTACACGTGGAAGAAATTCTTTCTTAGGCCGCGAACAAATCAACAAATCAAATTTTATCAACTAAATCACGAATTAATTTTGTTCTAGTTAAAAGCTGTTGGTGTTCTCCCCTTTCTATTAGATTGGATCAAATCATATCTTGTGAATAGATCCAGGTAAAATTTAGAAATTGTCTTTCAGACCCTTTTGTTGCTCACTCTGGCGTACCTAAAGGAAGCCATCTTGGTCCTTTAGTATTTATTTTGGCTACGTACGCCCCCATCTTGAATATGCCTCACAACGAAATTCATAAGAACCGAATTAAAGCAATTCAACATAATTTTATTCGTTTTGCCCTGAAGGGTCTACCTTGAAATAATCCTTTTAACCTCAAACCTTATGAACAGAGAATCCAGCTACTCCACATGCAAACTCTTCACCAAAGGCGTGTTAGTAATTATTTAATATTTGTTCAACGCCTAATTAAGGGCGAAATTGATGCTCCTTATCTATTAACCTTTATTGGTTTAAATTACCGTCGAGTCTAAGGGCTTTCGACAGGTAAGTGAGCGACTTGTGACAATCCGTATCAAGGGGTAAATTGGCCAACTTTAGCCTAATATGCGCTCAAGCACCCACAGAGGAAAAATATGATGCCACTAATGATAACTTCTACGAGCTCCTCGACAAAACCGTGAACCAGAACAAGCCTCCAGTATATTGGATGTTCGCACCTTCCGAGCAGCTAAGATCGATTCGGATCACTACCTAGTTGCAGCCAAGGTAAGAATGCGAATAACCCGAACGCAACAAAAACGAAGTAATAATTGTGAGGAAGTATGATGTCGGAAAGCTGCAATAGCAAAAGACCGCCAGAACCTATGCCGATCGAGTATCCCGTAACCTCTCAAGAAATCCAGTACCGCCGAAGACCAGTGACCACATCAGAGATGCCGCAACTGATGTGCTAAGTTTTCCTAGACCACCACCACGAAACCTCTGGTTCGATGACGAATGCAGGGAAGCCCATGCAGCCAAACAAGAGGCATATAAAGCGGAGCTGCAAAGAAAGACGAGATCTGCTCGCGAGCTCTACGATCAAAAATGACGGGAAGAACACCGGGAGAGGGAGCATGAGAAGCGCGCGATCGAAGATATTGAGAGATGCTATGCCAGGAATAATGTGCGGAAGTTTTACGTTTTCTATCAGTGTGGTTTCAGACCAGGAAAGTCCACAATCGATCAAATGTTCACGCTACGGCAGATCCTGGAAACTACCCAAGAATTTCAAATCGATACCCACCACCCCTTTATCCATTTTTAAGTTAGGGACTTTGTTCACCTCGGATTCGCTTTAACATTTGACAACAACATCTCGTCAGAAATAAAGCGAAGAATAACTTTTGCCAATCGCTGTTTCTATGGACTAGGAAGGCAATTGAGTAACAAAGCCCTCTCTCGAAAGACAAAGGAGACTCTGTATAAGACTTAATCATCCCTCTATGGCGCCGAGGCATGGACTCTATATAAGGCGGATGAAGATATCCTTAGTCGTTTCGAGCGTAAGATTCTTCGGAGGATTTTTGGCCCTATCTAAGTTAACGGGCTTTGGAGGAGAAGGTTCAACCAAGGACCTTACGAGCTGTACAGCGACAATGACCTGGTCAAAAAAATAAGCATATCACGTTTAAGATGGCAAGGTCAGGTAGAGCGAATGGACAACAATACTCCGGCTCAAAGGATCTTCAATTCCATCCCAGAGGGTAGACGCAGTCAAGGAAGACCTCGCCTTAGGTGGCGCGGTCAAGTGGAGGACGACCTCAATCAACTTGGAGTGCAAAACTGGAGGCAGCTAGCCAAAGACCGAGCTGGCTGGAGAGGCATGTTGGTTGAGGCCCAGGTTCGTCCCGATCTATAGCGCCCCCTAAGTAAGTAAGTAAGTAAGGATCGGAGACTTTCATAGAACAAACTATGGCAAATATGAAGCTCTTAACGAAATGAGCAGACTCTTTAATCCTAACGCTTCGTCTATGAACTTTAATTTAAGTAAAGTGGGACTAAACTCATTATTTCGAACCAGTGATTCACTGTCGTGATTGTTTTTTTTTTTTTTGTATGTCAACGTTTGTATTTTAGTTAATTCTTTTATTTTGTGTGTGTCTTAGGCTAGCATTGTTTTTATTTTATTTTTACTAACATCTAACACATACCTTTGATTGTAGAAAAAAGCTTGCTCTAAGCTTACTACAACTTAAAATCTAAAATGTAAAAAAAAAAAAAAATAGTCATGAATAAATACGAAATACAAAATCCATATATTAAGGAATTGACAAAAGCAGAAGTTATATGGTGACTTATTTTTGTACACATATCAGCATCCTTGTGTTTGTTTTTTCTCCATTACTGCATGCACAGCGAAGTATTTAACAAAAAAGTATTAATTAAAAAAAATATCGCTAATTGTGTTTTTTATGCAAACCACACATTTGTATAGAAAGCATACACAGTCGCTAGAGATTTACGCCATTCCTCATACAATTAAGACAATTTCATCCTTTTTTAAATTAAATTGAAATTACAAATTATTCTTGCAGAAATATGGTATATAAATCAAACCAATTTGTATTTCAACAATTTCTTAAGCAAAGGAAATTTTAAGAAAGGTGCAGAATAAAATGTATATAAATGTACTAATATACAAATTATATTCCACCCCGTTTTATTTTTTGAAGAAAAAGATACGAAACATTCCCAATTCAAGTCATTTGAAATATATTTGTGTAAACTTCCGAAGGGGAGCTGAAAAGCAGTAAAATGTCACCAAATTTCATGGCAGCCGAAGCACAAAATCTTCACTGAGCACATGAGCGGATTAAAATCTTTTTTGTGTATTTTCTGGGCGCAAGAATAAATAACGATTTTGCGAAGATATTTTATATTTTATAAAATTTTATTAAAATAAACGAAAAATAAATTTTAGATTGTAAAAAATAAAATAGATTTCCTTGGAAGAATGAAATAAAAAATATTTATTTATTTATTTATTTAAATAAATTTATAAATTATTTACAAAAAGGCATCTGGACAGCCAGAATGGAAACAAAATTATAAAGAAAAAAAGAAAACATTAATAAATACATTTTTAAGTTAACGATGTCTATACATTTATACACCTACACACATAAATAAAAATGTAGTGTCTGTTTTAAATATCAAAATAACAGCTTTTTACTTGATGCATATGAAATTATATACAGTACTTGTAACAAAAACACAATTTTTAATTTTTTTGTCTATCTTTCTGTCTGTTTGTTCCGGGTAAACTCGGGAACCGTTGCACCGATTTTGACGGAGTTTTCACAGGCAGATTGCTGATTTTCTAGGGAGTTACTTAGGCTATTAAAATTACCCACTAGGTGGCGCTTGGGTGTTTTTTTTTTAATTCTTATTTATGCGACGATTATTACGGAATTTTCACAGGCAGAAAGCTGATATTGTAGGAATCAAGTAAGGCTATTTTTAATCACCCCTTGGTGGCGCTGGAGGCGTTTTTTTCAAATTCTTATTTATGCCCCGATTTTGACGGGACTTTCACTTGCAGATTGCTGATGTGTTAAGGTCTAACTAAGTGATTCAAATCACCCTTTGGTTCGGCTGGGGTTGTTTCACGAACAGATAGCTTATTTTGATTACTATAGTTGGCGAAAATGTCAGATATTTCCGAGCAACGCCGGGTTGGTAAGCTTGTTTAAGATAAAAAAAAATAAAATAGAAAAGAAAATTAAATAAATGTTTTTTTTTTAAATATCTTTAAATGGTGAGCGGATCAAAATTTATTAGGGAAAGGTGAGTAAATATAGGGATTTTCGCTTTTAATGCTTTAATCATTTTAATCTGAACTGCGGTATTGTAGCAATTCTAAGGCGTTCAAGTGACTTCCTATCTGAAGGGCTTAGGATTTCGGATAGTTTCTGGGGTATGTTGTCTGATGACTCACCAATTTGTCAAAAAAGGGGTCATTCAACAAAAATATGCGCCATACTGAAAGAATAGTTCTGCAACAAGCACACTCTTCTAGTGTTCTGGCATATAGTAATGCTAAGGTATTAAAAATAGCTTTTCCAACTCTTATTCGAAGAAGTCTTATGCTGTCTTCTCTGTTGAGGAATTTACTGTACGGGATTTCTTTAAATTTCTTTAAATATATTCTGTTTTTCATTAAATTTTTGTTTGGTTTCAGCCAGAATGTCAGCTTCAACAAATAAAAGAACAAACTAGTCCGAAGAGCAATTGGAAAATGCCTTGAAGGCTGTGGAACATGGTTTGCCACAACGCGAAACTTCCACGTGGTTCGGAATTCCAAGAAATACATTCAGGAATCACATTACGAGTGGTTCAACAAAAAAGAAAATGGGGCGTTCATCTGCTTTAACTAAAGAACAAGTGACAGATTTGTGCCAAAGAATAGTGAGGCTGTCTCAGGTTGAAATGCCAATCACCCCAACGATTCTCCGATACCAGGCTGTCATTTTTTGCAATTTGAACAACATCCCGAACAACATCAGTAATTCAGATAACGGCGCTGGACGAAAGTGGTTGCGGTTGTTCATGAATCGACACCCGGAAATCTCAGTTCGCAAGGCTCAAATGATGAACCCAGCAAGGGCCCTAATGGAAAAGGTAAATATCCGAAACAGACCAGAATGCATTTACAACATGGACGAGAAAGGCTGTATGATTTCGCTCCACCACCAGCAGAATGTCTTGGCCCAAAAAGGATCGAAACGGGTTCATCCAATTTCCAACGAACATGCCGAAAGGGACGGCCATTCCACCAGTAATACTTTTTAAAGGAAAGAGACAGAAGCCTGAATTCATGGATAACCTTCCAACTGGTTCCTTAGTATAAAACTGACTGACTGACGGTGCAGCTTCTCACTTAGACTATTCCATAGTAGACGAGGCAGACTACCAAATAACACTGTATTGTCTTCCATCACGACTCTGGAAAAAGCCGTATATCGGTCATTTGGGACAAAGAATTGTTAAGATTCACTTCGAAGAATCCAGAAAGAAAATTGAACAAAACAAGTTTTAAGTTCATTTTGTCGAACGTTTGGTCCAAATGTATGACCCACGATAATATCACTTCAGGATTTCGTGCAACAGATTTGTATCCCCTCGATCCAGATGTGATATCGGAACTAGCATTTGCTCCATCGGCTCTTTCCAAAATACCATGTCCAGATTCAGCAGACAACGAAAACGGATGCTGAATCAGATGATGTGCCGCTTTCGACTATGCGTATGTTGCCAGAACCAGCATTTGGATTAGCTGCAATGCTACACGCTGTGGACCAAATCGAGAGTGAGGAAACGTAGCCAAGCCAAAAAATCTCCATTTCAGAAACTATTGTCAACTCCTTAAATTAAAAACTAATGAAACGCTCTGAACTTTAAGGATCAGCAAGTGACAAAACATTTGTTCATTGACAACAATGAATCACCAAAGCTTTCAACATCAAAGGCTCCGGAAAGCAAATGCGTCGGAAAGAAGCTTGGTATTGTCATGCCTGCAAAGATGATCGCATGGAGGATATGAGGCAATGTCAAAATTGTGAAGCCTGGTACCATGAACTCTGCGTGTTGAGTTGACATCAGCTGGCGAGACGTTTGAGTGTCTCAGGTGGATGCAACTGATTACCTATTAAGGAATTTAACAACTCTGAACTGTGTGGCTGTTTTGTTTTTATTAATAATTTTTGTGTGGTATTACCCAATAAGGGATTAAAGTTAATTTATTTTTTTTTTTACCAAAAAGGTTTTTTTTTAGTTGTTTTTACTTAAAACACGTTTTATTTCAGATAAAAATTTTGCGAAAATCCTTTGATAAACGAATGGGAATTAAAAAGACTGTTTGATCTTAATAAGGCCCAACGTAAGCTTTTTTAAATTTCGAAAAACTGTATTTTCCAAAGTAAGAAAATAAAAAGAATCTATGTTTTTTTATAGATAAAATGATACAGATTCATAATCTTTTTAGTTCACTCCGATATTTTCAAAAATGTGGCAAATATTTAGAAAAGTCTGTTAGCTGGGCCTTATTTGGCCTCCGTACTTTAGCTGTTTTTTAATCGGTACCATCATAATTTTGTCAAATGCCTTTTCCAAGTCTGATGACATGACAACGCTGTGTCTAGTTTTTGACAAATTTTCAGCGAGTTTGTGCTCTAAGAGGTCTATGAGTGTTGAAACCCGTCTCTTGGGTCGAAATCCATGTTGTTCTAGACTCACCTTTGTTTCCATTAGCCAACCAATTCGTGCCGCAATATTTTTTTCAAAAATTTTAAAGAGAACCGGAAGTAGGGAAATGTGTGGGGCGGTTTTCTATTTTCGATATCGGCTGGATAGATTTTATTAGCACTGTAAAATTGCAAAAGTAAAGGGTTTTCGAAAAAGGACTTGACAACTTTTTTTTGAATAAAACGCAAACCATTTGAGATATTTCAAAAACTTTATTATCGGCTTGAAGTACAATCAAAACATTAAGGAACTCGACTTCGTTCATATGGCTAACTGAGGCACGTTTGCCGCGGTCGATTCGTTGCACCTACTTTTCGATGACTCGGCCACACATTTCGGCTGAAACAGCCGCTATTTCGCGTTCAATGTTGGCTCTGAGCTCTTCCAACGTCGTCGGCTTGTTGGCATAAACCAATGACTTAACGTAGCCCCAAAGAAAATAGTCTAGAGGCGTTTTGAGATAACACACTCATCAAACTTACTCTTCAATAAATCAATTGAAAGGTGTGCTGTGTGGCCTGTGGAACCATTCTGTTGAAACCACATGTCGTCCAAATTTATATCTTCCAATTCGGGCCAAAAATAATCGGTAATCATGGCGCGATAACGCTGGCCATTCACAGTAACGTGACGATTGTTATCGTCGACGAAAAAATATGGCCCAATACGCCGTCGGCATGCAAACCGAACCAAACAGTTATTTTTGTGGATGAAATTTTGATTCATGAAGCAAATGTGGATTTTCACCCGACCAATAACGCACATTTTGCTTATTGACGAACCCATTGAGCCAAAAATGAGCTTCGTCACTGAAGATGATTTTGCGATTAAATTCAACAACTCAACGCTCTTAAAGTTGCGGCCACCGACTCCGAATTTCGGTAGAAAATGTTTATAATTTGCAGACGTTGCTTGCTCGTGCATCTTACCATAATGAAAACGTTGAGTTTACTGAATAAATTGACAATGACAGTTCGATGATTAGTGAGAGGGTGCGTTCACAAATTAAATTCAAAGTTGTCAAGTCCCTATTGGAAAACTCGATATTTGCTTTATTAATTTTTTATCCAAAATCATGTACGGAAATTTACGGGCTTATTTAGGAGATCGGATGCATGTAATACTCCACCACAAAGTGTCTAGAGGTGGATTCATACTATTTGTGAAAGTTTCCCGTGATGTTCTTTTTGGGTTAATTGATTCCCTTCTGAGTACTGAGTTTGGCACATATTTTTCTATAAGCTACGCAGCTTACGGCCCTTTTCCAAGCCGTGTTATTTTCCTTAACCAGAATTCCTATTTCTTTCGTGAACCAAATCTGGTTATTCTTATAAGGTAGAATCTTTGTCGTCAGGATGGCTTTTTTTGTGGCAGATCTGATGATTTTTTTTATTTTTGATGCTTGTTGTAGACGTGGTACTGAAAAATTCGCATTTCTCTAACAAGGACTCTTGAAAGCATTTTTTTTTTTTTCATAAGTCCGCTCCTGTTCAAAACTCAAGACTCAACGAGATAAACATAACCATTAAATTTACCCCAACAAAAAGTGAACATGGAGATTTAGCGATGACAGAATGAATTTCATCGTCATCAACACAACCAAGCTATAATCAGAATTTTCAGTCATCGGGGATTTCATAAAAAAAGAATTCACGTATAAAAAATTCCACACACTTATTTTGACGACGGAAAGGACGACAAAACGAGAATAAAACGGATTTCACTGGATGTGTCATTATGAAAATTACATCGGAAAATGTTCCTTACAATGTGAAGACATTTGAGTGTTTTGACGCAAATTTTTCACAGCCCCTTGTAGCGTAACCCAAGAAGCTGTGTGGGTGAGTGAAGTATTGAAAAAAAGGGTGAACTTTTGGACCAATGAGTAATTTTGTTGGCTGAAGTGATTTGTTCAATTGAAGAATATGAAGCCAAATGGCTGGGTAGGCCATTCAGTCATGTAAGTGCCTAAAGTGTCGGCTGTTATTTCAATAATGAATGCGTAAGTACCGATGATTTTATGTATTTATAATAACCAAATCCTTGCACCAGCTCAAAAACGTTCACAAATTTTGGAAAAAAAATGGCCCATTTATGGTAGGGCCCGATTTAGGGGGGAGGAAGGTGGGCAATTGCCCAGAGCGGCAAAAATTAGGGGCAGCAAAATAGAACGCGGTTAGCGATCTATATAATTATTCGGATATTCTAATCAAAAAGCCGTCGATGAGTCTGAGGTCTATTGACCGAAAATAAAAAAAATTACACCAAGTTGAATATTAAATCGAGGCAATAAAACCACTGAGACATCAAATAGGGCAAGCTTATGATGCATTATTTTGTGTTTACCAAGACACTGCACGGGACGAAGATTCTGGTTTGTTAAATCGAATAAAACAGTTTAAAATTCTGTTCTCTGTAGTAATATGGTACGAACATTGCAAGAACCTCGGTCGAGACTATTTTAACCCACGGGAAGTCATCTGAAGTTTGTTCTTTTACAAACTGTGTCATTGTTGGACTCTGTTGGAATTATTATGATTTCATTTTGGAACGATATAAAGAATGTCTTTCCTTAAGCGCTTCCTAACTTTAAATTTAAATAAAACAAAGTTTGTAGACACTTCTCATTCGTTCGAAAGGCCTATCAATGCCATTATGTGAGTATAATATCGTTTAAATTTCCGCCGCAGATTCTTTTGGTGGCGCGCATCCGAAGTTTTCAGTTTTTCATGACTTTGAAGGCCGCTGTGGTTTATGGCCTATAGACCTGCGACTTAAGAAAACATCACAAGAAAAAGTCTAATGGGGTCAAATCACACAATCTCGCAGGCCAGTTCACATCGCCTCGACGTGGGATGACCGATGCCTTCACATCGCTCGTGAAGAATGTGTGGCTCGTGGTGCCGTCCTGTTAAAACCAGATGTCGTTGGTGTTCATCGTCCCAAATTCGACAATTTTGTTTGTTGACGTACCCATTCATCCACTAAGGATGATTTTTCGATGAAAAATAGGGTCTGTTGCCAACTGCTCCAGAGCCCATTCAGCGAACAGACGTCGTTGTCTTTGGTCGTTTACCTTCAGATCCTGGATCAGTTGAATTTTGTACGGCAGCAGGCCCAAGTCAAATTCGCCAAGTTGTGATCTGCAAAAGGCCGAGTTCTTGTGAGCGTCCACGGATGGCGGCGATGTTTTCGGCAGATTTTGCGTTTCGTCGACGAACGGGTGTTGGTTGATTGTTTACTGAACCAGTAGACTCAAATTTATACACCAGTCCTCTCGGTAGGATGATTAGGCTTAGGGAAATTACCCCCCAAACGGAAAATGAAATAACCCTAGTAAATTAACTAAAATGAAAGTGACCCCAGACAGGGGGGTTGCAGGGAGAAGCATACCATCCAATATCTATATCTCACTGTTTATAGCCCAAATTTGGTGATTTATTTCATTGTTGAATTTGGGGACACATTTCATCATGAAAGAAACCCCCAATTCGAATGTTGAAAAATATAATAATAATAAGTGGCAACACAGGTTGTTCTCATTGCTCTGTATTTCTAACACTTTCTCATTAGATCATTTATACCATTTACATTATACTACATACAGAATTGTAACTAACCAACCATTGTACTCATGAACTTTATATACCTATGTACATTAAATAAAGATTAGTCTGTTCTTAAACTTCAACAGGTTATGGGCCCAGATCCCAAACGCAAGAAAGGTTGCTTTTTATCGTAGTCGAAAAAAAAAATTAATTAATATAACCAAATATGAGTACTTCTAGTTTTCAAATAGAGAAATTAGATGATGGAAACTACGACTCATGGAGCGTGCAGATGAAAAGCGTTTTAATCTGCGCAGATTTGTGGCCTTTTGTTTGCGGAAAGTTGGTGAAGCCTCAGGTGGTTGAACAACAGATTCGGGCATTTAAATTTTGGGAGTCTTAATGAAATAATGCGGAGAAATATGGTGCGTGGCATGCAAATTCCTCATGTGGTAGGTAGTGGACATTTTAGATGCATGAGTTGTCTCAAGAAGCCTGTAGAGATAGGAATGGAAACCTCGTAATAGAGTCACAGTCGGTGCTGAGTACATGGAAGGACCATTTCTGCAGACTGTTAAACGGCGATGAAGGCCAAAATCCCGCTGTCAGGCAGAATGAACCATTCAACATGGATGATGACAGACAAAACTTCCGTCCACCTGACCAAAATGAAGTAAGGATAGCAATATCTAAACTCAAAAACAACAAAGCTGCTGGACCCGACGGATTACCCGCCGAACTTTTTAAAGCGGCCGGAGATGACCTGGTGGAGTGCATACACCAACTCATCTCTAAAGTTTGGTCAGAAGAAAGTATGCCTGATGAATGGAACCTCAGCATCGTTTGCCCGATCCACAAGAAAGGAGACCCTCTAAACTGCGCCAACTATAGAGGAATAAGTCTCCTGAATATCGCCTACAAGATCCTCTCTGCCGTACTATGTGAACGCCTGAAACCTTTCGTCAGCAACCTGATTGGCCCCTATCAGTGTGGTTTCAGACCACGAAAGTCCACAATCGATCAAATGTTCACGCTACGGCAGATCCTGGAAACCACCCAAGAATTCCAAATCGATACCCACCACCTCTTTATCGATTTTAAGGCCGCGTACGATAGCATTTATAGAGACGAGCTATACAGAGCCATGTCAGGTTTTGGCATCCCCACAAAACTCGTCCGACTGTGCAGGATGACGATGGAGAACTCTCGCTGCTCCGTCAAGGTTGGTTCTGACCTCACAGAAGCTTTTGACGTCAAAAAAGGATTCCGACAAGGCGATGCGCTATCGTGCGATTTCTTCAACTTAATACTTGAAAAAATTATAAGAGACTCGCAAGTCAATTGTAGTGGGACAATTTTTTTCAAGTCTGTGCAATTGCTAGCATACGCTGGCAGAACTCGGCAAACTGTCACTGGAACGTTTGCTAGCATTGAAGCTGAAGCGGCTAAGATGGGACTAGCATACAATGAGACCAAAACGAAGTACCTGCTGTCCACAAAAAGGGACACACAACACCGGCGGATTGGACAAAACATCACAATAGACAGGTACAACTTTGAGGTAGTTAGGGACTCTGTGTACCTCGGATCCGCTATAACATCTGACAACAACATCTCGTCAGAAATAAAGCGAAGAATAACTCTTGCCAATCGCTGTTTCTATGGGCTAGGAAGGCAATTGAGTTGCAAAGACAAAGGAGACTCTGTATAAGACCCTAATCATCCCAGTCCTGCTCTATGGCGCCGAGGCATGGACTCTATCTAAAGCGGATGAAGATATCCTTAGTCGTTTCGAGCGTAAGATTCTTCGGAGGATTTTTGGCCCTATCTGCGTTAACGGGCTTTGGAGGAGAAGGTTCAACCATGAACTATACGAGCTGTACAGCGACATTGACCTGGTCAAAAAACTACGCATATCACGTTTAAGATGGCTAGGTCATGTAGAGCGAATGGACAACAATGCTCCGGCTCGCAGGATCTTCGATTTCATCCCAGAGGGTAGACGCAGTCAAGGAAGACCTCGCCTTAGGTGGCGCGCTCAAGTGGAGGACGACCTCAACCAACTTGGAGTGCAAAACTGGAGGCAGCTAGCCAAAGACCGAGTTGGCTGGAGAGGCATGTTGGTTGAGGCCCAGGTTCGTCCCGAACTGTAGCGCCACCTTAGTAAGTAAGTAAGAGTTGTCTCAATGGTAAAATGTGTGTGAAACCATTTCCTAAATCGTCCGATAGTGGTGCAAACCGAGTGTTAGAACTTGTCCATTCAGATGTATGTGGCCCTATTAATACGTATTCGAATGGTGGCTCTAGATACTTTGTCACTTTTATAGACGACTATTCTAGGTACATTTTTGCCTATTTTTTAAAATCCAAAGATGAAATCCTAGGAATTTTTAAAAAATTTAAAGCTGAAGTAGAGTGTCAAACAGGCGCAAAGATTAAAGAGCTCCGAAGTGATAATGGCACTGAGTACATCAACGGAGCTTTTAATAGTTATCTAGCCGAAAGCGGTATTAAAAGGCAGTTAACTGTGCCTTACACTCCGCAACAAAATGGCGTCGCAGAACGTGTTAATAGAACACTTATTGACATGGCAAGGAGTATGCTTCTTCATTCAGCTTTAAAAGAACATTTTTGGGCAGAAGCTATCAGCACAGCGGTTTATCTGAGATACCGCTCACCGACAAGAGCACTGATTGATATAACTCCATTTGAAGCATGGACAGGTAATAAGCCTGTTTTATCTCATTTTAAAGTATATGGATCGAAGGGCAGAGGAAGAAATTCGGCACTAGTGGTAAACATGTTTTGATGATGGGATACTCTCAAACTTCTAAGGCATACAGAGTCTATGATATAGCTTCTAGATGTATTATAGTGACAAGGGATGTGGTTTTCATAGAAGACAGCAAAACTGATGATAAAGAGCTAATAAGTGACTCCGTTCCATGTATTTTGAAGAATGACACTATATGCGACTTGTCAGAGAGTTCCATTAAAGGAGGAGTTTTTGAGGGAAGCACTAGTGCCGATAAAATTATCCCACAATCCAATGGCAGTGTTAAACAGGAAGACACTGCTCAGGAGGTAAATGCTCCCAGGATCGGTGCAGGTAGGCCGAGATTAATACGGACAGGTAACCCAGGACGCCCTAAAAAACAGTATAATGTCATTAATTTGATGAACACTGCACAATCTATTAAGGTTCCACAGAGTGTGTATGAAGCAGTCAATAATAATGATTATAAAGATTTGTGGGTCGAAGCGATGAGCAAGGAATTTGATTCCCTCATTGGAAATAACACCTGGACATTAATAGAATTGCCAAAAAATAAAAGGGCTATAAATTGTAAATAGGTTTACACATTAAAACAAAACAAAGATGGAACTATTGACAGATTTAAAGCGAGGCTCGTCGCGAAGGGCTGCAGTCAGGAATATGGTGTAAACTATGAGGAAACTTTTTCTCCCGTTGTTAGATTTGCGACGATTAGGATGATAATCGCTTTAGCTGCTGAGAATCAACTGCACATTCATCAGATAGATGTTTCGACTGCCTACCTTAACAGTGAGCTTCATGACGAAGTGTTTATGAAGCAGCCAGAGGTGTTTGTTGATAAAACGCGTCCAAATATGGTGTTAAGATTAAATAAGGCAATATACGGATTAAAGCAATCTGGGCGGGAATGGAATTCGCGGCTCGACGAAGCGTTAAAGAAAATAGGATTTTCACAATGTGAAAGTGAGCCTTGTGTGTATGTTATGAATACCGAAACCAAATTCAATATCATAGCAGTTTACGTCGACGACATCATAATTGCCTGTTCTAAGGAAAGAACGTTGGACAACAGCAAAGATAGCATCGCTAAGGAGTTCCAGATCGTAGACTAAGGTCCACTACAATATTTTCTGGGAATGAAGGTAGAGCTCAACAGGGAGAACGGCTCTATAAATTTGTGTCAAAAGCAATACATCAAAGAACTGCTACAACAATACAATATGGAGCAATGTCGTGAAGTATCTACACCTTTAGACCAAGGCTTCCAAGTACATTGTTCTTCGATAGAGTGTAAGCGAATAGATGAACGAGTTTATCAAAGCTTAATTGGATCGTTGATGTATCTGGCGATATCCACTCGTCCCGACATATTGCATTCTGTGTGCAAATTATCACAGAGAAATAAAAATCCACATGCAGAACACTTAGCAGGAGCAAAACATATTACAAATTAACTTATCACAAAACTGGAAGCCCAATTGAATGTTTTGTTGATGCCGATTGGGGTGCAGATATTAGTGACCGAAAATCATTTACTGGTTATTTATTTTTCTTCGCAGGCTGTGTTTTCTCGCGCTTTGTACTGCATCAAAAGAAGCTGTATATATCCAAAAACTATTGAGCGAGATAGGCCTTAATCGCGATGCAACACCAATGATCATCAATGGGGATAATCTCAGCGCACAATAGCTTGTGCGAAACCCACTGACTGAGCCTCAGGTCTTTGTAAATTATTTATTTCCCAGTTATCAATTTCTCAAACATTGGGAATGTTTTCCTCCACCCGATCAGTAGTTAAACTAAGAATCTCAGTCAGCAATGCGCTTGATGAGTTTTTATACAATTCTTCCGGAGAGCGAAGTTTATGGTTCTGTTCGTTTTTTGAAAGTATCTATATATTACACAAGTAATGTTCTCAGCTATTGACTTAGATGTTATTAAAGCCAGCAGTTTTATTAATTTCTCTAATAGTCACTTTACCAAGGAAAATAATTCAATCTGTTTCAATCCAAGTCCCAGCTTGAGCCTAAGTTTCTGATCCTTTTACTTTTCACCGTCCACAACAAATTGGTATTTGGTAGATAGAAAAACTCAATGAATCTCACTGAGGTACCCACAGAGACCCATGTCGGTTTTTTTTTTTTTTTTTTTCTACGCCAAAAACCGATCTGTCCACGATCCATCAATCAAATGACAACAAACGAGCGTGCGCGCGCGTAGTATTTTTTATCTTGGAGCAGCATTTCACTTAAATCTTGGTGGTGTCTCTACTAATCCTGAATGCACACAAAACAGGCTCGACCGTTTTCATATTCATTTCATTTAAAAGTTTTTTTTTTTAATTTAATTTTTTCTTTTTTTTAATAATTTTCTTCAGTTCCTTTTTATTCATCAGCGGAAAAAAATATGCGTGGCTTGACACAAGAGGCAGCATACAGCCTATCTTAATTAGAACAAGAGAGGTTCGTTGGTTGATTTTGTTGTTTTTATTTTTGACATTCCTTAAGGCAAACGTCTACTTCTTATCGGATTTCAGATTTCGTTGTCAAGATATAGAAATTAAGGGTCTCGAACAAAATTATATCATAAGACGGATGGATCAGGAAAATTTGTGTGTAACGCTATCTGAAACACATTTTTGTAGTGAGGATTTTAGTATAAAAAAGAAAACTACAAATGACAAGCTAAATGACACGCGGATGTTCTACAGTGCGTCAGGTCAGAATAGATTGTATTGTTAAGAAAAAATGCATATGTAAGTATTTGTGTCAGGACATATGGTTAGATATTTACATAGATACTTTCCTCTCGGTTGTGTGTCTGTTTGTAGCTCAAATTAGCGCCCAAGTTTGCAGAAACGATTTGTTTCTTAATTGTAATTAAGATTTGTAGGCGTGGTTTTGGAGAAAATTTATTTTATTGAGATCAAGGACTAACGGTTCCTGACACACAACCGTTTAGAAAAAGTTTATTTTTGTTGAAAATGTTTGTAACGTAAAGGCAAGTCTACACTCGAATGAAAAACGGCAAGAGTACGCAACTTTGGCGCCGCAAAAAAAAAATAACGGATAATAATAGAAGGACTAAATACGGCGGGGGGGGGGGGGGCAATTTTCTGAAAAGCACTTGCATCGAAAAAAATACACAAAAAACCTGGAAACCCTTTAAATAGTGTGCTATGTTTTTTTTAAACTTTGGCGCTGCAAAATAATAACGGATTCCTATAAAGATACTAAAAACAAGTATTCTTTACTATAAAAGCGGGGGTCTATCAACCCCCAATTTAGGAAAGACGGGCAATTTTCTAAGAAAGGCCATCGAAATGGAAAAAAAGTTATTTTTTGCACAAAAAAAAATAGGAAAATATTTTTTTTATTTTATAGTTTTTTAGATGGAGGGTCATGTATGAAATATTGCCAATTTTTATGTTTAAGAGTGTCCCATATTAACTTACGATCTTCACATTGCTCACAGATTATTTTTATGAAAATAGACATTTTTACTTGAGATTGTAGGGACTATAAGGCAAGTTATGCATTCGTAAAAACAAAAAATTCTATAACAATCGAACATGACATTACGATCATAGAGAAGCCCAACAAAGTGATCGGAAAAAATGTCTGTCAGTCTGTCAGTCTGTCAGTCTGTCTGTCTGTCAGTCTGTCAGTCTGTCAGTCTGTTAGTCTATCAGTCTGTCAGTCTGTCAATCTGTCAGTCTGTCAGTCTGTCAGTCTGTCAGTCTGTCAGTCTGTCAGTCTGTCCGTCTGTCAGTCTATCAGTCTGTCTGTCAGTATGTATTACGAGCTGCAGCCTAAACGGCTAAAACGATTATCTTCAAACTTGGTGTTTGATTATTTTGGCATTCCCCAGAGGGGAAATTGAAATTTTATTTTTAGGGCTAAGAGTAACGGCACCTACCATATAACCGCTAAGGAAAAGCTTATTTTTCTCGAAAACGGATCCAACGTTTTTGATTAAAATGTGTGACAATTTTTTTTGTTGCTATTAACTATCACTTGATCAGAGGCAAATTTAGGGGAAAAGTCTATTAACGGTACCTTTCATGTGTATAACGGTTTTTTAATTTGTGGCTTTCTCGGTAACGGTTCTTTGGATTTCTGTTAAATTTAATATTGGAGAAGATCTTTTTTTTCCAATTAAGAATTTTTTTTTTTTTTTATAAATTAAAACTAATTAAAAAACATTATTTTAAATTTTAAATTCACATGTATATTTATAAACTCCAAAAACTGCATACCAAAAATTCATAAAAAAAATCAAAATAAAAAACAGGATTTTATCAATATTCGTCCTACAATTTTTGAAACACATTTTTCATAAATTCGTTACTATACAAGAAGTGTGATGGCGTACTCCATTTTTCTAAAAACGGTTAAGTGTTGTGGTTTTGTATAACAGAAGAAATAATGTGAAATTATGATATTTTTTTTGCATTTTTTTGCGAAATTTTAAAAAAATATACTTTTTTTCAAAGTTCCATATCTCGGAAACCAATTGACATACAAAAATATTTGAATAGTCAAAATGCCGGAAATTTGACATTTTATATTAATAAAATAAATACATGAAAATTTTCATCGTTGACTTCATAGCTCCGTTGCTACTGGTTGTAAAAAAAAAACTGTATATACCAAACATGTAGGAAATTTTATTTAATACAAGTTGGCATATAAAGTTATCGAAAAAAGAGTTATGCGGCAAAAAGTGAAAAAAAGTGCTGATTTTCAGTCATTTTTCGTCGATTGTGAAGGGGCGGAGGGGGCGTGGTTGTGGAACTTTCGTTTTTATATCTACAGCGCCTCCTTATTTACTGGACTAATTTCTTCAAATGCTATTTTGTTAAATAAAAGCAACTTTTAACTTTTTTTTTAATCATACGGACCACTATTAAAAACTTTTTAAGTTGGTGAAGTTGAAGGGAGTCTGATTTCTTTCGAAGAAGAACGCTGCTGAAATTTCTAGTGTCTAAGTCAGAACATCATTTGTTTGTTAATCGGTTAATGTATAAAACACAATAGCGTAAAACGCGAAATGGTCGCGTCACGAACACTTGTTGTGTTCAAAAGAAACGTTAAGAAGCATGAATGAAACAGTGTTCACTTACCGAAACCAATTTCGACACAATAACGATGCAATACTACGTCGAGCTGTCATGCAACTACCACCCCTTCAAAAAAAAAAATACGAACTTTTAATTTTCTAAACCCTGACAAGGGAATCGTAAATCGTAAATTTAGCACATTTACGGATATTTAAAGGGCTAAAAGGGCTGTGATGACGAATCGGTGGGAAATGTAGGAATCATATATCTACATAAATCCAGCTGGGGGTAGTTTTTGAGTGTCTCTCTAGAATTAATTGAACGAGGAATATTATATCATTAACTCTTTTCATAAAAATTAGTCACACTTAGAGGGATGTTTCAAAAGGGGGCGATATGATGCTCAAATATATTTCGACTTTAACGTGCGTGTAAAATTCTCTGAGTGAAAAACAAAATTAACAACTATTTATGGCAGATTGATTGAGAATCAAAAAAATTATTTCGAATCAAATGAATTCATTCAATTATATGAACATTTACTGGCGTTACGGCTTCTTTAAGGAGCCAAGGCCAAGTGACTTATGTTTTCAACCATTCCTGTGTGCGTGCAAATGATTTTATGGGACCAATCTTCTTTCGCACTCGTTCAGTTGTAAGTTTTTTAAAAGATCTAAACATTTATAAATCCGCTGGCCCAGATAGTATCCCCGCTATTGTTCTGAAGAGGTGTTCTTCCACGTTGGCAAAACCCAACAGCGTATATGACCTATTCCTCTGGTCCCTTTCCTTGTGGATGGAAAACAGCATTTGTCCAGCCTGTCCCTAAAAAGGGCGAATCTTCTTAACCCTTAAACTATCGACCTATTGCATGTCATGGAAACGATGATCAATTTTCAGCTTAATAAATATATCTTGAAGATCAAAAGCTACTTAACTTAATCACCGGAAGTATATGGCTTTCACAGCAATAAGTAAACAGGAGATCTGGTCGTATATCTCACCGCAAAATGGAACCAATAGAACCAAAGTAAAATTATTGCACTTATATTTCGAAGGCATTTGATAGATTTTGGCATGAAGCCCTTTTATCGAAAATGAGTGCATTTGCACTCGATGAAACTCTTCTTCGTTGGATAAGTAATAACCTTTCGGACCGCTCAAGTTGTTGTTGTGTTGGACGGATTCAAGTTTGATATTCACAAAATAAATGCTGGTGTGCCCCAGGGCTCTGTTCTGTCTCCGAACTTTTTTTTTATATTTATTAACGATTTACTATCTGAAACAACTAATTCAAAAAATGGTTTTGCTGACGACAGCACTCTCAGCTCTACATATGCGTTTCCAGGTTCTCATCCTTTCTCATCCAGATTTTCATGCCTTTCGTTATTTTATGGCTAATGTTTTAGCAAAATAGCCAACTGCATTTCACCCCTGTAACGATTCAGCCGAAATGCAAAGCCCATACATTTGCCCAACATTGGACGTATAGTAAGCTACAGGGCTTCTTTATAAAGCCGTACCACCCGAATGTGGAATGCCTTGCCAGACTCTGTTTTTCCCTCCCATTATGACTTGTAGAACCTTAAAACATTAAAACAAAATGCATCACATGTCCCTATTTTACTAACATCCCGCTATTTTGAACAACATTATAAGGGTAGCATAAACATCTTTGCGTAAGCTAATCATAAAAAAGAGTCCAATTCTTGGCAAACTATATATATTACAGTCTTTTTAGACTTATGTAATTATGGCAGTTCATCTATTCTTATATAATTTCTTAGAGCTCAAACAATACGTAATTAATTATGAAAATGGACCATTGACATATGACTGTTTTCTGGAACACACTTAAAAAGGGAAACCGTAACTCGTACAATAGCAAGAGTTCTCAAAGATCTCCGCACACATAAATCCGCTGGCCCGGATGGAATACCCGTCATTCTTTTGAAGAGGTGTTCTTCCAACACTGGCAAAGCCACTGCGTAAGCTCCTACTCTTCTGGAATGTTTCCTAGAAGATGGAAAACAGCATTTGTTCAGTCTGTCCTTAAGGCTGACCCATCCTCCCCCTCCTCTCACCGACCCATAGCCCGTCCCTTCTCTCTAAGGTCATGGAAACGCTGATTAACCGTAATTTTGGACGTACCGTGAAATATAGGTATTCTTTTATTAGTCGAACAACACGAATTTCGAATAGTTAACACGGCGAGATTTTCCCTAGCCATTTTGAAACCAATGTTAATCGACACCTCCTATCCTTCCCCTCCCTATCTTCCTGTTCCTTCTGTTCCTAACACAAACACGTCTTATTCGAATAATAAACAAGTTATCAAAATTCTTTTTACGATATTTATTTTGTATTAAATTGACGTTAAAAATTTGAAAGTGGCTAACCTTAGCCTTGAAACACTTTCTTAAACGACCCGGCCATTCGTCTATCGCTATCTATCTATCGGAGCTGCTGTCTTCACCAAATCAGCTTTAAGAGACTCAATATTTCGGTGAGGCTTACAGCAAGCCTTCTCGTCCAAGACATTCCATAGACGGTAGTCCAGCGGCCCGAGGGCCAATCTTCAGCGGCGATAAACCCCGGTAAATTGTCCTTAAGCCAAAGTTGGGTGGTTTTTGCCTTGTGAGCCGGCGCAGAGTCTTGCTGAAAAATCCAGTGCTTGCCCGCAAATCAGGTGTTAGTAAAGGGCTTCGCAACATTCTCTTAAACATCACTTTGATAGTTGGAAGCACATGTTTTCACTCCCTGCTCACAAAAATGCAAATTTGTAACACCGTCATACGACACTCCCCACCAAACCATCACTGAAGCTGGATGATGGCCTCTTTGGACTTTTCCAACCTTTTCAGCAGCTTCCTTGGAGCTATGGGCGTAAATCCTGTCGTTTTGGCGATGAAATTTCTGTTCCACTGTGAAAATTTTCTCAGAATATGTTTGTGTCCTCCGTTTGCGTGTCTTTGAAGCAACACCTTTGATCTTGTCGCTCTTATCTTGCGCAGAGCCTCAGTCAGGCGTTGTCCAGTACTTCTACGGTAAACGCCAAGCCTTAGGTCTTGTTTTATGAGGCGTGACATCGTTCTTGTTGGTATTTCCATTTCTCGAGCCATAATTTTCTGCTTGCGGAAGGGATTTCTTCGGATTCTTTCCGCAACTGCTTTGATCACTGCTGGCGTCCTACTTTTGCGAGGTCGGCCACTTCTTGCTCTATCATCAACAGAGAGGAGATCTCGTTGTACCGTTTTATAGCGCGATAGATGAATTTTTTCGATATTTTGAGTGGTTTCAGCAATTCGAAAATCTCACTGCATTTGTGCAGTGCAATAATAGCGACGCGGTTTTCTTTTTTGCCCCACTCCATGTTTATCGTTTCGCGTATTAAATTCGACTGACTCAGAACTGTTACTTAAGGTATCCATTTGTCCGTTATATATTTGAAGTTGTTGTTGTTGGTGGTGAACGTTGAACGTTGCTCAAACTGTTGTTGTTGGTGATGTTGATGATGGTGAAGCTGAGAAAAATGCTCCTCTCACTCAAGGTGTTGCCAATGTTGCTGCTGGTACTAACGGGTGATTTTTTTGAGGTTAGGATTTTCATGCATTAGTATTTGACAGATCACGCGGGATTTCAGACATGGTGTCAAAGAGAAAGATGCTCAGTATGCTTTGACATTTCATCATGAATAGACTTACTAACGAGCAACGCTTGCAAATCATTGAATTTTATTACCAAAATCAGTGTTCGGTTCATTCACCGTAACGTTGCGTCCAACAGCATCTTTGAAAAAATACGGTCCAATGATTCCACCAGCGTACAAACCACACCAAACAGTGCATTTTTCGGGATGCATGGGCAGTTCTTGAACGGCTTCTGGTTGCTCTTCACTCCAAATGCGGCAATTTTGCTTATTTACGTAGCCATTCAACCAGAAATGAGCCTCATCGCTGAACAAAATTTGTCGATAAAAAAGCGGAGTGCCCAACTTTTCTAGGGCACTGATTTTGGTAATAAAATTCAATAATTTGCAAGCGTTGCTCGTTAATAAGTCTATTCATGATGAAATGTCAAAGCATACTGAGCATCTTTCTCTTTGACACCATGTCTGAAATCCCGCGTGATCTGTCAAATACTAATGCATAAAAATCCTAACCTCAAAAAAATCACCGTTATAAGTCAAGGTGCTCTCTCATAGATTTAAAAACGCTCAAATGTCGTAGGCAAGTGCAAAGTATACTATTTGTAAAAGATATTTTGGATAATCGAATATCTTCTATGGAATTGCTTTCCTTGATTCCTTTTTATGCTCCTACACGAACGCTTCGTAACAGAATTGAATTATTCCATATAGCTCCTCATAGGACTAACTACGGTTTAAATGAGCCGCTAACACGTTCTTTAAAACTTTTTAACGGAGTATGCAATTTTGGAATTTTTGTAATCAGCAGATCTTGAAATCAATTGATGAAATGAATAAATAAATAAATAAATAATATATTTTGAGAACAACAACAGATCAATACAATTTTTTTTTGCGTCTTATAAGTTAGGGACAGAACTTATGGCAGGACTACGTATAATCTAGTTGTTAAGGAAAAACCAAAGTTGTCTTAATTAAATGTTTTTAAATATCATAAATACTGTCAAATAATGTCTAATACCAGTGTCCTTACTGCTTTCGCTTGATTGCATTTCGAACTCAATAAAAATTAAACTTTTTCAAATAACGACATTTTTGATAGATTTGTCCAATATAATAGCCGTCCTAATGTTCCTCATTTAGAGACGACATACGAAACAAACGCAAAACATTCAACCATTTCAGCGTTATGGGTGTCAGAAGGATGCACTAATGTGCGTTTTCAGGTCATTAATTTTACTCTTAGCACTGAAAAGTTTCGCGTTAGCTGTTGGCCCTGAGTTTTTAAATTTTGTTCCAGGCCTTGCCAAAGATGAGTTCTCTTGACATCGCATCAGATACAAAATGGAAAAAAACGTGTAGCAAGATATAGGTTTTTTTTTTTTTTTTTTTTTTTTTTTTTTTTTATACTCACATCGAAAACTTTTTAATTGAGTTTGTTGAATTCATTTAGAAATGTTTGGAAAAGGTGCCTTTTGGTGAGGAGGATGGGAAGGACAGTCGAAAGGAAAAACAAACAGAGAAGAACTTAATTAGGGTCGATGTCCAAGGCGACCGTGACGGGAGAGTAGAATAACAACGGCGATAATATAGATACATTAAATTTTTTTTAAACTCAATTGAGGATCGAATCATTCATTCATATATTTACTACGATTAGGAGTATTATTTTTTTTTTTTTTTTTTTGTTACTATAGGGTTTTCCGAAAATATTTTTCTGGTGGCCCATACCATCGGGATTGTCGAAGACGTATTCCCCTAACCAGTTTCTTAATGCTTCTGCGGCTTTCAAGTTGATCATTTAGCAAAGCACTATTTAATACTTAATATTTTAATAATAATATTTTAACTATGTGTCTGTAAGGCACAATGCCTGTTTTGAATGCAACCGGATGTTGCACGGCACTTTAGTTGGAAGAATTAGAGAGAGAGTATTAGGTGACTATTTTCTCGCTTAAAACCCACGGACGGCTCTAGCTTGCACTAGGAGTTAGAAAAATTGCTTCCCAAACTGAGAGTCGAACTTAGGATCTTTCGCTTAACAAGCAAACATCTTATCTACTGCACCACTGCCGCCTCTATAAATTCTGTCATACGCTGCATAGAAATCAATGAAAAGGTTGTGGACAGTGATAGAAATCCACTTTTCTCGATTGTAATGAACGTTGAAATATAATAAGTACTGAAAATTACCTCTTTTAAATGGATATGCAAGCAAACATAAAAACATAAAAAAATTACATCTATTTATAAATTAGGTTCTACTGGCGACTTCGTCTGCGTGGACTTAAGATTAAGAATTTTGGTTAGATTAGTGAATACAGTTTTTCTAATTATGGTTATATTCCGATATAACTGTACGTATATTACTATATTTCTATATCTCTATGTCTTTATATGTATGTATATTTTTTGTTTCAAAAATCTATATATCTACATTTTTATATCTCCATATCTCCGTATCCTAATACATCTCTATATCAACATGCCTACATCTGTATGTATTTATATATTTATGTATCTATGTCTCTATCCCTATATATCTATATCTCTAAATCTCTGTATATCTATATCTCTATATCTCTATATCTCTATACCTCTGTATCTCTGTATCTTTATATCTCTCTATCTTCACATCTCTATATCTCTAATCCTTACAACTCTATTTCCCTATATCTCTATAACTCTTAATAGTATATTGAATCCTGGAACTCTTCCGTCTACCAAACTTCACAAATTCGTGCTGTCGTTAGGGCACACAAGTATATCAAACAAACCCCCAAAAATGCAGTATTTCACTTTTAAGCCTTTCCCACAGGATCCTTGAATATTTCCAGAATAAAAGTAGCTTATGTTTCAATCCAGAACATTATCCATCTACATACCAAATTTCATCCAAATCCGTCGAGCCTTTGAGGCGGGATTGGGGAACAAACATACAAAAAATCACATTTAATATATGATAAAGAAAAGATTAAAGTGCAAGCAATAATCTTCGAATAAAATAGCAAAAAACCCTTTACAATGGATTAAATCATGCAGCATTCCATCTACACAACTTAAAAAATTCATGCATTCGTTGAGACACGAAAGCATAAAAAACAAACCTTCAGCCATACATCATTTCACATATAAGCCTCTCCCACAGGAATTGAAAACTTATCCCACGGGATAAAAAGTAGCCCATGTCTCAATCCAGCACATTATACATCTACATACCAAATTTCATCCAAATCCGTTGAGCCTTTGAGGCGTGATTGGGGAACAAACATCCAAACATAACAGCTTTTTACAAGACGCATATGAAAATATATTATATATAATTATACGGCACTTAAAACAAAAACACAATTTTTAAATGTTTTTGTCCGTCTGTCTTTCTGTTTGTTTGTTCGGGCTACTATCAGGAACTGCTGTACCAATTTTGACTTGGCTTTCACACACATATAGCTGATATTGTAAGGAGTAACTAAAGCTATTTTATTTCATATAAAAATCATTAAATTTTTTTAGTGTACTAATACGATTAGGTTGATGGCGTTTAGTTACTATTGGAACCGATATGTGGCGCTGTTTTCAGGGATCCAGAAAACGCCAGACACGCCCAAAATTCCGATACAGATACATTTTTTAGTTTTCTAATAAATTCGCATTAAGCTAAAGCTCTATATTCTTTAGTTATAGCTTCGATGTTTTTGGGTTCGTTAGGAAAAAACTTTCAAACAAATTGAAGGATAAAGTTAACTTGACCTTCCAATACTGCTTCTTCTGAGAAATTTTCAAGTGCGTTTAAGAAAACCTCATTAAAATCCAATCTTCTTCCAATGTCTTGCAACATGATTTTTGTAGTTCTGTATATCTTTGGGCTTTGGGTATTTTCGCATCGCAAGATCTAAAGATAAACGAAAATGTACTAAAGAAATAAGTATTTTTTGTACAAACAATCCAAAATTTTACTGAAAATGGCGAACATGTACTTACGTACTGTGAAAATATAAATATCGGACACTTCAGAACAATATGATTTGGTTTTATTTCCTATAAAATTTCACACTTTACTTAGGGATTTTAATTAAATATTAAAATAACAGTTCAAGCGTAATACTCGCTCTGCTAGGAATGCTCACCAGTTTACCCTTGAGCTCAATTTCGGATGTAATACGGAGATTCTTTTATTAGTCGCACAACATGAATGTGGAATCTCCTAACTGGCTCGATTTCTCCTTCCTATTTTGATATCCAGACTTTCAAAACTAATGTCCATCGACATTTCCTTTTACACTCTTTCCTTTTCCCCTAATGCTCGTACGGTGTTTTAACCGTCGTTTTCGAGAAAAATAAGCTTTTCCTAAACGGTCATATGGCAGGTACCTACAAATAAAATTTCACAATAACGCAGCTCGTTATACATACTGACAGACAGACAGACAGACAGACATTTTTTGTCGATCGAATGGTTTAGTTCGCTCATACACTACAGCAGAAAAAGCACTTGTTGGCCTCTGAGGGTTTCCTATCTAGGGTATGGGATAAACAACGCTCAAACTCCATTCTTTATGCTTTCTTCTGGCCATATCTTGCTTATATGGTGCCTACTCTCAACCAACCCAATCGCCTGCAGTTTTGAAGAATTCAGCAGCTGGGCAATCGGCTCCAGCGGTTTCATTGGTCTAAAGCTCTAGCAGAATATCATCATCGCCTTTGTATAGACTGAAATGCTTGTTAATGCCTTGATCTATCTCGCATTTCTGTTGTTTCTTCTCTTTCTTCGAGGAGCTGGTGTTCCTCCTTTGTTTTTGCTGCTAGATTTCTCAAGTTGTTCTTTTCATTTTAGTGGTTCCGAATAAATGTTTATCTCTCACAAAGTTCCGACATCTATGATATTAAAGAAGTGCCATGCTTCGATTTCGATCGCAATGTTGTCAATTTGATTGACGGTTGATTGATCAGGAGATCTGCATGTTTCTCTGTGAATGCTGAACTAGCTATTACTATATTTCGCTCCGCCAGCAAAGCCAATTAACCTAAGCCCGCTATCAAAGGAAATACACTCTCTCCCTAACTTGGTATTAAAGTCGCCAAGACACAACTATTTTATATGGGCGTCATTTTTCGCCCAAAAATAACCTTACCTTACCTTTGGCTACAGTCCGGGGTGAACCTGGGCCCCAACCAACAAACTTCTCCAGCCAGCTCCATCCCTAGCTAGCTGCCTCCAGTTTCGCACGTGGACAAGCCAAAAAAACCGATCCTTATAACGGGTGATTTTTTTGAGGTTAGGATTTTCATGCATTAGTATTTGACAGATCACGCGGGATTTCAGACATGGTGTCAAAGAGAAAGATGCTCAGTATGCTTTGACATTTTATCATGAATAGACTTACTAACGAGCAACGCTTGCAAATCATTGAATTTTATTACCAAATTCAGTGTTCGGTTCGAAATGTGTTTCGCGCTTTACGTCCGATTTATGGTCTACATAATCGACCAAGTGAGCAAACAATTAATGCGATTGTGACCAAGTTTCGCACTCAGTTTACTTTATTGGACATTAAACCAACCACACGAATGCGTACAGTGCGTACAGAAGAGAATATTGCGTCTGTTTCTGAGAGTGTTGCTGAAGACCGTGAAATGTCGATTCGTCGCCGTTCGCAGCAATTGGGTTTGTGTTATTCGACCACATGGAAGATTTTACGCAAAGATCTTGGTGTAAAACCAAGACTCAGCTCGTGCAAGAACTGAAGCCGAACGATCTGCCACAACGTCGAATTTTCAGTGAATGGGCCCTAGAAAAGTTGGCAGAAAATCCGCTTTTTTATCGACAAATTTTGTTCAGCGATGAGGCTCATTTCTGGTTGAATCGCTACGTAAATAAGCAAAATTGCCGCATTTGGAGTGAAGAGCAACCAGAAGCCGTCCAAGAACTGCCCATGCATCCCGAAAAATGCACTGTTTGGTGTGGTTTGTACGCTGGTGGAATCATTGGACCGTATTTTTTTAAAGATGCTGTTGGACGCAACATTACGGTGAATGGCGATCGCTATCGTTCGATGCTAACAAACTTTTTGTTGCCAAAAATGGAAGAACTAAACTTGGTTGACATGTGGTTTCAACAAGATGGCGCTACATGCCACACTGCTCGCGATTCTATGGCCATTTTGAGGGAAAACTTCGGAGAACAATTCATCTCAAGAAATGGACCGGTAAGTTGGCCACCAAGATCATGCGATTTGACGCCTTTAGATTATTTTTTGTGGGGCTACGTCAAGTCTAAAGTCTACAGAAATAAGCCAGCAACTATTCCAGCTTTGGAAGACAACATTTCCGAAGAAATTCGGGCTATTCCGGCCGAAATGCTCGAAAAAGTTGCCCAAAATTGGACTTTCCGAATGGACCACCTAAGACGCAGCCGCGGTCAGCATTTAAATGAAATTATCTTCAAAAAGTAAATGTCATAGACCAATCTAACGTTTCAAATAAAGAACCGATGAGATTTTGCAAATTTTATGCGTTTTTTTTTTTTAAAAAGTTCTCAAGCTCTTAAAAAATCACCCGTTATTTCAAGTCCCTAGTATTTATTTTCGTGTTTCATTGTTATCTCAACTTATTTTTACCTGCACGCACTCAAAACATACGCTTTAGATTTTATATCGCAAGTTAGAATGTGATCAACATAAAGTTCATTATTCTAAAACTCTTATTCACACAAGTTGCTCATATTCAAAATGTCTTGAACATTTAAAGAAGCTCACACTTTTACAAGGGATTTCTCACTCACAGATTTTTGAAAAATTAATTTTGAAGAACAAAATTCTGATAAAGAAAAGTATTTTGACTGACCCCGGGAAATGGGTGAACCTTCTATTTTTGTTCCAAACTCAACACACCCACAATGTCCTAGCCTTTGATGTTCAAAGTTGCAACCGCCATATGTCTTTATAATAAAACAAAAATCTGACATCTTTTATATACAAATTTGAATTTTTAATCGTCTCAAGTAGGTACTTTGTCGTACTTAATTATAATTATGTTTTTTTTTTTTTTTTTTTTATATATCCTTGACTCAGCACCATTGACTGTCACACTTGTGTGTGCGGACACTTGACGGCTGTTGTTATGTTGTCGTCGTCGTCGTCATAACCATCGTCATCGTTAGTCGCAAAATACGCAATGTATAATAAAATGGAAAATTTAATTGGTATTTCTTTGATCTGCTGCTGATTTCCACATACAAAAGGATCAAAGTAAAGCTATTTTCTTTATGTATTTCTTTCGACCTTTTTGTGTTTGCAAAAAGAGTAAAGTGCACGACTGGGTCGCATATACTTGCTCTGTAGGTGCAGATGATAGTTATATAACTACATACTTCAGTATGGTATTCAAACAGGTCACGATTTTAGAGGTTTGAAATTATGATTGTCAACAAAAAAATAAGGTAACAATGCTTTGTATGGCAATTTTCATTTGCTGTATATTTTTCTTTTTTTTTTATAATTAACGCGCGCATAAGGGATTATGTGTTTCCCTTTTAATGTAGAACAGACTGCGCGGGCATTACGAAGATAGGGAGGGGAGAGATAGGAGGTGCCGATTAACATTGGTTTTGAATGTTTGCAGATCAAAATGGCAAGGGAAAATCCCGCCGGGTAAACTATTCCAAATTCGTGTTGTTCGGCTAAAAAAAGAATCCCTATATTTCACGGTACGTTCGAAATTGGGCTCCAGGGTGAACTGATGAGAATTCCTTGCGAGACGAGTATTACGGGAGAAACTTTTAAGGGGAGGAATGCAACTGGCTACTTCGAGTGAACATTTTTTGTAAAAGAAACATGTTTAGACATGTGTTATGGCCAAGAATTTAGCTTTATTATAGAGATAAGGGTTTGCCATTATGTTTTAAAAATTACTTTGGGCAAGTGGCTGCCGCGGCTAGCTCGAATAAATTCCAGCCGAGATGCCCAATTTTCGACCTCTTTTTGCAGCAATTGGGGCGGGCCGTATGTCAGGAATAAAACATCGAATATTCTCTTCCAAGGCGTCAATCGTATCCGGCTTATCTGCGTAGACAAGCGATTTTACAAAACCCCACAAAAATAGGCCAGCGGTGTTAAATCGCACGATCTTGGAGGCCACGCCACAGGCCCACGACGCGAGATAATGCGCTCACCAAAAGTTTCCTTCAATAAATTGATTGTTTGTATGCGTATGGCATGTAGCGCCGTCTTCTTGGAACCAAAGGGCGTCCACATCAACATCCTTAAATTCAGGCACGAAAAAGTCATTAATCTGGCTCTATAGCGTACCCCACTGACTGTAACATTATGGCCTGCTTCATTTTTGAAGAAATATGGACCAATGATTGCCCATAGAGCATACCAAACAGTGACTTTTTCAAGATGTAAAGTCGTCTCAACAATGGCTTGTGGATTAGATCACTGCAAATACGACAATTTTGCTTATTAACGTTTTGGGCCAATTCACCGCTTGATGGTCGTTCGGCTGCAATTCTTGCACGAGTTGGATTTCGTAAGCCCTCAAACCAAGATCCTTCCGCAAAATCTTCCATAAACTGGATGGGCACAGCTCCAATTTGATGGATTCATTCGGATCTTCTTCGATACTCTACTCCACAGCAGCGTCTTCGGTGCGCACTTTACGGCTTCTCTGACCATGAATGAACCATTATTTTGGTAATAAATTTGCACGATTTGCAAACGTTGTTCAGGAATAAGTCTATTCATTATAAAATGGCAGACTAAATTGAGCATAAATCAAGTGACAACTGATTTATAGGATAGGCTGCACCAATTTTGACTTGACTTTCACTGCCAGGTAGCTGACATCCTAAGGAGTAACTCACTATTAAGTGTCGTTTTTTTTCGAAAATTCTTATTTATGGACCGAATTTGACGGGACTTTCATAGGCAGGGAGCTTATTTTGAAAGGAATAACTAAAGCTATTTGAATTACCTGTAGGTGGCGCTTTTGATAAATTTCAGGCGGACGAAGTCGCGGGTAATAGCTAGTAATAAATAAACTTATTCCTGAACAACGTTTGAAAATCGTGCAAATTTATTACCAAAATAATGGTTCGGTTCGCGCGACGCATTGCGCGCTGCGTCCAATATTCGGTCGACATAATCGCCCAGCAGAGTCGGTTATTCGAGCAACCATGGATCGGTTTCGCACCACGTTTATTCTATTGGATAATCTGCATCGTCAGAGAAAAGGTACAGTGCGCACCGAAGACCCGAATGAGTCCATCCGTCATGGCGCGCAACAATTGGAGCTGTGCCCATCCACTTTACGGAAGATTTTGCGAAAGGATCTTGGTTTGCGGGCTTACGAAATCCAACTCGTGCAAGAACTGAAGCCGAACGACCATCAAGCAGTGAATTGGCCCAAAACCAGATGGCCATCGATCCCGATTTTCACGAGAAAATTTTGTTCAGCAATGAAGCTCACTTTTGGTTGAATGGGTATGTTAATAAGCAAAACTGTCGTATTTGGAGTGATGATAATCCACAAGGCATTGTTGAGACGCCGTTACATCCTCAAAAAGTTACTGTTTGTGTGCTCAATGGGCAGAGGGAATCATCGGTCCATATTTCTTCAAAAATGAAGCAGGCCATAATGTTACAGTCAACGGGGAACGCTATAGAGCCATGATTAATTACTTTTTCATGCCTGCATTGAAGGTTGTTGATGTGGACGACCTTTGTCTCCGACAATCAATTTATTGAACTGTTGGTGAGTGCATTATCTCGAGTCCTGGTGTGGCTTCCAAGATCGTGCGATTTAAAATCGCTGGACTATTTTTTGTGGGGGTATGTGAAGTCGCTAGTCTAAGCAGATAAGCCCGAGACGATTGACGCCTGGGAAGAGAATATTCGGCGCGTTATTGCTTACAAACGGCCCCAATTGCTGCAAAAAGTGGTCGAAAATTGGGCCTCTCGGCTGGAATTTATTCCAGCTAACTTGTCCCACATATTTTCTAAAACATAATGGAAAACCCTTACCTTTATAAAAAAGCTAAATTCTTGGCCATAACGTTAAATTATATGCGTTTTATTTCTTGTTGAAAACCACACGTCTAAAAAAAACACCCTTTATTAAGTTTTCGTTATTGTATCCAAGATGTCATGTTTGTTGAAGTCAATCGTGGACTCCGAAATAAAGCTCCAAAGAAACAATCATACGTATACTCAAAACATTATTCAGGAACAAAACATACAAATTAAATGAAATTTGATATACATGGTCGATAACCAGGGTGGGAGGGGAGAGGGCGCCTATGGTGACCCACGATTTATCTCTAACTATACTCCCAAAAAATTTAATATAATTACCAAATGTAACTAAAATTAAATGTCCAATAATAAGCCAGAACTTCCAGCGCGCAATATTTAAGTTCGCTCACCTCTAAATAAAAAAAAAAGCAGATATTAATCAATGAACTGAAGCCCTGCACGGAAAATGTATTTAATGGATACTCATGTACAACTTAACATATTTGTCACAAGGAGTGTTTGTTTGCGTTATTTTCGATTGCTGAAATGTTTATCCAAAGATTACAATTTACTATGCAAGTATGATGACCCTTTTGTAATATTTTATGTGAATTGTTTGGATTATTGTTCTTTTTGATTGACACTCCGTCCTGACGTATAATGTATCTTTTAATGTGTAGCTGGGGTGGGCAGGAGCTAAGCAGTATGTATAAAACTTTCTGAAGGTTAAGGGTGGTTTGTGCGTTCATTAGATTTTAGATATCAAGTCGTAGTTATTGTTAGTCGAATGAAATAGACAAGTATCCTAAATGAATCAAGAAATTGAAGATACCTGCTAACGTAGAACCAGATACAAAAAAATTACTTCAACTTCCCTAAAGTGAGAAACTGAATAAAAATATTTTATCTGTCCACATATAAGCTTCAATTAAAACAATCCTATTTTAGTTCATGAAACAATGTGTACTCTCTTAAGCCAAGCACATGACAGCTATGCAACCTTAAACACTATAGATCAACGCTTAGAAAAAATTTAAGGAATTCGAGCCTCAAATGTTACATGCCACACGGTCCACTGCAACAAATTTTTTTTCGAGATTTTTATCTCAAGGCTGTAACTTTTCGAATTAGGAATTTCAAATTAAGCCGATGTGTTGAAAATTCAATTGAAAAATTCATTACACCCTACACATTTTCTTCATAATTCCGCACCTCGAAGGCGCACCACACTTGCTATAGGCTATACAAGTCAGTGAGCCCTTGACATTCGGAAACCTTGCGCATTTAAATAGCGGGCGGCAGTAAAAAAGACTACGATCACCACATCTACACATGCAGAGGAAAGGGATACTTTGTGAAATGATTTTCCATCTCGGACCAATGAGCAATTATTCTTTGAGTTGGAAATCTTTGGCTCAAAAAAGGGGACTGATTGCTGCTGCAGCGCTTTATTCTTCTCTTGATGCAAATGACATAAGGGCTCACAAGGACAACGATGACAAATTCGTTGTTGGCAATAGTAGTGTGTAACAACCCTCAATGATGACAGGCCATGATTGAAACTTACGATAACATTAATCGTCCTTTTATTCGATTGTTCGTTCTCCTTTAAGTCGCTTTGCTGTGCGAATGGAATGCGACGACGGTAAACCGGAGCTACAGGGCTGGAGACCCCACCGCACCACCATTGTGCAAGAAAGGCAATCCTGTTCCCTCATAAACACCGAGGTGGGTGGCAGAAATGACCTGAATTTTAATTAGAATCACGTTTTATGCATTCTTTTAGGTCATCACAAAAATTTCTCACTCATCATTGAAGTTTAACGAAACTAAAAAAAAAAAAAAAATACCAACAATAGAAAAACGCTTGCAACAGATCCTTGCACCCTGTTTTTGTTTTTTGTTCATTCCTGTGGGTGAAGGGAGTGCGATTGTCTCGACATGGGTATGGTATTGATTGTTATGTGGGATTATCATTATGAACATTTGAGTGATTTTGAATTAATAAAAATTAAGGAAACAGTTGTAGTTCCTTTTTTTTAATTTCAAATGTCCTATGGGCGATTGTATGCTGCGTGCTGTGCACTGGACTGAGTGCAAACAGGATTTGCAACGCATTGTGTGTAAAGAATTGCAGCATTCGTCTGGCGTGGCGTGGCAGTGCGACAAACATCATTTACAGTGTCGTTAAAATTTGATTTTTTTTTTTAACGCGAATCTGCCACACACGATCTAATAATGAGAAGCTAGTGGTGTAAAAAGGAAGATTGGAAATGAGACCCGGTGTTGACATGGAAGCGAGCAGGTTCATTAGAACGAATTGCCAAATATCCTTGTATTTTTATAGCAGTTGTATTTTTATATAAGAATTAGCTTACCCTCCCGGCGTTGTTCGGGTATACCATACATTTTCCAAAAAAATGAACCTGGCGTGGCGCCACCTAGAAATCAAGACAGCTTAAGTTACTTCTTACAAAATAAGATATCTGCTTGTGAAACGACTCTAGCAGCACCAACGGATGATCAAAATAGCCTTAATTACACCATACAACATCAGCTACATGTCTTTGAAAGTTTCGCACAAATCGGGGCATAAATAAGAATACAAAATATATGGCTCGAGCGCGACCTAGTGGGTTACTTAAATAGCCTAAGTTAATCCCTAGAACATCAGCAATCTACCAGTGAAAATCCTGTCAAAATCGGTGTAGCCATTCCCGAGATAGACAGAGAGACAGACAGACAGACAAAAAAAAATTTAAAACTTGTGTTATTGTAATAAGTATATGCATCTTGTAAAATCCTGTTTGTATATTTGGATGTTTGTTCCCCAATCACGCCTCAATGGCTTGACGGCTTTGGATGACATTTGGTAGATAGTTGAATAACGGGCTGGATTGAGATATAGGCTATATCCAGAAAAAAATGCACGCACACAAGCTATTTGTATTTCTTTTATAATGTTGAATACTCTGCGAAAGCAAATGAAGGTTAGGGAAGGAGGAACAGAAGGTGTCGATTAACATTGGTTTTGAATGCATTCAAATTGTAATGGCCAGGAATAACCTTATCGGGTAAACTATTCCAAATTCGTGTTGTTCGGCTAAAAAAATAATCTCTTAATTCACTGTACGTCCGAAATTGGCTTCAAGGGTGAACTGATGAGCATTCCTTGTGAAACGGGTATTGCGGGAGATTTAAGGGGAGGAATGCAACTGGCTACTTCAAGTGAACATTTTGTATAAAAGAAACGATAAAATAAGGAAAGACATGAAAAATTGCATCGGTGTGCGACAGGAGCTATTGTTTTCGAAACAGTTCTATTTCCTATCAATCTAAACGCTCTGTTTTGAATTCTATCGAGCAGATGTAGCGATGCTTGAGAAGCCAGAGGTGTGACTTATGCTCGAGTTTTGGGCGTATAAACTCTTCGTAAATTGTAGCCAGATCAGAAGGGGAAAAAACTTCTTGCATCGATCAACGGAGGTCGTCGTTGACAAACATACCGAGGAGGTACTGCAAGTTTTTCGGTTTTCATGAACAATGGCATGGGGGATATGTTAAGCTTTAACGACTGGAGACAGCCTTGACTTCTTGAAGCATTAAACCCTACATGATTTCTATTGCCCCATTTGACAATGCTGTGTTAATCCGAGTTTAATGAGCTTACATCATATGGTACCGTTGCGATTGACGTGAATCACTAAAGGAATATGAAAAGCTGAGGGTAAAGTTATCAGCAAAACATTTAAGTGGATTAGAAGTAACAGACAGAAGATAATTTATAAAAATGAGGAAAAGAATCGGAGACAGAACAGAGCCCTGGGGCACACCAGCATATATTTTGTAGAAATAAGACTTGAATCCGTCCAATAAAACTTATATCGAACGGCCCAGGCGATAGCTTCTAATCCAACGAACAAGGGTATCATCGATCCCAAAAGCTAGCATTTTCGATAAGAGAGCTTCATGCCAAACTCTATCAAATGCCTTGGAGATATCAAGAGCAATAATCTTACTTTCATCAATGCGATCTCAAAAATTAATTCCACTGTTCGGTGCCATCAGATCACCAGTGAAACGGTTGCTGTAGAAGCCATACTGACGGTCATGGAGAAGCTTTCCGTCTTCGAGATATTCCTTAAGCTGACGGTCAATCAACGTTTCCGTGATCTTAGAAAGAAGGGACGTAAGTGTTATGGGTCTGTAGGAGGAAGGAAGGATGGATCACCTTTCTTAGGGACCAACTTGTTGAATGAACCTGTTGATACTCATCAATGCAATTGTTCAAAAAACAAATCTTTTCTTCCACAAGGTTTTTTGAAATAGTTGTCACAAAGATGCTCTCAATTTTACTCAAAAATTGATTAAATACAATGAAATGTACTATCACCAAACACCAAAGTGTTGTTTTTTTTTATCAAAACTGCTTCGTTGAATCTGATCGGATTGTAAATAATCAATCACTCCTTGAATCCTAAGAAAAATGATATCGGCCTTCTTAGTTTTCTTACAAAATTCTTGATTTAAAAAAAAAATATAATACAAATGCAATGCAGACATTTCCCCAAATCCTACGTAAACACAATTATTACATTTAAGAGTTTACTAAAGCAACCTAATTTTATTTTAAAACATCAGTAAAAGGAAAGCGGAGTGGTGCAATAGATAAGATGTTTGCTTGTTAAGCAAGAGATCCTAAGTTCGACTCTTAGTTTGAGAAGCAATTTTTCTAACTCTTAGTGCAAGCTAGAGTCGTCCGTGGGTTTTAAGTGAGAAAATTCTCACGTAATTCTCGAACTACTACGCCGCATAAAATTCTTTCCTATCTCTCTTATTTTTCTAACTAGTGTCTTGCAACATCCGGTTGCATTGTAAAAGGCATTGTGCCTTACAGCCACATGGTTAAAACATTATTACGAAAGAACCACACATTGGCTTGAATAGGACTTTCTTAACTAAGATTGATGTATATAGTTTTTCAACATAACTCCATGATGCCACATAGAACGTTGTCAAGGCTTGCACTTTTATGAAGATCACTGATACATGAAGTACTTAAGTCCAAAAACGTATTTTAATCTAGTTCCCGTGATTAATAATAGTAGTGCCCCGTGGCTTAGTGATAAGTATGTCGGACTGCTAAGCGAATGAGCCTGGGCTCGAATCCAGCTCATAGCCGCCTCTTGCGAGGAACTGACAAAACCTCCAAGAGTAAAATTTGTCTCGAAAAAGTGCACATTATGTAGCCGTTCGGACTCGGCGGTAAACTGTAGGTCCCTTCCGTTCTTACAGATTAACAACACACACACTGGAATGGTTGAGAGTATAAGTCACTAGGCCTTGGCTCCTTAAGGAGCTGTCGCGCCAATCAATTTAATTTATTTATTTATAATCTAGTTCCAACGAGCATTGTCAAGAATGATAGAAAGAGCTTAAAACCAATCTTCACGAATATTTTCAGAACTCTCCCGACATCACTATAGGCTGCTCGCCAATCCTGTCTAATCATATTGTTTAAGGACTAACATGGCGGCAATTGTTTTTTTTTTACAAAGATCCTAAATATTCTGATTATTACCCCTACAAATACTTATATTAGCCTTTAAAATGTATAAACGAATACAATCCATTCTAACCCCAGGAATTAAGTTAAAACCTAATTTTCACGCCTTGTACCTACGTGTAAAAAGAGCGCGCACGCTGATGTGATATTGCTTTCAAAACTGCTCAAGCCAAACAAATAATAAAAAAAGGACTTTTTTCTTTTTTTTCCTGCTAAACACCATCATCAATATGAAAGGAATCCTAAGAAAAGAAATCAAATTACAATCACACCATGTGCTCTCAGTTCGATTTAATTACGTGGCTCACAACCCTAACCCATGCGGATGCCTTGGAACAGAGACTCTATTATGTCCAATACAAAGTCCCATTCAGGGAGTCTGATTGATTTCAATCTCACGCACACTCCTTCGGCCTAAGATCCATACACACTCTGTGGCCGTTCCAATTTAACACAAATTTGTGCATTTTTTTGCCTTTTTGTACGCTTCCGTATCTGCACTCAATAAAAATTCTACTCCGACAAAAGAATCCTTCAATTGGCAGTAATATGCCATAATATGGGCCCCCATCGCATCACCAGCGCCGTCGGTCGTCCTTAACCAATCCTTGTTACCAATTAAAGTTCTGGAAATACTTCTCATTGTTTCCATCCGCAATATTGTGTAGCCCCTGCGCTTTTCAAATTGTTCTCTCATCTGTCGAGGACAGCCCAAAAAAAAATTGCATAAACCTCACAACGGAAGGAATACACATCTTCTAGCCAACGATTTTGAAAAAAAAAAAAAATAATAAAAATGAAAAGCAGCCAGAAATTCAGGCTCAAGCGAAGTAGGCAAAGGCTTAGAAATTTTTAACTTGCAACACGTGCCGCATGTCAATTCATTGATCTGGAAACAAGCTAGAACCATATGAATGACGTAGCCGACATCCACGTCTATCGGTTAGACAAATTAATAGAACTGGAAGGAAGTAAAAAAAAAAAAAAAAAAAACATTCCATGAATGTGGGCTTTTTTGTTGTTTTCTTAGCCTCCGATTAAACAGGCTAATTTATCATTAGATGTCAGAAACGGTGTCGTTTTCCAAAAGACAATGGTTTCATGCTCTTTCTGTTGAAACGGGGACGCATAATCTTGCTGCAAATGACATTTAGCTGCCCTATTCCTAATTTCCATTCTGAACTCTGAGCGATAACAATTACAATAAATGTTCAAACAAATTCGTTCGCATTGTGCCATTGTAATAAAATGCAGAGGACAGGCAAAAAATTAAACGCCTAATTTGGCAATAACGCCGGGAGTGTGTTCAATGTTCATAGAGGGAATCAATAAAAGTCGCCACATCTTCGGAACGTATATTGGACATTGTAAACTATCAAAGGTAATTAAGTGCATCCGTTAATGGTAGAAATTAAATTAGGCAAAGTGCATGGATGTGTCTGTAAAGGAAAACAAAGTTTTTAGATTGTATAACTTAGAGCATGTGCGGGAGCGTGAAAACAAAAAACGATTTTACACTAAATCCAGTATAGTTCTTGTTCAGGTGTTTTTGACTGAGTGGAATATGATTTTTGTGCTTTTTTTTAAATAATCCCTCCTTTCAACTGACAAGGTACCAATCAGAATCAAAATCATCAGAGAAAGTAAATTCCCATATTTTATTTGAACACAACATATCTACAAAAGTACACTGCTGCTCTTTATATTGATTCGATACAGAGTAGATCATGTCATTTTATGCTATCTTGGTTTTCTTCCTACCTTAAAACAGGGAACAGAGGGTAAAAATAAGTGGTAATTTACCAGTCATGGTTTACTAAAGAACTTTAGCTTTTAAGGAACAAAAGAAATAAAGCTTGGAAAACTTTTAAATCAACTCTTTCTCCAACTGACCCCGAAATCTTCGTAAGTCTTTTTGATGAATTTCGAACGCTCTCCCATAATCTTTACTCCAACTATGTAACAAAAATGGGGTATTCTCTTAAAAATGATCCAAATAGTTTTTGGTCTTTTGTTAACTCAAAGAAAAAATCGGATGGTTATCCAACCAACTTTGTTTTTAATGGTCTTACCTTCAAAAATACCCCTGACATCTCTAATGCCTTCGCAAATCATTTCTCTAATTTCTTTTGTAGTTCCTCTGTAATAATAGATGAAAATTACTTTGATAATCGACTTAGCTGCTCTCAAGTTAATTTTAATAATGTTCCTATTAGCAGTGACTATCTTTCTTCTCTCAATGATGATTTTTCTTCTGGACCTGATATGATTCCACCTATCGTTTTAAAAAAGTGTTCCTTATGTTTAGCTCATCCACTTGAATACCTTTTTAAGCTTTCATTAGCGTCTGGCAAATTTCCTAGTCTTTGGAAAAAATCTTTTATAAAACCCATTTTTAAAAAAGGTGAAAAAATGGAAATCAAAAATTACAGACCAATTTCAAAGCTTTCAAGCATTCCTAAGCTGTTTGAACAAGTTGTCTGCGAAAGCTTATCCTTCTTAACTAAGAATATTATTTGCAACCAGCAGCACGGATTTATGCAAAAAGATCCACTATAACAAACCTATTATCTCTTTCATGGCCTTCGACCAACTCTCTCATAATGTTATTTTGTTTAAATTAGAAATGTTTGGCTTTCCAACTTTGTTTATTGCCTGGATAATAATAGATCTTACCAAGTCAAAGTTCGTAACGTATTGTCAAACCCTTGTAATGCATTATCTGGAGTTCCACAAGGAAGTCACCTTGGACCTTTACTCTTCATAATTGCTATAAATGACGTATCTTCTTACATTTTTAATAGTGAAATTCTTGTTTTTGCCGATGATATGAAAATATTAAAAACAATTAAAAATTCTTCAGACCGTATGATCTTACAAGAAGATATAGACAGTTTTGTCTTATGGTGTTCTAAAAATGGTCTTAGTCTAAATGCTTCTAAGTGTCAAAGTATGACCATTTCGCGTAAGAAACACCTAGTATTATCAGTTATACAATGTCTCAACAAACTCTTTGTCAGGTTTCTACATTGAATTTGATGAGCACCTCAACTCTATTATAAGTAAAGCAAATTCCATGCTTGGATTTATTAAGAGGTGGGCTAAGGAATTCAATGATCCCTACGTAACACTATCTTTATACAAATGCTATGTTCGTCCCCATCTCGAGTATGCTTCTCAAATTTGGTCACCATTGTATGAAGTCCTTAAATCTCGAATTGAGGCTATTCAGCATAGATTTATTTGCTTTGCTCTTAAAGGCCTTCCATGGGAAGATCCATTTAATCTGCCCCCTTATGTTCGTGGACTTCAGCAAAGCATTTGACACTCTAAGTCATGAAAAACTCCTTGAGGTTCTATACAAAATTGGCATTAGAGGAACATTATGGAAATGGATGGAGAATTATTTAAAAGATAGGACTTTCAAAGTTAAAATTTGTAATTCATGCAGTGAAGAAAAAATATGTACAAATGGCGTACCACAAGGGTCAAAACTTGGTCCAGTTCTATTCCTTCTTTTTACGAACGCACTTCTTGGAGTTTTAAAAAATAGTACCGTTTTTGCCTACGCAGATGACATAGCAATTGTTGTTAGACACAAGTGCCTTAAAACAGCTATTAACGTTATGCAACAAGAGTTTGATGAAGTCTCTAAATGGTGTCATGATTTTGGGTTGGTCATTAATGCCAACAAAACGAAACTCATGCATATTCGCTCACCACACCAAAAAGAGAAAGAATAAGGATCTTCTTTCAAAACGAAAAATGTCCACATGCTCAAAAAAGTGATGCAATTGAAGTAGTTATATCTACAAAATATCTTGGAGTCACAATCGATGATCATTTTCTTTGGCGCCAACACATTGAGAGCATAAGGAGTAGCATGAGAAGTTCTATGTTTGCTCTCTTTTATCTGGAAAAGTATTCAACAAAAGGTGTCCTAAAACAAGTTTACTACTCGCTTGTTGAATCTCGATTGAGGTATGGAATTTTGGCCTGGGGAAACGCATCAAATAGAATAGAATCTTTAAAATAATTGATAAAAATCATGAGTTCAAGTTTTTGAATGTTAAAAATATTTATAAAATGTCAGCTATAATAGAATACTACGACGATGTAAGGTTTCAGCAAGCAATCTCACACAACATAAACGCCAGAAGACGAGCGCAAGGTCTACTCGAGATTCCAGCGGTATACAACAACTACGGAAGAAGACAACTGAGTTATGCGATACCATCAATTATGAACCAGCTACCAGCCAACCTAAAAAACATTCAAAATTTCAAAAAACCTAAAAAATGTATTTTTATATTAAAAATTAAATTTCATATTTTTGTATTAAAATTCATCTATTAAATCTTCTTGGGCATAACCTTCTTGTTGGTGGAGACTTCAATGCGAAACACACCCATTGGGGTTCAAGACTTATATCAACAAAAGGCAAAAGACTTTTCCAAGCGGGCCGTAAATACAATTGCGAGTTCTATTCCTCCAGGTCGCCTACTTACTGGCCTTCCGATACTAACAAAATACCAGACCTTATTGACTTTTTCGTAGCTAAAGGAATCAAACGAAATCACATTAGTGTCGAAGGTAATTATGACTTGTCATCAGATCATACTCCAGTGATTCTAAATAAGAAAACAAACTGGAGTGATTTTAGAGAAAGGCTTTTAAGTTTTATAAATTTAAGATCTCCCATGGATACAATCGAGTAAATTGACCATGAAGTGGAACAATTTATTGCTGATGTGCAACAGGCCGCTGAAGAAAGTACTCCAACATTTTCTAATAGAAGACAAAATGAAATAAAATATCCTTTAGAGATAAGAGAGTTGATAATAGAGAAAAGAAGAGCTCGAAGAAAATGGCAAAATACTAGATTTCCAGATGATAAAACAACGTTTAACCGTATAAGCAACAATCTAAAAAAACAAATTTATAAATTCAAAAATGATTCACTCAGTACATTCCTAAAGAATTTAACGACTGATGCTTCAACCGATTTTTCGCTATGGAAAGCAGCCAAGCGCCTGAAATGACCGCAGTTACTAAACTCGCCCTTGAAATCTCAAGATAGGAAATGGATCGGTAACCCAAAAGAAAAAGCTAACCTTTTCGCGGAGCATCTTGCGAATGTTTTTAAGCCATATCCAACAAACGCGGCTGAAAATAGCTTACAGTTTGTTGATAAGATAGATGAAAGTGAAATACCAATTGTAAGCTTAAAAGAAATAAAAAGTATGTGTTTACATCAACTATCAAATAAAAAATCACCAGGTTACGATCTAATTACTGCCCAGGTTATGAAAGAAATGCCTTTGAAAGCCTTCATAAAACTCCAATATATAATAAATGCATGCCTTAAGCAACGGTATGTCCCACACCATTGGAAAATTGCTGAAGTTATTGTCATACCCAAGCAAGGTAAGCCACCTACAGAAGTGACGTCTTACAGACCAATATCGCTTATACCAATTATGGCAAAAGTTTTTGAAAAACTGCTTCTGAAGAGACTTAGCAAAATTATAGAACAAAGAAGGTTAATCCCAAATCATCAGTTTGGCTTTAGAAATAAACATTTCACGATAGACCAAGTTCATAGAATAACGGATGAAAAACAAGTATGTTCAGCTATTTTCTTAGATGTTGCTCAAGCCTTTGACAAGGTTTGGCATGAGGGACTTGAGTACAAACTGCAAAGGGATCTTCCCAGACAGTACTATGAAATATTAAAATCGTACATCTCAGACCGATTGTTTAGAGTAAGGTACGATCAAGAATATTCGGAATTGAAGAAAATAGAAGCCGGTGTACCACAAGGAAGTGTCCTAGGTCCTACCCTGTATCTACTATACACAAGGGATATCCCAGTTGGTAATCACACCATAATGGCTACTTTTGCAGATGATACCGTTATTTTGGTACCCGACAAATGTGTCGCTAAGGCAGCAGTAAAACTACAAAATGCCGTCGACACAGTCAGAGATTGGACCGAAAAATGGCGTATCAAACTAAATGAAACAAAATCTTCACATATAAACTTTACAAATAAAAAGATAAACAATATTCCAATATTCATTAATAATCAAGCTGTACCTTACGCCAATACGGCCAAATACCTTGGAATGACTTTGGATGCAAAGCTAAAGTGGAAAGAGCACATCAAAAAGAAAAGAGAAGAACTAAACTTGAAATATAGGAAAATGTACTGGTTACTTGGTAACAACTCTGATTTATCAACCCAAAACAAAATAATGCTGTATAATCAAGTACTAAAGCCTGTTTGGACCTATGGTATCCAATTATGGGGCTGTACAAAGAAAACAAATACCGAAATCATCCAAAAATTCCAAAACAAAGTCCTTCGTGGAATAGTTAATGCACCTTGGTACATAAGAAATAGCGACTTACAAATAGAAACGGTTACAGAAGTTGTTAAAAAATACGCTGTATCGCATAATCAGAGACTGCAAAGTCATACCAATTCCGAAATGGTGTCCGTCTTGAATACCAGAAACCATGTTCGGAGATTAAGAGCTTATGGTCTAAAAAAACATGGGAAAGTATTAAAAGTTTAAACTTCCCCCAAAGTGATTTTACAAAGTTAAGAAAGAAAAATCTGATGTCGATCTCTCAAGATTGGTCCTGATAAAGAGGTGGTTTTAGTGGTTAAGAGTCCCACACTACTTGGTGTCGAATACTGCCAAGTGTCTTTTGAAGATTTCCTCCTGTCCAAAAAAAAAAAAAAAAAAAAATTCGTATTTTTATATTAAAAATTAAATTTCATATTTTTGTATTAAAATTCATTTTACATGTAATTAATTAATAATTAATAACAATCACTTCAAATCAATTCGAATAGTTCTTGAAAATTCAACCACCCACAGATAAGCATAAAGCTTCGTGGGTAACACAAATATTTGTAAAAACTTTTGAAATTAATAATAAAAAATCTAAAATCTAAATCGAATTCGGCTTCTGAATCTCCCATCCCTTTCTCACAGACGGGTCAGTAATGATCTTGTGTTTTATCATCAACTGCTTTCTGGTCAAATTGATGCTCCTGAATTACTTTCCTTGGTAGGTTTTAACTATCGGGGAGGCTCTTACCGATTACGTTATAAAGAACTCTTGTATTGCCCCTACCATAGAACTAACTATGGCATGTGTGAGCCATTAACTCGCATGAAAAGGTTGTATAATACCAATCACCTTCAAATTGATTTTAATTTGAACAAAAACTTAATAACCAGTGTTCCACGAGCATGACTTCTATTTATCGTATTTTTATTTATCTTTAATTACTATTTATTGTAAACGTGTTTGTGAACCGTCTTTTTTTTTATTTTCTAAACATTTTTATTTTGTTTTTTGTTTAAATATTGTTTCTTAATTTTTTTTTTGTAGTTAATACATGAATTGTTATTTTTTTTTTTGTGTTTATCTCCAGTCCTACGTTCTTTTTGTGTTGGTGTTGGGTAGTTACTAACTGCTAACACCTGCATTCTTGATGAAGAGCGTAAATAAGTTGCGTACATATGAGTTTGCTTTAAACTTAGTACCACTTGACCTCTGAAATGCAAAAAAAAAAAAAAAAAAAATTAGCCAAACCAGATATATTAATATAGGAGTACCTCAAGGTTCAGTTTTAGGTCCGATTTTGTTTCTTATCTATATCAATAGTGTATTTAGTCTTAACTTAAAAGGAAAAGTTGCTGATGACCTAGCATATGTTTACTCTAGATATAATTTCGGATATCAATTTCGACTTGGAGTTATTCAGACATTGGTTCGGCATTCATAAGCTTGCTATTAGTGAAAAAACAAGAGTTTTGTTTTTCAATTCGGTTGCTTTAGATTTGAATCCTCCGGTTATTATTCAGCACAGTATTGACTGTAGAAAATTCTCGCTAAGTAGCTTATCTTGTTGCGTATCTAATAGCATTCCAACAAACGTCTTGGCCTGATAATCGATAACAAAATTAACTGGAAAGTGTACACCTTAGCGTTAAAAAAATATTTATTGTCAACCACTTATATCATGTTCCACTTGAGAAACCGTTTTTGCAAGGAACTTATGGAGACCATTTATTATGGACTAGTGCAATCGAAAATACAATATGGAATTATATGTTGGGGTGGTACTTACAAAAACTATATGCAACCTTTGTTTGTTACCCAAAAGCATATTTTAAGGACCATCAAGACTTGAACAATGTTTTTCGTTGTTTGTCAGCTCGGGTATTCTCCCTCTTAAACACCTCTATTTTTATAAAGTATTGAAAATATTTTTCAGTAGAAGTGGTTACCTTCAAAGTTACAATATTCCAGCATAAGCATTAAGCAGTAACGTTAGTAATCTTGCTATCATTCCTGGGCACCATACTCATAGCTTTCTTTACTTTTATACCTCAGTAGCACCTAGACTGTTCAATACATTACCTCTTGAAATACGAAATATTCGATTAACTCATTAATTCAATAAAAAAGTTAAAACATGGATTTTCACCTTTGATTTTGATGCAGTCGGTAACATAATCAAAATTTTAGTTTAAAAAAAAAAAAAATTTAAATAAAATAAAATTAAATTTGAAGATATTATATTTTATAAATATATAAATTTATAAAAATGTATAGGTATTTATTGTAAATTTTACTTTAGTTAAATTTAATATAACTTTTTTTTTTAATTATATTTATTAAATTGAATTGAAAAAAAAAACTTGCACGGCTGGATCGCACGTACTTGCTCATATATGCGGTCACATGTCGAATAAAATTTAAAGAATAAGTAACATTAATGTAGAAAAATAACATAATAACTATATAATAAATTAATAACTAAATATAATATATATATAACTATCTGAACTAAAGAAAAGTGTCAAAACTAAAAAACTTGACGGTTTTTAATAAAAATGGAGTACGCCATCATACGTCTTGTAACGGGTGATTTTTTTAAGGTTAGGATTTTCATGCATTAGTATTTGACAGATCACGCGGGATTTCAGACATGGTGTCAAAAAGAAAGATGCTCAGTATGCTTTGACATTTCATTATGGATAGACTTATTAACGAGCAACGCTTGCAAATTATTGAATTTTATTACCAAAATCAGTGTTCGGTTGGAAATGTGTTTCGCGCTTTACGTCCGATTTATGGTCTACATAATCGACCAAGTGAGCAAACAATTAATGCGATTACAACAACAGTGCATTTTTCGGGATGCATGGGCAGTTCTTGAACGGCTTCTGGTTGCTCTTCACTCCAAATGCTGCAATTTTGCTTATTTACGTAGCCATTCAACAAGAAATGAGCCTCATCGCTGAACAAAATTTGTCGATAAAAAAGCGAATTTTCTGCCAACCGAACCGAACACTGATTTTGGTAATAAAATTCAATAATTTGCAAGCGTTGCTCGTTAGTAAGTCTATTCATGATGAAATGTCAAAGCATACTGAGCATCTTTCTCTTTGACACCATGTCTGAAATCCCGCGTGATCTGTCAAATACTAATGCATGAAAATCCTAACCTCAAAAAAATCACCCGTTACTAGAAGGTGTAAAAGTATTTAAAGAATCAAAATTTTCGATTTTTGTATTAACAATTGTGTTTGTTTCTCTGTCACCTAAATGTTTCGAAACTCTATGATTTGTTGAAAACTTGCTGGCAAATAAATTGGCCTTTTCCTCACTTGTACATATGATGTCATTATTTTGTCTCAAAAAAGGGAGTTTTCTGTTTTTATTTTTTGTAAGTTTGACAATATTCCAGAAGGGCTTTTCGTTCTTATCAAGCATACTCAATTTGCTGTTCCCCTGTTTGTTTCGAAGAAGTGCAATTTCCCTTGAAACTAGTTGGTTATAATATGAAACCATGGCGGTATCTTTGCCAATTCCTTCGATGAATATTTCTCAATTTAATAAGATCCAAGACATGAATTGGAAGAGTTTAGTTACAAAAAGCATCTCGTTTTAAATTTTTGGGAACGCTCTTTTCTGCGGAGGATAAAATACTTTTGGTGAAGCTTTCTACAATGCAGTCAACATCATCAAAGGAAGAGATATCATTCAGATCCATGGATACATTTCGAAGAAAAGCATAAATGGAAGTTTGAAAAAAATTCCAATTCGTTTTATGAAATTGTTGAATATATTGCAGTTTCTTTTCACCTGACCAAGGGAGAGAACAAAAAACAGGGTTGTGATCCGAACTCAAAGCAATTACAGAAATTAGGGTCTCAAATTGACAAGACATATTTGAAAAAAAAAAAAAAACAAATCAAGGACGGACGGAGATCCACGAGAACCAGCTGGAAAATATGTAAGACTAGATAGGAAATAACAGTGGGAACTAAGCTAAAATATTTCCCCAACAGTTTGACCTATTGCAACCCCAGTCTTTGTGTCGACAATTAAGATCACCACCGAACAGGTATTCACCATGGGTGGAAAAGAGCTGCCTTGAATCACGTTTAAAAAACTCTGTTTTTATATCTGATGAAGTTCCACCGGGCAAATAAATACTATAAACCTTGACTTCATATCCGTTCAAGAGCTTAACGGATATACCTATGTTCTCTATGCAACGAGTTTTAATAACAGGAAGCAGCGAATGTTGAATTGATTTCCCAACGAAAATTGCTACACCACCACCCCTCTGTTCAGATCTATCAACTCGATAGCACTGATAATCAGAGGAAGGTAATCTATCTTTAGTTGCAAGCCAAGTTTCAGTTACAAGTGCCTATGTAAGAAATTTAAGAATTCTATACAAATTTGTTTCTTATTGACTTATTAAATATGTTACTTATCATTTGTTGATTCACAACTTTGCAAATTCAATATGAAATGTGACTATCACATCATAATCACAGAAATTGTTGATTGTGACATCACTCATCATATATCACTTCAACCGATTCCACCCCAGGTTGGCAGGTCGGTGCTTTTATTAGAGCCAACTCTTTTTTTATATTTTCTGGAGCTGTTCTTAAGGAAAGAATGAAACAGCACATCGAAAATAATTGTGTAATTTGTATGAGATCTGAATGCGCAAAATTTTGTAGCCATAATTGTTGTAATTCAATCCAAATATTGACATTCAGTCTAATCCCACACACCAGAATTTTGACCTTTTATGCCAACACAGACATCTGCTACAACTCAAAAGGAATCTTCTTAATTTTATTTACCGAGTTTCATTTAGTTTCAAATGGTGAGAATTTTGACAAAAGAACCTTAGAAAAAACATAAAACAAAAACACAAAAAGCATATATTTCCCCACTCTGTATGTACATAGTTTACTTCATTCACAGATCTTATAAACCTGGCTAAAACATCGATTAATAGATTTCAAATCTTATGTTTTTAACTGTCCAAGTCACGAAACAAGCTCAAACAATATCCAAAATTTTGATCCGAACATAAGCCGCACCGTTGTCAAACAGGCATAACGACTGTTAGAATATTTCAAATTCAACTAACATTAGGTACAACAAACTTGGGCACTATGCCATAATCTCGTAACAAATACAGCACCATATCCAGTTGCTTACAAAACTATGTAAATTGTCAACTCACCTCAATACCCAAATGGTGTATGTCAAAAACTCCTTGTGTTTCTTTTAAAATTTTAAATGAATTCTGTTTCTTTTGTCACTATTCTTCACAAAAACAATTTTTAACAGCAGCTTCGAAAAAGCTTTCTAACCATTTCACTCATCTACCGACGGCGAAGATGTTATGTTTTAGAACTATTTGATTATCACAACACCACTTTAAAACTTTTTTTTTTTTTTTCTTTTAAATTCTAACACGAAATACGAAATTCGACACCAGGACAGAAATTGCCAAGGTACTTCTTCGTTTAAGAACGGTCCAAGCACAAGGAAACCACCAATATTAACAACAACCCCAGTAGACTTTTAAAAAAGAAGTAACCAAGTGCGTATGTTTACACGGAGAAATGTGTATGCCACAGCAATGAGCAACCAAATGTATCTTGTTGTGCTCGGTGTGAGTACAAGAGTTAGCTGTTTGCCTTCTTTACTGGAAATGCATAAATAAATAAATATTCATAAAAATATATACACCTATGGTGGGTGTGTGCGTGTATATCTGTGCGTTTATTAATTTATGAGGAGCGCACAAGGGACAACAACAAACTTTTAAAGAAACAAACAGAAAAAAAAACACCGAACAACGAACGAACTGAAATTCAGAAATTCAGAAATTACTAAAACAAAACAAAACACAAATCCGAAGACTAGAGAGCTGTCAAAAGCTTCTTGTTTCTGCCACTCTGTGACACAATTAGCAGTCAAATTGTGTATATATATATATATATAGGTACGTGTGAGTATATATTTGGATTTAAAAAAAAAATTCGAAGAACTTCGCCGACAACAACGACAGACGATGATTACACGAAGACGGAAAAAAATTACAGAATTTGTTGTGAATGTAACCCTCAAAGTAGCACACTCAACCATCAACTAAAATATGCAACCAAAGAGGTCCCAACTGCCATTGATGGAGCACTCTGTATGTGTTGCCCAAGTTTTACGAGGGAGGTTTAGTGGGTATGTGCTTTCAGCCGTTGATGACGTATGCTTGGAGGCACCTGCTTGCCGCTACCACTCAGAGAAAGAAATCCAACACAAAAAACAGTTCTCCAAAAGAAACATAAAAAAAAACATGGAAGAAAAATGGAAGAATAACAGTGGACAGTGAAACCTCCTACTAAACCGTTGAGTGTATTGGTATTTGGGGAGCGAGATGGACGGATGTTTCTCAAGTATTTTTTTTAGTAATATGTAAGTACCTACTACCATAGGAGCATTAAAATTGATGTGGCTTCATGCCGTTAGTTTCTTTTATGTTTCCATACCACGTTGTACGTATATACTGTTGAAAAAGAGTATTGAAAGTTTAAAGGAACAACAACAACTTGCGTGTGCTTCTACCAAGTTCAAAGGCTTGAGTTAAAGCTATTTTCCAGGCGCCACGTTCGTTTCAGTGGTTGGTTCTGAAGATTTTTTTTGCAACAATGGAGATTGTTTCATCTTCAAAAATAGAAGGAACCTATGTGTCCGTGAGGCCAAAAGTCAATATTCCTATACGAATTTTTTTTTTTTTTTAATTTTGTTAGGTGGTAGGCATATATAGATACATATATGTTGGTATATTTATGTGACACAAGTTGTAAGTGTTTGAAAGGGATCGATCTATTTTTAATTGGTGTCCTTGCAACAAGTATACTTTTTTTTTGTTCCTATTCTTATGTGATGATGATGATGATAGATGCTTGATGATAAGTTTTTTTTTTGTGTTTTTAGGTGAAAGTGAAAATTACTCCAGTAGGTTATTGAGTCCACAGATGGCCAGGAGTTTATACCTAGCCAAGTTCCAATGGAATATTTCAAAGATGTAACACAGTTTCAAATTTTCTCATATGGTCCATATAGCATTGTTCTTAAAAATCGAAGGTATTTTAAGGTCTATTCCCGACAACATTCCAACCGTTATATATTTAAGCAATTATGTGTTATATTTTATTTTAAACATCGTAATTTGTAATTTTTGCAGTATGAATGCATGTTCAAGTAAATAAATGATTATAAGTATATCCGAAACTTCTCATTTTTTCTCTTTTATTTATGAAGCATAAAATATTTTTTGGTAAGGGTTTTCAAATAAGGACTTGATAACTTTTTTTTGAATAAAATGCAAATCATATGAGATATTTCAAAAACTTTATTATCGGCTTGAAGTACAATCAAGCCACGTTTGCAGCGGTCGATTCGTTGGACCCAATTTTCGATGACTCGGCCAGGGCCACACATTTCGGCTGAAACGATTATGTCTCTGAGCTCTTCCAACGTCGTCGGCTTGTTGGCATAAGCCAATGACTTAACGTAGCCCCAAAGAAAATAGTCTAGAGGCGTTAAATCGCATGAACGAGGCGGCCAATCGTGAGATAACACATTCATCAAACTTACTCTTCAATAAATCGACTGTAAGGTGTGCTGTGTGGCTTGTGGCACCATCCCGTTGAAACCACATGTCGTCCAAATCCATATCTTCCAATTCGGGCCAAAAATAATCGGGAATCATGGCGCGATAACGTTGGCCATTCACAGTGACGTGACGATCGTTATTATCGATGGCCCAATAACGCCGCCGGCATGCAGACCGCATCAAACAGTTATTTTTTGCGGATGAAGTGGTGATTCATGAAGCAAATGGGGATTTTCACCTGACCAATAACGTATATTTTGTGATGAAATTCAGCGATTGCTCTTAAAGTTCCGGTCAACGACTCCGAATTTCGGTACAAAATTTTATAATTTGCAGATGTTGCTCGCTCGTGTATTTTACCATTAAATTCACAATGACGGTTGATGTTTAGTGAAATCAAATTCAAAGTTGTCAAGTACCTATTGGAAAACCCGATATATAATAATTTCATACTTCTTAAGCCCATCAGTGGCGTGACAACAGGGTGGTGAGAAAAAAAATTGCCCCCTTCGTTAAAGAAAAAAGACGTCGGTATCTGTATCTGGTTTCTATTTTCTATTTTTGTGTATAAGCGTGGCCCAAAGAATTATTAAAACGCTTGTCATAAATTTACACAGTACCACCGCAGTTCGCCGGGAGAATTAGCAGGCCCCCTTTTTTAAGAAAAGCTTAAGTATTCATAGTAGTTTTCGTGTCCTTTCGAAAAACTTCGGGCCCGGCGGAAATTTCTTTCTTTAAACTTAAGTACGGCATAAATCAAGCTTGAACTAGGAGTTTGAAAAATTTCTACCCAGTTCGAGAATTGAACTCACGATCTTTTGGACGAGCAAACACAATATATATATATTTTTTATTAATTTTTTTTATTTTCTTCATTAATTTATCATTAACTTAATGCTTGACATAATCTTTAGCACTAGTTTAAATATCAATTTAACTAACTAACTGGTCCTAAGCGGCCGCTGTAAATTACATACTGCGTCAGCATACCTGAAAAAAAACCCATAAAATATCCTTCTCATCTTTTTTTTATTATATCCGAATAAAATTGAACAAAATTTCGTGTTGTGTGCGCATCAAGCGAAAACGACAAAACTAATTTGAAAAAATATTTTTTTGATTAATAGAATTTTTACTAGAGAAACATATAGGACATAATTTTTTCATAATAAACTAACAAAAACTTGGTAAATTGGCCAAACAAAAATTTGTTTATTTATTCAGTCTGATATAATAATAAAATTGTTTTAGTAAAATTGGTGTTTTGTACGGGCAACGTTCCGCGCGATTCGCCCATTGTACGGTCGCCATAATCGTGATACCGAAAGGACTATTTTTGAGTCCACTGGTTCAGTAAACCAACAACCAACACCCATTTGCCGACGAAACGCAAGATCTGCCTATAACATCGCTGCCATCCGTGAGAGTGTGCAAGAGAATCCCAGGCAGTCGATTTCGCATCGCTCACAAGAACTCGGTTTTTCGCAGACCACCACTTGGTGAATTTTGCGTTTTGACTTGGTTCTATTACCGTACAAAATTCAACTTTCAACTGAGCCAGGAGCTGAAAGTAAACGACCATAGACAACGACGGGTGTTCGTTGAATGGGTTCTGGAGTAGTTGGCAACTGACCATAATTTCCATCGAAAAATCATGTGAACTGGCCACCGAAATCGTGTAATTTGACCCCATTAGACTTTTTCTTATGGGATTTTCTTATGTCGCAGATCTATGCAAATAGGCCACAAACAACAGCGGCCCTTAAAGCCAACATAACCAATGCCATGGGTCAAATTCATTTTGAAATTGATTTATGAGCTAGAGTCATGGAAAATTGAACACTTCGGATGCACGCCACCAAGAGAAACTGCGGCGGACATTTAAGCAATGTTATATTTCACACACAATGGCATCAATAGACCTTTCAAACAAATACAAAATATTGATGATATCTCACACACACTTTGTTTTTTTTTTTTTTAAACTTAAAGTTAGGAAGTACTTAATGAAAGACCCTTCAGTAATTTTGAGAGCGTTTAAGGCCATATCATAAGCATTAATTAAAATAAAATAAAAAAAGCGGGCAGCAGTGGTGCAGTAGATAAGATCTGTGCTTGTTAAGCGAGAGATCCTGAGTTCGACTCTCTGTTTGGTAAGCAATTTTTCTATTTTTCCGTAGGTTTTAAGTTTACTGCGCCGAAAAACAAAATTCTTTCCCATCTCTCTAATTCTTCTAACTAGTGTCGTGCAACATCCCGTTGCATTCTAAAAGGCATTATGCCTTACAGACACATAGTTAAAAATTATTATTAATAAAAGAAAAGGTCTTTTAAGTTTATTTCAACTAAAAACCATATAATACGCTTAAATGAAATAAATAAATGTTAAAAAACTTAAAGCGTTGAAATTTAATTTTCACACTGGCGAATGTACCTAACAGACAATGTACACTTCTATTTAAAATTGAAGAAAAATGTATGAAATCAAGTTCTGACGTCAGCTCTTTTGTTTATAACTTAAATATTGCAAAAAGAATTTTGTAATTTATTTCATATTTTTAAAATACCTATTCAATGTTCGAAGAATTTGCCTTTTTAAAATGTTTTCATTAAATTAGTGTGACCTAAAAAATTTGCGAAAAGAATCTGAAAAAGGATGTTCAGAAAAGTGGAATATTACACAAAATTGCACTAGCGATTGTCTAGTCTAATACCTCTGCCTACATATATGTATATTATATAATATTATTTCAAATACTTGCGTAAGTTTGCAATTTTTCAGTCCTTACATTTACTTATAAACTGTGATAACCGGATGACAAACATCTGTACTGTATATAAGTATGTAAAGTACTTATCTAGTTTAATATTTCATATTTTTTCCTGTTTTTTTTTAGCTTCAAATGTACAAGAAATAGTGCTAGAACCAATTCACATCGGCAACACTGGACATGCGAAAATATAATCGCCACTGTGTGCCCCACTTTGAAACTGCCATTGTGACTTTAAAAAGGGGTAAATATTATTATTGTTTGTGTGCGCTGTGTTGCACAACTTTTCTCTCCTTCTCGTACAGTCGCACAAAATGATGGCATCAGGTTGCTTCTTTAGTATGCGAGAGGTATTTAATTTATAGTCATACTTCATACAATATTTTGTCTTTGGAATCATTTCTTACAATCCTTCCAAAACAAAACAATTTGAAAAAAAATGTGTTTACTTTAATCTCACAAAATCAAGAAGGAAAAAACATGTCCATGTATCTGAACACAAAGAAAATTCCAACACGCCCAGAGCAGCAGGGAACCATTGTGAATTGACTAACATTGAAAACTTTACTCGGTCTTTAGTTATGTGTGCCCCCTTGATACCAATGGTGGCAGTTCTGGCAATAGTGGTGGATGGATTGCAGAGTTTAGGGGAGCAAATCTTGACTCTAGGAGATGGTAATGGTAGTGCATGTTTGGAAGATGGTGGCTTGGCAGTGGGGAAAGTATTTGATAATATTACAAATTGGCAGACCAGTTTTGTTTTTTTTTTTGCTTGGCAAGGAAACTTATTGTTTAAAAATATGAGCTATGAGAAGGCCTAGAAGCCAAAACCAGCTTTGGTAAGATTTTGTATCGGACAACTTATTTTATTTTGTGTTTACTATCTCTTTGGGGAACATATCATTTTTTCAATGGGAATAATGATAGTTGGTTATACCTCATGAGGACCTACCTAAGACGGAAATTAACATTTTCGGTCTCAATAGATTTTTTTCTAAATTATCTTAAATTTATAATCATACAGGAAATATACGTTCTTCATCTTTACACATCATAAATAAAAATTAGGTGTTTGTTTTTAATATCAAAATAACAGTTAAGAAGTTGCATACGAAAGTATACACAGTACTTATAACAAAAACATACTTTTTAAAATTTTTGTCTGTCGGTCTTTCTGTCTGTTTGTTCCGGGTAATCTCTTGAACCGCTGCTCCTATTTTGACGGGATTTTCACAGGGATTAAGAAAGGCTATTTTATTTGCCCCTAGGGGTCGCTGGAGAAGTTTTTTTGAAAATGTTTATTTAGGCAAATAGATGCTGTTGTATGGTGTTTCTAATTTATCACTCGCAGATAGCTTATTTCGTAAGAAGTAAGGTATACCCGAGCAACGCCAGGTGGGTAAGCTAGTTTTCTAATAAAGGTTTGTTAGTGGAGAGTACGATACTTTTGGTGATAAGGTTTAATGGCCGATTTGTATAGAACAGTTACTTACAGGCAGGGTCTTTCTTCCACCGTTTGCGCGGGAGGGGCAATATTCAAAAAAAAAAAAAGCTTAAAATAGAAATAAAAATATTAAAAAATAACAGTTAAAAGTTAGGTATAACTAAGCATTGTATGTTTTATTAAAGCTAGAAATCTCTTCTATTATTTTCTTTCTAAATAAAGTAATAGGGTAAAAGCGGGGGAGATGGTTTTGTCAATTTCGTTCAAATTAAATGAATTTTTTTCTAACAATGCAGAATCATTTATTTATTTAATATTCAACGTTAATTAATGTTAACAGAAATTCATAAATTATATTAATGTTTTTAAATGCAAAAATTAGAAAGAAAGAAAGATCTACCCCTATTGTGTGGGAGAGATGGTGAGATGGCGCAGGTCCTTATTTTAAATTTGTATTAGCACATTCATTACACATATGGTAGAACGATGTGCAATCAGTTATTCTTCAGCACCAGCCTACGCAGATATTTTCGCCGAAATCTTCCGGCCCATCAGAATGTTCATGCAAAGATACTGTGCCTTCGGATGCAGTTGAATCATTGCAATCTTCTTAGCCTTTTTCTGTTTTAGGACTGGCATCTTGTTTTGCTTTTATTTTTGGATGTCGGTATTTCCTTCTGTGTTCAATATTCGAGCTTTTTGCTTTAGTGTTTTGACTCGTGTTGGCCTTGATGTTGATGGAACCTGCGATAGGACTGCAAGCGCTTTGCTTGGAGTTTAATCGCTGAAATCTTCTGTTGTGGACAAATATGTTTTTCTTTAATGGATTCCTGTCCATACGTTTTTAATTGTTTTATTCTTACCTGCGTTGCTCTGGAATATTCTCTTGTCTTTGAGAATTTTGAAGTGGTTGGGAACTTGGACTATGATCTAGCGTCAATTCACGAGTATTCCTATGGCTGTGAAAGCTGCAATACCATTACTTGTTGGGCCAGAAGAACTCCAAGCTTCGTACAGAAGTCCACCAAACTGCAGTCGGGTTATTTAGCGAGCAAGATTGTGTTTTAAGTAGGAGTTGGAAGCTGAGTTGTAATATGTCTTAAAGGAGCGGAAATAAGCCCTATCCAAAAGCAGAAGGAACTGTGTTGAATGAGGCGAAAGACACAAGAGCACAATCTCATTTGACGTTGCAAACTCCAGCATTTCGCCTTCGCTGCAGTGGGAAGAATGTCCATCCAGAATGAGAAGCACCTTATCCATTGGTTTGTTTGGAATAAAATGCTCTTTGAGCCAACGGAAAAAAATGTGACTTGTCACGTAGGCTGACTTCTCTCCCATATATACAACTGGCCAAATCTGGATGACGCTTCATAAACAGTTCAAACCAGCCCTTACCCGCTTTTTTTAATTCATTTGAAAATCTGCGCGGGATCTTACAGAAACGAATACTGGCTACTTCGATTTAGAATGTTTAAACGATTTATATTTAAATGTTTCGGCAAATAAATAAACTAGATATTTATTGTGCGCCATTTTCCTCGCTTTTACCCTATTTATAAACAGCTTTTGAATAAACTTACTTCAAACTCGACATTTTGAGAAAAAAAAAAGAATTTATGTTGATTTTTTTTTCAAAATTAATATAATTTGTACTAAATTTGCTTAAAATATTCGTTGTTTCTTTTAATTTTATAACCAGATGGTCTTTCATTAAGCGCTTCCTAACTTTAAATTTTAATAAAACAAAGTGTGTATGAGATATCATCGAAATTTTTTATTTGTTTGAAAGCTCTATCAATGCTATTGTGATATTTTTGCCTGGGGTTCGACAAATAAAACTCAATGAAAATTCCAAAATAATACAATAAATCTCTTTATTTTATAAAACACAACGTCTTTCAGTTTAAATAACACCAATTTAACTTATTTCACTTATTCACAATTCAAATACGTTTTTATAATTCAACACTTTTTATTTAATCTCAATTCAATCACTTTTTACTAATGCTTCAAGTTGTTAACAATTCCACTTTCGAAAATAAACTGAACTTTCAATGCAATCTACTCTTGTATTTATACAAGTTTACAAGCTTCTGGAAGCTTCTGTCTGGTTCTGGCACAATCTAAGCTTTCGGTACTAATTCGAGTCTCGAATTAGTACTTCAAGTTCGATTTAGTACTCAGTTAAAACATATTGCAAATATGTAGCATACTTTTAGGCGCTCACAATGAATGTTGGTTGTTGTACACAATGAATCCAACAGATGTCGTTAATTTACAAAATGTATCCTCCGAATATCTAAACTTGTTGCCACATCACATTGTCCCCCTCTTAGTTTTGTTCGTCCCGAACAAGCACATCATCATTGTTTCCGTGGTAACGATGCAGTCGATCCAAATGGACAATTTTCATTTTTGCTCTTGGTCCTCGTTGGATTCGGAAAACGACGTCATTAATGCGCATAACTACTTGGTAGGGACCTTCCCAGTCCTGCTGAAGCTTGGGCGATTCTCCTTTTCTGCGATGTGGGTTGTAAAGCCATACCAGATCTCCCTCATTGAATTCAGGTGCTGTTGCTCGCGCATCGTATCTGGTCCTCAGGCGGTCTCTCGCAATGTTAATATTGCTTTGGGTTTTTTTTGCGTGTGTCGTTGATCCTTTTAATCGGGGCGCTCACTTTGTTCTGGTGCATCTTAGCGCTTGCCTTGACTTTGGGTCCTCTACCAGCTTTGCACGTGGTGCACTTTCGACACCATCTCTCGACATCTTTTCTTACAGTTAACCAATAAAAACGTACCCGTACCTTTTTCCGTGTCTTGTTGATTCCTAAGTGCCCACCGGATTCTTCATCGTGCATTTTCCTTAAAATCTCCTACACTTTCGACCGTGGCACCACAAGCTGCATCTTAAAGGATCTTCCATTCGGCATTTCCCATTTTCTCCACAAAACACCATCTTTTACATGGAGAGAGTCCCACTGCGCCCAGTATGCCTTTAAGGTAGGACTTCTGTCGGAGATGTCTCTTGCATTCGGCTTATCTATAGATTCCTTCCATACAAGAATGGGCTCGATGTCAGGATCTTCCTTTTGTGCATTACGAAGTTCTTCCGCAGTCCAACCCTTTACAGGTTCAGCCCTTAGTCTCTGAACAGAAATACTTTCGTCCTTCTTACCGTTCAAACACCTAGGATGCGCTCTTTCTGAAGATGGCCGTAGGATTTGATGACTGCTTATGATCGTCCGAAGATTTACAGCATTCTCGTTTCCGTACACCATTGGAATCTCGACGATTTAATACCTTAACACCTGCATTCGAAAGTCTAGGACTACTTCATGTGCCTTCATAAAATCCACACCTAGTATGCAGTCGTCGCATATGTCAGCTACCAAGAATGCATGTGCTAAGGTCAGCCCTGCCAGTTCTATCTTCAGAAGTACCTCTCCGTATACTTTTGCTACTTCTCCTGTAGCTGCCTTCAGACTGTTCCAGATGGTGTTGTGTAGCCAGGACGTCTGGACAAGGCCTCTTCTAATTATGGAGGCCGTGGCACCCGTATCGATAGTGGCCACACATTTTCTGTTGGCGATGACGGTCTCCACCGTCAAACTATGGTTGCATCGTTTCGTTTGCGCAACTTGGATAATGGTCCTGGGGGCGTTCATTTCATCAACCGACTTCTGCTCTGCAAAGTTGGTTCTCACGCGCTTTCCACGCTGATGTATCCCCAAATCATGCCCGGTAGGGTAAGCGATATCCCTGTCAGTAGGCCTTTTTCTCGCGCTATGTGGGCAGCTTACCTGTGGAGATCTGCATTGTCGCTGTAGGTGTCCTAGCTTGTTGCAATTCCAGCATCTCATTTGACCTCGAGCAGTGTTCGGGTTTTGTCTTTCAATGTCGACACGTTGACATGAGCACTCTAGCGTAGCCATTTCCCTGACGCGATGGCTACCTTGCGAAGCTTGGTCTGCTGCTTCCATTGTCAGGGCAAATGCTAAAGCCTCAGCGAGCGTTTTCTTACCTGCCATTCCCACAGCCATTTGTAGTTTTCCATCTGCAATGGCATTAGTGAACGCATCGGTTGCCAGTTCGTTTATGATTTCCCTGCTGGTATTGGGATAAGACAAATTGGCCAAGCGCTCGATGTCAGCTTGCAATTGTTGTAGCGTTTCACCTCTTGCCTGGACCCTTCGGCGCAACTGGACTCGGTAGACTTGCTGCATGTGGTCGTCGCCAAACCTCATCTCGATTGCCTTGACCATGGCATCATAATCATGACGTTTGTCTTCAGGAATGGTCTGCAGCAATTCGGCAGCTGTTCCTCTGAGTGCAAGCGTAAGAGCAATTGATTTGTCTTCGTTGTCCCAGTTGTTCGTCAAGGCGGCAGCTTCAAATTGCCTTTTATAAATTGGCCATGATGTTTGACCATCGAAGACAGGGGGCTGCATTTCCTTTCTTCGTGGACCGTCGCTCGAATATTCCCGAACCTTCTGCTTTTTCAAAGAATCAAATTACTTAGCCAGATGTTCGTACTGTTGCTCTACACTTACGAACTTTTCTTCCATGTTTTGTGTTTTGGCTTCGAATTTCTGATCGATTGTTTGAAGTCTTTTGTCGAAGAGAACATTCTGTGCATCGAGTTTGTTTTCGAGACCATCGAATTTACTTTCGAGAACGTTCCTTTGGTCTTCGAGAACGTTCCTTTGTTCGTTTAGTTTTTGCTGGAGAATTTCCAACGAATTCTTCTGCTCATTCTTTTGTTCGTCGAATTTCGATAGAAGCAACTTCATGAAAGCAGGCATTTCATCGGCTGTACTTACTGTGCATTCCCTCCCTTGTTCTTCAACATCAAACAACATGGTATCGGGGTCTCCACCATCCATAGAGATAGCATTCTGAAGTCGGAGCAATAGTTCCTTTTTCAGCCCCGAAGTCTGAAGATTTCTTTTTCCTAATTCTTCTTTCAACTCAGCTGTTGTCAATTGTTCTAATTTGGACCCATTTTATGTAACCGAAACACAATTTTCGCAACACAGTCAATTTTATTTTAATGTCTCTTCTAGAAAAATCTTTTTCAAACACTATTTTTAACAAAAATATTCGCTATTCACAGTTTTATAGCAAAATCAGTTCACTTTCACATTAACATAAGTCACCGAAACTGTTTTAGAAAATGTCACTATGGTATTTTCTAGCACTTTACTGAGTTTTATCCCCAATTTCTGACACCAATGTGATATTTTTGCCTGGGGTTCGACAAATAAAACTCAATGAAAATTCCAAAATAATACAATAAATCTCTTTATTTTATAAAACACAACGTCTTTCAGTTTAAATAACACCAATTTAACTTATTTCACTTATTCACAATTCAAATACGTTTTTATAATTCAACACTTTTTATTTAATCTCAATTCAATCACTTTTTACTAATGCTTCAAGTTGTTAACAATTCCACTTTCGAAAATAAACTGAACTTTCAATGCAATCTACTCTTGTATTTATACAAGTTTACAAGCTTCTGGAAGCTTCTGTCTGGTTCTGGCACAATCTAAGCTTTCGGTACTAATTCGAGTCTCGAATTAGTACTTCAAGTTCGATTTAGTACTCAGTTAAAACATATTGCAAATATGTAGCATACTTTTAGGCGCTCACAATGAATGTTGGTTGTTGTACACAATGAATCCAACAGATGTCGTTAATTTACAAAATGTATCCTCCGAATATCTAAACTTGTTGCCACATCACACTATTATATGTTGAATGAGTAATTTAAGTAAAATTTACGAGAAAATGCTAAAAATCATTCCCTGATCAGCAGTTCGGGTTCAGAAGATTTCACTCTACGTCTTATCAGGTTAAAAGAATATGTCAACATGTCAAAAGTAGCTTTTAATTCCGTATGGCACAGGGGAATAATTTATAATATAAAAAAATTTAAAATTCCAGAGTTTTCTTCCCAACCGATGTTTTAGTGTTCATGTCAATAGCCAGTGTTTCTTCAATAGTTAGGTTCAATTTTGTCCCTCAAGGCTCTGTACTTAGACCTCTTTTATATAATTTGTGCACCAGATTTCTAAACCATCCCTCACTGTGAATTTAATATTTTCGCTTATGACACAGCAATTGATGAACTTGCTCTAAGCAACGAGAGGAATTTTTTGTTGAATAATTTTCCCAGATGAAAACTACAGATTTTCTTACAATGACATACTAAAAAAAATTTAAAATATGTATTCGAAAATTAAAATAAAACGACTTTTTAAAAAAACTGGTCGAACGATTTTCAATATTTTTACTTGCTATTATAGGGAACTATAGGGCAAGTTTAGGATTCGTGAATATAAAAAAAATTGAGATAACAATGAAACATTACATTACGATCAAAGAGAATTCTGTCTGCCTGTCTGCTGTCAGTATGTATAACGAGCTGCAGCCTAAACGGCTTAAGCGATTATCTTCAAATTTGGTGTGTGTGATTCTTTCGGCATTCCTCAGAGGGTAAATTGAAATTTAATTTTTAGGCCTAAAAATAACGGTACTCATATGACCGTTAAGGAAAAGCTTATTTTTCCCGAAAACGGTTTCAACGATTTTGATGAAAAAAAATTGAGGATTGGTATTGGCTATCATTTGATTAGAACGGGAAAAGTCTATTAACGGTACCTTTCATTCAACGGTAACGGCTCTTTTAATTTCTCTCAAATTTTATATAACTTAATAGAACTATCAAATGGTTATACCAAACAACCAAATTTCGGAAAAATGATCTTTTTTAGGTAACTATAACTTGCGCCTGCAGCAACTAAATCTTGCCAAAAATCTTGCTGTGGGCTCTGGTTGCATTCCGTGAGTTCCGCGAGTTTCTAACAATCGAGCAATGCGACGATGATCCCTATCCAAACAAAAACTTTCATCAAAATTCTGGCAATTCTGGCGCAATAGATTCTTAATTCCACCAAGCGCAGCGTTATAAATTCATATAAACTTTTAACTTTAACACACACGATCGGATATTTGCATAATATTTTTTTTAAAAAGGACCTCAGGTTAAAAACCCTAATACAGATGTACCAAGCTATAGCTATGAGCAGGACCACCGAGCAGAGGCGTATACAGGGGGTAGGTACTAAATTAAAAATAAAAAAAACTATTTTTTTGTACAAAATTTACAGTATATGCGCACCTATCTATTTATCTTACAGTTAGGTTATGTTGTCTTTTTTAGCCTTATGAAGACTCATGTTTAACAGTTATTGTTTTTATTGAATAGAAAATAAAAAAAAAAAACTGAATTAACAATTACTCGCATTTCATAATGATTTATGCTAACTTTATATAGACAAATTTCAAAGAGAATTCATTCTATATGTGATACTAGCTGATCCTTCCGGCGTTGCTCGGGTACACTATCATTTCTTCAATTTTTACCATGTAAAGGACATTTTTGGTCATAACTCCGGTTCTAGACATCGGACAGCAAACAAATTTCTCATATGCAGTCTACAAACATGTCCTTAGATCTCCTAAAAATTTCATTCAAATCGATTAAGCCGAAAAAGTAGTTCGCGCCCAAACATAATTTGGATTGTTCTTTATATAAATATACAGATTACTTGCAATTGTTAGGATATATAATGCTAATCGGTTAATTGTCTTTATATTTAGTACATATAAGGAATTTTTTCAGTTCAAATATTAACCGTAAAAGCTTATTATCCGGCTCCAAGAGTTTTTATAATAAAAAACCCGTGTGCTTTTGAAGATTTTGTGGATTATGTTAAGGTGAACAAAATTTTAAAGATGATGCACTAAAAACTGAATGTTTTTTGTTTCTTCGACTTTCTCGAGAAATTGATCACCGATAAGGTACAATCAAAATTGATATTCAGGAAGAATGTATGAGTATGTAGCCAAATAAATTTCCTATTAAAACATTTTCGAATAACCGTTTTTTGTATTTTTAATAATTGAGAAAACAAATTTTTCAATATTTTGAAAACGGGTGGGTGGCTAATTTTTTTATATCTAGTTCTTAAATGTAGGTCATTTTTGTGCTTGAATAAGGCCATACAAGTATCTTCATCTGCATCGACATCTGCAAAAAAGAGGACGATAGAAAGGCAAACCAAAATGCAGAGATTATAGTGAAAATGAACATTTTCATTTTTATTATACTCGTAGTATTTCATCTGCAACATTGTTTTATTTGTTCGGGTGATTTTGTTTATTAATATTTTTCAATCCATATTTTCTTCGGATGGGTATTTTGAATTGAGGCACTCGAATGTGCCCATGAAATATGTCAAAAAGTTATAACTTTTAGAACTTTTAGTTAGTTAGTTTTAGTTAGAACTTTTAAAAAAAAAACGCATAAAATTTGCAAAATCTCATCGGTTCTTTATTTGAAACGTTAGATTGGTCCATGACATTTACATTTTGAAGATAATTTCATTTAAATGTTGACCGCGGCTGCGTCTTAGGTGGTCCATTCGGAAAGTCCAATTTTGGGCAACTTTTTCGAGCATTTCGGCCGGAATAGCCCGAATTTCTTCGGAAATGTTGTCTTCCAAAGCTGGAATAGTTGCTGGCTTATTTCTGTAGACTTTAGACTTGACGTAGCCCCACAAAAAATAGTCTAAAGGCGTCAAATCGCATGATCTTGGTGGCCAACTTACCGGTCCATTTCTTGAGATGAATTGTTCTCCGAAGTTTTCCCTCAAAATGGCCATAGAATCGCGAGCTGTGTGGCATGTAGCGCCATCTTGTTGAAACCACATGTCAACCAAGTTCAGTTCTTCCATTTTTGGCAACAAAAAGTTTGTTAGCATCGAACGATAGCGATCGCCATTCACCGTAACGTTGCGTCCAACAGCATCTTTGAAAAAATACGGTCCAATGATTCCACCAGCGTACAAACCACACCAAACAGTGCATTTTTCGGGATGCATGGGCAGTTCATGAACGGCTTCTGGTTGCTCTTCACTCCAAATGCGGCAATTTTGCTTATTTACGTAGCCATTCAACCAGAAATGAGCCTCATCGCTGAACAAAATTTGTCGATAAAAAAGCGGATTTTCTGCCAACTTTTCTAGGGCCCATTCACTGAAAATTCGACGTTGTAAGTCTATTCATGATGAAATGTCAAAGCATACTGAGCATCTTTGTCTTTGACACCATGTCTGAAATCCCACGTGATCTGTCAAATACTAATGCATGAAAATCCTAACCTCAAAAAAATCACCCGTTAGTTAATTTATGGGAAGCCTTTAATGTGTATTCTTTTTATCTCATATACATATTATTGATGATGTATGTAGATTCATGTAAAGCCTTTAAAAACTCTTGCCACAGCACGAGTGTGAAAGAAGATTTGTCCCATGAAATCATTTACACGATGGACAACTGGGGGAGTCATATACAAAATCTAGCAGCGTGGAATATGGCCGAAGTGTTTTATTTAGGATGAACAACGTTTTTGATATAATGACTTACCCCAAGAATTAAGGCTGTATACGCCCTGCGTGCCGAGAGAATATTCCCACCTCTTGAAAACCATTTACGGGCCCCACTTTTTTTAAGAAAAATTTAAGTATTTGTAGTAATTTGTGTGTCCTTTCGAAGAACTTCACCCGTCTCAGCTTTTTTAGCTATGAGCTAAAAACGTCTGGCTCAAAAAATGCGGAAGTCTGTTTCAAATGCGGAAGTAAGCAACTTCAATTCTCCAAATTACTACATATTCGCTGCGGATCCATGATTGTAAAGTGGAAGTCACTAGGACTTTGTTGTGAAATAAAATGTAAATAAGCATACAAAATAAATAAATAAAAAAAAAAAAAACCTTTAAACCCTCTAAGCTCCTTAGCCTCTATTAGCTCATCGTTATATATATGTATCCGTCTTTTAATATTATATTAATTAACATTATGCCCTTTTTGAAAACGAACTTAAAATAAAAAAAGAAATGAAAAAGGGGGAACCAAAACACAAATTAAGCTTTTAGTTTGCAAAAAGATTTTGCAGAGCAGAAAATAGTTTTCCATCGGGGTAAGACCACTGTTGATGAATGCATCCCTTACAAATGGACTTTTAGTTTTTCCAAAAAGTTACTTGTTAAAAATACTTTATGAATACAGTCAGTCAGCCAGTCAGCGCAGCATACCATCACCGATCCTTCTTGACTTTTTGCACGCGGACTATATGAATGGAATGGAATAACTTTAATGTATCTCTGAATCCTTGTCAATAGGATATGCAAAAAAGAGAAGCAATAAATTGTATAAAGTAGGGATCCTGTTTGAAATATGTGTGCGGAGATAGCGAAGAATCCTTAACATCATCTGCTGCCATTGTACGTATACTCAATTACTCAAGCATATTTATTTTGATTAAAATTTTTCCACAAATACATATATAAAGTAAAAAAACGTAGAATTCCTTAACCGATAATCCTCTTTCGGTCCTTTTTCCTCGATTTAGTTTTTCCCCATCTTTCGAATGGATGGTGCGGCATATCTATTCTGTGTGTAACAATACAAGCTTAGAAAAATAATCTTGAATTCCCACAGGATAATGATTCTTTTTTTTAGCGATTTACAAGCGTGCATCATCTTTAAGTGGCACCTTCACATGCTCTATTTTTAGTCCTTTTATGCCCTCTGATAAAAACCTTTTCTCACTCCTCGTTCCCAACCTCGAGGGCACATAGGTAGGTACACTTTCAAAAATGATACTCAGAACAAATAATTCTTTGGAGAGATGATGAATTCGAATGTGTGCACATGTATTATCTACCCAAGGACTCCCCCAATCGATATAAGTAAAAAGGAAAAAAAAAATTGGCAACATTCCAACAAAGCAAAGGATAATCCGTTAAAGGATTCCCTTCTGTGCGTTTGAATTGGAATGCTTTCTGTGGCAAGTCCGAATTCTATGCAAGCTGTATGCTGTGCTGTATGGAATGAAGAAGCGCACGTATTTTCACAAGGGGGAACTCATTGGTATAAATGTGCGCAGATTTTCACCTAAAGTCGGATTCCTTGTGTTTAACCGCATAGCATTATCTTATTGTGCGTTAGTTGTATGTCTTCGGGCGAGGGGGTGGAGGTAAATGCATGTTAGATCTCTGACAGGTGAGAGTGATGACTTTTGGGTCTTTTAAGATACGCAACTTATGTCTACTTGAGGCAACTTCATTATACTTTTGGTTTTGTTGGTGTAGAAAAAAAGAATCCTTTTTTTCATGCTGCGGTTTGTATGCTGGAAAAAGGAAATAAATTTATATTTTAAAAAAGGGTTTTTGACTGTTTGATTTAGGTATATTGGCTTAGGAAAGATTGCGCTTATACAAATAAGTTTACACTTGTCTTATGGCGGATAGTTTGTGTGGAGTTAGCTTCTAAAATTCTAGGTTAATTCAAGGTTAAGACCTTGTGTTAAGATTTTGACAATTAATTAATGAACTTAATGAGTCTAAGGCTTTGAAAAAGCGATCCCCTTTTTATAACTAGCCGACCACTAAAATAGTTTTGGCAACCCTTTCAATGTTGATTAAACAGCGGGGACGTTAGGTAAATAAGAAAGGAAGGCGGATTTGTTTAAAAGTTCTGAATTTTTAAATGGGAGGAAAAAGAATGAGGCATTTCACATTCTTGTGGTACGGCTAAGGAAAGAATTCCTGTATTTGATTGTGTGTCCGAAGTTTGAATCAGGGGTAAGCTTATGGGCATTTCTTAGCAGTGCAAGTTTGTATAACGGGTGTGAATTATTTTAGAGAATGAATGCAGGTGGCTGTTTCGTTGGAGCAGTGTCGATCTAAAGCTCGGAAATATGTTCGTAGCCTAAGAAAGAATTTCTTTAACGTGTTCGTCTAATCTGTATAATACCAGGCCAGCTGTTTTGGCCCTAAGTGAGACACATGTTGAAGTAAATACTAATTTATCAGAATTTGCTCTACATGGGTATAGCTTATAGGGCTATTACTCTTTTTCCATCATGGTCTTGTGGTCTATGTTAGGAATGATATTGCTTACCAGAGCCTTCCCCAATACGGGCAATTTTCCAACACGGAATTTAACTTCTTGTGGCTCAAATTCACTGTCCGCAAGCATGTTATTCATTATTGTTTTATTTACAGGAGTCCAAATCTCGACAATTATTCGACTTGATACGAGTTTGATGCGCCGTCCGATTCCATATCCTTTCCTTTTGTCCTCGCACTGAAATTGTTATTGCGGGCGTTTTCAATGCACACAATTCCAACTGGCTCCGCTATTCTGGGTCAGACAACACCCGAATGAAGGCATTTCGAGATCTTTGCCGGGTTACATCACCTTACTCAACTGATCAATGTGCCAACGCGTATACCGGATGTTGTTGAGCAATTCTTACTTCTCACCCTGATAAATATACCATTAGTTTAACTTCTCCATTTGGCACTTCGGACCATTGTGTCATTTCAGCTAATTTCTCATCCCCCACCCATCCAGTTAAAGAAAAACTTCCCACCAGAACCGTTTGGCAATACGAGAAAGCCAACTTGGACGGCCTGAATTTTTTTTCAGAAACTTTAACTGGTCACTATGCTTCCTCGATAGTGACATTGATGCCAGTGCTGAAATGATTACAAATGTGATTCTTCAAGGGATGCGTGCTTTTATTTCTAACCAGAGTAAAAATATCAAACCCAAAGAACAGTCCTGGCTTAACTCTGAGTTTTAAGAAGCTATGAGGCTCAAAGGAGTAAGTTTTCGATCGTATAGAGCCAACCCTAATATATATGCAACTAACTCTGTTATTGAAAGAACCATTTTGCATGACCAAAAATTACGGCAAAAAATTGTAATTGTAAAAAATTGTAAAACATCTTCAGTTCCAACGCTCATCGATAATAATAAACCAATTGTTTGCTCTTCAGAGAAAAAAGAAAAAAAATGTCAACGACGACCTCTGTTGGAATGACCATATATATTAAAAATTTTCTGAAGTTTTTTCCCCTTCTGATTTGGCTACAATTTTTAAAGCGTTTATTCGCCCTGAACTCGAGTATAACTCACACCTCTGGGCAGGTGCTTCTCAAGCATCGCTACATCTGGTCCATAGAATACAAAACAGAGCGTTAAGATTGATAGGAAATAGAACTGTTTCGCAAACAATTGCTCCTCTCGAACATCGAAGCAATTTTTCATGTCTTTCCTTATTTTATCGTTTCTTTTGTAAAAAATCTTTACTCGAAGTAACCAGTTGCATTCCTGCAATACACGTCTCCCAAGGAATGCTCATCAGTTCACCCTTGAGCAAAATTTCGGACGCACCGTGAAGCATAGAGATTCCTTTTTTACCCGAACAACACGAATTTGGAATGGTTTAACCAGGTGAGGTTTTTCCTTGCCATTACGACTTCAATGCATTCAAAACCAATGTTAATCGACACCTTCTGTCCCTCAAACACAAATCGTCGTGCAAAAAAAAAAACAAAAACGACAACTGAGAGGATTATTCTCTTTTCGCCTACAAACTGAAAAATCTCTTGTCAGCGTATATATGTATATTACTAATACGTCTTCAGTTTTGGGGAGTTAGGAAACGTATAGCTGCTTCTCACACGTGTTCACATACATAACATAAAATGTCAGGGTTTGCAGGGCATGGTCGGTACGAGTCGCAGTTCTTTTTTCTTTTTTCTATGCTCAGCCTGTCAAATTCCTATATATTCTACTCATAGAATCCTTCTAGTTGAATAGATTGGTTAGAAAATTTCTCAGACACTTTTTTTATCAAAATTAAGCAACCCAACATGTTTCCCATCAATAAGATCAGTTTTCAACAATTCAAACCATTTCACACTTTCAAAACGGAGGCGGAGGCCATCTGAACATATCAACTAAGTATCTCCCCTGGACCTGGACTATATCATTCTAGATCTTGGCCAAAAATTCCGACGTTGCCCCAGTAATATCGAATGTCTCTCATAACGATGACTCGGCAGTAGGAATCTTATTTCGGTTCACAACTATTTTGGAAACCACTGAAGCTTAAATAATTATGTTCGTCTAAAAAGCAGTCGCGAAAATTTCATTTCTCGTTAGGATTTTATTTGCCGATAAAGCAGAGAGTATCTCAGGTTTCAGCTTTGCATGGTCTCCGATGTGCGTCTGGGATAGAGCCGAAATGGGGCAATGCTTGCTTTTCACGGTGTGTCGCGTCGTTTGACGATCCGCATTAAAGTGTTTACAGCTTCGGGTATGAATCGCGGAATGGACTCTGGACTGGAATGTTCATTCTTGTCGTTGGTGTTGGTTTTTTTTTTTTATATTAAAGAGAAACCATGTTTTACAATTCACTTTGAATATCTTCAGCTTGGATGCATAGTGACGGATATGAGTTGCGATAGGGCACTGAAGCTACATATTGGACGACTTAATACAAAGTTGCTACTGTAATAATATTGGGTCCTTCTGAATGATGTGATGTGCCAAGACTGGTACTTGTGCCTTTGAAATTAATGCTGGGTATTTGATGTGGGTGCACAGAGGTGTCATTGTCCAATTGCCAATGCTTCAATGGTTTGCAATCGAATTGGAAATTTTTTTTTTTTTTTTTTTTTTGGATCTGCCATAGCTGAGTAGCTCAAGCAAGCGATGTTGCATGCGTTTACCAAATCACAATCATTGTATACATGTTATTGATATGGCATTTTGAATCTGAATCATGTTTAAGGAGGCCAAGTACCAGGATGATACAGAACAAAATAAGTGGATCTTCAATGAAGATTCTAGATTCTTGCGTTTGAGGGCGCTCTAGATAAAAAGAAGGCTGGAAATCTCGTTGTTTATGTTCAACAATTTCAGATTTAGCACAATCCAAAGCTTGTAGTGCTTGTGCACTCAATTCAACGCTGTAAAATCAACCATTCATATTATTCCATCCAGCTAGGAAAGTTTCGGCTAGGGTTCTACATATGAAAACTCATTACTACTTTCAAATTTAAGAGAATTGTTCATATGGTTTGGTTATATAGATCGGGTGGATGGTCCGGCACGGAAGACCTCCAATTCCAACCCTGAATGACGGCACAATAGAAAAAAAAAGGCCGAGATTCCACGCAAGTGGAACAGAACCAACTTTACCTGCAAAACTGGCGGCAGCTAGCTAGGGATCGAGCTGGCTGCAGAAGCTTGTTGATTGAGACCCAGGTGGAAATTTGAATAAAATTCTAGCAGCTGCATTAATGAAGAACTGTCGCTCTGACGTTAGGCATGAAAATCGGGGAATAATCGTTAGGTCAGATCGTCTTGAAAGCGAGAACTGGAATGTATCATACAGGTAAGAAGGCTGGCGCATAGTTATGATGTTAAAAAGCATAACAAGTGGTCGAAGCTTAAGCAAGTTATCAAAGGAGATCCCATAAATACTTTTAAGGGATGTGATCGTAGCGTTTAAGACCAAAGATGTTATTGAATACAACGTTCATCTTCCTTCGACTTAAACTATCAAGTTTACAAAAAATTTCACAGCCGTACGTTTAAATGGGTACGACAAGTACCATTTAGTTTCCAGAGGGATGAAATTTCTTTTTGGCCATAATAATCGAAGGCCCCCAACAATTTGATTGATATGGGTTGTCCAACTTAAGGTTCTGTTAAAGCAAATTCTAAGGTTTTTGGCCGTATCCACAAATTCAATTTTACAGCCTCAAAGAAGAATATCCGGAAAACCTGACAAATCCACGGACCTCTTGGATATAACGAGGCACTTGCTTTTTGTTGAATTAAAAGAAAGACCACATTTGAGTGACCAATTTCTAATTGATGCATCAACACAATCATCAACCATATTAACATGACAGCTTTTTATAAGGTGAACGTCATCAGCAAAAAGGTGTTCCTCACAGTGGCGTAAAAGTTTTGGTGCCTAATTAATATAAATTGAGAAAAGTAATGGACCTAAAATAGAACCCTATGGAACTGCGCTACATATTGGCAAAAAATAAGAAGTTTTGTTCCCCAAAACAACTGCCTGGTATCTCTCGGAGAGGTAAGAAGAAACAAGTCTGACTGCATTTTAAGTTGTCAATAGTTTTTGACAAAGAATGTGTGGCGAGGGCGAAGGACTAACTGTTTATTGGCTAAGAGATCGTTCTGTAAAAAGAATCCAGCTAGTTGTTTCTGCATTATTTTTTCCAGAACTTTGGACAGGAATGGAAGGATAGCAATTCGGCGGAACTCAGTGTTAGAACAATTTTTAGTGATTTTTAGTGTATTTCCATTTGGAGGGGAAGATTCCCTTTTGGAAGAATAGTATTTTAGATATACGTGAGATGTGGTAATATTATTGGTGAAATGGCTTTTAAAAAAGTGGAATGGAGTTTGTCAAATCCAACAGCATTAGATTTCATTGAAATAAAGCTTTGAACTACATCTTCAGTGGTAATACAAGTAAAACCAAAAATTGATTTCGGGCAAGTTGCTGCGGCGGCTGGCTCGAAAAAATTTAAGCCGAGAGGCTCAATTTGCATTGGTGTCATGTAAAAAGGTCCACAGAAGTAAGGTAAGGTTTTGGAATTCATGGTAAGTGAAAGACTCATTTAGAGCTGTCGAGAGAGAGAGGGGGGGGGGGGTAAATTAAAATGTGTTTTAATGGCGTCTATATATTTCAACGCCATCAAGGGTAGAAATCTTCTACTGTATACCAGCGGCACGACCATAGAAATTGAAGTACAACATCTCTCGAGGTTTGAGCTTTTAGGAAATCAAATATCGAAAGCGTTACTTGCTCTTTAGAAAAAAAAAACACTCGGGTGCTGTACCCGAAATTGAAGAAAATGACAATTCTGGAGAAGAAGATTCAAGAAAGATATTTTGTACGTGATAATTGATTCAGTCATATCAATCATAGATTTTCCGTGGTTAAAAAATTGTAGATTTTTTTCTTTTTTTTTGGATGCCAATTGGATCATGAATACCATAACCAGTTTTGATGAGAAATATGCTGTTGACGTAACTCAAGAATTACCGACTGAAATTATTCATCTCACTCGGATATCAAGAATCCATTGCGGCACCCAGGAGTATAGAGGTGGTATTAGTTATTGGGTTCCTCCTTAAACCATCCTGAAATGTTGATGAATTTTAGAATGTTTTTATGGCTTTTTTGGCCCAGTTTGTCGAAGAAGTATTCTCTGAGGGCTTGGCTAGGCTGGGGCATTCACAAAAAAAATTAATAAGAGCCTTCTTCTGCATCAACGTTTTGACACCCTCTGCATAAGCCTTGATGTGCTAATGCCCATTCTGCTCATGTTGGTAGCTTTTGAGTTCTCACCCATAAGAATTGAGGTTGAAGTCTACCTAAGCTTTTGAATGTATTCTGTATTTCTCTTTGAGATATTTGGCCAAATACTTCTTGTGATCCGACAGTTGTCGACTTTTGACCATTTCTCGTTTGCGACTATTTTTCTTATTTTTCACTGGCTCAAGTACCCAAGGTACAGTTTGGCTTGGTGGTTCCATGGATGAACCAATTTTTGCTAGTTTATCAGCCTTTTTTATTTCCGTGAATGTCAGTGTCCGGAGACCCATCGGGAGGTAACAAGGTTTGTTTTACAGATCGTTGCAACAGCGTTCAATCAATTTGGAGACGATTGCCGCCTGGTTGTCTATGAAAATATCAATATTTTTATTCTCCAGGTTAAAAGATTTAGAAGGTGCTTTGCAGCTTCGCCTACTGCAAGCACTTGTGCCTGAAAAACGTGTCAAAAGTTTGGCAGCTTTATAGATCTATTTATTGGTGGGTTTATCGAGATGATACCAGACCTTACATCTGCTTTCCGATATAGGATTTTCGTTTATGATCGTTATGATCTTTCCAGCATTCTCCTGCAGGAAATTCCGTTAGTGTTAAAATCTAAGTGCGCCACAGTACAGTTTCCATGTCTTTGTAATTTTCTATTTTTCCAAACTAACAGCATTTCGCATATTCGGTACATTACCAATTTCAGTATCCAGTGGTGAGCGATCTATTAGCGTACTCGTAACGATCAAAAATTATCATTGTGTTCCTATCCGGCCCGAAAAGAGTATCAGGATAAGCAATACTTTGCCTAAAATCGGAATTGGCTAGGAAACAGAAATATACACAGAAAACACGAAGATTTTTATTTACTGATTTTAATGATTTAACAAAGTTTTCTATTAATTATAAGATGGAGCCTTCTTAACGATTAGAAAGGACAGGCGTACATGATTACCCCCAGGCCAGAATATTCTCTCGCCTGCCCTGGACTCATTAATTTTGTAGCGATTTATAAATAACTTAAATTCACAATAAAAGTGTTTTTTGTAAAAACGTCAATATAACGTTAACTCTGTTTTGCTTGCTTTGTCAGTTATGTCAAAATATCGGGTGAATTCACAATAAAAGTAGTCGAATACGTCAACATATAACAAAACCTCGGGTAACTTAAAACTATAAATAAATATCATACTCAGTTCTTAAATTGACGGCTTGTCAAACTTGTTGCAACTCACGAAAAAAACGTTAGTTTCTGACACATATGACATTATATGTAATTGAAATACACGGCTTATAGTTGTGACGTTGCTTAGAGTTCAGCGACACGCATTTGGTATGAAAATAATCTCTTCTGACAAGAGATTCAATTTTGAATGATAAAGAAGCTTTAAATTTAAACGATACTAACTTTGTAAAATATGAAGTCCTATATATGTATATTATATGAAATATATTTTTGACAAAAGTGCGGCGCCGTGTTTATTGTGATAGGGCATTCATATGTTGAATGCTTTACTTAGTCTTAATGGCTTACGATCTCTAGATATGTATATATATCTCGATCGTCGTACTATCTTCGTCTCAGTGATTTAGATACATTATGCAATTGAATGTTGGATGTTTTTCATTATAGTAGAAAGATAATTATTTATTTTTTTTTTCATTTTTATTTAATATTTCTTAGTTGCAGTAGCAACATTTCGCGAATAAAAGAACTCAGGAATGGTGCAAATGTATAAAGGGCATACAATCAAAAAATCTACGAGAAATAATTATAAAAAGAAAATACATATAGATGCATCCCTATATAATGCAAAACAAAACAAATACGAAAACCGTACAGAAAATATGTTTTTTTTTTCTTTTAAATTATAACAATCGCATGAATAGCTTGATGCTGGAGTAGGTACCTACTGAACAACATATAAGATAGATGGTGCCTACTGCCCACTCCTGGTTGTGGGTGCACTGCTTCAGCCTCATGCCATTGCTGGCGAGGTTGTTTTGTTGCTCGTTGGGAAAACGCGCTTCAATAAATCCGAAGAAAAATACATCCATCTTTTCATACATTTATTTTTTCTAGCGAATAGGTATACTTTTTTAATAAATTTAAAAAAGTGGAAACATGTTCAAAAGGGAGCAGCAGCAACAGCGAGCAGAAAAAAAAAACAAAAAAACATAAATTCTTCTACCAATAATGAAAAGTGAAATTTTAAAGGGCAACGTTTTTTCCTGTTTTCCTTAAATTTTTCTTCTTTCCCATTGCATACATATAGGTAGAGTCCCTTGCTTTATTTTTGTATCTGGAAAAAAAAAATAGATTTCTGGGAGGAGAAAAGAGAAACTATACATTTGCATACTCACTGGGAGAGAAGGTAGTATAGTCTCCTCCTTGTTTCATTTAAACACACCCCTTTAGTCGAGAAAGGAATCTGGTTTTCGCTTGCACCTGCGTATAGATGGCTGACTAGCCCTCTTTCGACCATTCTGTGCGTGGAAAGTCATGAATAAAACAAATAAACTGAACTTTCATTTGGAGAAATAGGCGGAGCCAAGATAAATAGGAATATGGATAGGCGGATGGTTGACTCTCTGTGCGACTGTCAATTGGCTACAATCGGAAAACTCGACGCCATTATTGTGCAACCGTTTGAGCTGAAGGTATTGTAATTGTTAGGAGTGGGAAGTCTTTAAAGAGAAGATTTAATTTTATTATTTCTGAATAGGAACTTTTATTTGGAGCGCATGATTACAGAATGGAGTAAAATATAGTAGGAAACTTTGTGTGTGCTAGGCTAGAGAACAGGAAACACAGAAAAATATTTGTTTCTGAATTCTATTTTCAGAGTTTCCGTATGCTATTCTCAATCTGGTATAATTTATTTATTATTTTTAATATAGGTGATATTAACATACATATTCGTTCGAGAAAAATTCATTCACAACTAGGTTGCACATGATTGTTATCTGAAACAGTAGGTATCTGCGTGAATGTTATTTAATAAGAAAACATAGATAATTCCCAAAAATGTAGATATATTCACCTTTGTTTGATGCAGAACGACAAAAACTTGGTAAATTCCTACATGTGAAGGATTTAGAACCTGATTATTCAAACACACATTACCTTTATGGATAATTTTCTGCCGAATCTAAACCAAGTTGGTTGATATGATCTTACTGGGTGCGCCCTCAACAAGCTGTTTTAAAAGTACCTAAAAGTCAATCTTCTACAAATTCCATGAATTATGATGGTATCGAAGGTCTTATTACGATTCTATAGTTCAAATGTCCAAGAATGGTGGAGCTACTAAAGGATAAAGCTAATCATAACAATTCTCAGCCCCAATTTGGGTGCAATCTGCAATGGCAGGAGCTCGTTGGTTTTTTTTCTTCTGATTAGTTTGTATTTGACGAGTTGCTACTAACGGGCTTATATAAATCAAAAAGATCAAATCAATTGTCTGTGGCAGTTGAAAGTAATGTCCTTTGCATTAAATAAAGCTTCTAAAAGATATTTGAGGATTAAATGAAATACTTTTTACTAGGGCGTACCAGGAATTCTGAATAAGGTCATTGCATTCATGACGGCTCTTGATGATCACTACAAACATCTGATATATGTACCTAAGCTGTAGTTCAGAGTTTTTTCATGGCTCATCTAAGGTTAAATCCAAGGGTATGCACCTTTTTTACGATTAAAGATAAGTTCCTAAGTGGGGCATATAATCTCGTTAAAGGTGGTAACGGTAAGAGAGAGAGAGAGATCTGTGAAAAATGGAAGCTCTAAACAATCGGTCATCTCCACATGATAAAAATATGGATTAATAAAAAAGTTTCATCAGGCTTGCAAAGTACTACCGACGCGACGGTTTTTTTAAAGTTTTGCCGGAATCATCAAAGTCCACACTAAATAACAGAAAGTGAAAAACGCTTCAAATCGACAAAAGACCTTCCGCCTACCGAATGAACGGTGTGATGTGATGATGATAGGTACGGTTCTTTCTCAACATTATGATGAAAACGAGAAAGTCGTTGCTTGCTACAGCAAAATTCTGTTAAAGCCATACAGAAATTATTATGAGCTTTGCAGTCATAAATCAAATTTGGATTTAATTGGATGGCCAATATTGGTGAACTTCTGGACCTTTACTTCCAAGAAGTAACTAGCTATACACTTTATTTGAAAAGAAGAACAACACCGCTATATTCACAAATGGATGGGAGGGTAGAAAGTTTCAAAGAGTAATCTTAAGGAACAAGCGCAAATTGGCGCCCAACGTGGGGCCATTCATGATACTTCCCAATGGCTGTTTTCATGTAATATCGGCAAAGAAGACAGCGACAGGAAGTATTCTTCAGATACTTGGGTGGACTGCCTAGACATTAAAATTATTTGGAATCGTAAACTGGTGCAACAGTTACAGAGCCGTAAAGAGTGACCCATCGAGAATTTTTCACAAACAGTGATAACAAATGTTTTGTTAATACAATTTAAATTAGTTGCTGATTCAACTCCACGCATAAAAACTTATTATAGAATGGATAATAGTATGTATCAAGGTATGCGAAATCATATTTAGCTATAAAAAAAATTATGTTGATTTCGTGGTTTATTTAATATGAAGTCTGTAGTGCATGTCTAATAAGAATTTTTTTTTAATGTGTTTAAGCTGGGTTTTCTAAAATACCCCAAAACCCCCCCACCCCCTGAGATCTTTCTTGTTTTATGATGATTTATATATCTATTGACTAAATAACGAAAGAAACTGTGAGCGGATTTGCGTTTGGAAGCGTCTGGAATTCAGCATAACGGTATCGAGGGGAGAAACCAGAAGTAGAGTTATCCTGTTCCTTATCCTTCCTTTTCCTATCCTTATTTTTTTTATTCAGACACTATCATTTTGTTTGCCGAATAGGAGGCAACAGTGGCAGGCAGTGGAAGCGGCAAGAACCTACCCCAATCCGTCGTGAATAGCCGTGCAACGACAAAGGTGATGCCCCCCTTTTACTGTCCCAAAGACGTGGAAACATGATTCGTAACAGTACTTACATCTAATATCCAACAAAACAACATGCCCCCCTTACATCTCTAAAATTGTTTGGTAGGCACCAACACTAATTTAAAAAAAAAATTGCGTATACCCAATCTCACACCTAGTCCAAATGCAACAATAACTCCTAGGAGAAGTATGTCCCCCTTACCAACCTTACAGTTAATCCCATTAGAAATTCCAATTTCAAGAAAAAATTAAAACAAATAATATTAATTAAAAAAAAAAATGGTAGAAAAAGTGGAAAAAAATTAAATTTTATATTTCTTATGTTTTTTTACCAATTTGAAGCACAAAGAAAAAAAAGGAAAAATCGACATCAATCAAAAAAATTTATAAAAATCTAAACCATTATAATTTATCACAACAACGGATTGAATATGAATTTAAAAAATTTAAGTATTTTTGTTCAGAAAAGGCAATTGAAATGGCCTTCTCATAAAACTAATTTAGAAAATCCCTCAATACTGTCACAAGACATACATCAACATTTTGTCGATTAATGAATTAATAAATTAATTAAAAACACTTAATTTTTTTTTATATTTTTATAATCATTTTCTTTTTATTTTGTTGTTCTTCGTTCTATTCTGTTAGTTGCTGTTATTAAATGTTTTTTCAAAATTTAAAATTTTATAAACATAAAAATATTTAAGTATTTTTTTAAATAATTTATTAATTCATTCATCAACAAAATTATATACACACAATATGAAGGCTAAAACACAAATTAATACATTGAAGCTTTGGAATAAAATCATCCAGTTCTACATGGCTACATAAGAATATAAAAACAAATTCAAAAAGTGTTTTTTTTTTATCTTTAATCTATGTTAAACTAAACTTGTGTTTTTAGATCGATTAGGCTTTTAAAGCGTGAGTAATGATTTAGGGAAATATTTTTTTTTTTAAACAGTTCTACGAAACATAATTTTCATTAATAAAATGTATCAGCAAATAGTTTGTCTTAGACACAGAACAATCCAAAATCTGGAGGAATTCTACACGCTGTAAGCAAATAAAAAAGTTTAAGAAATAACGTACTAATTAATCCCACCATTTTGAATTTTTTTTGTTGTTTTTCAAATTCAAATCCCACTTTCATATTTCGAAACAGAAAAAAAAATAAAATATCAGGATTGTGTTGAGGAAATCCGGACTCGAAAAATCCATTCTTATAGAAAGTCCTCCATTAAATCGATTTTGAATGGCCACATTACACTTTGAAACACATAAGATAACTTTTTGCAAATGCAAACTTCTATAAATATTGATTTTATTCGGTTAAACACTTACAAGAAATACTCACGAAAATATTTATTTTTTCATGAAAATAATTCAAACCGAAGTAAAGTAATGTTTTATTCTATATTATTTTAACTCTGTCATGAATCCATATCTAAGTCAGTGTATTTATTACATTCCCCTTTTTTCCCAGATACTTTATGAAAGTTCCAAAACCATGGTATAATCGTCAGTTGAAATTTCATATGCAAAGAAAATTTAAATTTTCGATTTTAAACGAGTTTCCGGTTTGGAAATCTGATAATACTTATCTGAGGCTCAATCCATTTATAGGAACTTTTTTGTGGTATATTTTAATGCGTAAGACAGTCATGGCCAGAAATGTTGTACACAAAATGTATATTTGAAAATTGTCTCAGTCAACAACAATTTTATTGGAAGTTTGGCAATTTTAACGCGCGAGGATTAAGGCTGCCGTTTGATTTGCAGTACTTTGAGGAAAAATGCATTGTTTTTAATAGGTGAAATTATACTCTGTCCAACAAAGAGTGTCTGTACAGGCCTTATCGGAGAGCTTTTTCCAACACAGTGGCGGTTGCCAATCTGTTTACCAAAACAATTCCTCGGAAATCCACAATAAAACCACAGACCTACCACAGCATTGTTTTTGTAATAATCATGTTTTAGCGGCTCACATTTATACTTTCAGCTACTTTCGAAGTCAAACAAAACTGGAGCCGAATTAACGCATCAGTTATCGAGCAATAAGTGACTGAATTATATGTGTTTGGCATTACCGCTTACGTTATTGAGCATTCTAGTATCATTTTTTGACATTTACACTTCACTCATCGAGCAGATTTTCATTCGATATATAAAGTGCTCACTGATGGATACCTTAACGAAAATATATGAACTTTTAGTATGTTGTCGTTGTTTGTTAGACATTTCTGCCCAAAATTTCAAATGTTTTAACGTTGTTTGATGAATATGAATCATTTTACATGTTAAAATAATTGCAAAATGTTCAACTTCTTTGTTCGGGCAGAACACATTATTATAACATTCATCATACAATCATTTTATTTTATTTTACTTAAATCGTTAATAATTTACAAAATAAAAATATTAAAGTAAATTATTTGAATTCAAACCTAGCGGTCGGATTATACCATTCGCCATATTTTTTATATTTCAATTCGCCTTGAATATCGAATGTTAAGAACCTAACGTAATCTCTCTCTCAAATTTGAACTGATTTTGTCAAAATGAAATAAACTTCTTCTGCTTGTATCAACCCTAAGGGGAAATTATTGCCTTTTTACTGTTCGCTTTCGTTCGCTTTTCCCTTAAAACTTCACACTCGAGAAAATAAGGAAGATACAAAATCTTTTTCGCTTTCGCTCAACTAAAATTCGGAGTTATTAATATCGCATTTTTCGATCGATCTATCATGTCGAAAATCAGGAATCATAGAGATTGACGGTAATTTTTCGCTTGATCGTAATCGCAACATTCGCAGCAATGAAATTCGTTTATCCAAAACAAAATGTATTCCAACGACATCTGTTACCCAGTAGAGAAATCAATAAATACACCATTAACTTGAATAAATCTAGTACAATTTATACTGCTAAACGATACGTCAGACTACGAATGCCATCATCCCAAAGTGGAAACTCGTTCATTCGTTCACTGATCGCACTCACTCACTCGGTCATTGAAGCCGTAATTCGATCCCTGTTTTTCTCGGAAACGTCTCCACGAATTTGTATCATAAAGACGAATACCACAATCGTCAAAGTCTGGCATGATATTTCTGTTTGCGCTCCAATAGGGGTCAAAACTCCAAAGCTCTTTTAAAGATATAAATTGACAGAAATTCAATGAGCAATAATTACCGAGAAAGTCGAAAATAAAAAAAAGATAAACTTTACATAAGGTTAATAGAGTTTTTCGGCAATTTTTTTTTCGATAAATTGAAGACCAATACCTAATAAAATGGGGAGCAAGTCAAAATTCAAGCAAGTGCGTGAGTGCCATCAGTGTTTGAATGCACGAGTTACCACTTTGGGATGATGGCATTCGTAGTCTGACGTATCGTTTAGCAGTATAAATTGTACTAGATTTATTCAAGTTAATGGTGTATTTATTGATTTCTCTATTGCCTAACAGATGTCGTTAAGATACATTTTGTTTTCGAAAAAAGAATTTCATTGTTGCGATTTATAAGAGGGCGAAGATTTTGTAAATATTTTAACATGTAAAATGATTCATATTCGTCAAACAACGTTAAAACATTTGAAATTTTGAGCAGAAATGTCTAACAAACAACGACAACATAATAAAAGTTCATATATTTTCGTAAAGGTAACAATCAGTGAGCAATTTATCTACCGATTGAAAATCTGCTCGATGACTGAGTGGAAATGCCAAAAAATGGTAATAGAGTGCTCAATAATGTGAGCGGTAATGCCAAACACATATAATTCAATCACTTATTGCTCGATAACTAATGCGGTAATTCGGCCCCTGTTTTTCTCGGAAAGGTCTCCAAGAATTTGTATCATAAAGACGAATACCACAATCGTCAAAGTCTGGCATGATATTACTGTTTGTGCTCCAATAGGGGTCAAAACTCCATAACTTCCATAAAAATATTGGTATAAGGAATAAGTATGATTTTATTTGAGTTCCACAATCCATTATTAGAAATACAAAAGACCCACTTTAGAAGTGAAAAAATTATTATGCAGAACATTTCCAGCAGAAATCCTTCACCTAGTTTCAATTTCCCTACATCACGTACCTACTTTGAAACGATTATGCGTGAAACAGATTCAACCAGCAACAGCAACAGCGGCCGCCATTAATTTAGAACCAATGTATTTCAATGGCTCAAATTAGATTAGACCAGCACCAGCAACGTCACCAGCGTCGTTAGACCAAAGTCTTAAATTTGCTGTTGCTGTTCCATTGCTACCAACTTTGAGCAAGTGAAATTCAGGGGCAAAAGAAAACTTCGTATACTTTTTTTATGACACAAAGTGTCAAACAGAAGTAAGAAGACGATGCTGGTGCTGGTAGCAATGTGTTTCAATTTATTTTGCTGGTCAGCGTGCTGTTTGCTGTTGACGATATTGGTGCTGCCGCTGGTTCAATCTGTTTCGCGCTTTATTCTTTGAACCAAAAAATAAAAAAGAAAACTATTACAACAGTTTTGGCCATTTGTTCTTCTCCACAACGTACATCTTCGGTTCCAACGCTCATCGACAATAACAAACCAATTGTTTACTCTTCAGAGAAGGCAAACTTGCTCGCCGCCCATTTCGCTGCCAGCTCCACGCTGCCTATCAGCAACGTTGCCCCTCCTGTACTTGAGAATGTAAATTTTTCCATGGGACATTTTTTTTCCGCAAGAGTTCTCAAAGATCTCAATATACACAAATCCGCTGGCCCGTTTGGTATACCCCAAATTCTTCTGAAGTGGTGTTCTTCCATACTGGCAAAGCCACTGCGTAAGCTTTTCCATCGCTCCTACTCTTCTGGAATCTTTCCTAGAAGATGGAAAACAGCATTTGTCCAGCATGTCCGTAAGAAAGGTGACCCATCCTCCCCCTCCTCCTACCGACCCATAGCACTGACATCCCTTCTTTCTAAGGTCATGGAAACACTGATTAACCGTCAGCTTAAGGAATATCTCGAAGATCGAAAGCTTCTCCATGACCGTCAGTAGGGCTTCCGCAGCAACCGTTCCACTGGTGATCTGATGGCATATCTCACCGAACAGTGGAACAAATCTTTACATCGCTTTGGTGAAAGTAAGATTATTGCTCTTGATATCTCCAAGGCATTTGATAGGAGTTTGGCATGAAGCTCTCTTATCGAAAATGCGTGCTTTTGGGATCGATGATACTCTTGTTTGTTAGATTAGAAGATATCTTCTAGACCGTTCAATACAAGTTGTATTGGACGGATTCAATTCTGATTCCCACAAAATAAATGCTGGTGTGCCCCAGGGCTCTGTTCTGTACTTTTCCCCATCTGACCTGGCTACAATTTATAAAGCGTTTATACGACTTGCCCGAGTTGGATTTTGTAAGCCCGCAAACCAAGATCCTTGCGCAAAATCTTCCATTAACTGGATGGGCACAGCTCCATTATTTTGGTAATACATCTCCACGATTTGCAAACGTTGTTCAGGAGTAAGTCTTTTCATTATGAAATGGCAAGCCAAATTGAACATAAATCAAGTGACAGCTGTCAAAAAGACCAACTCCGATAAAAGTATTGCCAGATTGAAAACCACACGTCTAAAAAAAACCCTTTTACAATTACATCATGAAAAAAGATCAAATTTGGATATTTAAAGTAAAAGCATTATTGCCTTAGAAATGCTTGTTACCGAGGATGAGGTTTTTTTTTTTTTTTGTTAAGAAACACCTGTTCTTTGTTTTAATATACCACATGTTTTTTATTATAAGAGCTGCTTATTTATTAAAGTATTCGAAGCAATACTTTTCATTTGAAAAAAAAATACTTAAAACAAAAGTAAGCATATTATATCTCTTCATTTTTAATGTAAAACATGTATTAAGCTTAATCTCTTTATTAAATTTAAGCGCTTTTTTCATTTATTTTTCCCGCATTATTATATATTCTATTCATTTCGCTTAATGTATACGGTTGAAATAAGAAATAAAATTAGAAAACATTGACTTTATTTCATATACTAATCTACACGGAGAAAAATAATAATCAATATTTTGTATAGTAATTTTTTTTTTATAAATTTTCTTACATAAATTAGATAGATTTAAGTGGGAACACTAAAAATTAAAATTATTTATTTTTTTCCTTTCAAAATGAGGCATATTAAAAAAAAAACAAGAGGCGAATTGTTGAGTTTAAATTTTGAGAGAATTGTTCAAGAAAGCGAGGAGGAACTGGGCTTTTTAAGGGACACATTTTAGAGCTGTGTTCCTGGTTTTCGTATTGGCAGACGCCTCCTCTGCGTTAATAGCCCTAATCCGCGTGCTTGTTTTGTTGTTGTCTCGGGAATTTCAGTGTTGTCTTCAACCTTATCCTCTTCGGTTGTCGACTGGCTTGAGTCCGAATCGCTTTTATCAGAATGACTTTCGCCACCCTCTTCTGAGTGCTGTTCTTCAACAGGAACAGCGGATTCTGAAATCGAGTAAAACCAAACACAAATTAATATACTGATTGATGATGATTAAATGAATTGACAGCATTTCACTTACCTGTTGTGGATGCTCCTAACGTTAGCTTTCTTCGCACTAACAATGGGTTAACTTTTCTAGCGGCAATTGCCGGTGATGGTTTTAGCTTATTTTCAGTCTTCGATTGAATTAGTAGGCGTGGACGAGACTTAAGTCTATTTGGTCCTCCGGCTGAGGTTGTTGTTTCTGATTCACTTTTGGCAGCATTTTCACTATCTGCCTCTTCTTCAACTTTGGGATTGCCTTCTTCAGATGCTTCGACAGCTGCCGACGCTGGTGTTGTGGTGGTTGTACGAAGGGGATTGATGCGTGAACGAGGTAATAGACGATTGGTGCCACCAGCTGCAGCTGTTCCTGCTCGATTTAAGTTAAATCTTGAAGGCCTAGTTTGTAGAGATAACGATGAAGGTTTTTCGTCACCTGCTTCAGGAGGAGCAACAGACGATTGTGCAACTACTTCATCGCTATCTGATGTCGCAGGTGCTTTAGTAGATCCAGAAGGGCGGGCCCCGATGCGGCTTCTACCACGAATGTTGAGTGTTGGTCGAGCGCGTAGAGAACGAGCTGTTGTGCTTGATATTACTTTGTTCTCGTCGTTCTGTTCTTCCTCATCAGAGGGCGCAGCTGTAGTAGTTGAAGAAGTCTGGCCACGAAGGTTAAAACGATTACGAGCTGCAAAAAAATATTTTATTGTCCACTTTTTTTATAACAATTAGGGTTTAAGAAACTTCAAATATAAAATAGAAATATGAATGTAATTTGTCTATCCAATGGAATTTAAGCTACTTACTTCTTCCGCGAAGTGAAGGTGTAGATTCGACTGGTTTTTCGACTTCCTTGGTGACAATTTCTTTTTCCACTGAGTCAACTGATGGAGCTGGGGAAGTCTTACGGTTTCCAAACGATGGACGTTGGAAGCGATCTTTAAAAAAGTGTGTCATGAAATGGAGACTGTTTTAAAAAAATAATCTGAAACTTACTTCTTCCTTTTAGTCCACTGGCGCTATGAGTCTCAGCTGTGGTAACTGGTGCTTCGGTTGTACTTGTTGTGGTAGCTTCAGTTGCTCCTGATTTCAATCTGAACCTGTTCCTTCCAGCTGTTCCTAGTCCGCGACGACCAGCTCCAAACAAAGAAGCTGGTGCCTCTGTGGTTGTGGTCGTGGTTGTTGTGGTAGTTGTTGTTGTAGTTGTTGTTGGTGCCTCTGTTGTTGTTGTTGTGGTAGAAGGCGTTGGCGTTGTGGGAATGACAGTCTCTTCATTTGTTTCCATCGTTGTAATAGAATATTCATCAGATTCAGTTGGCATGTCAGTAGTTGTGTCCTTATCCATGTCAGTGGTCATATCCATTTCAAGATTTTCATTTGCTATAATAGCGTACAAATCCAAGGCTGCTTTTTCCATTAATGGCGTCGTCTGTTCTACATCATCTGCCATTTTTTCTTCCATATTCATCTTCTCTTCGTTTGTTGCTTCTTTGGGAGCTTCACTGACGGTTGCTTCTACTGCTGCTGGTGTTGTTTTCTCAGAATCTCCATTTCGGGGAGATCCTTTGGTTTGCTTCTCATCTGTGTTGAAAGTTTCACTGTCAACCAATTCAAGGCTGGGGTGTTTAACGCTGATCTTTTTACTCTTTTCGTTTGATGCAGCGCCAGCATTGTTTTGGTAGCTCTCTACCGAAGATACTGAATTAGCTTCATTGTTATTGCCTCGAGATGGGAAGCGAGTGATAACTGGCAAGCGACCTTCGTCCACATCATTGCTGGCCGCTGAGATATTAGCACGACCCTTAGCCTTTCCACTTACCAAGGCATTATCGGGTGCAGAAGTGGTACTTCTTTCGATATTTGTGTAACGAGACTTGCCACGCTCCAATGGTTGTGCTCCTCGCTTGCTTGTTTCTGAAACGAGGCTGGATTCAGCTTCTTGTTGCTTTTTGCCACCTCCACCAGCAGCTTCATCATCATCGTAGTAGTAATAGACGTACTCATATTCGTAGTCCATTCCATTTGGACCTTTCTTTATTTGAATGCGAGATTTTGGGTTATTTTCCGACCCAGCAGCAAACAGGTTGGTATGTTGGTCAATTAGTCCAGTATTTCCTTCGTTGTTTGCCTCATCTTCCAAGGTGATCTTTGCAGTGGTCAAAACGAGAGAAAGGCGCTCCGTTGTAGAGGACAATTCAGCTGCAGCCTCATCTGATACAGCGTCAAGTTGTTGCTGTTCAATAGCACGCTTAGCTTCTATGCTCTTCATGACATCTTCGTTGATCAAGGCACTCAGTATAGGATTGAGCTCGGGACGTTCTTTTGTCGAAAGCAGATTCTGTGTTTGTTGTAACTGCATCAATAAATTGGAGTTGTCTTCGTCTTCGCTTTCGTCCACATTCAGATGCTGTGACTTAGGAAGATTTGAGATCTTGTGTGATGTGTGAAATTCGTCTGCGGGGATTTGAATTTTATGTGCTGTTTCGAAGGAGTTCACTTCGTCTAAGTTGTTCTTTTCTTTTGTCATATTTTGTGGGTTGTCCATAGAATCCGTGCTGCCCAGCAACACTAATGAACCCAAGAGACAACTAAAATGAAATTTTTTTTGTTTACTTTTTAATATATTTGTTATGTGTAAGTTTTTACATAAAGAAGTTATTAAATAAACTTTAGGGTATAAACATAAGTATATATATTGAAATAAATTTAAAAAAATAATTTAAGCTTCCAAGTAGCTGTTACAAGTTTTATGAAAAATTCTTGGGCATATTATTGTTTGCTTTTGCGATTTTCGGTAGCTGATTTATTTTATACATTACATTCTAAATAAAACAAATACTACAGATACAGATTACTACAAATAACTGGCAAGACGAAAAATGTCTGATACGCTAAGAAACGATGATATAATAGAACCAACAAATACGTTAGTGTAGACTCCAACTTTTTTGTAGTTTAACTCAGTGTAAAGGAGATATCAGGCTCAAAGAAGTAAGTTTCCGATTCTACCGATTCTACAAAGCCAACCCTACAGAGGAAAATCGGAAAAAAGCACAAACAAGTAAGGACCTCATGCAACTTTGTTATTGATAGAAACAAAAAACCGGGAAAAACCGAACCAGGCAGAGCGTTCTACATTCGTGTGATTTGACTAAAGAAAGAATCTCTGTACTTGACAGTACGTCCGAAATTTGGCTCGAGGTGCATTCTTATTAATACGGTTGAATCGTTTCAGGGGACGAATGTAACCGGCTATTTCACTGGAGCACTGTTTGCAGAAATAGCGATAAAAAAGTCAAAGACACGTTACATGCGATCCTGAAAACTCAAGTGCGTTATAGGAGCACCTGCCCAAATGTGGGAACTAAACTCCGAGTTTTTTTTTTTTAAGCTTTATATACTGGAACCAGACCAGACGTGGTGAAAAATGTCTTGCATCTTGAAGGAAACCTAAATACCTCGCAGCATTTTTGGCGATGTCAAATATGTGGTCATTCCACAGAAGGTGGTCTGTAATGCACATACCCAGAACTAAGAAGTGTGAAAGTGACATTAGGGGTATGTTTCGCTTGAACGACAAAAGACAACATTGAGTTTTAGAAGCATTACATTCTTTGAGATTTCTCATTCCCTATTGACCAATGCTGTCCAGATCAAAATTTAATAAACTTATCATATGCTCCCGTTGCAGTTCATGTAAAAAATCTAATCTTACGAATATGAGCGTTGCAGGCCTTTCTAGCTTGCTGGAACTTTTTCTGGTTTTTCTCGCGGTGATGTTGGCTTTATAACAACGGAAACCTGCAAATATTGAAACTTGAGTTTCTTGGACAGAATTGTAAAAAAGAACTTAAGAAAATGAATAGCAATTGACCAATAACAGAAGCATTTACATCTTATGGGCACCGTCACCGTAACATTTTTTCTTTTTATATTTTATTTATAATCTCCTTTTTTATCAAAAAAAAATTCTAGCAAAATTACCAGCTGCAACAGGCCTCCCCACCCCTGCTTTCCATCTGTTTTGCAGAACTATAAAATATATGTGCATTTATATCGATACCTATTTTTACGTCCTTTTTATTTTCCTAACGCCCCACTGTGTTATATTCAATATTGTAAGGGTAGCCAAACCCTTTTTGTGCAGGATAATTATAAACAAAAACTCAATTTGTTGTAAAAAACATATTGTTGTTAACCCAACGCACAACCCCCAACCTGGAGGACCATTTGGATGAAATTTGTTAGGAAGATGTATGAACTGCTGGATTGAAAAATATTACTGGAAGTTTGTTTGTAATGTTTCCATGCCTCAACGACTGAAAGAATTTGTGAAGTTTGGTATCACGGCTCTTTTTATTCCAAAAAAATGCACGGTTCACTTACGTCCCTTCTTTCTAAGGTCATGGAAACACTGATTAACCTTCAGCTTAAGGAATATCTCGAAGATCGAAAGCTTCTCCATGATCGTCAGTATGGCTTCTGCAGCAACCGTTCCATTGGTGATCTGATGGCATATCTCACCGAACAGTGGAACAAACCTTTACATCGCTTTGGTGAAAGTAAGATTATTGCTCTTGATATCTCCAAGGTATTTGATAGAGTTTGGCAAGAAGCTCTCTTATCGAAAATGCGTGCTTTTGGGATCGATGATACTCTTGTTCGTTGGATTAGAAGCTATTTTCTGGACCGTTCAATACAAGTTGTATTGAACGGATTTAAGTCTGATTCCCACAAAATAAATGCTGGTGTGCCCCAGGGCTCTGTCTTTTCTTCAATTTTTTTCCTTATTTTTATAAATGATCTCTCTGTTACTTCTAATCCACTTAACTGTTTTGCTGACGACTCTATCCTCAGCTTTTCATATTTGTTCGATAATTCACGTCCTTCGCCTTCGGACGTACAATTGCAACGGTGCCGTATGTCAAGCTCATTAAACTCCGATTTATACAGCATTGTCAAATGGGGTAATAGGAATCGTGTGGAGTTTAATGCTTCGATAACTCAACGCTGTCTTCTGTCGTTAAAGCTAAACTTACCCCCAATGTAAAAGTTTCTCCCGTAATACTCGTTTCGCAAGGAATGCTCATCAGTTCACCCTTGAGCCCAACTTCGGACGTACCGTGAAATATAGGGATTCTTTTTTAGCCGAACGACACGAATGTGGAATAGTTTACCCGGCGAGATTTTCCCTTGCCATTTTGATCTGCAAACATTCAAAACCAATGTTAATCGACACCTCCTATCTCTCCCCTCCCTATCTACCTAATGCCCGCGCAGTGTGTTACATTAAAAGGGAAACAAGTAGTCCCTTGTGCGCGCGTTAATTATATATAAAAAAAAAAAACAATGTTCTTATTTTTCCATTTTGGGATTTTAAACAGGTTTTGATTTCAAAAAAAAAGTTTGCATGATTTTAATATAAAAAAAATGGGCACGATAGCCAATACCAACAAAAAAATTCTCAAAAATTTTCACCAAAATCGTTGGAGCCGTTTTCGAGAAAAATAATCATTTCTTAAACGGTCGTATGGCAGATACTGTTATTTTTAGGCCTTAAAAATAAAATTTCAATTTCCCCTCTGGGGAATGCCAAAGTAATCACACACACCAAGTTTGAAGATAATCGCTTAAGCCGTTTAGGCTGCAGCTCGTTATACATACCTACTGACAGACAGACAGACAGCTATTTTTTCTCGATCACTTGTTTAGACTTCTCTATGATCGTAATGTCATGTTTCATTGTTATCTCATTTTTTTTATATTCACGAATCCTAAACTTGCCTTATAGTCCCTATAATCGCATGTAAAAAACATGCTAAACATTTTAGCATGGACCAGGTAGTCCATATTACCCTCCACTTTTTACTTGCGATTATAGGTACTATAAGGCAAGTTATGGATTCGTGCTAAAAACATGTAACAATCAAAGATGACATCACGATGATAGAAAAGTCGAAAAAAGTGGGTCCGGAAATTTCGTCCGTCTGTCTGTTTGCAACTCTACCTACCTACAGCCTGAACGGATGTACCAATTTGCTTCAAACTTGGTATTTAGTTTTTATTTAGTAGTATTTCGGGGGATGTTTTTTTTATTTTTGCTCTAGGTCGAAAAATAATGGTAACTGTCATACAATCTTTAAAAAAAAAAATACATCGTTCAGTTAGAATGAATTTTTCGAAATTTGTTCTATAACGAAACCTCTCATTAAACCGGTTTTTTTCAAATGCGGTTTTATCGTAAACCATTATTCCGCACACCGGAAGTCATTTATAATTCAATTTCAAAATTTTCTAAAACTTTCTTTTTCGGTGTTTTAAGATTTTCTAAAAAAAAATGGTCTTCAAAATATTTTAAAAACGGTTTGCTTGAATTTTTTTTATTTAATTTTCCCAGATGAAAATTACAAATTTTCTTATGACATACTAAACAAAATTTAATATATTTTTTCAAAAAAAAAAAAAAAGATTTAAAAAAAAACCATTGGCTTAACCGCTTAGGCTACAGTCCAAAATACATTCGTACAGACAGACAGATAGACAGACAGACGGACAGAATTTTGCCTACATTTTTCTCTATCATCGTAATGTCATGTTTGATTGCAGTCGTAAAAAGTATCACTGAAAAAAATTCAACTTGTCTATATATATCATGCTTTGCAAGTCTAGCTGTCTACATATAGGTATCGTAAGTAAAAATGTCAAATGTTATAAATATGTAAGTAATATAATAACTGCCTACTTGCAACATCATCAACTACCAAAATATGCACCTGACTGTTTTGTTGTTTGTTCCATTCTCACATACAAAATGTATGCAAAGTTTAGTTTAAACAAATATATATACCTACCTACATTAAATTTAAAAGTGAAAACATCATACAATATGATCTTCCATACTATATACTTATACATGATCCATAATCATGTGATGACAAAAAACAATAAAATCAATTCTCAAAAAGCATATTAAAAATTATGTAAGACAGTGAGGGGAATATAAGGCATTAGTATCCATGAGATACATAAAAACGCGTTTTACAATATTGAATATTATACAATTATGTATCTACACAACGTGTGCGATCCGTCTATATATTTATTGTTGGGGTTTTTGTTGATTTCCTCACTTCTTTTCGTACCAAAGATGTATCTGAATTTGTTGCCGAAAGCACACACCTCGCAGTTCATCTTTGCCGATGGCCAGGCCTTTCGTGGCACAAACTTTCGGCGAGAAATATGTAATGTTGTCTGCGGTTGTTTCTGCTAACTCCAATTGAGTTGCGATCAGGTTTATGAGCCAGGTCGAGCTAAAAGCCGGTGTGTGACGAACGAAGAGATATTTCTTAAATTTAATAGATACACCTTCTTTTCACTTTTTTTTTTTTTTTTTTTTTGGTTTTAAATACAACAAAATTTGAAATCGAAACCGGAATCAATAATTCCGTTCATAGTATGGTGGTGAGGCAGGTCGGGGACATTTCTACACAAATTATTTGGAGGTGGCATTCTTTAGTATTTTGAGTTTACCTTGCATAAACCTTTTGATTGGGCTTACATCACTTAAGTGAATGATTCATAGGTAGGTAACGCAGATGAACGAGTATTCCGGGTTTTTTTTTTATATAGGCAACTAAAGTGTAGGAACCTTGTCTAGAAATTCAAATATTTATGTAACGACACTTTCTGGCCGACAATTTACGTCAGAATTGCAAAAAAATGCTGCCAACATCCACACTTACATGACCAAAGCAAAGACATTCAATTTATAATTGTATCCCTAAGATAAAAGTGAAAAAATATTTCTACAAAAGGTCATCAAGCTATGTGAAACTGGTTTCAGTTTCAGTACAAGGTAATTAAGTTCAGTGTATAAGAGATGCATGACATTTAATGGAATTCATTTCTATCCGCTCAAGACCTGAGTGACTAGCTGCAGTGTGTGGTGAAAAGCTTTTTTTTTTGCTTCAGTCTTTATTTCCCAGAAGACTAGGATTTTCAAGATATTCAGACAAAGAACACATGTAGCCTTTTATCGTCAAATGTATCTGTATATATATATATATATCCGAAGGATAAACATCGGTTTTCTGTCAATAAATTTACGTGACTAGCTTGATCAACTATTTCTTTTTATGAGATTTTTTTTCAGCAACATATTTATAACTAGGTTACCCACCCGGCGTTGCTCGGGTATACCATAAATTTTTAAAAATACAAACACGTCTTGGCGCCACTTAGTAAGCAAAATAGCCTTAGTTACTTCTTACAAAATAAGCTATCTGCTTGTGAAAGACAACAGCTGCACTTACATACATACATTTGTTGACGCGACAGCTCCTTAAGGTGTCAAGGCCTAGTGGCTTATTCTCAAAAATCTGCAAGAATGGAAGGAACCTACAGTTTACCGCCGAGTCCGCATGACTACATGATGAGATGCAGTTTTTTGAGACAAATTTTACTCGTGGGTCTTGGAGGTTTTGTCAGTTCCTCACAAGAGGCAGTACATCGGAAAAGAAGGTGGCTATGAGCGGCATTGGAACCCAGGCTCATTCGCTTAGCAGTCCGACACACTACAACTATTCCAAATTCGGCTAAAAAAAAGAATCCCCATATTTCACTGTACGTGAGAAATTGGGCTCACTGTACGTGAGCATTCCTTGCGAGACGGGTCTTACGGGAGAAACTTTTAAGGGGAGGAATGCAGCAGGCTACTTCGAGCGAACATTTATTTTTTTCATTTCATTTATTTACTTCAAATCTTTTACATTAGATCGTTAAATCTTTAAAATTGCAAAAGAATACATATGGAAATTTATTAAACAATGAAGCTTGAAAATTTAAATTAAAGATTTACACTAAGCTAGGCAACTATTTTAATAATTTCAAACATATTAAATAAAATTAAAAATGTATACAATATTTTATTTAGTTTTCAAATAAAAATTACGTGCACAATACTGTCTTCTTATTCTAAGGGGCAAAGAATTCCATATTCCATTTAATTTTACATCCACGCCATACATTGTGCAAATCACTAGCTAGTAAGAGCTAAGATCGCCTCTTGAAAAATAATGCCTGAGTTCAGTACAAAAAAGTTTATATATAACAAATGATACCCATATTATGCCAAGGATACAGTGCGGAGGGACTTAAAAGAAAGTGTTTGTTGATTTATTGATTATCACAATCCAAAGAGAAAGACAGAGCTAAGTAGAACATTCCGCATTCATGCAGTACGGCTAAAGAAGGAATCTCTTTACTTAACAGTAAGACCGTAATTGCGCTACTTTTCAGTATTTCTATGGATTGAATATTACGCTTGAAAGGAAGAGGAATGCTGCCGGCTTTTTCACTAGAGCACTGACCGTAACAGTAAAGGAGAGAAACGGAGAGATATTACGACGGTGTTCAAGGAACGAAAATGTTGTTGTCTTTAATTATTTTAAAGGCTCATTATCCAAGAGACTTAAGTAAGTTACTGGAACATCATCTTGCAGATGGGAGTTATACTCAAGATTTGGACGTTAATGTGTTTTATAGATAATTGCCAGATTAGAAGCAGAGACAATGGGTAATTATATCTTTGAGCTTACAACTCGAGTGGAGAGGTGACCTTGACAGATGTCATTTTTGGATTCATTCTGAACATGTCTATGTAATTTTTAAGGCACGCTTCGTTGAAAATTGGCAATTTTTACTTTTCATCTCTTACACTTTTTACAGAAAATTTGTTTGCAGTAGGTATGCGAGAAAATGAAAGAGATGCAAGCGCGCTTTAAGAATTACATAGACTGTTTCAGAATGACCCAAGGTCAAGGTCAACCCCCCCCCCCTCCCCAGACTGTTTGCGAGAACAGTACCACCTGGCAATCCAAAAAAAGAAAAGCTTTAGTCAAACGAATAAAGTTTGAGAAAGAGCTTTCGGACTGGCCTATCGAGAAATGAAGAAATATTAAACGGTAAGACGAATCTAAAATTGTGTTGCAAGGTCGTTAAGACTCAAGACAACATGTCCCACGGCCCATATCTTCTTTCGAAAAACAATTAACCATAAGGCATATTTGGATCGTTTTACTGAGTAGACCTGATTTATCGCAAAGAAACAAATCGTGGTTTTTGGGTTTTTGGGAGGTTCTTCAAAAAAATCAAATAATACGTTTAATTACTTAATTACTTTTTTTATAAAATAAGCATTGCCTTTACATATTATTCTTGGAATATGCCAAAGAAATAACATGCACCCGAATGTCTGCTAGTTATGTAATAAGACTAGAGAAATGTAACTTCCAAGGAAGTGGCCAAGGAAGACTTAGAGTTCAATTTCTGTTCGCAGTAGAAATACAAGTGAGAAGTGAAGCTCATTTGCAAAAACAACCCCATTTTACAATGGTAGAACTGCTTTTTTTAAGAGACTAATTGGGTAGGCTGTTCTATATTAACTTACATTGGGATTTGTTGACCCTTTACGAGACTATTAAGGTACATTGTTTGTTATAAAAATTCTTGTAAGAATCAAGTTTAGTCTAAGGGTTACTGTATTTGTATCAAAAAAATTACATCAAAATTATTAAAAAAAATAATAAAAATAGTTAGTTAAATGGTGGGTTACACTATCTATAAAAAAAATCATACTAGGATTTCCTTTAATATTTTGTAAAGTAGATACCTTTTTTCTAATATTTAACTATATATCCGTAAGGCACATTGCCTTTAAGAGTACCACTGGATGCTGCACGACACTAGTAACTGGTTAGAAGGATTAGCAAGATAGAAATGATTTTTTTCGGTGCACTAGATAGAGAATTAGTTGACTATTTTCTTACTTAAAACCCATGAACGGACGGCGCGTTGTGGCGTCTACCTTACACTAGGAGTTTGAAAAATTGTAACCCAACTGTTCACAAAGGAAATAAACAAAGTTGGCCAAAAGTTATTGGCATACAATATTTGTCTGCTGTGTGCTGTTTGTATGGGTGTATAACTCTCAGCAGTCTAAGCATAATTACCTTAAAATTTAGTAAGTGTGAATTGGCATTCTTCAAAAGGGATTTTTATGTTTTGTACGCAAGCGGCTCCAACGATTTTGATGAACATTTTTGAGAGTATTTTGGAAGGTATTTCTCATTTTCTGAAAAACTAATTTACGGCAAAAATATGACGGTTTTTTTTAATTAAGGACTTCTCAGTAACGGCACATTGGATTTTATATTTGAAATGATCTATGTAGCAAAATTAATTCTGTTTACCAACATTTTTAACATCTTTTTTTTTTCTAATTATAATGAAATTATAATTTCGAACCCATTCACTGAATGTACACCGCCGCGCTGTTCCCCGTGGTAGTGCGGCTTCAATTCTTGCATATGAGTTGGATTTTTAAAGCCGCAACCCATGGCAGTTGACAATTTCTTAATGTTCTTTAAACCCGGTCGCCGTCAATGGAGAGCACTACAGAACTATGATAACCAATTTATTATGTCCCATATTTGTCCATATGGATATAGACGCAGTGGCCATCGCTCAAACTTGAAATTGGACCACTCGGATCCGTGTCACCTTAAGAAGCTGAAGCGGGCATTTGAAGGATGTCATATACCAAACATTTACATGTGACTTTCAAACTAAAAAAAAAAATTGTTAATACCTCAAACAGCCCTTTATAACGGCTACGTTAGATAGATATGACGGATATCTGTTTTTGGTACGCACCTACTGGATATACAGTTGCGGTCAAAATAATAGTAGTGTAATTAGAAATTATTAAAATACAAAAACACTAAAAGCATTTTATTTACCTAATTTAAGTTTTGTATCTTTTTAGAAAGTTAGAAACTTTATTAACAAAAAAACTGAAATTTTAATAGATTATAATAAGACGAGGTTTAAAAAAGTTAAATTTGTATTGAAAACGAGCAGTCAAAATAATAGTAGTGTTGCTAAATATAGCCTGAGAGCTGTTAGACAACTTCTTCAACTTCTTAAATAGCACTGGATAACATATTTTAACATTAATATTGGGTTGCGTGTAGCGTGAAGTTTTTAACGTCACACCACGAATTTTGTTAAAACGGTAGGTACTTTTCTTGGACGCCTTTAATAGAAATACCGCTTTAAGGTCAACTGATAACAAAAATGGGTTTTGTGCCAAATATCTATCCCAGCCATTTTATTTCTTTTTTTGTCATAGAGGCAGAGTTCCTCGGGTTTGAGGTTGGGGAGGAGATTTTAATGCACTTTGTATCACCGAAGCAGAGCAACCAAATAAGTTCTGCAAATCTGCTTAGGTTTTTTCTTTTGAAATCAGCTTTATTATAAGAGCGCGCTTTTCAGCTGAACAGTGCTTTCAACGATTAATAATTTACCAAAACTAAAAAAGGTTTTATCAAAAACTAAAATAGAAATTAACTGATAATAAATGAATTTACTTTAGAGAAGCCTTTTGTTGCAAATATAATACTAAAATTTTGCTTTTAGCAAGACAGTACTATTATTTTGACCCAAAACGGCGTGTTAAAACTTACTAGAAAACTATACGACTGTTTAATTGGTCATTTACAAAATGTTGAACTGGTAAACAAAAAATAAACTAAAAACTATCAAATCACGACAATAAGAGATTTTAAACATATTTAGTAAGAGCTTTACTATTATTTTGATCGCAACTGTATGTCATTTCTGATATACTCGTCATACGCCAACACAACACTGTTTTGACAAAAAAAAAGCACGACTGGGTCGCACGTCCTTGCCCTTTTACAAGTAACATTTTAATAGAAAAATCACACGGTCTGAACCTATAAAAAGTGCCACAACCAGAACAATTGACAATTTTTTGTAAAATTAGAGTATGCCATCACACGTCTTAAATATTATTGAATTTATGAAAAAAGTATTTGGAAAATGGTAGGACGGATTATTTTTATTTTTTTATTTTTAGTGTTTTAAGATTTTGACATGCAGTTTCTTAGAACTTATTAATACGCAACTGTTAATAAAATTTTAAATTACTTTATTTAATAGTTTTAAAAATATTGAATTTTCAAAAAAATATTTCAAAAATTTATGTTAAATATAAAAGTTAAATTAATAGGTATGCTGAATTAATTTGGACACTTAGGTCTTTTCAAATATAAAATTTTATTTAAATTTAATAAGCCGTTACCGAGATCGCCGGAAAATAAAAAAACCGTTTTATGAAAGGTACCGTTAATAGACTTTTCCCCTACATTTGGTTTTCATAAAATGATAGTTAATACCTACAAAAAAAATAAATAAAATTTCAATTTCCCCTTTTAACAAACAGATGGAGAGACAAACTGGCAGGCTGACACACTGACAGACTGACAGACTGACACACTGGCAGACTGACACACTGACAAACAAACGTTTTTTGTAACCATTTTTTTAGGCTTCTCTATGATCGTCATGTCATGTTTGATTGCTAAATCGAATCACGAATCCTAAACTTGTCTTATAGTCCCTATAATCCCAAGTAAAATGAAAAAAATTAGGGGATTTTTCAGACTTTTGATTGTTTGAAAAGTACGTAAAATAGTTTTCAGCGGAAAAAATTTAACGCCATTTTATTTCTCCAAAAAATGTGAAAAGATTGTGATTTTTTTGTAAAGTCGTAGGAACGGTTTTTAAATAAAACCGTTTTCATTTAACAACTTTTTAAAAAAGTAAAAAAAAAAATTGTACAATGCAAAATTAAGCACAAAAATAACTCTCGTTTAAAAACAAAATTAAAAAAAAATCTACTTACCCGTTTTTAAAATATTGATATTTCAAAAACAAAAAATATTAAAAATACAAAAAAAGTTTTTTATGTTAAATTGATTTGGCTGCGATCTCTTCTTGAATATCAAATTTGATTTTAACCGGGTACCCAGTTCTCGAGAAAGTCGAAGTACCTACCGTTTTTACCCCACTAACTTATTTTGTTCCACCAAAATATATACCACACATACAAAAGTACACTGATTTCTGTCTTCATTAAAATTCTTCGAGCCGTTTTCGAGAAAAATTAGCTTTTACTTAACGGTTATATGACAATAACCGTTAATATTTGAGCTAAAAAAAAAATTTAAAAAAATGTAAAAATAACAGACAGAATGTTGCCAGTAACTCAAATGTGTTTCTCTATCATCTTAATGCAATGTTTGATTGTTATTTCAAAATTTGTATTCTGCACGAATGCATAACTTGCATTATAGTAAATATCCCATCCGCCAATTGTCCTCTGCTGCTCGTCATTTACCTACGCACGTTCGTTTTTGGAACTCATCCCTACTAATATTATAAAGAGGAGTGATTTGATTGTTTTTTATTTGTTTGTATTATTAAATAGGCTCCGAAACTACTGAACCGACTTGAACAAATCTTTCACTGTTTGGAAGCTACACTATCCTCGGGTTGACATAGACTATATTATATTTTCAAAAAAAAAAAATAGGGATCCTTTCTTTGCAAATAAAATGGGCCACAGCAACGAGTGGCCGGCTCTGCTAGTTGATTAAAATTAAGTGGTATATAAGTTAAGGAAATTAAGCATAAAAATAAAAAAAAATTGACATGAATTTTGAGACTTGTAAATGATATTTAAATTATTTAACTAGACAAATAAAACTAGTTATATATATGTATGTATATAGCAAGGAAAATAACGATACAAATTTTACAAAATTCTTTTAGATCCGGTTTACCCAGCAAAAAGTCCAAAAATATTTCACCTATTGAAACTTTAAGGAGTTCCTATAAGCTAATTTGAATTACCTCTAGATGACAAAAAAACATGCAGTTTTTAATGTGTTTTTATTTTTTAAACACAGCTCAAGGCGTTACAGTGACGTGATAATGATAACACCCAATTCTTCAGCATCAGCACCCCCACACCCAATGTAAGCTCTTGCAATAGTTTTCACTTATGTAAATAATCATAATATGGAAATATAATTATCGGGTGTACTTACATTTTAAGGAGAAGCATATTGTCTTATACTTTCACTTTTTTCAAAAACAAATTTTGCTTGTTGCTTTTAACTTCGCTGCCAACTGCCAACCCAATGATGATCACTTTGTGAATGTTAATGGCCAATGCACGTATATAAATATTCACGAATACATCCAGTGTAGTTTGATGCAGAGGATAAAAAAAATTGTTGGTCGACGATGTGAAGATTGCCAATTGAGATACTTATTCGTCTGTTTGTTGGAGTAAAATCTGCAAGGCCGGGGTACACAAAATATATAAATTTTCAAATCAATATACAAAGAAAAAAAATAATCATAATAAACAAAAGAAAAAGCACTTTTAAAGAAAATTCAAATAAAACGACAACTGGTTCCGGAATCCAGAGTCTCTACTCTACTCAAAGATCAAAACGATAGAAAAGAGAATGAAGCGTATCTTAAAGATTCAGCACATAAATATAAGGAAACCGGGCTCCAGTTATATGTATATATACGTATGTTCTGTAGCGTGACTGTAACCGTCTTTTGTCAGAGCAGTCCGTCTGTCCGATTGAGCTACAAAACGTTGAGTGCTTAACATTTGCCAATGAATTGATGGTCTATTAATCTCTTGGAACTTGAAGTGATGCAAAAGCAACAACAACTGTTCGCGCAAGCCAATATTCCAAACTCACTTTCAACTTGAAGGTGAACCTCTAGAAAATTAATGCAAATCAACCGAAAATACCAGTTCGTAACGTTCGTAACGTATAGTTGAATCACTAGTTACCGTGCACCAAGTATGAATAAAGTGTTGGTGTTGTTAAGTCATTGACTGATAATGGTTTGATCTTTTTGAATTTGATGTTTTTAAATATTTAAAATGTTTGGTTGTTGTTGCCCGGAAAGGGTAAAAAAAATTTAGAAAAAAAGGTTTAGGTTTAAATATACAGGGTGATTCGCATGAGGTGTGAATGATTTTGTATTATTTTGGTAATAAAATTATTATAATAATGCAATAAATTTTAATTTAAAATTGCGGTACTTAAAACGTTGGCCCCAAAATTTTGAAGCACATTGCCGAATGCCACTATCGCCGTAATACTCAAATTTTGGGGACAGTTTTAAACCGTGCGTAATCAGAGCTTTGTCAAATTATTATAAGTTTTGAATATTTAAAAATCATTAATCCTTCTATTTCATAAATCTCCAAATTACATAAGAATTAAAGTAGACAACTTTTATCAAAAACAAATGTTTCTTTTGGATATTTATATTTTATAATTTTAAACATAAAAAAATAGAACTTAAAAACGTACAATGCAGAAAAACAATTAGTTTGTTAATTTTGTTAAATTTATTTTTCAGGAATCTTATGAAAATTTATAAAAATGGATTGCATAACCAGTTGGATTTAATAAAAAGGAAAACGGAAACCCCACCTGGTGGATTAGTAATTTGTTTGGTAGAAGCCAGACATGTAGACAGGGGAGGGGGCTAAATGGGCTCAAGCCCCTCCCGAAATGATTTAAAAGAAAATATTTTAATTAAGTTCAGGTTATTAATTATATTCCTGAATACATTTCGTTTATTTTTACAAATAATATAAACCCTAATTTAAGTAACATAATTTCAGAACAATATAAGTATAGAGGAACTTAATATATAGGTAAGTATAAATAATAATAACTCTTAGCAATCTGGTGGCAAACCCCTTTGTGCTCGCGTTAATTATAAAAAAAAAAATATCTAGAATCAAATTTGTTATTTAGGATTTGAATTTGAATAAAACTAGTTTATTTTGTCTGAAGTTTTAAGTATTCAAAGTGTTTTAAATGTGTGGTCACATCGTCGAATAAAATTTAAAAAAAATTAATAACGTTACCGTCTACGTTAATGAAGACAAATCACACTATCACTTGCTAAACACTATTCAACGGTTTTTAGTGAAAATGGAGTACGCCATCACACGTCGTGTATAATAAAGAATTTATGAAAAAAGTATTTCGAATATTTGATAAAATCCTGTTTTTCATTTTTAGTTTTTTGAAAAAAAAAAACAATTATTTTCAAATTTTGGTATGCAGTTTTTTTAGACTTTATTAATATACCTGTGATTATAAAATTAAAAATATTTTTTTTGATTAGTTTTAAAAATATTGATTTTTCAAAAATAAAAAAAAAATTTATTGAAAAAAAAGTTATTCAAAATTTTAATATGCAGAATTAATTTTGCTTTCTAGATTTTCTCAAATATAAAATTTGACAAATATCCAAAAAGCCGTTACTGAGAAAGCCAATAATTAAAAAAAAAAACGTTTTATAAAAGGTACCGTCAATAGACTTTTCCCGTAAATTTGGTTCTGATCAAATAATAGCCAATACCAACAAAAAAAAATCTCAAAAAACTTCATCAAAATCGTTGGAACCGTTTTCGAGAAAAATAAGCTTTTCCTAAACACACCATTTTTGAAGATAATCGCTTAAACCAGACAGACAGACAGACATTTTTTGCCACTAACTTTTTTAAACTTCTCTATGTTCGTAATGTCATGTTTGATTGTTATCTCAATTTTTTTTTTAATATTTACGAATCCTTAGCTTGCCTTATAGGCCCTATAATCGCAAGTAAAAATGAAACAACAAATTTCGATTGCTACTTAAAAAAAAACAGGGCGACTAATGTTGTAAGGTAGTTACTTCTTATATCCTTACAAGGTGTCTCAAAAAATGTTTAGATTTAATAGACTTATCATTACATATCGATAAAATTTAATTTTATTAAATTACAGTCAATAATAACATCATCGAGATGCAATCCATCACGTTCAAGGCACTCATTTAAAAATAGTTAAATTTCTTATTGCTTATGAATTTCGTATAGGCTCGCATCGTCATGGACAGACCGATTTTTACTCTCTATGCACTCGTATATTCTTGATAAACTTGGTCGCCTAGGTTTCGGTTTATCTAGTGATGAACCGGTCTCCTACAAATTTTTTAATCTATGTCCGAATAAGGAGACTTCTTGGCGCATTCATGAAAAATAAAAAAACAAAAATAAAATTTCATGTAGTTTTCTAATTTTGTGTATACCTATAGAATTACTTCTTCGAAATTGATCAGGACCCTCCATAACCAAAATCCTGGCTACGAGCCTGGTAAAAGCATTTCAAAACAGTCAACTAAATAAAAATAAGTTCTCCCTAGTTTCAGGCGGATTGAATTTGCGTGGGGGCGAATTATTGTAATAGCGTACCTACCCATTTACCGTGCACTTTAGTTTTCACATTACGGTCGACTGCTTCAGTATCATGGATGTGCGAATTCCCCGAGGGGCAAAAATTAGATATCTCGATCAACATGAAGCCAAAAAGAGGTAATACTATGAGGAAGTTTGACTTCACATGAAACTAGTAAGCAAAAAACTTCCTTACCGCCAAACATCAAGTATTTAGAACCAATGGAAACATTGTCGAAATGTCATTAAAGAGGCCAGCTCTGAAGTGCTGAGTTTTACAAGGCCCACGGGTATACCCAAAAGCCCTTGGAGCTAAACAGGTAGCATTTAGGCCGGGCCGGACAGAAAGACCAGAATTGCTCGCGGCCTCTACGAGAAGAAGTAAAAAGAGAATGAATAATTCTATCTGTGCCAAGTAAAATAAAAATTCCGCCCACCAGATACGAACAAAGTAAAGATAGCTTAAATCAATAAAGCCGCCGCCGCGATGGAGTCGATGGCCTAATTGCCAAACTCTTCGAAATTGCAGACCATGACTTAGAAATTAGAAGTATGCACAAGCTCATTAGAACTCATATGGTCAGCAGGAGACTCTCTAAGCTACGCCAATTAAAAAGCATCAGTCTTTTCAACATCGTATTCTGCTCTAGCGTGTAAGCGCCTAAAGTTATTCGTCGACGACTTGATTTATCTGCCTAGGCTCAGATTTTAACTAACGAGATCAATAAAGAATCAAATAAGCCCTCTCTTCGGCAACTAAATTTTTCTCTTATAAGACACATCCTGGACCTGCTTTACTATGTGTACTGTGCGGAGCCATAAATATTGTAAAAAACGAATGAGGGTTGAGGATCCTTTAACTCGCATAAACGTCGACTGGAGAAGGAGATATAACACAGACCTAGCCAGATGGCTGGGTCATACAGAACGAACATGACACAGTGCTCCGACCCGGAAAATCTTCGATTCCACTCCGTAGACACGGCACTGGAGAGGAAGACTAACTTTATGTGCATAACTGGAGGAAAAGATTGTTTCTTGATGTCCAGGACCAATTCAAAACACAACGATGGTGAAATGATGGGCAAGAACCAATTTGCTAAGACCTTAAATTTTTGTTGCTCAATCATTATAATTCTGTGTTGGTGAAGCTTTTTGAATTTCATCAGCGCTTATCAAAAGGCAAATGACGCGCAGTGTATGTAGATCTTATTATTTTTTTTTTAGAAAACCTCATTTTCTAAAAATTGCGTTCAAGAATACTATACAACTCGTATTCATGTAAATAGGTTATTTTTCCGTTTTTAAAGCTTTTATTTTTAACTAGCTTACCCACCCGGCGTTGCTCTGGTCGGTATTACCTACATTTTCGCCACCTAGTAATCAAAATAGCCTTAGTTACTTCTTACAAAATAAGCTATCCGCTCTGAAACGACCTCAGCCGCACCAATGGGTGATTTGAATCACTTAGTTACACCTTAACACACCAGCTATCTGCCTGTGAAAGTCCCTTCAAAATCGGGGCAAAAATAAGAATTAAAAAAAAACGCCTCCAGCGCCAGCAAGGGGTAATTAAAAATAGCCTTACTTAGTTCTTAAACTATCAGCTCTCTGCTAATGAAACTTCCGTCAAAATCGGTCTATAAATAATAATTTTGAAAAAAAAAACAACCAAGCGCCACCTAGTGGGTAATTTAAATAGCCTTAGTTACTCCCTAGGACACCAGGAATCTGCCAGTGAAAGTCCTGTCAAAATCAGTGCAGCCGTTCCCGAGATTACCCGGACAAACTGACAGAAAGACAGACAGACAGACAAACAATTTAAAAAAATGTGTTTTTGTTGTACTGTACTTTCATATGCATCTTGTAAAAAGCTGTTATTTTGATATTTAAAACAGACACTTGATTTTTTTGTATGTGTATAGATTTTGTCCAAGAACCTCAAGTGGAAATATACGCTTTATAAACTGCAGCCAGAACAGACGAGGTGGAAAATGTTTTGCGTCTTCGAAGGCAACCTATACTCCTCGCAGCATTCTTGGCGACGACGTCAAACATTTGGCCATTCAATTGAAAGTCGTTTGTAATGCACATTCTGAGAGATGAGAAGTCTTCGGTTCCTTCGATGCAAGTGGAATTCAAGAATTAGTGGCATGGCAAGGTACCTTTTCCTTTAAGAACTAAAAACAGCATTCAGTTCTTGAAGCATTCAATTTGATTGGATTTTTTATTGAACAATGTTGTCAAGATAAAAAATCGGAGACAAAACAGAGCCCTGAGAAACATTAGCATTTATTTTGTGAATATCGGATTTGAATCCATTCAACACAACTTTTATTATGAAAAGTGCATCGCAATGTCATTTGCTTGCCGCCAAACTTTTTCAAATGTCTATATATAAGAAAAGTCGATTCATCTCCGATGGAGCGACCATGTAGAAGGAGACCTCCGACTGCTTGGAGACGGAAAGCTAGAGATCGAGCCAGCTGAAGGGGCATAATCAACCCGGCCCAGGAGCACCACGCTATGTAGCGCCACGAAAGGTAAGGTATATATGAAATGTCTTGTCCGATTACTTTCACCAAAACGATGGAGAAATTGGTTTCACTTTTCGTTGAGAACGAGATTTAACTTCACTTCCTTACTTAATGCACCTTATTTCTTCAAAAGCCTTACTGCCGGTCAATAAGCTTTCGATCTTCGAGATATTTTTTAAGCTGGAAATTAATCAGCGTTAAGTGCAATTGGTCGACAGTTTGAGGATAAGGAAGATTAGCCTATGTTGGAAACAGACTGGACACTCGGAAAAGGGACCAAAAAACTACAGATGGAAAACTTTACGCGCGCTTATTTGGCCAGAATTGAAGAAAAATTTCTTGGAACAATAGCGAGGATATTACCGGAACCAGCTACTGAATGAGTTGAAGCTAAAACTGGTCCCATAAAATCATTTACGCTCTCGAGTACAGGTGGAGTGATACCACCTTTTTTTATAATTAGCGCCCGCACAATGGATTATTTTTTTTCCCTTTTAATGTAAAGCACATTGCGCGGGCATTAGAAAGAAAGGGAGACGAAGGACAGGAAGTGTCGATTAACATTGGTTTTGAATGCTTGCTGATCAAAATAGCAAGGGAAAATCTCACCGGCTAAAATATTCCAAATTCGTGTTGTTCGGCTAAAAAAAAGATCCCTATATTTCACGGTACGTCCGAAATTGGGCTGAAGGGTGAACTGATGAGCATTCCAAGAGAAACTTTTAAGGGGAGGAATGCAACTGGCTACTTCGAGTGAACATTTTTTGTAAGAGAAACGATAAAATAAGAAATTCATGTCTTTCTTATTTTATCGTTTCTCCGACATTGCGTCGGTGTTCGAGAGGGGCAATTGTTTCAGTGGCAGTTCTATTTCCTATTAATTTTAACGCTCTTTTTTGTATTCTATCAAGCAGGTGAAGCGATGTTTGCGAAGCATCTGGCCAGAGTTTGGGGCGTATAATATATATGGTCGTTCCAACAGAAGTCGTCGTTGGCCCACATACCGAGAACTGAGAGCTTTTCGGTTTCTTCGAGTTTTATGAGCTTGACATACGGTACCGTTGCAATTGTACGTCCGAAGGCGAAGGACGAGAAATATGGAACGAATATGAAAAGCTGAAGTTAGAGGCGTCAGAAAAACAGTTATGTGGATTAGAAATAACAGACAAAAGATCATTTACAAAAATGAGGAAACGAGTCGGAGTCAGAACAGAACCCTGGGGTACACCAGCATTTATTTTGTGGATCAGATTTGAATCCGTCCAATACAACTTGTATTGAACGGTCCAGAAGATAGCTTCTAATCCAACGAACAAGAGTATCATCGATTCCAAAAGCACGCATTTTCGAAAAGAGAGCTTCATGCCAAAGTCTATCAAAAGCCCTAGAGATATCAAGAGCAATAATTTTACTTTCACCAAAGCGATGTAAAGATTTGTTCCACTTTCCGGTGAGATATGCCATCAGATCACCAGTAGAACGATTGCTGCGGAAGAAATACTGACAGGCTGGACAAATGCTGTTTTCCATCGTCTAGGAAATATTCCGAAAGAGCAGGACCGATGGAAAAGCTTACGCAGTGGCTTTGCCAATATGGTAGAACACCTCTTCAGAAGAATCGGGGGTATACCATCCGGGCCAGTGGATTTGTGTATTTCGAGATCTTTGAGAACTCTTGCTACTGTTCGAGTGCGGAAAAAATGCTAGGAGCATTCTATCTGCACTTCCTTAAGATCTGACAGCAGGATTATCCTTGAAGACAAGCGAGGAACCAGAAACAGCTTCCTACAATAATGTATCTATAGCTTACAGAAAAGTTATAGCCTAATGAGTACAAAGGGTCTACCTCCTACTTCTTACGACATTTAAGCGTTCACATCCATATTGCGTTGCTATACAAAAAAGCAGTCACAGTCTCATGTGTTAGCACTTCGGATTCATCAGGAAATTGTAAGTAATTCAATCCATGCCTTGAAACTATTAATTTTGGCCGGAATTTTCAGATAACAGGTTAAATTGGCCAACCAAGAACCCCATGCAGATTCTTTGTAGCGGATGGTAATCTCGGTCCCAGAAGGTTTTGCTCGGCTGAAAAATACGACCCATATCTAAATATGGTTACAAGAATTTCTTTGGATTTTTTTCGGATCATCAACTACCTATATCAATATCTATATCTATATCCTTATCTATACACATAATACAAATGTTTTTTATATTAAAATAACAGCTTTTTACAAGATGAATATGAAAGTATATACAGTACAACCAAAAACACAATTATAAAAATTTGTGTCTGTCTGTCTGTCTTTCTGTCTGTTTGTCGGGAACAACTGCACCGATTTTGAAGGGACTTTCACTGGCAGATTGCTGATGTTCTAGGGAGTACCTTAGGCTATTCAAATTACCCACTAGGTGGCGCTTGGTGTTGTTTTTTTTTTTTGGCAAATTCTTATTTATGCCCCAATTTTGACGGGACATTCACAGGCAAATAGCTGATGTTGTAAGGTGTAACTAAGGCTAAATTAATCACTCGTTGGTGCGGCTGGGGTCGTTTAACAAGTAGATAGGTTATTTTGTAAGAAGTAACTAAAGCTACTTTGATTACGCCACGCCGGAGTCGTTTTCTTCGTATCTTATACCCGAATAACTCCGAGTGAGTAAGCTATGGTATAATAAAAGGCTTGTTTTAATATTTATACCTCACATCAAATTTAAATGCAATATTATTATTACCATTAATGTGTGTCAAACATTAGTAAGTAAGTAAAATATGAAAACTGCATTAATAAATAAATTAAAAGAAAAAATAATTTTGTTTAAAAAATTTATAAGTTAAAAGGTCACTAGCATTAAAAAACTTGTACCATGGAACACTTGTTATATAAACAATATTAGCACATTAGGCTAAGATATGCAAATGACCGTCTTATGATAATTTAGTTTCAAGGTTATCAAAAGTATTCGAAGCGTGATCTAATAAAATTGGTTTAAACGCTTTGCTTCTTAAATTTATGTAATAAGAGTAAATCATTTTGGACGCCACGTATCCTGCCCTGCCATTGTCGAAATAATGTTTATTTATTTTTTTGAAAAAAAAAAGTTTTGTTTATAACATTGCTGCTTACATTTTAAGTAGAACTTTACTACGAGTATATTATCGCAATGTCAATATCGCTAGTAATATGGACCTTCTGATCCCGGTTTTCTGTGCTATCAAAAATTTTACCGATATCAAGCTACTCAAGATTCCATATAATCAGGTTCGAATGACCGATAGGAATTCCCAAAATTTTTTGATATTTTAGCCAAATCGTAATTTTTTCTTCATTCAACATTCAAAACGTTAAGTATTCAAACCGACAAACAACATTTATAATTGTATTCCACCAATAAAAGAGTCTTATCCACAATGGACATATTACCATGCTTCGCTATTACTCTTTAGTTTTGTATTGCAGTCACGTTTGTACACAAAAATCAAGAGGCGGAAATCAAGACGAAGAATTTCATTGCAGGACTGCAAATACAAAGTGTTGTATATTTTTTTTATTTTTATTTTATATTTATTATTATAAATATCTCCATGAATTTGCATTGAATTGTTTATTCCTGATGAACATTTAAGGCTTAATTCTGTTATGAGCCTATTCAAATAACGAACGATAAGCTCTTGGAAGAATTAAAATGCAAGAGAGCTGTTTTTGTTTTTCTTTCTGCCCTTGTGTCATATTGAACGGCCTAAAGTAGTTTCTTATACTTGCGGAGGCAGTCAACATTTTGGTAAGACAAATTGTTACCAACAAATGGAACTTTTAAACGGCTTTATGAATTTGAAATATTATTTTTGTGCCGAAGTTTACGGTAAATTTTGATAAATATTCTTCGAAAAAGTTTTTTTTTTTTTTGGTTTTTAAAAGGAAATTGTTTTTTTTTTTGCCTAAAAAAATAGCACATTCCAGAATTTTGGATCATAATGCATTCACTGATATGCAATTTTGAAGCACTTTTTTAAAATTAATACGACAGTGGCTCTATAAAGTTATTTCTATATTTTCATAAAATTGGATTGAATAAATGGGGCTTAGATTATGGCAAATTGTATCTACCGCATACTTATGTCTTTTATTTCAACCTAGATGATGCTAAATTAAAAGGAATAAGCGAATGGACCACAAAAACCTCTTGTGCTTGAATTCTTAGGAATCATGCTATTTCTAATTTTGAATTTTTTTTTACGAATCTAAGTACTTTTGTTTACATCCAACTATATAATATATTCATTTAAATTGTCAAGTTTTTTTTTCAACGTAATGAATTAGTAAATTTTACTACACGTTACAACAATACCGTGTATCAACAATGAGCTTCCGTAATCCCCTGGAAGCGCAAAATATAAATTTATGTGACTCTATTCTTTCGTAAGTGATCTTTTCTACGTTTATTCTTTTCGATTTAACTCTAGTTGCTGAGTGCACAGTCAACAAAAGACACTTAAGCCAATGTTCGATTTCTTTAAACGAAAGAGCTGATGCACGAACCTTAAGAGTTTTAAATTATTCAATTGTTTGTAGTTCATAAGCTGTTATTCAAAATTTTTAGTTACACAAGCAAACGGATGAAGAAAAGAGTAATTTATTGAAAAAAACACCATGTCTTTAGCATGCCGTTAACAAAAAAAAATCTGATTCAATTTAATTCATTGTTTCAACTGCTTCTTTGTGTATTTTGTACATAATTACCTCAACTTGCATCGATCATTTTAATCCAATTTGCTTGCATAAATATACATACATACAAATATGTAAAAGTAATTTAATTTAAAATCCAAATAAAACTTTTCATGCAATAACGAACACCAAAATTGAAAAACCAAATAAAGTTCAGGCGGGATAATAGACCACTGGCAGTGCGAGTTAAAAAAAAATAAAACACTTTTTCTATTTCTTTGAGTAGAAAGAGGGATCTTTTAAGTTTTAATATTATTAGTTGAAATATCAATTTTGCACCATTTTTTTTTTGTTTTTTTTTTTTTTTAATTTAAAATCTTTGTTTTGTATTTATGTTGTGAAAATAGAAAAAAAATATTTTTTTTTACATACATCCACGCTTTTTGATTTATTTTAGTTATCCATAAAGAAGGTATTTTTTTGAATTAAAGGTACAACAAAACCACGACCAGGACTGCAAAAAGAACAAACAAAACCGTTGAAATCGTTCGTATTATGCGTTGCCGTTGTTTGTTATACATACAATGCGCCTCAAGGGTATAATGTGGCTCCTTTCACTTTAAACACTGGAATGGAATATAAAAACAAAGTGGGGCTATATGTATGCAGCGCTCCCACTTCAGAAGCAAAATTCTTTTTTTTTTTTATTATTCAAACCCTTATACAAAAATATACAGCACTATTCGCGTATCTGAGACTTGATATATGGCATTTGCACTCGATGGCATGGGTTTAGATTTGAGTAATTTTATTTAACCCGAACCAAAAAAAGTGAGTGAGTGAAAAAGCCAATTTCTTATCATATGGCTTTGTGTTATGCGAGTCACAGATACACAATGGACAAAATCGGCCATCATCATCATCATCAGCTGCAGTACGTGCAATCGTGGTAGAAAGAGACAATATTTGGAGTTTTTTTCTTTTAATTTTTTGAGAAATGAGTAAGGTACATCATAACGTTGTAACAACTATGAGGCAGCTTAAGTTTTTTTTTTCTTTTTCCAACTTTGACTTTGATGGCTTTCGTCTGCATTTTAAAGTGTCTCTTGGATGCTATAATGTTAGAAATGCAAATTGTTTAAAATTCCAAGTGGAATTGCGACGATAGATATACATATGGCCTACGTATTTTTTCTGAATTTTGAAAAAAAATGATGCATAAATGCAGCAAAATCGGTTTCTTAATTAATTTGGATTTTTTAGGAGCTTTAACTTAGCTTGAATATGTAATTCCAATCAAAAAGGAAAACCTTACTTTGCTGCTAAGAACTACTCATAGGATTCTGATGTAAACATATTTAGGCAAATCCACTTGAAAAATAATAATAAAATGTTCACTTGTGTTTTCTTAAATTTAAAATTAACATACATCTTTCAAAGTAAAAAAAGCCTTGAGCCTAAGAGCAAGTCAAGCATTTTATTACTTAAGTGGCTTTCATATCAATGTGTGTGTGGTAAATATTAGCAGTAGCAACTTAGCGGTCGCGGTCGGTTTATAAACAGGTTTGGATAATTACGTTCCTCCAAGAATTAACGGCATCGCGGTCATCATTTCCAGAGACACAATGTTGTCAAGTGATGATGATCGATTGTGCAATCATTTGTGTATGAAATTTGCATTATACGTGCATACGTGTGTCTATAGGATTTAGCGCCAAAAAAAAAAACTAAAAAACCGGAGTTAAAGTTCCAAAAACCCAAAATCACTTAACATCCATCAGATATGCATTATGTATAAGCAATCAAAGATAAATTCGGCAAACGAATTCGAACTCGATTAGGATCTTCATTTTTTGGTGCAAAGTTTGCATTAGCCAAGCCAAGCCAAGGTAACTTAAATGAGATTTTAAGATTCCAGTGCTCAATGTTTTGCAGTTCACTTCCTATGCCAGATACAGATACCTTGTTATCTCAACACCACACTGGATTATTGCATTTTTATAAGTTTGCAATATGCATTTATAATAGAAATTAAAATTTGTGCTGCGTGTTGTAGTTGATGTCTGCCATTTTTTTTTTTTTTTTTTTTTTTATTATGGAATTTGGTTTTATTTTGAGCGAAACAATTCGACTGGTTTGACTAATGACATTTAGATGAAAGATAGGTGTGATGTTGTAGAATGCTAGTATTAGTGTTTGTCTGCAATAAAATTCACTATGCATTTTAGATACAATAGCATTTGTAGATGCATGCTAATAAATCGAGTGACATTATTGGAGTATGTATAGCATTTGAAATCGGAGTCGATTTAAAGATTAAGAGTGTCTTCGAAAGTTTATTAGAATCCGGTTAAGTTCCGGCTGATATGTTGGCATTTTTGCTTAGATATGTTATTCATATTCATTAGGAAGGAAAATTGATAATAGACTATTGTGAGCCAATTAATGTATTGTTTTGTCATTGAAATCAACATGTCAACAGAGTGAAACTTTATAAGGAAAGCAATTAAGGTCATTTGGGTCTTGAGTCTGACAGCCATGGTATAGTATTTTTAATAGAAATGAATAACTTTAAGGGGGTGTCTATGGTATTTTGATCATATATGTTTGTTCTCAGTTTGTAAATTATATTTTATATTTTCAACCACAGTTATTTTCTGGCTTTTTCAGGGTTTGTTTATTATTTTAGTATATTTTGTTATGGTTATGAAGTATTTTGAATTTTAACATAAGAACATTTTAAATTTTCAATTTGGCGAACAAAGTAATATAACAATAACATAAATGAACAATTAAAAACACTAAAAAGACGACAATTTTTGTTTAACTAATATAACAGCTTGTTTATGGCAACACTGTATTAAGGAGATGATGTGTGTTATAATAACGGTGACCATCCGTTCATTATTATAATAAATAGTTCATTATTTGAAGTAAATGTTCATTATAAATTATTTTGTACTAGCAGACCCGGCCACGCGTTGCTGTGGCTCATTTAATTTGCAATAAAACAATATCGAGTTCATTAATCGAGATAAACAAACAATCCTATGCCTGGAGTTTGACCAAATCACACACAGAATAGTAAATTTCATGATAATCCTTTCAATAGTTTTACAGTCTATTGGCTACAAACATCGTGAAATGAAATTCTTATATATAAATATAGCAAGCCCACCGGGCGTTGCTCGGGTTTAAAATACGTTTTCTGGATCCCAACAACGGCGCTATTAACCGCTACTACCAGGCTACAAGCTATCTATGTTAATACACACAAAGAATTTTTTAAAGATCGGTCAAGTCATTTTAATTTAATATTGTTGATATATGTATAGGAATTGTAAAGGTTCATGGAATACCTCGTTTTCCAATATCTCCTGCCCAGGTCAAGCTATCGGCTAAAGGCTTTTTTTTATTTGTATTTGAATGCCACCCAGGGATAATAGTCTTATTTACTCCTTACAACATCAGCTATATGCCTGTGAAAGTCCCATCAAAATCTATGTAAAAACAAGAATTTTCGAGAAAAAAAACCACGACGGATAATTGAAATGGTCTAAGTTCTTCCATAAAACACCAGCAATATACGTGTGAGAGTCTCGTCAAAATTGGAGCAGGCGTTCTCCAGAACATCTCCTTTTTATGGATAAATAATTTTTGTTTTTTTTTGAAAATTTGTAATGAAATAAATAAATCTAAGAAATACATTTCAATGGGAACGAAAACCTTAACAAAAATCATCATTGGCTAAAAAAATCTTCGACTTCCGCAGGACAGATTTTATTTTTTTTTTTTTTTTTTTTTGCTCGATAAAATATACACGTTCTTATGAGATCCGACAAATACATGACGGACTCGACGGATGCGGTTTAAAAAAAAAAAAATGAGAATAATTGAGGAAAAACGAATATTCCATTTAGCCACCTAGTAGCAATTTTTTGAATCGATTTTGATACAATTTTTCAAAAATTTAATCAAAAGAAACTGTAAATGAAATAACTATTTTTTTGCTATAATTTGATAAAAAAAAAGATAAACATATATTGGGCGCTGCATTGCTTGTACACATGTATAAACGTATGCTAACAAAAACAGCTAAAAACCAATACACATAAACACATTGCACATAGCTTAAAACCTTCTTCTCGACCATATCTTTCATAAAAAAAGTATATTGAAAATGGTCGAATGCCAACTGAGATCATTAGCGTCATACGATTTTGACAACATTTTTTTTATATATAAGGATTCAAAAACATTAAAATGTTCATTATTTCAAAAGCGGTTCATTATTTGTTCAGTATATTATTTAGTATTGTTCAAACAAGAATAAAAAACTAACGGCCTATTTTTCACAGAATCCTAACGCTGGACCGGTCCGGTCCTAGTGCTAAAGTTAGTACACAAATCGGTATCAAGTCATTGCTCAGACGAGAGCGGGTCATAATTGCGGTTGTCAAAATTCTGTATGACCTATGACCAGAATTCAGTTTTTTTTTTGAGATTTTATAATTCTGTATTTCAAAATTCTGTATGCCCAAATATCTGGTTATCCAAAATTCTGCTTATGCCCGCTCGCTCCAAACAAAATGAATAACCGTCGACAATTAATTTTTTTTTTCTTAATTGGACATGGCAACTGAGATGTTCATATAGAATTAATTAAAAAATATATATATATATATAAAATATTTAAACACTATAGATTTATTACAATTATTTAACTGCTTGGCACATGCGAGTGCAAGAAGAATTTGTGGAATGGCTCATTTAATAATGATTACTGATATGGATATAGAACAAGTAAAAAATATTTATGAGAGAAAGAGACAGAATTTTGAAATACAGAATTTTCTACATACAGAATTTTGTGTAACCAGTATTTTGTAAACATAATTTTCACCATGCAATATTTCAACCCCAACCCACACATGTCTAAAGCCCTCGTCCTGTCAATTTTGTACCGAGTATTAGTTATGACTTGGTCCTAGCTACCCTCTCAAAATCAACTAGTATCTGATTATTATACAAGTTACTGGCTGAACACAATGACGACGGAACTGGAATACGCATACGGAACTGCAAACATTGAATACACGCGAACTGTATTTTGCGAACACAATGGTACGTTACTGCATACGGAACTGCAATACGCATACGGAAAGGTTTGTTAACTTTTAACTTTTAGGTACAGTAAATTTGACATTTTATCTGATGCAGAGAGAAATTATGAAAGTGAGAACAATCATTCGTACGTCTGTCCCTCCCAAACCCTTTTATTTAGTACACCTGAAATAACACCAGATGATTCCATTCTTCTTAATGATATTTCAATTCGTTGTATAAGAGTTTCTTCTCTTTTTTATCATTTGTTTATGGTATTCCATCCATTTTTGAATTTAAATGTCAAAGTTACTGTACGTGCATTGTGTTCCGATTGAAATTGGTACGTACGACAAATTTGACAGCTGTTCCGTACTCCGTCTCCGTAATGCAGTTCAGTTTTTGCATTGTGTTCAGCCAGTTATTAGTACTCAAAATTGGTTGATTGTGTTGACCAAAGTTCTAAGCTACTAACCAAACAGCTGTCTACGAATACTCCGAATATTGCCAATGTTTATGTACCGTCGATATGCATTCACAATATTGCCAACGAACTCGCAGGGTTGACAAAGCCAAGAGACGCAAAAATCAGGATCACAAAAACATCATTGGTTGCAGGCTCAAAATTATAGACGAAACATTTTAGGGAGCTTACATAAAATGCAGCATTTGGAAAGCAAGTATACAAAAATCTACTATCATCAAAAACAATGCTTGAAATATGACCTCAATAAAAAAGACCTTTTATTTATTTTATTCATTATATGGAATTTAAAAATATGGTCACCGTAGTTATAATGTGTTAGTGAAAAAAACTGTGCTCTTCGTTTAAAGGCAAACTCAGAACTCATGTAAATGCAAAGTATTAGTGAAAGAAAATTTCCCTTTTTTGTAAAAAAGGCATGTTAAAAAAAATTATTTAAAAATACAAACTTAAGCACAAAATTAACATACATTTATAAACAAAATTAAAAAAAAAATCACTAAACGGTTTTCAAAATATTGATTTTTCAAAAAAAAAAATTTTTTAATTATTAAAAATATAAACAAAAAATTTTCGAAAAAAGGTTAATGCGAAATTACTTAGGCTACCTACATCTTCTTGAATATAAATTTTGATAGTAATCAGATCACCAGTTTTTGCGAAAGTCGAAGTAAGAGAGGTACCGTTCTTAGCTCAACATATAAAATTTTTTTTTCACCAAAATATAATGCTTACCTACAGTAGTAAACTGATTTTTTTCATAAAAATCCTTGGAGCGGTTTTCGAGAAAAATAAACTTTTACATAACGGTTATATGACAGGTACCGTAAATTTCTGAGCTAAAAAAAAATCAAAAAACTCCTCAGTAGAATGTCAAAATAATCTTAAGTTTTAAATTTGAAGACGATTGGCCCAACCGGGGTGTCGTATAGAATCCCCCCCACAAAAAAAAAACCCCAAGGGATAATATCCCCCAACAAATTTAATCCAACTTGATAATATCCCCAAAGACGTACGACAAATGGACAAAATCCCCAACTAAATAATTTATTTTGCCAAAATCCCCACGAAATCTCCAAATCCCCAGTATCCGTGCACATCTTCATTTATGCATGTAGTTTTAAGAAAAAATAGAAGTACTTTCTTTTGTGTACATAAAACATTTAAAATTATTAGATCCTTTTCTTTCATTTTTCCTTTTCGTTATATGTAAAACAATACGAGAAACCTTATTTTGTTCGCATTATTGTAACATAGTACGTTTATCATGAATTATGACTATTTGTTTCATGTCCAATTTTGAAAAAAAAAACAATTATTTCAATAAACTCTACAAACATTATAAGCATTGGTATATTAAAGCTTTGGATTGCATTTAATGCAATATAAATGAAAATATTAGATTTCATCCAAAACAATAACAATTGCATGATCCACTACTTGAACATAATTGTTTTGGGGATATTCACTTGGAGATTTTCGCCCTGGGTATTCTCTGTTTGGGGATTTTGCTGCTGGGGATTTCACTTTGGGGATTACATCTTGGGGGAAATTATCACCAACCCGCCCAACCGTTTAGGCTACAGTCCAAAATATATCCGTACAGACAGACAGACAGACGGACAGAATTTTGCCAGTAACTCAAATATTTTTATCTATCATCGTAATGTCTTGTTTGATTGTTATCTCAAAATTTTTAATCTGCACGAAGGCATAACTTGCATTATAGTACCTATAATCGCAAGAAAAAAGTTGAATAGCGGGTAGCTTTGCAGCATTTTTTCTTAAGATTTCGGTTAATTATTTATATAAATATTACATTTCTAGCGGGCCCGGGGAAGTCGTCCTGCATTTCTTTAAATTCTTTTAATTTTTTTTTCCCAATAAATTTGTTTGTTAAAACCTTCGCCTGGGAATTACGAACAACTGGAAAACATTTGAACCAAATCGGCCCAGCCATTTTCAATTGATGAATTACATTTTTCACACCAGAAATTGAAAAATCGAAAATCGATTTTTTTATTTGGAATTTTTTATTATTTTCATATAACCAAAATTAAATTTGAAAGGCTTAGCCGATTTTGAAAATATTTTGTAACCACGTTTACGTTTGTGGTTTTTGTCTATAATTGGACCGCTTTCTTTGGTATCTGTAAAATCAAAGATAATCCCGAGCAACGCCGGGGGGATCGGCTAGTATTTTATATAAATTTATGTTAAATTTTTTGTATGGGACACTTTTTTACATTTGGAAACCTTTTTTGACAATTTTTGAAAATTTTGAAGAGGTAACACTGGCTTGAACCAAATCACTTGGCCAATGGTCGGTTGCGCAGAGAAAGACAACAAAAATGTGAAACAAGAGATTTGAGTGCATTTCCAGAGATGAAAACTTTTTTGAAAACTGCACAATAAGCCATGGTCATACCTCATGTAAAGAAAGTCCAGCGATGGTGATTATGATGAATTGGTAGAATAAGTATTTTTATAAATTGTTGCAAAAAGAACTAGGTAACTTATTTGATAGGTATATTGTGCGTTTAGTGTTTTTGTTTTTTAATGTTAGTGTAAAAGGGACAAAGGCAAATATTCATGAATTTTACATAGCCTGTTACGAATACTTGGGATGTATCAGGAAACTTAAAGTTTTTAGTTGGGCAATTCTCCGAAACGTTCCTACCTGGCCAAGTATCTTCGTTATCTTTGTCAACCAACAGCGGAGAGATACAACTAACAATGATTTTTTTTTTTTTGAATTTGTTTAACTAAAATCATTTTTAACCTTAAACATTACAATATAAACAAAACAATAAACTGTAGCCAAAAAGTTTTTGAGCAAATTTGCAAGGAAAGTATAAATTATTAAAAATCTTTTACTATTTGCCGAGTTCGGATTTGGTCTGCCAGGTTAAAAAAAAAACACTCAGCCGATAGAGTTTTTTCCATAATAAACAATATTTGGACAAATGAAAAACACAATTTAATCTATAAACTATAATTTGAACTCTCAAAAATTAAAAAAATATTTAAGAGCAAATCACCAAAAAAAATTGTTCAGCAAAAAAATACCAACAATGACCAATGATAAAGTGGAATTTATGATTATTTTTTTTTTCATAGACTTTGTTCAAGAAAATCTGAATTTAAAAATAAATAAAATTTTATGTTTTTGCCTATTTTTTGCAATTTGTGTTATACTAGCTTTGTTCGATGTCTGCCCTGGGGCGCACTGGTGTACACTGGATTCGCACTGAGGTGTTTTATGTGACACTTTTTTCGCCCCAGTGTTTTTGCGCTGTGTTCGATGTCAACCCCGAGCACGCACTGAGTGCACACTCTCACGCCCCAGGTTTTTGGTCGGTGTAAGAAATCAGTACTGTCAAAATTAAAATCCGCTGTTGGTGCTTGGTGGTAGAAGTTTAAAACAAATTTTATTTTACAAATTTGGAGTGCAATATCTGATAAATATAAGATATTTTGTAGGTTATTTTGCAATTATTAAGTTATTTTTGTGATTTTATATAAAATGCCGAGATATACTCTATCTGATGGAAATGGAAAAAACTGTAGACTTTGTAAAGAAACTTAATACATAAATGAAATGTCAAAAAACTAAAACTGTTGCACTGAGCTGTTCGATGTTAAATCGAACCCCGAGCAGAAACACAGTTTTTTGACAGCTAAACAAAATGCACTGACATTCCCCAGTGCGCACTGGGGCGGGGAACATCGAACAAACCTACTATTCCTGCAAATTTCGAAATGAAGTAATTTCGACTCTACTGACAACGTAGTAGGTTTATTCGATGTTCCCCGCCCCAGTGCGCACTGGGGAATGTCAGGGAATGCACAGTGTAAAAACACTGGGGCGAAAAAAGTGTCACATAAAACACCTCAGTGCGAATCCAGTGTACACCAGTGCGCCCCAGGGCAGACATCGAACAAAGCTAGTGTTTTCATCTAAGTTTGCTAATTTCGTTTGACACTTTCTTCTTTGGTACTTTGAGGCATGTTTAGGATTCTTGAAAATAAAAAATTGAGATAAAAATCAAACATGAAATAACGATCCTATAGAAAAGCCCAAGAAAATTGGTGACAAAAAATGTCTGTCTGCCAGTCTATTATTTCTACATAAATGTTAATTGTTTTCTTTCAAATAACTAAGCTTCCACTGTGATTGGGCACATAAAGCAAATACGTGCGACCCAGTTGTGCCCTCTTACATTTTTATTTTCTTCTTTGACTTTTTAAGATGTCAACTTTGACGTTTTTTATAGAATCTTTTTCAATTGTGTTTCAATTGTTTTCAAATAAGGTGTGTTCGACTTCACATTTCATTAATTGCAATGAGATAATTTCGAAATGTGATTTTGTATGCGAAATGAGATGATTTGGAATCAAATTTGGAAATTTGATACGAAATTAGCTCATTTGGCCTAATATAAACGTAGCATTATGATTTTACATTTTATTTCAGTTGTCAAATTTATGTCCCGGGTTTTGCTCAGAGAAATATGGCCACCGTAACTAATACTATACATTAAAACAATTGGGAGAACAATCAAACATGGCATAAGGATGATATAGAAACATATATATATATATATATATCTGTCTGTCTGTCCGACTGACCGTTGTTGATCTGTCTGTGCGGGGATTGTTTTTGAACTACAGCCTTAATTTTTGAGCCAGTCATTCTCTAATTTAGAACATACGGTTATTTCGAAATTCTACATAGGACTTTTTTCAATTTCTTTTTAGCTCAAATAATACTAACGGTACTTGTCATATAACTGTTAAGTAAGAAGAAAAAAAATTCTGGATAATATTTTAGGTGTAGTTATGTTTTCGTGAAAAAAAAGATTAAGATGGCCGGCTAAGAACGTTACCCATAGGACTTTTGTTCCTTGGACTTTCTCGGGAACTGGTTAAACGTTTACAATCGAAATTAATATTAAAGATTATATTAAGATATATAGCCAACGTTTTTTTTTATTTTTTTCGAATTTTTTAATTGCCCGCATCAGTCGATATCTTGTCGCTACGAACTTTGTGCCTTTATATAGAATTTGATATAATTTCTTTACAATTCGTAATCAGATCTTTTATTTCTTTGTAAGGATCTGAAAGTATATTTATAGCTTTCTTGCCAACAGTCGAAGAATTAACTTCCTCTTAGGGAGAATGCCATGTTCATTGCAAATTGTTTTTTTTTTTTTATTCTTTACTCAAAGTGAACATCTTTTTTGTATGTATACTTCGTATCTTGTTTAAATATTTTCTTAAGTCTATGGTAAATCTAGAACCAACTTGAAGGTACAACGGCACTTCGAACCGAGATGCCATAAAAATTCCATTTTGTCATAGTAATTTGCGGTTGAAACACGTACTTTAGACGACCTTGATACTATGCGATTCATCTGTTATACCGACGATCCATCACCTCCTATGGCTTGCTTCAGAAATTTTTTTTTTAGCATCTATTTTAACCGGCATTTATCTTTTATCGCAGACAGTCGCTATAGGTATAGTGTGTGTATATATTGGCGATCATAGGCGCCCGCCGGGTAGGGTAAAGGGGGGCAAATGCCACCCTTCTGGCTCACTGCAGGAACATGTATAACCAACCGGTGCATTCACATTCTTATCGGATTTGCAATTTCGGATACTCACAAAATCTGTTTGTGAAGTAAGTATAATAATACATATTAATATAACATATTTTCTAAGTTAAGAACTGAATGCTTGAGATGCAAGTGGCACACGTTGTTGGTGTAATTGTCTGCAAACCTTCTACTTTAAGGTTTTCTAAGGCAGTTAAGATTCCTTGACAACTTTTTCGAGAGCTGTCTTGTAACGAAACTCTTTACCACAGACCAAACATTTTCATTGAATTATAGGGACCAAGTCTGAGTATACGGTTGTCACAAAGTTCCTACTCCTGCAGAACTTCTTCAATTTGACAAGGTGCATTGTCAATAACAATAACAACATTAACGTTAATCGTACGTGCAAGTTGTCGCCAGTCGCCAGTCTCCATTCATCCATTCTTAATTTTTGTAGACATTTTTCTGGATTTTAAATTGGGCTGTAAAATTTTATTTTACAATTTTTTGAAAACCATCGCAGGAATTGTTTTTTTTTTTTTTTTTTTTTTTTACTGATGAAGTTTATTATTCCACATTGAAGTTTACTACTCTCATTCTTATTACCCCATTTTACAATGCTGTATAAATCGGAGTTTAATGAGCTTAACATACGATACCGTTGCAATTGTAAGTCCGAAGGCGAAGGACGTGAATTATCGAAAGAATATGAAAAGCTGAGGGTAGAGTCGTCAGCAAAACGATTAAGTGGATTAGAAGTAACAGACAGAAGATTGTGTTTATAAAAATCAAGAAAAGAGTCGGAGACAGAACAGAGCCCTGGGGCACACCAGCATTTATTTTGTGGGAATCAGACTTGAGTCCGTCCAATACAACTTGTATTGAACGGTCCAGAAGATAGTTTCTAATCCAACAAACAACAGTATCATCGATCCCAAAAGCACGCATTTTCGACAAGAGAGCTTCATGCCAAACTCTATCAAATGGATTTGGAGATATGAAGACAAATAATCTTACTTTCACCAAAGCGGTCTTAAAATTGTTCCACTGTTCGGTGAGGAGATATGCCATCAGATCACCAGTGGAACGCTTGCTGCGGAAGCCATACTGACGGTCATGGAGAAGCTTTCGATCTTCGAGATATTCCTTAAGCGTTTCCATGAACTTAGAAAGAAGGGATGTTAGTGCTATGAGTCGGTAGGAGGAGGGGGAGGATGGGTCACCTTTCTTAGGGACAGGCTGGACAAATGCTGTTTTCCATTTTCTAGGAAAGATTCCAGATGAGCAGGAGCGATGGAAAAGTTTACGCAGTGGTTTTGCCAGTGTTAAAGAATAATCTGGGGTATACCATCCGGGCCAGCGGATTTGTGTATATCGAGATCTTTGAGAACTCTTGCTATTGTTCGAGTGCGGAAAAAAATCTGTCCCATGGAAAAGTTTATATTCTCAAGTACAGGAGGGGCGACGTTGCTGTCAGGCAGCGTGGAGCCTAAATGACCAAACATTTGCCGTAATTTTTGGTCATGCAAAAATTTGGTTCTTTCAATAACGGAGTTGCATGAGTGCTTTTTCCGATTTTCCTCTGTCGAATTGGCTTTGTAGGATCGGAAACTTACTTCTTTGAGCCTGATAGCTTCCTTACACTCAGAATTAAACCAGGACTTTTCTTTAGGCTTGATTCTTTTTACTCTGCTAGGAATAAAAGCACGCATTACTAGAAGAATCGCATTTGTGATCATTTCAGCACTAGCATCAATGTCAATATCGAGGAAACATAGTGACCAGTTAGAGTTTCGGAAAAAAATATTGACGCCGTCCCAGTTGGCTTTCTCGTATTGCCAAACGGTCGTGGTGGGAAGTTTTTCTTTAACTGGATGGGTGGAGGATGAGAAATTAGCTGAAATGACACAATGGTCTGAAGTGCCAAATGGAGAAGTTACACTAATGGTATATTTATCAGGGTGAGAAGTAAGAAACAAGTCAAGAGTATGGGCGGCTTGCCCAGCAACATCCGGTGTACGCGTTGGCACATCGATTAGTTGGGTAAGGTAATGTAATCCGGCAAAGAGCTCGACATACCTTCCTTCGGGTGTTGTCTGACTAGAATAGCGGAGCCAATTGGAATTGTTTACATTGAAATCGCCCGCAATAACTATTTCAGTGCGAGCATGCGAGGACAAAGGGAAACAATTTTTGAGAATCAGACAGTGCATCAAACTCATTACAATTCGAATTACTGTCGAGATTTAGACTCCTGTAATTAAAACAATAATGAATGACATGCTTGCGGACAGTGAATTTGAGCCACAAGAAGTTAAAGTCCGTATTGGAACATTGCCCGTATTGGGGAAGGCTCTGGAAAGCAATATCATTCCTAACATATATCACGAGACCATAATGGGAAAAGAGTAATGGCACCAAAAATTCTGATAAATCAGTATTTACTCCAACCTAAATTTCACAAAACAAAAAAAAACAAAACAGTTGTTGTAAAAGAGACCTGAACCGTATCGGAACGTATTTGTTCCAAAATAAAGTCGATTAAATTTTTTTTTTAAAGATTCAAAGACAATGTATATTATTAATTGCCATACTTAGATACTAACTAACAAATTTCAATTCGTTAAAAATTTAAACATTCATCATTTCCTGAATTGTTACCTTCTTTCTTACCTGCAACACTATAGGTACCTATCGAAAATTGTTCTCTGGTAGAAACACTTACCTCAAGATGACCTTCCACTCATAAAAAACATTAAATGCATACCTACTTAGGTACTTATATGAATGAAATGAATAAAAAAAAAGTAACAACTTACCTGCAACCTACAGCTTGAACCAACGGTCGGTTGCGCAGAGAGCATTAAGAGAACAAAAAACGTTGCGCGAGAGATTTATTGAGTACAATACCAGAGATGAAATAATTTTTTTTAAAACATGACAATAAGTTATGATCATACCGCATGAAAAGAAAGTCCATTGCTGGAACTTGATTGTGTGTATCTTTAAATATTTATGAGATGAGCAGATAAATTTGAAAAGAGCTACGCAGTAGAATGGCCAAATGAATTGGTTCAAGTTATACTTACTTCCTTATGAGCATTGTATATACATTTCTACTGTACTATCATGGCGACGTATCGACCGTGGTGCCCCTATCGGCTCGCGCAGCAACTAACTCAGTAAATTAGAAGAGACGAATAAAGAGAATTTTAAGAGAAACCAAGTGACAGAATGTTCTCCTCGACTTCAAATAATAGATCTCAATTTTGAAGCCAATATATAAAACTTGGAAGAAAAGTTCGTAAAGGAAGTTGAAAGTGTAGAGCAAGAGTACGATCGTCTGACTAAGGAGTTTGATTCTTTGAAGAAGAAAGTTCGGGAATTTTCGAGCGACCGACGGTTCGCATTGACAAACAACTGGGACAACGAAGATAAGTGCTCTTGCGCTTACGCTCAGAGAAACAGCTGCCAAAATGCTGCAGACCATTCCAGAAGACGAACATCATGATGCCATGGTCAGGGCAATCGAGATGAGGTTTGGCGACGACCAAATGCAGCAAATTTACCGAATTCAGAAGGGTCCAGACAAGAGGTGAAATCCAACAAAACTTGCAAGTTGACATCGAGCGCTTGGCGAATTTGTCATAACAAATTTGCTTTCGAGAACGTTCTTTTGTTCGCTTAGTTGCTTCTGGAGAACTTCTAACGAATTCCTTTGCTCATTGTTTTATTCATTGAATTCGCTTTCGGGAACGTTCTTCTGTTTTTCGAGAACGATCTTTTGTTCTTAAAATTTCGACAGAAGCAACTTCATGAAAGGGGGTATTTCATCGGATGTACTCTTTCTTGTTCCTCGACATCGAACAACATGGTATAGGGGTTTTTACCATACTGAGTGATAGCATTCTGAAGTCGTAACAATCATTCCCTTTGACTCCCGAAGTCTAAAGATTTCTTTTTCCTAATAATTTTTTTCAACTCAGCTGTAGTCAATTATTCTATTTTGTGACCCATTTTATAGAACCACACTGTCAGTTTTATTTTAATATATATTCTAGAACACTATTTTTAACAAAAAATATTCGCTATTCACAATTTTATAGCACAATCAGTTAAATAGTTTATGGAAAAATCCACTTTCAGAATTATATGAGTCACCGAAACTGTTTACAAACAATATGTCTGGAAGTTCTCGCTTTAAAAAACTATTTGAAACCCAAAACACTCTTTTACAAAATGACACTATGGAATTTTCTAGCACTTTACTGAGTTTTATCCCAAATTTCTGACACCAATGTGGTATTTTTGGCCTGGGGTTCGACAAAAAAATCTCAATCACAATTCCAAAATAATACAACAAATCTCTCTATTTTATGAAACAAGTCTTTTAGTTTAAATAACAGCAATTTAACTTATTCCACTTATTCACAATCCAAATTAGTTTTTTTATACTTCAACACTTTTTACTTAAATTCAATTCAATCACTTTTTACTATCGCTTCCGGTTGTTAACAATTCAACTTTTGAAAACCAACTGAACTCAAAGCCATCTATTGGTATTATTTATACAAATTTACAAGCTTCTAAAAGCTTTCGTCTGGCAATTTTCGTGATCGAATTCGAACTCAGTCGAAACATATTGAGTATATGTAGCATACTTTTAGGAGGCATTTTGTGTTGTGTTTGTAAATCGTCGGTTGACAAGTAAAATTCACTAAGTGCATTTTGTTTTTAAAGAATAATTAAAAATTTAAATTGTACTTTATAAGCTATCAATACAATTTCGCAGAAAACAAATAAATTTAAGTTTTATTATTAAGACAGACTTTATTTTTTGGTCTTAATATAATTTTTTTTTTAAGAAAATACCAAATTTAGCACATAATGATTTTTTTCTTGCGGGATTTACAACCACGTAGAGATTATAATGAATAACAAAACAGTTAAACAGTGATTCACTCAGATATTTGATTTTTATTAATCTAAAAAAATGTACATTTCGTGGTTTTAAGTTTAGCACGAGGTAATAACGATAATCTGAGTTGTATGTCGACTATAACTTCCAAAATACTAATATGGACTTTGTTACCTACTAATATAATTTTAAAGTGCACTTTATCCGACTATAATTTTGCGCCAATAATATTTGTATTGCCATTATTGAAAAACAACTGTGGCCTAGTAAAATTGTTGGCAAGTAAAATTCATTAAGTACGTTAATGATTTTTTCCTGCCGTAAGAAATAAAAGTTTTACAGTTGATGATATTTAACAAATTTAAACTGGGGCCCATTCCTGAATACGAGTCGAGTGAGATGTCACTCGAGAGCTCACAGTCGAGTCGAGTAACAATCGGTATTCAACAACTCTAGTGAGAGCCAAACACATGACATGACTCTGAAAATGTTGAACATACCCTTTGAACTTTAGAAATTTTTAGTGTAAGAATCAAAAAAAAAAAATTTTTACAACCGTTCTGAGTGAACAAACCAATTTTGTATATTTGCTGCGAATAATAGAGCGAACATTTAAAACAAATTCCAGATCGTCGTCTATGCCAAAAACCTAAATTTTGTTTCAAACACTTCATCATTCATAATTTACCAAATTATTTTTGTTTTATTTAAATTTTAAAAAAAGCTGCTTTTTTCTAAATGCAAACAATTGCAAATAATAATTAGAAAATTACAACTATATGTTTTTTTTTTAATCTTTAACTGCATTTATGCATCCATCACTGCTGCTCTCGACCACTTTTTAAACATGAATGATTTCTCACAGAAAAAGCTTCACTTTCGAGTTCAGGAATAGGTATGTTTCATTCGAGTCACATTTGACGTTCGACATTCGAGTTGGGGAATACCAATAATTAGTAAGTCGTGTTTGAGAATACCAATGTGAGATCCACATGAAAACTTACTCGACTCGAATTCAGGAATAAGGCCCCTGGTGTTTAGGACTGTTAAATGGATTTAATGAGTTTTTTCCAGCGATAGTTAACCAAAAAATTAAGTCATTGGTGATATAAAGTCATTTTTGCTGTATCCTGCAGATGTCGTTAAATTAGAAACAAAATGCATGCTCCAAATATCTTAACAATTTTTGGCTACATCACAATATAAAAACACAACACCTTCCTTTTATATACTTTTTTTTATTTTTTCCGCATATAAACCCATAATTAACATCTGTTCAGATTTCTTTTTCTTTTCCAATATTGACAGGTTGTACTCTAAATAGATTTTTAATATAATTTACGTCTTAAATTAAAGAATATTCTTAAAACAATGTTAAATAAAACTGAATTTATACTGAAACTGTTTAACTTAAATTTAAGAAAAAAAAAACTTTAGTATGTAAGCATAGATGCGTGTGTTTATTTATTATATATATATATAATATGTGCAACAAAAGCTTAATTAACTTAATCGTTGCGTCAGTTCCAAAACTAAAACTCATCATCAGTAATTATTATTACATTATAATATAGAGCTATAAATGTAGATATATATATGTAGGTATATAAAAAACGATATTTCTTATCACAATTTTACACTAATTTATTTTTTTCTCCATCACTATAAACTTATTTTAAAAGTACGCAATATAATATGAGGCTAAAAACGATCAGTATAAAGTTCAGTTACTTTTGTAAAAAAAAAAATAATATGAAAGAAAATTTTAATTAATAAAAAAAACTAGGTACACTTTTGATATAAATGAACTAATAAATAATTTAAGAAATCTTATTATTTAAACACTTTTTTTCTCGCTATAATTTACTTTCTTTCTCTTTTGTTTATCTTTTTCTTCTTTTTTTTGGTATCACATTGTAAAAATAATTTAAGAAAAGAACATACAAATTCAAATATTTAAATAAATATTCATTATTGTTGTTAAACACCGAATTATTCATAAATAAAATAGGCAACATTTTTTCTTATTTTACATTACTAATAAAAAAAAAAAACAGTTGGATAAAAAATTAAATAAGAATATTTTGAACAAATTAAATCCTTATCAGATGAGTTTGGCTCTCATTTTAATGTATTAAAATGTATACCTATAGACGGCTAAATAGTCACAAAAATATAATGAATAGTTTTTTTTTATCAAATTGAAGTAAACAACGCGTAGTTTGACATTTTTATCTTGTGGGTTTTTAACAAGAATGTTCAAGTTTGGTTTTAATTTGTGAGGCTTTGCTGGACCAGTTTTCTAAAAACAAAAAATAAAAAAAAATTAAATAACTTCCAAAAAAAAATAATTAAATAAAAAAAATAACAATAGCACAATCGACCACCTTCGACCATAGACACATGCAGAGCCATTTGCCAAAATGTTTGAAGCTGCTGCATACGAATTCCCAAAAATATTTCCCAATTCGGAATCTGCGGATACTGAAATCACTAGGTCCGAAAAAAGAAGAATTTGAATGTTTGCAGATCAAAATGGCAAGGGAAAATCCCGCCGTGTAAACTATTCCAAATTCGTGTCGTTCGGCTAAAAAAAGAATCCCTATATTTCACGGTACGTCCGAAATTAGGCTCAAGGGTGAACTGATGAGCATTCCTTGCGAGACGAGTATTACGGGAGAAACTTTTAAGGGGAGGAATGCAACTGGCTACTTCGAGTGAACATTTTTTTGTAAAAGAAACGATAAAATAAGGAACGACATGAAACATTGCGTCGGTGTTCGAGTGGAGCAATTGTTTCAGCGGCAGTTCTATTACCTATCAATCTTAACGCTCGATTTTGTATTCTATCAAGCAGGTGAAGCGATGTTTGCGAAGCACCTGCCCAGAGGTGGGAGTTATACTCGAGTTTAGGGCGTATAAACGCTTTATAAATTGTAGCCAGATCAGATGGGGAAAAATACTTCTTACACCGATACAGAAAACCTAAGCACTTTGCAGCATTCTTAGCGATCTCAAATATATGGTCGTTGACACACATACCGAGTACTGAGAGCTTTTCGGTTTCTTCGATGTAAGTGCCATTCATGGACAATGGCATTGGGGGAATGTTTAGCTTTAACGACAGAAGACAGCATTGAGTTTTCGAAGCATTAAACTCCACACGATTTCTATTACCCCATTTGACAATGCTGTATAAATCGGAGTTTAATGAGCTTGACATATGGTACCGTTGCAATTGTACGTCCGAAGGCTAAGGACGTGAATTATCGAACGAATATGAAAAGCTGAGAGTAGAGTCGTCAGCAAAACAGTTAAGTGGATTAGAAGTAACAGACAGAAGATCGTTTATAAAAATCAAGAAAAGAGTCGGAGACAGAACAGAGCCCTGTTCGGTGAGATATGCCATCAGATCACCAGTGGAACGGTTGCTGCGGAAGCCGTACTGACGGTCATGGAGAAGCTTTCGATCTTCGAGATATTCCTTAAGCTGACGGTTAATCAGTGTTTCCATGACCTTAGAAAGAAGGGATGTCAGTGCTATGGGTCGGTAGGAGGAGGGGGAGGATGGGTCACCTTTCTTAGGGACAGGCTGGACAAATGCTGTTTTCCATCTTCTAGGAAAGATTCCAGAAGAGAAGGAGCGATGGAAAAGCTTACGCAGTGGCTTTGCCAGTGTGGAAAAACACCTCTTCAGAAGAGAAGAGGTGTTCCATAAGGTAGCGTTCTTGGCCCAGTGTTATTCGGTCTTTATAATCGAAATATACATCAAAAAGAAGACGTCACGATAGCAACATTCGCTGATGATACGCCATACTTGCATCATTCAGCTCAATTGAAAGAGCAACCGAAAAGCTACAGAAAACTCTTGATAAAATAACAAACTGGACGAAGAAATGGCGCATTGTTCTAAAGGAGTCCAAATCAACACATGTTAACTTTACTTACAAGAATATTAACAATCTACCCATCTTTATTAACTCGGTTTAAATACCGTATGCTATATCTAGGCATGACTCTTGATGCTAAGCTTAAATGGAAGACGTACGTCAAAAATAAAAGAGAAGAACTCGATATTAAGTTACGAGAACTAAACTGGCTAATTGGAAAATATTCCAATATAAGGACTTATAACAAACTGCTTATCTAAAAGCAAGTGCTAAAACCTGTGTGGACTTACGGAGTACAACTTAGGGTTGTGCCAAACCAAGCCATATACAAAGACTGCAAACATTTCAAAACAAAGTTCTCACAGCAACTGTTGGTGCTCCTTGGTACATACGAAACAGCGATTTACACAGAGACTTGTGTATGGAAACTGTCAACAACGAAATTAAAAAACCTGCCATCAAGTTTAAAACACGTTTACAAGGCCACTGTAATAGAAGCATATAGCGGGCCTTAGAACAGACAAATCTTGTACAACGACTTCGGAGAACGAGACCGTTCGACCTAGCGTAGCAAAACATATAACCTTGTGATTATGCGGTATTGCAGTTCCCCTCGATGGAGAGCTCCCTGCCAAACGTGATTAATAAAAATGAAGATTAAACTACTTAAAAAGGCAACTTAGTTGTAGTCAAATGAAAAAAACGAAGGTATTTTTTTAGTGAGTAAGAATCTCACACTACCATATGTGTGTATGAAGATTTCATCTTTCGCCGTAGAAAAAGAATTCTATATTCAGATGTGTTTTCAAAAATCGTTTTGAGACAAAAGTTGGTACATATTTAATAACAGTATTTTAGAATAAAAAAGAAAGAAAAATCGACCCTACCGTATTTTGATAACTAACCAAATGTTAAAATTAATTTGTTTTTTTCTAATTTCAAAAAATCTGTTCGGAAACCGGGAAGAAGGCCTAGTTATTGGCTATTCATACCAATTGTTTTATATCAATAGACCTCAATATTTCTGATTTACAGGGCTTTTATACCAAAGAAAATTTTCAGAAAACAGATTTTAGACGCTCAGATTGTTTCGTTAATCAAATATATAAAATTTATAATATGTTTGTTTGTTCGTATTTAATGCGCTGCCATACCGTTCACCCAAGCGGCCACAAGCATGTATCTTTTCACTTAAAGAGTTTTAATGTTATAAGCTTTCTTAATATTTTTCGATATAAATAAACAGAGCGGCAGCAAAGCGCCGGGTACTTGCTGGTTTGAAATAAGAACCGATTCTCCGCATTTACACTGGTAATAGATTTTTTTTCGATTTAATACTAAAATCATCGCTTCACAAGTTCATAAGTTCATAGTTTTAACCAAGACATTCTTTTCATTTGTACGTGATAATAATTGTTCAAATGCAACACAACCTTGCAGCTGTTTCCAATTCATTAAAAAAAATTGTTATCTATTAGAGAACTTCCATTTATGGATTCGTATTAAAAAAAAAACAAGTCTTTATGTTAGATCTACATATGTGCCTCCGGGCTGAAAAGAAATGTTCGGAGTGCCTTGTATTTTAAACATGAAGCAGAAAAACATGCAGAGAAATACTTTTCTTACAGCCAAAAAGCATTTAATGCCTCTTTCCACGTCGTATAATTTAAACAGAGGCAAAAGACAACAACGATGACGATGTTGATGAAGATGAACAGGGTGACAACGATGACATTGTACTCGAGCTGGGTGAAGAATATGAAGAAAAATTTGTCTTACCTAAGTTTTGATAGCCGCTGCTGTTATAATTGACACCATTTGAAACTGTTGTAGGCGTTGATGTTGATGAATTAATGGAACTTGATGTTGCAACTGTTAAACTACTTCTACCAATGTCTATGCAATTTCGCGCTGAATCTAAGAGTTCAGCTATAATCTCACTGCTTAGATTAATAGTTCTTGGGGTCATTGTTGAGCTGAATGGTGATGATAATCCATTACCCATAATTAGTGATCGTTTGTGTAGTTTAATTCGATCACTGGTATTATTATTCGTCAAACTAATATTGTTATTATTATTTGCTGCCATTAGCCCTATACCACCAACGATTGATTTATAATAAAGATTACCAGAGCTGGTGTTGTTTGGCGCAGTGCGAACAATTCCTGAAACTCCTAAATTGTTAGCCCCGGCTCCAATGTTGACTACAGGGGATACCGCAGTAGTTGGTGTAATAGTTACACCTCCGGCTGTACTAGCAATTGCAATTTGACGACTTTTAGAGACAGATGAATTATTTAAAGTGTTCAAAGAAACAATACGTCGTGCTTGTGGTTTAGTAAATCCTCCAATATTTTGAGTGTTGATTGCACGAATCGTTGCACGACTGTTGAAATTATTGGTTTTGATACTATTGCTGCTCATACCTGTTGTATTATTTTTCCCAATTTCAAATTTATACCCAAGCGGTGCTAATGCTGGGGACGCATTTGCATTAGAAACATCTCCATTTTCAGGTACAATACTGTGACGGTTTATAAGATTTAAAGAGGCTAGCCGATTATTGGCTGCAATACCCTCACTTAAACTGCCATTTGTAACTGGCCCAATGGAATTGTTGGTTTTTCTTTTGCATCTTTTGGAAAGAATATCTTTGCGAAACTCCGTGGAGTCATAGGAAGTTCTAAGCATTCCAAATGAATTCATGCTTACAGGTCTTGGAATGGTTGAATGCGAAGTACAAAGTGATGGCATAAATATAGAAGGAGTTTGAACTATATCGTCATTTTCCTTTTCTGGTTCAGATTTTTCAATCTTTTCCTCTTGCAATTCATCATCCAAGTCATCTAGATCAAACGCCAGCGTTTCTGTGCAATGTTCTTTCATTTCGAATAATGTTATATCTTCCTTGATAACTGTTATTACTTCCGGATCGGATTTTGGCGAAGATTCTTTAATAAGAGTCGCATTGAGTTGCTGATGCTCAATTTGTTGTGTTTGAGATGGTTTTCCTGATGATGATTCAAAATGCTTTTGATTTTCTGAAGTAGTTGACATATCTCCTGGCGATATGACAGATGCGAGGCTATCAATTGATCTCATTTCGCAGTTATTCGCGCCATTTAGCATCTCAATATCACTAAAGCTAATATTAACATTATCATCATTGAAAAATGTTCGTGGATATTGTACAGCAAATATGTCTTGCTGTTGTAATCCATTGGAACCAGCTGTTTGGAATAAATCAAAAAGTCCACTTGTTGAATTTTCATTGCTATTATTAGCTATTTCATATATTATTTGCTGGTGATGTTGGTTCATGGCTGCAGTGTTCGCTACACTGTTGTGATGGTTGTTGCTAGTGTTGTTATTGCTCCCTTCGGGCAAAACAATAACATTTTGTGGTGCATACTGC